>OX439142.1:44138451-45388451 GCA_949318255.1 Pollenia labialis | reverse complement strand
TTTCACTTACCAAAAAGGCCAAAAAGTTGCAAAATTAGACGATTTTGAAAAAGTCGCACAAAAGGTTTCAGAGCGTCAAAAAGGTTGCAAATTCCAACTAAAGTCGCACAGCGGTAACGCTGGTTGTATGATCTTGGTCAGGGATGATAAAGTAAGCACAATTATACTTTTTTCAGTACTATTAGCATGACAAAAGTACTGAAGTACTTTAACGACCTGTTTAGTACAATTTAAAAATTGCATATGATTAAGTTTTTTTCATTAAATTTTTTACAAACTGTTTCTTTAATTTAAATGAATAAAATCAATCTAGCAATTAGTAATATTTTACCATTTGTATTAATCTTAATTTTCTTAAAGGTTTTGAAATTTTTAAACCAAAACATGTTAAAAATTCAGCGTTAGTTGTGTTGTCATGTTGAATTAAGTCAGCTAACGCGTATGACTTTTCAAAATTCAGCGTTAGTTGTGTTGTAATGTTGAATTAAGTCAGCTAACGCGTATGATTTTTACAATAAAAAAAATCCATTTTATCGATGATTTGAGCTTTTCATTATGCAAAGATTTTTCTTATGCTTAGTTAAATGATACCATTATTAGCCACGATTTAGCCATTTTTTACTAAACATTTTACAATTTTTATGGCCATTTTCTCAATGTTCCAACACACTGTCTGTTACTTAATGTCAACATAAATTTATTAGACCGATAAACTCTCTGTTAACAATTTTGGGTTTCTCAATATACCGATACAAAACATTGTTTTGAGCTGGCAACACCTCTCAAAATACATGTAAATGTTTGGATTCAGCTGATTGAATTTATCTGTACGGCAAATAAAAGGAAAATAAATAATTGGCAGATGAGTGCTGGCTAGCTTTGCGACAGAATAGAAGCAAATGAGACATTGAGACAACCAAATTTCTTTTATGTGCACTTTTTCGTTGGGAAAAAAGATAATCGTGTAATGAGAAAACGGCCATTAATAGTGAAGTGTTGGCATTACTGCATTAAACCAAAACTGTACTTTTTTTTAACAGTTAATATTTATTTTCACAGCAGTAGCGATAGCAAGAGTTTACTTTTTGAACATAAAACTGAAACTTTAAAGCAACAGCACAAAAATTCAAACTTTTGCTTTTCTGCTGTCAGTTTTTTCAACGCTGCTTAACGACCAAATACCCTATTATATACTTAATTTTTCTTTTTGTTTATTGTTAAATATATCGAGCCCTAATAGCGAAAATGATGTAACCATCAACATTTTAGATTTTTTTTTGATGAAAATCGATAACTTTTGATCATTTGAATAATCTCTTAAAATCTTATATCTCTGGGAAGTACCGTTACGAAATAAGAGCAAAAGCAATTTCAAACTATAACCTTTTTGAAAAAAACCTTCTCCTGCTAAATTTTATATTTGTTGGTTATAACATTTTTGCTATAAAGGCTCGATATACATATTTAAAATATAAATGTAGAAAATAACACTACTACAACTTTAATTTTTTAACTAATTACGCTTTAAAATGACATGACATTTGGGGGATTCACAAGGTGTGCTATCAAGTCATATCGTCATAATGCCCTAAATAATATTTAGCAATTGTTTAAAAAAAATATTGTTATGTTTCAAACAAAATAAATATTTTAATGCTGTGTTCATTGATTCGTCATAACTATACAGTAGAAATCTAAATTATAGGCGGTAGCCCAGTAAATAAAACTTAAAAATAAATTATTTTTAACTTTTATTAATATTCAACATTTTTATTTTCTCGAATTTATTCTATGAGCTAAATTTCAGTTATGTATTTTATAAAGCTTTTTTGTAATAGTCTGGTAGTGTATAAAGTCATTCCTAAAAATTAAAGGAATAGGACTATTACAAAAAAGCTTTAAAAAAAAACAAAACTGAAATTTAGCTCATAGAATAAATTCGAAAAAATAAAAATGTTGAATATAATAAAGTAACCTATGAAAGGAAATAATTCCCAGTTTCTATTTTATTATTATTAGGTTGTTATTATCACTTTATTTTATTAAACATCAATTTTTATTTTGTTGTTTTTTAAGTTTTGATTTTTTTGAGAGCTAGTTCAGGTAAACTAACGATTTTTCCTGTTTCGCAGCCTGTTTCAAAATGAACGACCTGTTTCGCTCTCAAAATTATGTACGGCGAAACCAGTCGTATCAATCATGTTTGGGGTGCGAAACAGGAATAAGAGAGCGAAACCCGAATATTGCTGTCCTTGTGAACATTGTATAACGTTTTTGATATTTACTTGATAAGTGAAGTTATTATATTCAATAATGCAGAATTAAATATACCCTGCTTTATTGTTAATCTGTCTTTATTAGAAAAAATCGAACTGGAAGATAATACAGATGAATATGTCCTATTTTTTTGAATCATTAAAAAGTTTAGAATGTTTTTATATGCAATTTTCAGTTACATATATTTGAATAAATACATAAACTTATCGAATTTAAAACCAACACAATGACAAAGTTTAAATACGACCTTTTGGTGAAGGATATTGTTTTTAGATAAGAGTAGAAAAGGTGTAAATAGTTTAAAACTTGTGACAAGTAAAGTGCTATTAATATTTAAGTTTATTAAAATAAGTGAGTTTGTAATTTTTGTAATTATTTAAAAAATTTTAAATTGTTTTTAATTTTTTCTGCAGTGTGATAAGCGTAATAATTTTAGTGTTAATTAATTTATTGGTCACGCTCTTTTTTGATTTTATCGTCAAATATTTGTTAGGTCTGAACATACCTAAAGTCATATCTGTGTATTTTGTTGATTCCTTACCATCGTGAATTGTTTTGTTTTTATTTTAATTAACTTTTTATGACAAGAACTTATTTAATATTTTTTGTATTTTTATGTAATCGAAAAATGCTTAACCGAAACCCGGATTTTTTAAAATTGCAACTATTCGGATTATTCGAAAACCGGGTATTGAAAAAAGTCGAATAATCGATCGCCCTAAATAATACAGACAATGGAAGCTCAGCATTAAACGTAATTCCTAAATTTGGTGACGAGCGCACTAAGTCGATTTTATTGTTGTTGATTAATTATGAAGCACTGTTATTAAGTGCTTTCTTATTATTCCTGGATATAAAAATGCATTTAGATTTCGATTGGATGTATGCACAAGCCATTCATGCACGCCCAGTGATAAACTTTATTAAGATCATTGTTTATAAAATTAATACAAGAACTTACACTGTCTATTTTGGTACTTAAGTACAATTGTACATCATCAGCATACATTTATATTCCACAATGACTTAATACCTCTGGCAGATCGTTTATATAACAAAACAGAACCTTGCGAAACCCCTCTGTCAACTTCAAGACAATTTGACATTAATCCATTCAGGAAAACGATTTAGGAGATACGAAAAAATCAGTTTAGTAGCTGTAGGGGAAAAATTGAAGAACTTTTTGAGTTTTGATAATAAGATCTGATGTTCAACAGTGCACAGAAAAAAATAAGCACCAGTAAACTCATTAATCAAAAATAAAATAAGTTTTTATTAAAAATTTAATCAACTGAATTAAACGTTTAATCAAGTGAATTAAACTTTTAATCAAATGCATTAAACGTTTAGTTGACAATATTAATATGCACCAGTAAAAAAAATTAATAATATCAATTAAGCGTTTAATTCACATGAATAAACGTTTAATTCAATTGATTAAACGTTTAATTCACTTGATTAAATTTTTAATTAAAACTGATTTTATTTTTGATTAATGCGTTTACTGGTGCTTATTTTTTTCTGTGTGTCAAAAGCTTTACTATGATCTACATAAGAGTACAAGAAAAGAGACCATGCCATTGTCCAGTTTAGACCTAAGTTCTTCCACCACGTCGATTAGAACAGTTATACAGCTCCATCCCAGTCTAAATCCCGATTGATAATCAGTTAATAGCTTTTGTTTTCTCAGATATTCACAAATTTGACAGGAATGGAAGGAAGTATTGCTTGACAAATTTGTTGTTTAATTCGTTTACGTCCACATTTGAAACAGAAGTAATGTTTTTACTCTTTCCAATACATAAATACTTCACGAATATTTTTCCACTTTTCTTTGCTTCCTAAGGCCGATGAAAATTTTAATCCATAATACGTAGACTTCGCAGTATCTATGCCTTTAACGACATCTTTTCTTGCAGATTTAAAGATCGTATATAATTCTGGGGGCTTATGGCGTTTTCTTTTCTGAGAAAAAGTCTGCATTAATTCTGCCTTTTACATTTTCTTATGTTCTTTTCTGAAATACATGTGTTATTTTTAAAGTGTAAAGCGTTCTTTTCTGATGATGTTCCCTTTTAAATTAAAAAAATGCTACATGTTCAACACTCATTTTAATTAAAGGGACATGAGTGCAGCACTAGATCAAGGCGAATTGAATACAAGGTGGTGGCAAGTTTCGAGCCGTAAACACTAACAATGCAATACGAAAAACATATGTGTTTCTGTTGGCTTTGGATTGTTGTGGTCTTGCCACCACCTGTAATTGAATTTAACTTGCGCTAATTGTACTTTATTGTTTAATGCCGAAATTTGTGTTCTTTTGTAAACGTAAAATATGAAACACTTCTTAAAAATTAGGGGAGCATTTAATAATGTTGCCAAATAACATGTAACACTTATGCAACACTTTTTTTTAGAAAAGAAAACGCCATTAAATTTATTCCAACGACTCTAAGCTAAGTCCCGAGCATTGATTAAACGTTTTATGGTTGAACTAAACCACAGTGGCTGTTAAGATGTAACAGTTTTAGTTTTTACCGGCACAAATTCATTATAAAAGTCAATAACATTATTTTGAAAGAAAGCGGCCATCTGATACAGTCAATTCGCTAATTTTTTATGATTTTAAAATACTGGTTACCTCCATTTTGAATTAATGTCAAGGCCACAAAACTCGTTATCCTTCCCCTGCGAGAAATGTAGAGAGTTTTCCAAGGCCCATCTATCAGGTCTGCTTACTTGTACAAAAACAAAAAACGATTCTTTTTAGTTGTCAAAAATTTACTACCACATATACAAAGCAAAAGGAAAAAACGTGTATGTGTGGCATACCATAAACGTATACATGCACATGTAAGCAAAATGTAAACAACTTTTGACAACTAAAAAGAACCAAAACAATGATCATCCGGATTCTTGCGCAGACCTTTTCAATGGGCCTTGGAGTTTTCAATAATATTTAAATTTTTTAAAATTTTCAAGTTAAAAAAAAATTCATTTTGTTCGGCCTACTACTACATTTTTTTGCGGTTAATAGGAATACCTGAAAATGTTATTAAAGAAATTTCTAGAAAATACAATTTAAAAAAGATTTTATTATGTGCAAAATTTCCTTTTCAGTATTGGCCTAATGCATCAATTTTTACAAGAAAAAATGATTTTTTTTTGTTTAAAGTCTTCACAAACAACGAGTTTTGTCCTTAACCACCAACTAAATATACATACACTCAGCAACAAAAGTCTGCGAACAAGCCATTTATATTTTTTTATTAGAACAAACAAAGTCAAATCATTTTGTGTTAATTGAAAATTTAATTTTTTTATTTCGCATCTAACGATTTACAAATGACACCAGAGGTTTCTACGTGCCAAGGAGTCGGAAATTTGGGGTTTATGTCTTATAAAATGGAAAATAGATTATATTTTGATATATTAGAAGAAAAGTTGAAGCCAAGCGTGAAACTGGTTAACAACTATTTGTTTCAACAAGATAACAACCTTAAGCTCATGCAGCTCATAAAACGAAGCTTTGGCTTCTCTATAATGTGCCACAACAGCTCAAAATTCCACCACAGTCTTCATACTTACATCGCATAGAACATTTATAGGATTAATTTGATCGCCGTGTTTGACAGCACAAAATTTCTTCCAAACAAACATTAAAAGATGCGATGATTCAAGAATGGATCTAAATTTCCATTCAAGATACGTCGAATCTAGTCGATTCTATGCCAAAACGTTTAGCTGAGGTTCTCCAACGAAAAGGATACTCAACTTGATATTAATTTTTTTTACTTGAAAATTTAAAAAAAAAACATTATAAAACAAGTAAGAGCTGTGCCGAATCTTGGATACCTTCAACCTCTAGTCGGTCTTCACGAAGTTTGACAAAGTGATTTATAGTCTTATAAAACTGGGTCATACAAAAATGTATTACAAAGGCATTATGGTTTTAGGAATATTAATTAAAATGGTTTTCGAGAGTGGACTTTATATGGGGCTTTATATATAAATTATGAACCGATCTTCACGAAATTTTTTAGTATGATTTCTATGCATTCCGCCACTATTTATGCTAGTTTTTGTAACAAAATTTATAAATTTTTTTTTTTGGGTGGATTTTTCACATTTTGATTCAGAACTCCTTTTCTATTAAAATGATTTTGCTGGATTTCAATCACAAACTGATAAGCAGAACTAGAAACAATTTGATACCTAAATTGTTCTTTACTTTGGAGTCGTTCGAAAGTGAACGTGATTTCAACAGACGGCAGACAGACCGACATGGCTTAATTGACTTAGAATTACTCAAGTACCCAGAATATATAAACTTTATTGGGTTTTAGATGAATATTAAAAATGTTTCACACGGAATGACAAACTAATTATCCCCACATCACAACTAGTTTTGGAGCAGTGTATCCAAATATCAATGGCTTGCGCGCAGACTTTTGCTGTTAAGTGTAATTGTATGCTGAAGAATGAGTGCGTATGAGTGTCATTAATGTTCCCTTTGCTCGCCACTCGAATGACACCCTGAGGTGTTGGCAGTCATTTGGAAACAAAAAACTAAATAAATGAATGAGAGAATGAATAAAAATGCAAGAATCAAATGAATTTCTGGTTGTATTGTTTAAATATACACAAATTGTGCGTATGCATGAAGAAATATACGAGGATATAAAATTTTGTTGATGTTGATGGAAATGCATAAATTGAAGAACTAGGGGTGGAGGGTTGGATAGATGTTTGGTTGGTAAATTGCTGATGCTGCTCTTATATTGGTAACCACTAGATATGTATGTACGTACATATGTAGATCTTTTATGCAGTCGAGTTTTATAAAAGTCGATCGGATTTAGTCCACATACCGTATGTTGGTATTTTCTGTTGGATTTTTTTTAAATTCACAATAATGTTACTAATTTTTGTTCGTATAAAGTTTGTATGTGTACAATTTTGTTTTTTTTCGAAAAAGACCACAACAAACATCGTGCTGGCATAAAACGCCCTTTCCTTATGTTCGATTCCGACAAAACATTTGAATTGAATACTTTTGAAATACTTGTTGTAATCATTTGCAATTATTTTGTCAATAATTACTATTGTGTCTTATGCCCAAATTCATAAATATACTAATGCAGGGGTTGTCAAACAATTTTCGTTTATTCACCAAATTGGTAATTGAAGCGTTTGGCTTGAGAAACTTTAAAGTGTGGGGCAAATTTATTTTAGAACTGACCTACAGTTCTAAATTTAGGGGTTTTGCTTCTACAACCTATTCTAAGTTTGAACGCTAACATTCTACGGTATTCAATAGCAACAATAAAGCATGCAATTATGTACTACAAAGAGTCTCTATGTTTGTCTATCTGTTGTAATAGAGCGAAGTATATTGAATAATTTTCGTATTTCATTAAGGATAAATCGCCTCCATTTGATCTTCCTCGTTTTTTTTAGCCTTTGGGGTTCCATTCATGGCAGGTTTCGTTAAGTGGTTTTCTTTTTATTTGCGTATTAATATTGACTTCGATGGCGAGTGAAAGCAGTTGTTCATTTGTGACAACTCTTGGCCACCAGATTTTGGCAATATTTCGACTTCATCGGTTTGCGAGTCTTTGTAGTTTGTGTAAGTATGTTTCATTATTTCGTTAACCAGCCATGTTTAGCAACCGTACAGAAGAATGATTTTAACGGGGTGCATAAGTGTTGCTTAGTTTTAGAGGATAGTGCGTTTGAATTTCATATATTCCGGAGTCTGTAAAACGTTGATTCAGCCTTTTGTATACTTGATTGTACATCCTGCATTGCTCCACTGTTTGGGGTTATTATGCTACTCAAGTAGCAAAAAATTTCAACGTTGTTGACTGTACAATTGGAGTTTGACTGGATTATGGATAATCATGCATTTTGTCTTATTTGCGTAAATTCATAGGCCATAGTTCAATGCCATTGCAGCCAGGACGCCTACATTCTCTTGCATGTCGCCCTTGTTTGGAGGTCTTCTGCATAATCGAGTTCTCCGAACTGAACGTTTATTCTTCACTATTTACCTTTACTTTTCACTATTGACGACTTGTCAAGCACTGTTCTAGGAGAAAATAGGCTTCTTTGCTTGACACCGCTGAACGTATCAAAAGATTCGCTTATTTTCCGCAATGTGAAACGCGCGTTTTGGAGTCTGCATATTGCTCCTTTATAAGCTTTATTATTTTCTCTGGAATCCCTTTTTTAGCGAGTGCATGCCAGAGTTTGTTTCGACAAATCGGATCGATGAGATAATACTGTTGCTGAGTTTCGGATTTTTTTAACTAAATATGATCAACCGTTTTCAAGTTATTCCAATATATGTACACGCAGAGAAAAAATATGGTTGGGCATGGTTACGGCAACAACACTATGTTTAATGTAACAATATATTGTTGTCGTACACAAATAATTGTTATTTTTCTTTAATATCAACAATATTATAGTTACTGTAAACAAATCAATGTTTATCGCAATTATTAGCTCTGTTTCTTTACTTTTTGGGTAAAGTTCGTGCAAATGAGAGCAAGCATAAATTTCTCTCACAAAAAGACAACATTACACGAAAGTACGGGAACAGAAAAAACAAAATTTTAAGCACGAAATAAAAATTCTGTGGTTTGACAGTCTTTACAACGAAAACAAAAATTGCGCCACTTTTGAAAAATTTTATATTGGCTCTAGAATTAAACAACTTTTACTCAAAATAAAACAAAACAAACACTTTTACAATAACTAACATTATGTTTCCCTAATACTTCAGTACAAAACTTTTTATTTAAGTACATTGTTTTATTCCAGAACACTTTTTCCAGAATTTGGATCATGAACTTTTTTCCTTTTTTTTTTTGTTTTGTTTATGTTTTACAGCTGTTTGACAATTTACACAATTTGCACGAAGAAAAATTCTGGGCTGTTTCGTGCAAGAAGAAGAAGAATTTTATTCTCTCAAATCCGCTCTCATTTACACAAATTAAAAGTACGGGAACGCTTTTCGTGCAAATTGGGATCCCGAGGGATCCCAAAGTAGAGTAAAGAAACAGAGCTATTAATTTGAGTATTGTTGACCGAAAAATAATTATTTTTCTAACAACTAAATTATGATAACTTTCTAAACATATTATATTTCTCACAACCATATCATGATATTTAATAGCCATAACATGATTACTTTCAATACATTTATCATATTATGTTTAAGATGCAATCAAACTATTTTTACTCTAATAATATTATGTAAGCGCCATTTGTAAAATAATTTTGTATCAGTTGTGTCATTTATTTTATATGTGAGCGGTTAATCAATTTAAAGATAAATTCCCATAAAAAATATGTTAAAAGAAATTAAAAAAATTAAAATATTAGCGAAGTTTATTCCGTATTAGTGATTTAATAGTGCAAATGCAAAATATCGTAGGTTTTTTGTAGAATCCAAAAACAAAACACACAGAGATTTCGTTATATTTTATAATGTCTAAAAACAAATTTTTCAGGAGAGCCGAAAAACAATTCTTTATCCTTCTATGGGCTAGGTTTTGCAGATTTTGAATTTGCTCTTTTGCAAGCCTTTTATTGAACTCCGCTGTTTGATTCACATTAAGAAAAATTGTAAAAAGCTACAAAATACAAAATCGATGCAAAAAAGTTTTAATTTATTTTATATTTTTATGACAGTTATGAAAGGGGCTGTATCATAATATGATTGCTTCTATATTAATTATGATTAACATGACAATAATATGATTAGTTCTTAACTTATTATGATTAACATGACAATAATTTGATAACTTCTTAACTTAGTATAATTAACATAATAATAATAATATGATTATGGCAAAAATATTATGATGAAATATTACGAGTATATTTAGTCATAATATGATTCGATAATAATCTTAATATGGTGACTACAATCATAAATTTTATCATAATATGATGCTCTTAGAATATGTTTACCACAACCATGTTTTTTCTTTGCGTGTATGTAGTGAAAATGCCTTAATTTTGGACATAACGGTATATCTCGAAAAGTAGAGCTGATAGAGAAAAATGGAGATAAGATTTGAAATCTGCGACCTCAAATTAGTAAACATTTGCAATCAGTTTCCAGATCGCGAATTCTGTTAATTTCTTTGAAGTAGGAATAATTAGGTCATATGCCTCATCGTTCCCTTCGTAACTTTTCTTCCACGGTAGAATGGATCCGGTTTAGTATTTGATTAAAAATCTTTGACACCGTTGGTGTAAGCGCAATACCTCTCAAAAACCTACATTGTTTTATGTCTCCTTTTTCGGATATTTCGACAAAGATGCTTTTTTCCAGGCATTCGGCATGGTTTCTGCATTGAATATTACTGTTAATACGTTTCATAAATTGGAATTATTATAAGAATTTAGCTAAATTTGTATTAATTAATTTAAAAAAAAGTGGTGGAATTTTCGGAATTGCTGTTGTTAAAAACATTTTAGGAAGAAATGTTTGCTAGTGGCAACGTTAATTCACACGTACACAAAAGTTTAGGTCACTTTTTTCACGTTGGCCTTAAGAAAGCGATAGAAACTTTGTTCTACGCGATGACCATAATTCTGCCATCAATGACAGTCAAATGACCGGTAAAATGGCGGTCAATCTTCTTGTAGGGAAGTCATCAATAAGTGAGGTTTTGTTGTTCTTAACTTAATCGATTGCGGTTCGTCTTATTGCTAAGGAACAATTTTTTTTTCATTTCTCTCCATTTTGGGTACACCTATTGAAAAACTTTAAAATGTCATTAGTGTAGGGTGTTCTTCCTCAATATTTAGAAATTTTTTTATTTTATTTACAAATGCTTATTAACAGTTTAAGAACAGCTGCCTTAACCTAACAAACAATTTGTAAGTTTCCCCTTTTATTCAATTCCAAATGCAGACGTGCAACTCACCCCTGTTTATTTTCTGCGTGTGTAAAATTATTGCCGTCACCCTCTTGACTTAATGAGGCCTTTTAGTATGATCGATTTTAAATTGATGTTAGCACTTGTGAAGCGGCATTTTATGATGAAAGAAATTGTGATGATGATGATGTGCGGATTGACAACCTGCTGTTAAAACCAATGATGAAGTCTGCTTTTCTATTTGTTTCTCTGTATGCATTAGTTATTCCATTTAGTATTTCTTTGTGTGCATGTATTTTTGATTTAACGATATTTGGGGGATTTTGGTTTTACAGTCACTGAATTTATTTATTAATTCTTTTTTAAGTCATACATATAATGTTAAAGTGAGGAATTTTTATATGTTCACATGTATTTTTTTCTTTTAAATTCTATCCTTCCTTTTAATATTTGTTTATAATTTTTATTAAAAACAAATATTGTTACCCGTAATCAGGGTTTGTTAGTCGATAATCGCATTTTTATACTGTAAATGCACAAAAACTCCTGCGATTACTATTAAAAATCAAAACTACACCAGTTCAAGCAGTTTTTTTTATATGATTGAAAAGATCGATTAATATTAACAACAATATTCGTATTTCGCTCTCCCATTTATGTTTCGCGCCCCGATCATGATTGAAACAACATGTTACGCCATACAAGTTTTTGAGAGCAAACCATGTTGATTCATTTTGAAACACGCTGCGAGGAAAAATGTATTTACTATCGTCTCTAATTTTGATAACAAATAATCGCTAGTTTATCTGAAGTAGCCAAGGCCCATCTATCAGGTCTGCTTGCTTGTACAAAAACAAAAAAAGTGTGTGTGGCATACCATCAATGGCGCTTAAATATGTGTGGGAAAAACAATAAACATAAGTCTGGGTTCACACTATGAAAGTTTTCTTTCAGAAAGTCTGAGTTTATGGGTGAGAGAGGAGAAAAGAAAAGCATGTTCTCTTCCCCTCTCACCAATAAACTCAGAATTTCTGAAAGAAAACTTATAGTGTGATCCCAGACTTAGCAAACATATGCATGCACATGTAAGCAAAATGTAAACATCTTTTGAGAGCTAAAAAGAACATAAACAATGATCATCAGGCTTCTTGGGCCTGGGCCTTGGAAGTAGCTTTCAAAAAAATATCAAACGAAAGAAAAAATCAAATAAAATTTTATGTTAAATGAAATATAGTAATAAATATAAAATAATAATATTAATAAGATTATAAAATAAGATATTTTTAATTTTGCTATTTTAAATAAAATCACACTAACAACAAAAATAAGATACCAAGAAACCAAAAATAAGAATGCACAAAAATTGTCAAAATGAAACAAGAATGAATCGTGTAAGCAGGGCTGCCAGAAATTTTCAGCAAAAAATCTTAATTTCACCAAAAAAAAATCTTATTTTTGAAGAAAAAATCTTATTTTTGAAGAAAAAATCTTATTTTTGGAAAACAGTAGTTTTTTATTAAAAATAATAAAAATAATCATATTTTATTTAATACATAAATTAAACAAAAAAAAACATCACAACAAATTTAATTTCTTATGTTAAATTGTATTATTTAGTTTAAAAATTTTTAAATGGGAACAAAGAAGGTTTTTTTCAAATGTACCTAACCTTCGCCTAGACAAAACAAAAAATCTTGTTTTTGGGGAAAAAATCTTAAAATCTTTTTTCGGTTAAAAAATCTTAAAAAATAAGGTAAAATCTTACTTCTGGCAGCGCTGCGTGTAAGCAGTAGAAAGCAGTGTTGCAAAATTGAAATTTTGAAATGGCACTGATCTTCAACCAAAAGAGTATTTTTCTCCACAAAATTGTACTTTTTGTTAAAAAAAAAATAAAACAATAATATATGAAAATAAAATGAACAAAAAATATTTTATTAGATTCATTTATCTAAGTATTTAATAGCAAGCAGTATTTATATCCATTTACAATATTATTGTAGTAAGTTTAGTGGTTTCTCGATTTAGCGAACAGGCAAACATTTTACCTTAGGTACTCTGTATAACGAATTAGAATCCAATTTGGTACTCGATGTAACGAACAAATAAAAACAATATAAAAAAAGATGGAGTAGTCAGACAAACAGTTGTAGTCGTGACGAAGATGAAGAAATTAATGCACGATTAGAAAACGATGTAATGAAAAGCTTTGATTATGTATCCAGTTTGGACAGGAAAAAAATATCGATATATCCAAGACATTAAGGGCTTTCATGATATCGCTTAAAAGCCTCGCAATCTCTGCATATTTACGCCCTCGCAAATGAATTGTCAAAAATTGTATGAGAATCAATTTACACAAACTTCGTAAATTTGCCCAGCAATTTTGACTCGTAAGCATGCGCAGTTCAATTATGCATTTATACAAACGTATTTTTTAATGCTTACCGCCATTTCCGTTGAAAAATACAAGTGTTTATAAATCACAAACAATAAATTCTTGCAATAATTTCAGCACTTTAGTCCTTTGGCTTTCTTGATGCATTTTTAAAAACAAATTTCACATTTTAATCACATATTTTTCAAATTTTAAATGTTTTTTTTTTAAATTACTTTTCTATTGGCGCTTCTTATAAATTGGCATTAATTGTTAAAAATTGCACACACAATAAATAGGGCCTTCGTGAAACGAATCTCGCAAGTTTGACCATTTGCACAAATGGCAATTTTAAGCGATATCATGATAAACCTTATTCATTTTACGTGAGTTTCAAGAGAAAGCAATTGAAAAAAGTTAAAGGAAATTTCAAAAAATTTTTTCTTATTTTTTTTAAATAATTACTTTTTTCATTAATTTTATTTTTAAAAATCTTTTCACTTATAATACGATAGATATGAATTGTTCTTTTAATTTGTTGTAACATGAATATAAATTTTTTAGTACTGGATTTAAAGAATTTTTTAGTTTAACGAACAGGGCTGACAGACAATTGTTCGTAAAATCGAGAAACCACTGTATATGTTATTCGCCATATTATTTCTATATTGCCCTATATGATTCAATAAGTGGCACAATGGTTTCAATTAAAATATGGCGCAACTCTTATTAAAATAAACATAACCCTTAAAGCAAAACAACATAGTACTTCTTTTCTGATTTTCTGATGTTTACGGTCCAGACAAATAAAACCCTTTTTGTTTCACTTTATTTTTAATTCAAAGCAATTACTTTATTAGGTTTATTATTTTTATAAAATCAAAATTGATGTCGCTGCTGCAGATGCCAAAATTCAAAAGATGGCCGATCAAAAAACGATTTATGTTAGCTGACTTAACTATATTCAGTTTTTTCAGTATTTTCTAAAAAAAATATTTAAAATAGTTCTTATATTTATGAATAAGTAAATAAATTAAAAATTTTATTTTTGTCAACATAAATTTAAACTGGTATTTATATTTAAACTTTTGCAAAGTTACATTATTCAGACTTTTACATATACAGTAGAATCGCGAATGTCCCAAGGGTTTTAAACTTTTTCGATCTATTAACTTTTCTAAGCGGGCTTAAATTTGAAAAAAAAAATACAAAAATAAATATGGATCTTTCAGAAATAACACACTAAACTTTTTTCAATGGCTTAGTTTTCATAATTACAAAAAGAAACTCAGATTTTTCATATTTATTCGCCATAGCCTCGAAAATTTCAAACATTTTTTCTAATTTTTGAGATCCATAATCTAACGCTATTAGTTTCACTTGAGTATCTTTATTAATTTTGTTCAAATTCTCTACATTCTGCTCATTTCCGATGCTTTTTATCAAAACTTTCAGAAAAGTTAACTTTTTAGAGCGACGCAGGCACGCTTAAATTCGGTTAACTTATCCGCGAGATTAACTTTTCCGAGAGTTAACCTTTTCGCGATTCTACTGTATCACATACATAGAACTTAGCTTAAACTTTTAATTCAGTGTAATAAAATAAAGCGAATTTACTTTATGAGATCATAAGAAATAGTATAACTATAACAGCAACTACCAGTTGATTTTAATTGATCTTTAGTTTTTGTCAAACTTGAAACAGTTTTTACGTGTAAACGATTTCTTACTTTGCTTTTTACATCATTTTGCATTTGAAAAAGTCCGTTCAATTGATGCTCAGAAATGTGGTATCGATAAAATACCAAAAGCAATATGTGAAATGTCATCAAATATTAGTTTCGTTCTTAATATTGGTTATATTTGTTCAAGAAATTTAAGGCCCGTTTTCACAACTTACCGATAGCTTAACGTAGACTTTAAACGGCCTTATAAAAACCGTTCCGTTTTTTAAACTTTGCTTTAACCAAAAGTGAGCGATAAAGTAAATTAAGGTTTATCCTAGCTGGTAGATTAAAGTAAAGTTGTAATAATAGAACGCTTTTTATACGGCCGATAAAATCCTACCTTTAGCTATCGGGAAGTTGTGAAAACGGGTCTAAATATGTTTAGTTCTGAAATGCTTTAATTCTGAAAGATCCTCTAGAACACGGAATTGAGAATTTATATTATTATAACGGGTCCGCCATCTAAGGTTTTTTCCAACTAGTGCTTATTTCGTGAATGATAACACTGTCTGATTTGACAGATAATTAGTTTTATCCTTCCGCTGAACGAATATGGTTGTGTATACGCTTGAACAACGCTGGGACACATGCGTTTTCGCTTCGCTAAGTGGGCCTGCGATCGACTTACAGAAGATGCCGATTTTGCCAAAAAAAATCATCTTTTCAGATGAAGCTCATTTTGATCTTGGCGGATATGTAAACAAGCAAAATTGTCGCATTTGGGGCACAGAAAACCTGCACGTATACTTTGAAAAGCCGTTGCACCCAAAACGAGTCACTGGTTGGTGCGGATTTTGGTCCAGAGGCATAATTGGGCCATTTTTCTTCGAAGGAGTGGCCGTTACAGTCAATGGCGATCGTTATCGGGCCATGTTGAACGAAGTTTTGTTCACAAAAATTGAAGAGGAGGATATTGCCAACATTTGGTTTCAACAGGACGGCGCTACAGCCGAAGCTACACTCGATGTTTTGCGCCCTGTTTTTGAAGATCGCATTATCAGCCGCAGAGCTGATGTCGATTGGCCACCTCGGAGCTACGATTTGACACCGTTGGACTATTATTTATGGGATGCCGTCAAGGATAAGTGCTACGCCGACAAGCCACAGACAATTGACGCTTTAAAGGACAATATTCGTGAAGCCATTGGTGAAATTGGACAGCTGCACACAATCGAAAATGTGCTTAAAAATTTGACCAATCGTGTAGGCTACTGCATGGCCAGCCGAGGCAGCCATTTGAATGAAATTATTTTCCATTATTAACCGGAAGGATTGTACTTTCAAATAAAAATAGACTTTTGAGAAAATATTCAGTAGTTTTTTTATAGCATTTTCAAAAAAAAAAAGTATTTTGCCGGACACTGTAGTTATCGTTTGAAAGTAACATTAATATTTTCTGGAGTGAAGTTGATTATCCTTTTTAAGGTTTTATTTTTAAAACAAAATTTAGTTCTTAATGTTTCTCAAATTGTCGAATAAAATGATTTCTCAGTTTCTTTTACTTTATAAACAATTTCCTTAACATTGCATGCTTCTATAAATATGGTTTTCATTTAAATTTAAAGTTTTCACTAACATATTATCCAATGCATCCCTTTTTATAAATTTTCTTGCAAATATCTCATTCTGGAAAGCAAAATATGAATCCTGCCTGGCGTCCACGCTTTCCATTTTAATATTCACGTCTTTAATTGTTAAAAAAAAACCACAATATAAATTGTGCAACTAACACATGATGACTAAAGCCTGCTCTCGAAATGATCACATCACAGTTAAAAAGCTCAAAGGATAAAAAAGTACTGAAAACAACGCAGGGATACTGCGGTATTTTTAATATGAAAAAAGTACCAAGGTACTGAATTTTTCAACACTGGTAGAAAGGTATTGATGGGCAAAACATGATCGTGTGGCCGACAAGTTATACTATGTTCACACTTGAGTTTTTAAACGCGTTTAAGCAAAATGTTGATTAAGTTAATCTTTTTTATTTTATTTATGTTACGTTTCCTTAACAAATAATATGGCGCTAAATGTGTCAAATGTTATTGTTTACTATTATTAAGATTTCTCTTTTATAAAGTGCTAAATTCCCAATTTTTATTTTTGATTAATACACTAAAATTTATTTTTTAGGAACAGGTACCCTGCAAATAATATTGGACCACCTGATCCAATTTGATTAAATGGACTACTCCATGGACTGATCCGATGTAATGCAAGCATTGACCATGTCATTTTTAAAAAGTGTTTGTAGTGAGACGATATATATATCGCCGATACTTAACATACCGATATATCGATGCATCGATATTGAAATACGACTATCGAATTCGATATTTTTACTTGTCAGTCTTCATTAACCTTGCCTTGTCACATGCAAGTAGTGGCATGCCATTACTGTATACATATTATCATAGAAAATTTGTTCGTCACTACTGTATACATATTATCAAAGAAAATTTGTTCGCCACTACTGTATACATATTATCAAAGAAAATTTGTTCGAAATATTCGAATCTCATGCCATTGGTTTTTGTGTTTACACATGCCACTGCGAGTTCATTTTCAAAATGTCGTTGAAGCGTCAACTTGAGGTAATTTTTTACTACTCAATTAAAAAAAGTACCAAAAACCAAAAAGAGTTACCGAGCTAATCATTTAGGCACATTTTTGGGGAAATGGTTTACATTTATTTATATAAGCATTATTTAAACAATATTAATGCTCTATAATTAACAAACTTACTTTTATTAATGCGCGTTTCAAAAAATTCATCATTATAATACATTTGTCAAGTTAAAACATAATTTACAATTTTACAATAATCCAGTAAATTTGCATTAAATTTTTAACAGGGTAACATTGTTTATCGTTTTGACCCCTACAAGAAATGCATAACCAAAACTAAAAAAATTACTATTTCTATAACACTATATTGGTCAACACTACCGGTCATATAACTAGTAAAATGACCGGTAGTCTTCTTGTAGGGACATTTAGTGGCATGCAAAAGCCAAATTTCCACTCGAATGCAATTTTTGCTGCGACTGGAGCGGCCATTGCGAAAAATGTGAGTGTTTAGTAAAAAAGTGTGAGTGTATTGAGTTTTTCGAACTGGCAGTGGCATGTGTAAATGCTGGGTAAAAACTCAAAAATTAGCCGTTTTTCAAACAAAATTTTTTTTGTAGGAATTGGCACCACTGCATGCATCATATGTTATTTGAAAGTAATCTAAAATGGTCTAAAATGAAAGAAGAAGAAACAAGAAAAAGCGGAGTTTTCGCATTGCAGATTTCTAATTAACCTCGCGTTTCCACATGCAAGTACAAGTTCGAAAAACTCAATACACTCACACTTTTTCACTAACATTCACACAATTTTTTTACTTTCAGCCAATCGGCTGTTTCCTCGATTTTTCGTTGATAATACGTATACACAGCTTGCAAGTAATTACTTGCATGTGGAAACGCCGGGTAAAACAGTAAAGTCAAACGAACTTGAAAAGATTTATTATATTCGGTTTTGGAACAATAAATGTGCCTATATACATATGTATATTTGGAATAATAATAAGATTTGTGCATATATATATTAAATTTTTTAATTTGGTAAAAGTTTCAGCAAAATACGTTCGATACATCGATATTTTTGAAATTAAAAATACTCTTTTAAAATATCGATTGGATATATATCGACCGAAATCAAGTTATCGGTCATTTTTTCCTATCATTTTCTTAACACCAAAATGAAAAATATGACTACTCGCTCATTCGTTTCTTGTAGGGCTGTTAACGACAACCATTACAAGGCTGATTATTTTAAAATAAAATTCGAAATAATTTTTAGTGCGAGTATCCGATAATCACTATTAAAGGAAAATTGTTTAATCCTAAAAGCGGTAATGAATATATTTGCCGTTACATGTGAACCCTTCTCCTAATGCAGTGAGGAAATATAAGGTTGGCTTTCTACGTTGAGATTTGATTTAATTTCGACATACATAAATGTTTTTCCCATTAATAGTATTTAATTAGTTTCATTTCAAATAACAGCATAAATATTTTCTTTCGACTTGTTATTTAATGAACAGGTGCGATGACATTTAAGTAGAGAGGGGTCAAGAGGAAGGGGGTTACATATTTTTAAGTTGAAAATGTACGCAATTCTAAATAAACCATTAAATTTCGTAAATATTTAATTTTTTTAAAGCAACATTTTAATGAATTCAATAACAAGTTGCTTGCCCTAAATTCTGGCAGTAAAACTTGCAAATAATTGTTCCCTCCGAAAGTTTTTATTATTTGACAACCACCGTCGCCAAAATTATTTTTTTGTAAACTGAAGAAGATTTAAGAATTGTTCGTTTGAAAGTGCCATAAGCTGATGTGAACGTTGTATACTTCGATGTGAAGAAAGTAGAGAAAGTAAAGAAATGTCATCACAGAATTAAGCTAAAACATGTCCGTTGTCAAGGGAAATTTTAATCAATTCAGAGGTTATGGATGTTACCTCCAAAAAACCTCACACTAAATATACATATGCAAACTTCAGAACTATATACATATCTTCATAAGTTTTACACCATACGTCACCATTCGATCGGAAGGTATTAAACTTTTGTACTTTAGCTTTTGCAATTTGAAAGATAACCTGACATAACAAGTGCGAGTTCTTTAGAAAATAGTGAGAATATGTCCATTTAATTAAATGCATAAATAATTTTGCTTGTATTTCGTTAAATTTGTGAAAAAATATTTTACTGCAACATAACAACTGCAACATACAACTAGTCTATAATTCAGCTCTTAAATTTGTCGATATCGGAAAATTACTTTAACCGCTGGTTGGTATATACATGTATGCCTAAAGAAAATGTTGTAGGTCCGAAATTCACAAAAAGTTCCGTAAATATCCCCTCTGAAAATTATTTTAAAACGAATAAATATCGTTAAAAATGTTTAATCAAAATCTAACCAAAAATCGGCACAAATAAAGTTTGTATATGCCATACTCTGACAACAAAATGTAATGGTATTTGGTCCGTATCATCTCATAGGTCCTATATAACCCCAGATAACAAATATATTATAACCTAAAAGTCCGCACCTGTCTCTCGTATTTTTTCTACTTTCTATTGAAATAAATAGAAACAAATTCTTAATTACAGTTTTTAACAACGAATTCATTAAACAAAAATACAAAGATGTTGATAACAAAAAAAAAAAAAAAAAAAAACCATCATGAAATTTCCCCCCATTAATTTTTCAATTATGGAACATTCAAAGTAATCCAGTGAAGCACCATTGTAAAGCACTTGTGACAAAAAAATCAAGTGGAATGCAGGAGAGGAATATGAAGCTGACTGGCGTGAGCAACCAAATATGAACACAGTTGAAATAAAAAGTTTTTTTTTTATATACAGTTGTATTTCCACTCAATGTAATATTTGTTAGCTGGTACACTCACTGCCTGCCCCTTGCTGTTAATGCTCGTCAAAAAGTTGCTTCAGGCGCACATATGTCAACTTTTTATTTATTTTCAACAAGCAACTTTCTACTTCTACAAGATGTCTCTCAACTTTTGAAATAAATAAAAATGGAAAAAAACATACATACACTTTGTACATATAAATGACAACAGAAACCGAAATATCGCCGACGCAGTTCTCTCTAATGCGATTTCAAACAAACAACTTTTTTGTTTAAAGTTCAGTAAAAACAAAATTCAAAAAAGAATCACTTGAAATTGGAAACTTTTGAAATGTCCTCTTATCAAAATCGTATAATTTGAATGTAATTTGCAACTGCTTGGTAACTTGCTGTTGCCACGTCCGTCTGTTTGTCTGCCGTGTCTGTATGACGGCAGTGTGTGTTCGGGTCGTTAAGAAAGAGAGGAGTGGGGTAAAAGTAAAAAAAACTTTCAAGGATAAATGGAATTTTTGTAAATATTTAATGCAGGAAAGCCCCTAAATACAGGGTTGCATACAGTAATAGATAAAATAACAGCAAATTGTAGCTACACCTAAAGAAATTAAGGGCTAAAACAAATTTCAAGTTAACAATTTACTGCCGGTTCACACACGTGGAAAAGAGAATGCAATTTCTTCTTCCCTCTCTCCTAAACACTCAAGACTTGACGAGTCAAACTTGACGTGTGTGAACCGGCACTTATAAGAAAAAACGAGGGAATTTATCTTTGAAATTCCACTTTTATAAAGAAAATTAAAAAATTTTAATCCAGGCAAAATTAATCAGATGTCTGATATTGGTTTTTAAAATACATTAAAACGGCATTGTAAAATAACACAAACATTTTTTAATTTTTGGAAAAATGTTCAGCAAGCTTTCGTTTGTTTTAATTGAAATAAAAAGACATAAATATGGTATTTCTTGTCTCAAAAAAAGTTCTAAAAGCACCATTTTTACTCCTATTATTTTACAGACCAACATAAATAATTATAAGCAATTCAGTTTTTATAAGTCGAAAATAAGAAAATATTTAAAAAAGATTTTGGTAGTACATATGAGTTGATTCTCCTAGCAAGCAAGAAACAATTGACTTTTCTTGAATTGTATTGTTCGGAATGTCATATATCTATATACATGAACTGAGAGATGTCGAACACCGATTCTGTTTCAGTGCTTTAAAAATAGTTGAAAAATGAATCTATTACCAAAATCGCAAGCGTAAACTATTAAACATATTTATAACCACACCACAATAGTGGAGAGGGTATTATGCATTAGTACTGATGTGTGTAACGCCTTAAAATATTGGTTCTAGACCCATCTTAAAGTATACCGATCGACTTAGAATCACTTTCTGAGTTGATCTAACTATGTCCGTCCGGCTGGCTGTCCATGTTACCTTGTGCGCAATGTACAGGTCGCAATTTTGGAGATAATTTAATAAAAATTTGGCACATAGGTTCTTATTGGCACAAGAACCAAGCCTATTGAAAATGGGCCGAATCGTAGGACCACGAAGGGAGATAGGGGCAATTTCTGCCTCTCAAAAACTATCAAACCGGTTTTTAAAATTTTAAATTTTAAACATATATGGATCCATATTTGGACGGACATATAAGCTATGCATTTTTAAAAAAATGGGACCACGAGAGGAGATGGAGTGCAATATTTGCCTCTCAGAAACTATCACACCGATTTAAATGAAATTTAAACCATAGATAGATCCCTATTCATATAGCCATACACTTTCGAAAATGTGTTTTTAAATACTGTGGTGTTGAGTATCATATGGTCGGGCTTGACCGACTATACTTTCTTGTTTTTATTTGTAGAATGAACGACTTATACGGTATAATCACCCTTATCGTAGTTGTTGAATTTAAAATACGCCTGTGACCAGGCCTGCCATATTTGCCGATTTATCGGCATTTTGCCGATTTTTTGCCTCTAAATTATCAAAGTGCCGATTTGCCGATTTTTGCTCAAAATATGCCGATTTTTTGATAAACATCTTAACCAAAGTAACTTTTTGTTGGATTTAGTACAATTTATTAATTTTGGGTACCATTGAAATACTTGTTTCATTAAAAAGAGAGAACTGTTATTAATTTAGCGCTTTTGCTAAGAAAAAAAGGTTAGATTTGTCCTATATTATGTGCAGTGCGTGTTACGTATGTTTCCCCAACACACACATGTTGCAATTGTAAAGAATAAAAGAACTTGATCAAAAACAAAAAAAAAAATATCAGCAATTTTTTTGACAAAAGCTAAAAGAAGAAAAAAAGTTAAATTAAAAAATATTAAGTACATACTTTATATTTGAATTTGGAAATAGATTTTTACTTACAAATAAGTTGAGGCAAGTTAAATTCAAAATTCACTTTTAATGAAGAAACTTAAATCAAAAAGTTATTTTTATAAGCGCATTTGAGGATGATGCAAGTTTATCCGATAACCAATCTTTTGTAAGAAAGTCAAGTAAATTAACAAACTTTTTGGCAACAAAATTTAGATTTAAAAGTGAGAATTCTCCTGGTTCATTTCCAACAATTTCTCATTCTTCCGCCAATGTGGAAAAATGTTAAGCCAAGTTAACCTTAATAAAACGAAATTTTAATGTACCATGCAAATTATCTCTTTGCATAGAATTCATCATTCCAAAAATTATTTAAAATTTTAAACTATTTTCATGCTGATATTAAAATTAAGGATTTAATAAAAATGTCAAGCTCATATGAATCTAAAATAACAAAAAGTACAAAACTTTAAAATAATTTACCCTAAAGTACAGAATATACGTATACATTTTTGTTTCTAATTACTTACAATTTATTTGTAAAACGTTTGTTTTTTGTTGAATTTTATGCTATTAGCATAAGGTAATGCAAAATTGTTCTGTTTTGATATTTATTTTCACAAAAAAAGTGTTTTACTGTATTTAAAATAGGTATTTTTGGTTTGCCGATTTTTTTTTGAAAATATGCCGATTTCTTACCAAAATCACCTGGCACCCCTGCCTGTGACTGTTTGGTAATAGATTCAAGGAAATAAGTTCAAGTTCTCTTTGACCTATTACCGAACTGTCGCAGGCGTATTTTAAATTCACCAACCACGGCCTGTTTGTCTTTAAAAGATAACGCAAATCAAAAATAAATTTTATTTTACTTGTTTACCAAACAGCAGAGTCTTTAGCCGACCAAATTTGACGCCGCAAGTATTTTGTTGCATAAATTTCTAGCCACAGGTTGATTTCGGATATTAGCCGGATAACACTATACTATCAACGGCGACGTCTTACAAAAACTGGGCTCGGCTCAGCCGATAAGCACAGGGCTTTTCTGATTAATTACGACAGCACAATAAACATAGCAAGCAAAGTTCAATTTTTTTAAGACACTTTTTGTATACAAAGCAACAACAATATTTTTAAGCCATTGTAAAATGTTACAACATTATGGCAATATAACATGATAGCACACCTTGTGAATAGAACAAAAAATAAAAAAAATTAAACAATCAGATTGTCAAAGCGTACAAAAAGATGAGAGTTGCCTAACTTTTCGCTTCGCTCTGCGTTAAAAGGTATTTATGTGACATGTTCCGTATAAGTATAAAGATTTCATCTAGATGTTAAAGCGAATCTCTAACGCAACGCGAATCAAAAGTTTTATATAGCATGGCCTTTAGAGTATTACGTTTTGTCTTGGTGTAATCTAGTTGGTAAGATTTTTGCAAAGAGCGTGAAAAATTAATTATGTAAAAGTTGCTCGAAAACGAAAATAAATTTTATCAAAAAAACCTAGAGCTAAGGTGGGTTTTTTCGACTTTTTTCCTTTAATATTACCGATTTAATATTCCTGAATACATTTCTTTTACATGAAATAAAATCCAAAATTGTCAAGAATATTCATGCAACCATTATTAGATCTATTAGTTCTGCTTTTTGCGAAAGAAGTTTCTCAGCTATGCGTGGAAAAAAACATAGTTACGTAGTGCAATGTTTCAGGAAGCGTTGCCAGAATGAGGATTTTATCTTATATTCGAAGATTGTTTGACCAAAATAAGATTTTAAGATTTTTTTCTCAAATTAAGATTTTTTATATTATCAAAGTTATTTTCGGGAATACAAAATTTATTATTAATACGATTTCCGTATGACGTGCTAAATTCCCAGTTTTTCATATTTGATAAATACACTGAAATTTATTGTTGAGGGAAAGAAAAAAAAATTGGTTACTTTAAGTTTGTACAACAAACATATTTTTTACAGTTTTTTAAATAGTCAATTTTTAAAACAATGAGGTTTTGTATCAGCTTGTTGTCTATTTTCTTTGCACACTTTTGAACACATTGTCTACCATATACAAAAATGCATCATTATTTCTGGGTATAAAAAAATATTAAAAAATCATCTTAGATTAGCGGTAGTTCATTTTCATAACAATTCCATTAGGAATACATACATCTATGTAAAACCATATATTCTCAATGACCTTTTTTAATGCAATATTTCCAATATGCCTTCGATATAACAACGGTGTCAAAAAATATAATATTAAATTGAGAACCCTTAAGATTTCATATGATGTATGACGTTCTTAGCTCTGAAACTAAAATTTTCTTGCCCAAAATGTATACATATATCTCTAATATTAGAATTTTATTACTTTCAATAAATTTTTTTATTTATATGGACTTTTTACATTCTTTATTATTAGAATTTAAATACATAAATTTAAAATATATTTTTAGAAATATTTTTATGGAAAATATAACTAAAAACACAATTTAAACCTACAATCTAATTGTGTGTAAATGCCGCAATTTTGTATGTATTTAAATTTTAATAGTTTCCATAATAAGAAGTATGTTCTTTTAACAAATAATAAAAAAATTTAAGATTTTTCTCTTTAAAATAAGATATTTTTTTCGCCAAATGAAAATTTTCTTTCCAAATCTTCTGGCATCGCTGGTTTCAGGAACAATTTTCAAATTAAGCAGTTTTTAATATTGAAAATGAAATATGTAGTAAAATACAAAATAACTACAGAAGAGATAAAACGTTTTTTGCAAAAACAATAATAAAATACGTATAAAATATGCAAACAGCAGAGTCCGAAGCCGATCTAATTTGAGACCGCAAGTAATTTGTTGCAAAAATTGCTAGCCGCAGGATAAATTCGGATGCTAGACGGATAAAATTTTACCACCAACGGCGACGGCTTACAAAAACTAATGCGGCTCGGCTCAGCCGTTCAGCGCAGTTCGCTGCGGATTAATTACGACAGCACAATAAACATAGCAAGCAAAGTTCTATTAATTTAAGACACTTTTTGTTTACAAAGCAACAACAATATATTTTAACCATTGTAAAATGTTAGAACATTATGACAATATAATGTGATAGCACACTTGTGAATACCCCATATATGAAAATGAGCTTAATATAGATTTAAATACTTTCCTGAAAATTGGGCGTTATATGGAATTCGGCAATGTGTATTATTTTCGCCTGTATTATCTACATTTGGGTCTTACATATTTATTTTGACCTAAAAATTTAATTTTTAAAAAATTCTAACCAACATTTGCTTTTTGTTTATTATTTTGCTTACAAAATAAGCGTTACTCGATAGGTTTTTTGCTTACGATTAAAAACTCGCAAGGTTAGAAATTTCGATAAATATTATTCGATAACGGCTGACAGAATCCCAAAAGTAAAAACAAATCAAACGTAGGAGTAAGAAATTTATCGTGTATAAATGCCAGAATTAGCCCCCTGAAAATTTTCAATGAATTGGTTATTCCCTATTGTTATTCGAGATTCTTTTAAATGCATGGAAATATAAGTCAAAATACGAAGAAATATAAGCAGAAATGCTGGAAAAATATGGTTTTTGTACTGGAGATACAAATTAAGAAACCAAAGTGTAAATGGGAATTTTTTCCAAAATGCTTGCATTTTTTTTAAGTGTAATGTTAACAAAGAATTAGTTTCTTAATTTTTTTATATTGAAATAGAACATTTTTGAAACAGCGTAAAGATAAAGGTTTTGTTTTTAAAATTTTTTTTTTACTATACGCACACATACACATACATAGTTACAAATACTTACTTAATACACATAGACAATTTTATAAGTTTTGAAAATGTTTTTTTCGGCTTTGATGTATAAATGCGCATTTTAGTTGTATAAAATTGTCTCCAAAAATTTTTTTATGGTTGTTGTTTTTACTTTAACAGGATATCAAAGTTTTTGTAACGTTATCTATATCGTTTTTTTTATAATAATTGAATCAAGAACAATTTTGTTGTCATTTTAAAGTTTATATATTTTATTTTTTGATATTTTAAGTACATACATATAAAAAATCAAAAGTAAATGGTTTTCACTAAAGGAGGGAATTATGTCCGAATAGCCTTCTTAAAGGATTTTTTTAAGGATTAAGTATAAGAATATTTTAAAATGTACATACACACAATTTCTTATTTTTTATAAATTCAAGTGAAATTATTATTTTATCCTTATTAAAGTTGTTGTTTATGAATCTATAGAAAAGATAATTTATTTTTATTTTAGAAAGAAAAATAAATTTTAAATAACCAGATCTAAATAAATACAAAGTCAATGTCAAAATTCTTTTAAAGAGAATGTGTTTAATGTAAACTTTTCATGGATACTGCTACTAATGGCCCCCGTTCCTTCAACTATCTGACATACCACACGTCCTTGTGCAGACTAAACAAGACACCCTCGCAATATTACACAACTCACACACACACACACATTTAGTTATTGTTTCAATAGTGTTTTTTTCCAGTTTATTCTTATTAAAGAGACAACATCAAGGAAAAAACCGAGAAAAAAATGTTGAAGAAGAAAAAAAATTCTACAAATGGATTGTTGATAAAACGTAATGGGCGTTTTGGTTTTTTTGTTGTATTTTTTTTGCCATTTTCTCCATTTTTTTTTATTTTATAATACTTTGTCATGTCATACTACTTAAGAAAAAGGAATGAGAATTGGACGGCCATTATGAGGTAAAATTTTTTTTATTTTTTTGTATTTTACTTATTTATTTTGTTTTGTCGATGGAATCAAAAGGTACTGCTTGTGAAAAAACAGAGGAAGAGAGAGAGAAAAAAATATTAAGTAAACAAAAAAAAAAAAAAAATAAACATGAAATGTTTTAAAAGATGCTTTTAGCGGTAAATAATGAAAAGTTAAAAAGCCACATCAATGATACACACACATACACATTGACAAACATATACAATAAAAAATGTGTTTCAAACATACATATAAATTTTCATTCATTCATCTTACATACATACATACATCTTAGGGTTTTGAATTTTCCGGACTTTTTTCATTCCTGGGAGCGCAAAAAGTTTTTCTTTTATTCCCCGGAAATTGTGTGTGCATATCGCACAGTAAATCATAAACAGGCACAGCTGAAAATTCTAAAAGGTTCAGCAGAGGCATAAAACCGGCTTCAAAAACATGCCCAGCGGGAAAATGTAATCAATAGGAACCGAGAATATGTAGGTATTACATTCTCTTGAATAATATTTGATTCCAGAATTCATTATTCTTAACACAGAACATGTCCTAGGATTGTAATAAATTATGTTAATGCATCCTGCGAATGAATTAAATAATGCATCCTTTATGATCAAATTTTGTAAACGACATAAAGGCAGCAAAAAATAACGATTTTTTTAAAAAAAAATATATAAAAACACGAATAATGGTACACTCAAAAAATTATGTAGTTAAATTCAAACGAAAATTCATTTAAAACAACTTAAAATTCATTTAAAAAACGGATCATTTAGATTTCATTTAAAACAAATGATTTTTACATTAATTTTTAATTTTTTTATTTATTTAACAGCATATTCCGTAAAATTGAATAGTTTTTACATTTAAAAAATATATTTTAACTGAAAAAAATTAAACTACATAACAAAATAAATACGGAAAAACATTATTTTTTTTTAGTTTGTTTTTTGAATAACAAACACATATGTTGAAAAATAAAATTATTCGTAAAATAACTATATTTTTATTCCATTTTAACAGTACGGAAATCGAATTTAATAACCCACAATCAGTTACTGTAATAATTTTATAAGTGTAACGAACAGAAGCAAACCATTCCTTGTTCTGTAAATGTGGGAATATATGTACATACGTGGTAATTAATGCCAATTTATTTTGCCTGATAAAATTACCTTCTCGATTCCAATGAATGCATTATTTTTTAAGTTTTTTATGTAAGTCTGGGTTCACACTATGAAAGTTTTCTTTCAGAAAGCGTGAGTTTATGGGTGAGAGAGGAGAAAAGAAAAGCATGTTCTCTTCCCCTCTCGCCAATAAACTCAGACTTTCACGGAGAAAACTGTTGTGCATTATTTATGCACAAGCTGTTCATAACTATAAAATGTTTGGGTACATTTTTGAATATGCAACTTTGCGCATAAATTATGCCTAATAATCATAAATTCTGCACTATCTATTAAAATTGTGCATAAAGCTACGGTCACACTTATCAAATATTTGACGAAAAAAACGGGACCAACAAGCAAACTAAATAATCATTTTCGTCAGATTCAATATTTCTTTAGATTATAATACCACATTTTACAAAAAACTAATTTTTGCTATGTCTGGAAGTATACATAATTAGTTTATTTTGTAATATTAAGAACATGTTAAATCTCAATAACTATTAACAAAAGTAGGGGTTACGCTTATTTGGTCAAATATTTAATAAGTGTGACCGTAGCTTAAGTTATACACAAGAAATGTGCACAGTTTGTGAACATTGTTCATAGCTTAATTGATCATAATATATAAACATTGTGCATAAGTTATGCCTACTTGTGCATAGATTTTGCCCAATATTTTGATATGTGTGTATCTTGTTCATAAGTTCTGCCCATTTATGCATAGATTATGAACAATGCGTACACATATGAATAATGAGTATGCATTAATTGCAAGTTAGTTTCACTTATGTTCTTTTTATTAAGAGTGCCGGTTGTGTTAACAAGTGACAGAAGTTAAAGTTAAAGAAGTGAAAATACCGTTCGATGTCCAGAGCCTTCAGAAAATCCGGGTTTTTTCCAAAATATCTCCGCGTAAGAACAAATAACAAACTTGAATTGGAAAGTCGAGAAGTAAGTGCTATTTCGGTATCAGGAATCGATTCAGAAGATAAAATTTGGCTAAAAACAAGAAATTCGCCTTGGGAGACGGTGGAATTGAAATGGAACTCCAGCTTTGCTCTTCGGAATTCACTGAAGGATGACATCATAGCAGTATGCAAAAAGATTGTTAAATTTCCAGCTGCTAAAAAAATTATAAATAATCTTCCAACAAACAAAGGTAAAAAAACAATTCAAACTTATGAAATAAAGAACTAATTTAATTATTATTTTTGAATTTTCTTCCAGATTTAGAATTAATTGAAGTCTTTAAGGTGCTGGCAGCAATTTTTAAGCCTGTGGCAAGAAAAACAATTGAGAAACAGACGTGGAAGGTTAGCACAGGCGACGCTTGGAATTTTTATTTAAATATGTGTATATATAATATTAGTTGTACTTTGAAATAAAGACATTTGAAAATAAAATGAAATTTTGTTTGTTTAATATTAGCAGGAGGTGTAAAATTGTTTCCTATTTGTTCACAATCTATGAAAATGTTGCTCATAACCTATGCACAGTTGTTCATAGTATTTTCCCAGTTGTTCACAATCTATGAAAATGATGTTCATAACCTATGCACAGTTGTTCATATGACATGCTCATAGTGCTGAACTTAAGTTATGAACAAGTGTGCATAGTTTATGAACAACTGTTCTTGGTCGTTTTCCGTGAACAATTTGTGCATAACTTTCATAGTGTGATCCTAGACTAATCAATTCCTCATTTTCCGCTGGGTGGCTGCAATTTTTGATCAAACTGAGTTCCACAAATATAAAAGAAGAAAATTTTAAGAAGACGGCAACGCACCCACAGAAAAAACATGTTTAAATATGGTCACCTCCAACAAAACTATTTTTAAAGAAAATGTTAAACATATTTTGATTCATTTAACAATATTTTTATAACCGACAACCATATTATGGTTGAATTAGTCCTCCATCAAGAAGCCGCAACCATATTATGGTATCCTCTGAACATGTTATGGTCAAAAATAACTAAAACATGTTTAACTCTTATAATAGCATGGTTGGTTTTCAACCATAGCATGTTGCTATTGGAAAAGAGGAAAACACTATTGCTAATTTTAAAACAAATTATTGCCATATTTAACCATAACATGTTTAGAGACATCCATAATATGGTTGTGGCTTCTTGATAGAGGACTAATTCAACCATAATATGGTTGGTGATGACAATAATATGGTTATATTAACCATAATTTGTTTAATTTTTTCTTTAAAAATAGTTTTGTTGGAGGTGACCATATTAAAACATGTTTTTCTCTGCGTGCGCAAACCGAATTTTCGTGGTCGCTATAGATTCGATTTGTGAACGGGGTTCAAAAATAACTTTGATAATATATTTGCATGTGCCCGTGCAAAACAATGAACTGCCAATTGTTTTTTTTTGTTTGTTTATTTATTCTTTTTACCCACTTACAACTACAATTCGAGTCGGGAGAAAGCCAACCAATTGTAGCGATATGTAAGAAAAGATAAACTCACTGTTAATTGTTTGTGTTTTGTAACAAGTAAGTCTTTGGGTGTTTATAATTCTTATTCACTTTAAAGTTTTATTTGTATAATATTTTTGGCTTTTCCAGAATCTTTGGAAAAAGGTTTCTTGTTGTTCTGTCCTAAGCAATAGAAACAAGCTTTCCCTCAACAATAAATTTCCGTGTATTTATAAAAAAAAATAAATTGGAAATTTAGCATTTCATACAAAAATTTTATAAATAATTAATTTTGTATTCCCAACAACAACTTTGATAACAGTGCCATTTAAGACATTTTCAGTTCATCAGTTACAACCAGTGTTGTAAATTCAGAATTTGTCATGCTACATCTAGCATTTTTAAAATCATTTGGCATGAAAAAAAACCGATTTATCATCTAACATATTTTCTAGCATTTTCTACTTTTTTCCATTAATGTTTAACACAAACATTAAAAAAATCGAAAGATTCTAACATTGAATTAAGCAGTAATGTAAATGCTCATTAATGTGGATATAAATAAACTGAAATAAACATTAAAAAAGAAAAAAATTTCAAAAATTTGAAAAACCTATTAAAAAAAATTTCACATTAATTGGCTTAAGCATTTAAAGTTAAAAAAATGGGCGAAAGAAACAGGTGAAAAAACCTTTGAAATCACAATTAGTGGTCTAGGTGTCATAAAGTCATATGTCTTAAAATAATAACATGAACAAATACGCCTGTTGTGAACAACCCCTCATAATTCAGTGTGCTATTTTGAATTTACATAAGCTGATTTAAAAAAAATATTTATCAAAAATAATAAATAAAATTAGATCTTACCTGACTATTTTCCATTTTTCAGACGCAAATCAGAAATAAATTTTATTTTGTTTGTCTACCAAACAGCAGTGTCGTAAGACGAACCTATTTGACGCCGCAAGTGATTTGTTGCAAAAATTGCTAGCCGCAGGTTAACTTCGGATGAAAGCCGGATAAAATTTTGCCATCGTTGGCTCAGCCGTTCACTGAAAGTCTCTTCGGATTAATTATGACAGCTTTTTGTTTACAAAGCAACAACAATTTTTTTAAACCATTGTAAAATGTTAAAACATTATGACAATATAACATGATAGCACACTTTGTGAATACCCCAATAATGTTAACTGGAAGTTAAAGTAATAGTTTGTTTTAACTATACTTGGTGAAATTGGCCGTTAATATCACAGAAAGTTAAATTTAACACAAAAACTTTCCGGGAATTTCAAAAATATTTTTTCCCGGGAATTATCTCTCTAATCGAAACCCTTATACATGCACCCAACAAGCATTTGGTAGATTGCTTTTCGATTGTCCACCAAAATTTCCCTATTTTGTCACATTTGGTAGTTTGTATTTTATTTTATTATTAACTAGCATTTAACCGACTACTTCGTTAGTGTCTCCTTTTCCTACGTAGACATATTTTTATGCCAAAGTTTATTAAAAAAATACCAGTTGTAGAACCAAAAAGCTAAAGAAAAATATCGTATCCTTTTTTGGGTACTATTTTTCCCCCCCCATTGAAGTATCAAAAATTTCAGTATTGTAGTGGGAGCCCATAATTTAGTACGAATATGTCAATGAATGAAGAAAAATGTTTTGTAAAAAAAGTACAAAAAAAATTACGATTTCTAAAGAACAACGATAAGTATTACATTTTTTTCGTATCTCTTTTAGTTTTGGAGATATAAGGTTTCCGAATTTTCCCGTTTTTTTACCCCCAAAACATTTGAATTTCCAAAAATCTTTTCTTAGTGGATCGATTTAAGAAGTGAACAATCTCTGGTTCAAATTTCAAGTTTTTAGCTTCAGGCGTTTAGGCTGTACGAGGATTAATCAGTCAGTAACGTTACAATTTTATATATATAGATAATTGCCTTTCTAATGGCTAATAAATCACTGAACGTTTAAGCTAAACTAAACTTGAATTTATGTGTAGTTTAAACAGCTGTAAATCAGTGGCCCATATATTTATTACATGCTGTTTAAAAAATAAAATGTGGCAGCACTACGATAAATGTTGTAGAATTCGTATGGTTTGTATTGGCAGTTTAAACGCCCAATTTGAAGCGTTTAGAGATGGTTTTTATTTTTACTGATTTGCAGGTTTATACACATTTTAACCCAAAAAGCGAGTTTAACTTGCATTGATTTATTAGCCCTAAAGCAACAAGATATAAAATCTTATGAATAACAGCTTTAGATTCAGATGAGTTATCAGATATAATATTGGTAAAATAACATTTGACAATTTTATATAATTTGTTTAAAAATGTTTGGGATTATTTTTGATTTCTAAAAATTTGCATTTTTTATTAGTAAACAAAAAATAGTCGCAAAGTAAAAATTGTGATTTTATTTAGTGCCATTTTGCATTCCACTTAAAATGCAAAAACACCCTAACAAAAAATAACCCCAAAAACACAAAAAATTGCCCTAAAATTGCGTGTTGTTGTGTCACATGTAAAATTGTGGGGCCGTTTTTTACTTTACTTTTGGGGCCATATTGGCTTGGGTCATTTTACACACCGCCTTGATTTTTAGGGTTATTTTTAATTTTTTTCGGGGATCATATTGCATTATGAAAAATAGCCCCAAACTTGGAGTAAATTTTAATTTATTTTTTTGGGACATATTTTGCAGTGCCATTTGAATTTATTTTGTTCGTACCTAAAAAATATTCTGAGAGAAAGAAATGTTTCTCATGATCAGAAGTTTCTTAAAACAAGAAATACAAAAGTAGCTTGTGGGCATATAACTTATTTCTTTCAGATGTTACTGTGTCTTCATGACAAATTTTAAGAAAACCGGTTGATGAGTTAAGAAGGTATAGGGATGCGCAGCTTTTACCCCTATTGCCCTATTTCACGCCTTATTCTCTATTTCTATTTAGATATTACATCGTCTGCATGCCAAATCTTAGGAAAACCGGTTTTTTAACATAATCATAACCATCTGCAGACTAGCCCCTGAAATTTTAATTAAAATCGGTCGACCCGTTTCCGCACACGCAAAGATAACACATGGTTGATACAATCACAATCGCAAACTATCATTAATGTTTGTGGTTATGATTGTGTCAAAGACAGTTAAGGGCATTATAAACCACACAAATGGCTTGGCAAACTTGCGCTTTATTTTTGCTTCTGTTTGCCAACAAACAACACAGTCATAGACTTTTATAGAGGTCAATAAATTCATTTAAATATATTTTTCCTCTTCCATTTCTTAATGCTTCTTCTTATACGTCTTCACTATGCAAAATTTTCACTAATTTGATTACATTTAACACTATACACTGCAAAAAGTTTGACAAATATCCAATATGTCTGCCAATTATTAAAAATTTTTAATATTTCTACAAACATTGCTTCAAATGTTTGTACAAACAGCAAACACCCCAATTAACAACACAAAATGTTTTTACAAACGTAAAATTTTGACATATTTGCCAAGCCATTTGTGTGGTTTAATTTGCTCTTTAATATTGATATTAATCTACATTACAAGGCTTCATATTGGTACGGTAGGATGGTACTTCATCGATAAGAATTCGATAGCATAACCGGTTGAAATTTGTTTAATCGGGTTACTAGTTATGCTATGTTCATACGACGATAGAAACCACTCTCGCTCTCTGAAACTAGATAGCCAAACATGCTGTTCATACGATTTATTCCTGTTTCATTTTGACATTTTTTTGTGTTGTTAGTGATTTTTTTTTAAATAGATAAAAAAGTAAATAAAACTTAGGAATATATTATTTAATACTGTTATTAATATTATTTTATTATAATTATCACTTTATTTTATTAAAGATCAATTTTTATTTTATTTTTTTCTTTGTTTTGATATTTTTTGAGAGCTAGTTCAAATAAACTAACGATAACTGTTATCAAAATTAAAGATGATAGTGCATTTATCCTTTTTCGCAGCATGTTTCAAAATGAAACGACCTGTTTGTGTATGGCAAAACATGTTGTTTCAATCATGTTTGGGGCGTGAAACAAGAATCGGAGACCGAAACACGAATATTGCTGTCCGTGTGAACATGGCATTAGATTCGATCGAAAGTGTTTGCAGGGCAAAAATAAATAATATTTAGTAAGATGAATACAGTTGCATGTTTAAACATTCATACAAACATTCATGCATTCATTCATTATTAAGTATGAATTTTTCACCATTTTACTTTTTTACCTCTACAAAGAATATTTATACCCTACATTGTCATAGATGGTTTTAGCGTTTATAACACACGACAATGGATTGATTATGTTCCTTAAAACCGTTGTGTTCCTTATTTCCGGCACTTTTTTCTTTCAGGGAATGCTTAAAACTTTTCTTTTAATATCGATTGTTCAGATTGTTCCTGTAAGATTGTTATGTCGAAATATTCTTTGAAAGCAGGGCTGTCATATGTTTTTTTTTTAATTTTATTCTCCAATTGCTAATTGTTATCCCTAAAAATCGCCAACAAATTATTTTCTAAAATTTTGTCCTAAAATATTTTATTCATTTGTTGTGTAAAACAAAATTTATTTGACATTTAAATTAAAAATTCATTCAATAAATGCTAATTTGATTAACAAATTAAAAAAGTTCACAATCAAATTTATCATTCTGCTGAAATTTTATGGTAGGTATATATTTCTTGAATTTAACAGCTTTTTTCAATTCTGGGGATGGTTCAAGCGTGCCGCATCATGTAACAATAATTCTAGCAGTAAATAGGTTTTCTGCCGAAAAAAACCTGTTCAACATAAGCATTTACTTGTTGGTACACAAAGCCGTGTTAATATCAACTTGGCTTAATCTTGAAATGGCCGTGATCCAGCGGCAAGTTGAAGTATTATATAACGTACATAACGTCAAATAAAGCTGAAATTGAGCTGTCCTAATGGGTTAAAGCATATACTTTAATCAAAATGTTTGCAAATCTTGAAAAAAATTAGATTTGGTGGGAAACTTTTAGATATAAAAAATATATCTTCTTGACTTTTAATTGCAACACTGAATCTATTGATTGTATATTTTCTTCGTTGTCTATTGCATATAATGAATCAGACAACGTCGCTTATGTTAAAATAAACAAAACAAATTTTAATTTTTTATTTTATCCACGAGCGGTATTTTCTGATTTTGCTGCTGCCAACTTAAGTTCAGTTCAGTTGCCATCCGTAAACGACCCTTAATACTTATGGCTAACAAATCAATAAATGTTTAAACGTTGGTTTAGTTGAACTTAACTCAAATTTATATGTAGTTTAAACTTAACAGCTGTAAATCAGTGCCCTATATATTTAATGTGGTGCACAAAATAATAATGTGGCAGCACTACGCCCAATTTTATGCGTTTAGAGATGGTTTAAATGTTTACTGAATTATAGATTTGCTGGTTTAAACACATTTTAAAACAAAAAGAGAGTTTAACTTGCACTGATTTATGAGCCCTTATTGGGATAGATCTGTTTCTATCGCCTGAGTTTGTTGAACGGCAAACCCCTCTGAAGAGATCGAGTGGCTGCGATTGAAACATGTAAGGGTAATCTGTCCGTAAAAACACCTGGGTTCGAGCATCAGGTCAGTCAAGAATGAAAAATTATCAATAAATTTTAATTAATTTCATGTTGTACAACTCCTTTCTTCATAAACATAATTTAATGGCAATTAAATATGCTGAACTTTAGCTTAATTAAAATATCAAAATTTTGATTAAAAACCATAGAACAGTTCAACAAAAATAACCACAATACTGATTATTGTACATGTTATATGCAGGGCTGTGGAGTCGTCCGAAAAAAGTACTAACTCCGACTCTAAACGCTGAAATTTTTTAAGTGCGACTCCGACTATAATCTTGATGCTGAATGCATATGAGACTCAGAGATGTTAACTTTTATTTTTTCATTAGCGTACGGCCTTCTAAAAATTAGAGTTTTTGAAAAGAAATTACCGTACGCTGTTTCCAAATGACAGGCACATAAGAGCAGTATTCATAAACCATTTATTTAAATTTTAAAAGTGTTTTAAGAAGATAATTTTTATTTTGAAAATTTTTTTTTAAATTTTATATGCCGAAAAACATCGACAAATATCAAAATCGTTAAATGTTGCACCTAGTAATGTAGTAAGCGTTCGAAAACGACGGAATTTAAAGTCTAGTTCTACGGAAAATGGGCGCCCAAGACTACTGAAAGATGCTGATGCACGCCATATTAAACGGTTGATGAGAAAAAGTGATACCAAAACAAGCTCTAAAGCAATCAACAAAAGTGTAAGTGAATGGACTGTGCGTAGGGCACTACGAAAAATTGGTCTTGTTTCAGCCATTTAACAAAAAAAAAAAACCGGCTTAGTCCAATACAAATGGAAGTCACGTAAGGTCTTCGGAAAATGGACAATTTTTTTTTAAATAGATAAAAAAGTAAATAAAACTTAAGAATATATTATTTAATAATTTTAGTTTAATTATTTTATTATAATTATCACTTTATTTTATTAAAAATCTATTTTTATTTTGTTTTTTTTTCTTTGTTTTGATATTTTTTGAGAGCTAGTTCAGATAAACTAACGATAACTGTTATCAAAATTGGAGATGATAGTACATTTTTCCTGTTTCGCAGCCTGTTTGAAAATAAAACGACGTGTTCCGCTCTCAAAATTTTGTATGAGGAAACAAGTCGTTTCAATAATGTTTGGGGCGCGAAACAGGAAAAAGACAGCGAAACACGAATATTGCTGTCCATGATTTGCTTATTCCCATCATGTACTTATTGTGGCTGATATTGTAGATGATGTAATCGTTGGCGCAGATTTCATGAATGGACGAAATATTCGTTTGCATATTATCCTTTTTCGAAACAATGAAAAATACCTTAACTGTTGGATACGAAATCAAGCCTCAGTAGCTTAAAAGTCCACACGATCAAGTTTTACTTTTAAATTTGCAAAACACTCTGACTTTTTTTACTGTAGCAAACTCACACTTTGTAAATTGATGACGAGATTGCTTTTAACTTTACCTTTCCATGTGTATGTCAATTTTACGTTCAATTTAACAGAGATCACGATTGTAGGGGAATGTACGAAACGCTAAACTCACTGTTTATTGTTGGTGTTAATTCGCCTTGATTTGTATAATATTTTTGGCTTTTCTAAAATCTTTGGAAAAAGGTTTCCTGATGATCTGGCCTAAGCAACCAGTGAAATGCGCATAGAAGTTAGCTTTCCCTCAACAAAAAATGTCAGTGTATTTATCAAATATAAAAAATTGGGAATTTAGCACGACATACAGAAATCTTACCACAAATTTATGTTGTCGCATCCTTTATAAAAACTGTGCTTTATTAAAAAAAATTGTGTTTTAAAAAATTCTAGTGCTTTTTTACAAAATAATTTGAGGTTCTTTGAGTTGCTTCTTTGTCGGGGGAATTTTTAAAATGAAATTAATTCACAAATTGAGTGCAGCCTGTGCCAGAGCTGTCTATTCAACCAAGTTTTAACAAGCAGTTTGTGTGAACAACTTGAAAGTGGTTTATTGAACGTGTTAATTGGTCATCAAAGATTCCCACCTAAATCAGAAACCTAAGTATGGGAGCAAAGGATGGGAGATTGTGAGGACAACAGTTTATAGGTGGTAAAGCCAGCATAAATTAAAAGTTATTTAATAACAGCGAATTATTATTTCTTGTTGTATCGTCGTCTAAGGGGCTATAGTGCCGTACAAAATTCTTTAAATTTATAACGATCTCTAGATATTGCCTTAATCTGTGTCCATCCTCGTTCACAGACTTTATTTCATTCGTCAAACTTCTACAACACTCGGTCTTTCTCTAACGTAGCTCCTTGTAGGTTATTATTTAATATATATTATTTAATGGTCGCATCGAGTGTCCAATCTATTTTTAATTTTTTCAAGCCATTTTTTAAATTAGTATTTGTTTGCAACGTCTACGTAGTTTGGGGTTAGGGACTCGGTTGTGGGACAACCAAAAAAGCGTTTGTATACATTGACTTGGACTTTATTTGTGCCCCTTGTACATAAACATTTGAGATTTCACATTGGAATTTTAAATTCTTTATTTTGTTGCATTTGATAACTGCCGACACCGCCATATTTTGCGTAGCTTTGTAAAGGCTTCTTTTACTTTGGAGAGCCTGGCATCGATGTCGTCCTAAATGTCGGTGTTATTTGGCTGCCAAGGTAAATACAACTGTTTACTTCTTAAGAGGGCATTGCGTTTACTTTCATAGATAAAGTCTTACCCACGTTGATTCGCAGTTGGTACTTTTCAGCATTTGTTCTTAAGCTGGAGGTTCACACAATGCGTTACACGCATTTTCGCTGTGTACGCAACTGTCAAAAAAGTATAATCTGTGTAGTTGTATGTAACGATTTACATGCACAAAACGGTAGGATGCATTGAGGCGTTGAATGCGAAAAGTAGGTTTACTTTCTAGTTTTGTAAGCGTCACAAGCAGCGTTCGAACAAATCAGCTGGTTTTGAAAAATGAAATTAAATTTTTACTTGTGGTGATGCCGCATAAAAAGCGCATGGAAGGTATAAAAATTATGCAAAGCGTAAGCTGTTTATTATGCTTTGCATATGACTCTGTTTGGAGGAGATAAATGTAATTAGCAAACGTTAAATGCAGATGTTCTATGTTATAAGGGTGCCACACGATACTTCTATTTGGCTGCACATCGATATTTAAGAGGAGTAACTTATCCATCATCACAAAAAATATAAGAGGGGAAAGTATATGTACATTTCTGCCGAACACCGGCTACACTATAAAAATCTTCGGCGAATGTGCCATTATGGAGAATTTTGCACTGAAAGACTTATAATAGATTGATAATTTAATCAGTCTTCAAAGATTCTTTGATCATTGAAACGGTCAAAGGCCTTTTCGAAATCAACGAAGACTCATTGCAATTCTTGTCTTAATTCGTTAGTTTGTTCCATATTAATTAGATCCACACAAGAAAATTTTGTCTGAACACTGCTTGTTGATTGCGAAGTCCGGCACAATTTTGTCCAATATCAGTAACAGCGAATGCCCTCGAAAAAAACTAGCAATGATTTATTAAAGAAACAAAGTTCTTACGCAAAATTTTAAGAGTGGACAACGTGCTTTAACGAGGACAATACTTAGTTTGATATTCTCTTTTCCTAGAGGACATTTCAATGTGAATATAAAGTTAGGTAGGTGTATTTAGGTGTACTAATTATTGACTTAGCATGTTTTTTATTTCTAGTGGCAAATTTTAAAATCTATAATGAAAAAATGATTCCGGCTGATTATAGTTTAGGAAGGCCTACACAAAAATAACAATAAATTGAAAACTCAAAGAAAATTGTATTTATCATACATATTATCGTAAAGTTTACATAAGATTCTGTAAAGCCGAATATAGCGCTCTTACTTGTTTCCCTTTTTTTTTTTTTTTGTTATTTTTTGCACTTTAATTGGCTTATTTAAAATTTTTTATTGTTGTTGTGTTTTTTTTTTGTTAAAACAAATTATTCATTTCTTCTTTCTTCGGCATTTCTTATTTACTGACTACGATTTATTGTTATTTTTGTTCTTGTTTTTGTAGCAGTATTTGTATCTTTGGAGAAGGATGGTTGTTGCTTGGTTTTGTTTTCTGTTAAATGGCTTTTTCCATTTTGCATTTTTTTTCTCGTGTAAACACAGTTGCGGTAAAACATAATATTGGTATCAGACCTTTTTTAGGTTGCTTTACTGGTTCATTTAAAAATAAATGATGATAATGAATTCTTTTTTCCATGTTGGTGTTTATGAGTGTTTTCGATGCAGGTAAATCTTTTCTTGCTGTAGGTCGTTCGCCACATCTATGATGTGGCAGTTTAAATTGCTATTAAAACAAATTTATGTTTAATATTAATATGTACATACATAAGTACAAAAATGAATGATTACACATACATATGTTTGTACATATGTATATTCCCATCTATCAGAAAATTTTAAATGGTTTTGGTGATATGCATATCGAAAATGTTACTTTAACAATACAAAAAATAAGAATTTTGGTTTTTGTTTGTGTGACAAAGGACTAAATATTTGGACCTATTTTGACAACTGCAATCATAAATCGATTTATTTGAATCAAATCCAGTAAGAAGATTAACCACCAAACGTCTCCACATAAAAAAAAACAATTTAACGTAAACGCGCACATATTTTGGATCATATAAACGAAATTTGTTATGATTGCTCTTCCTAATGTGTCTACCTTATTAAATGAGTCTTGGATGCTTGTAATAGATTAGTTTTGTTTATGTATTATCAATCTAGTACACTAAAAAGAATAACATCCCAGTTGGCCCCGTCTTTAAGACATCCTCGAAGACGGATGCACGACAATGTTAATTCCTGCCCGACATGTGAGGGACAACAGGAACAAATCGTCAACGACATTTTCGAACAAGTGTCGCAAAAATCGTGGACGACACAAAGAAAGACAATGTCGCCTACTTTGTCGTCAACGACTACATGCATGACAATGTCGTCTATTTTGACATCCAGGACAAAAATTATTATATGGTTATCTATTTCAGACAGTTTTTTAGTATAGTTGGAATTTTAATTTCTGTTGTATGTTTTATATTCGTCTCTTATATGCAATCCTAAAGTTGACAGTTAAGTATTAACTGCATGTAATCCATTTTCCAGCCCGCGAATAACTTCATCAGCATTTTTCGGTCTTACTGGTTAGAGCTAAATTGTAAATTTTTTGTAGGTATTTAAATCAACAATAAAAAAAAGAATGTGAGAATTTTAAGAAATCGAAGCAAGTGATTAAAGAGCATCCAAGAAAACTTTTTCGTCAATAGCATTTATACAGACAACTTATAAGACAATGTCACTCATACAGTCCTACATAGTGCTAAATATAAGACAACGACGCTCAAACTGTAGTGCACGACGATTTCCTGTAAATTGTCTTCTAGCAAACCTAAACGGCAGGAGACAAGTCGTGCATACATCATTGACGACGATGTCGTCAACGGCAATCTGGCCAACTGGGATAATTAGTATGTTTGATTCAAGTACGGATTATTCAAGTGCGCCGTACTTAAAATAATCCGAAAATAGGATCGACTTAAGTTAAAGTGAGACAAAAGTTAATCTCAGCCCGTGCTTGATTCAAGATTTCTAAGTTGGTTTGATCCTGAATTCGTTCTTCAAACAGTCCCAAACAACGTGAAATTAATTCAAATACCATGTTCGCACGGCAGCGTTTTTTCGTAATTCACTCTCTCATTCGTAATTCACAGCCTAATTATGATCCACATTACATAATTCGTCAAACAAAATTTTGAGAGCGGAATATCTCATTTGTACGTAATTAAATTTTTATTACCCGGTGGATTACTTTAAAATCAATGTGATCTCTAATTTTTATTGGGTTTTTTCATCACCAGCTGTCAAAGCACTATAAAAACAAGCAAAATATAGCATAAACGCTACATTGAGTCCATTTGCTAAACGCTTTTCTATTTACTTCACTTAACCAACAAGTGTTCATAATATTAATGAACAACGTTAATTAAAATAATTTTCGTTGGCCTAATGAGTTATTCGTTAATATAATTGAAAATAATATTACCCAAATATTTTAATTTACGTACCATTCATTGTACAATTTGGAATAAGAATAAATGTTCTTAAAAATTACAAATCTTTCATTTGGTAAAAAAATAGTTCATTAAAATTTACTAGTTCATATTTCGCCTGAATTCAAATGTACATAAATGTTAATAAAATGTTCGGGGAGCTAATAAAACATTTGTTGAGTCATATTTACACAAAAACGCGTGAATTTTATAATTTATCCGTTGTCCCGTGGAACTCGTTGTGGAGGCGAAAGCAGCCTGCACATTGCGGAGAAGCGGATCAAATGCGACTGATAGCCTTTTGTGGATAACTTGAGAGATTATCTTGTTTGCGATGTAAATAAGGGTTATGCCACGCCAATTCTTGCATTGTTGTAGGTCTCCTTTTTTTGGTATATTAACTATAAGGCCTTCCTTTAAGTCATCGCGCAGTGAGTTTGTTATCCAAAGATTTTTTATAACGTGGTAGATAAACTTGGCGCTGATTTCAGGAGATGCCTTCAATAGTTCAGGAGATAAATTATCCGGTCCAGGAGCTTTGTTATTTTTCAGGGACACTATGGCATCCATTATTTCGGGAGTTTCTGGGCAGTCTGTGGGTATATCATCCCGAGCATTGTGTTCAATGCAATCACATAGGTTGTGACTAGTGTTCGATGTGTTCGCTAACATCGAGGAGTAATGTTATACCCATACATCCATCTACTCTCTTTTGGATGTGTCACTTCAAAACGCAACATAAAACATTTGTTATAAATACAACCACAAAACTTTATACAACTACTCGCGGTAAAAATTGCAAATTTATGGCAAAGCAATTTCAGGTGTTCTCCTGCAATATAATCAGCAATTATTGCTGCATTGTTCTGCCGACGTTTTCGTCGTAATAAATTTGTGTTCACTGTTTTGCGGCATGAAAGATGATGCAAAGTGAAATGCAAAAGGGCAGCTTCCTTAGAAAGAGACAACAAAAAAACGCAAAATCTTTTGTCTCGTGACAGTTCTGTTAGTATTCTGTGCCCTGAATTATAAGACACTAGCATGTATTTAACTAAATTATTTTAAGAAATAGAAAATGGGAATTTGTAACACAAGACAAGCAAATAGTTTTTTATAAATAACTAAAAATTAATTTTTGGTAGTTAAATTATATAAAATAACTGACTATTCTTTTGTTTTTACGGAATATGTAGTTAATTTTTTGACAATTAATGTATATAAAATAACTGAAAATCGTTTTGTTTTTACGGAATTCGCGGTTGAATTTTTGACAGAAAAAATTAAATAAAATTTTCCTTATATTAAATTACATTTTCATTTAATTTTACATCAAGAAGAAATTATTTTAATCAGCGGACAATATTAACTGCAACTGAAAAGCCGTATAATTATGCACTTACAGCCGTATTCATGAAAACGCATTCGTGATTAATTGACCGTTTTTAAGCAAAAATTGCTTAAGTCGTATTCATAAACGAAAAACAGTATATTAAACCACTCATAAAGTAAGAAAATTTATTGTTGGATTTACCCTTCTTTGAACCAAAAATAAACTGACATTTTGATAAGTCTGCTTTCACACGTTTCATCTTTTGATGCTCAACTCTTATGTTTTTAGGTAAGAAAGGAAAGAAGAAAGGGGGTTAGGACGGGGATGCCTGTATTCGGTCAGTACGCTTTGTGTTTTTATTCGTTGGTATATTCACAACGATGCCTGCATGTATTTTTTTCTTTTCTTTTTCTCTTTGATTCGCTGTTAATATAATTGTTGTTGTTTTGAACCGAAAAAAGTTGAAACCGATTGCTGCGTGTGATTAAATTGACATCTTTAAAATGGAATTGACAAGAAGTTGAGCATCAAACGATGAAACGTGTAAATTCTGACTAAGTGCTTGCATTTTTATTTTTGTGAAATACATACATATGTATGTTGAAAAATACTGAAAAAAAATATTTATTTATTTTTATGGACATGCTAAATACATTTTACTAAATTTTTTTATTTAGGACAAACATTTGAAAGTTATATTGTTAATTATTTATAATTAACACGAAACAGACATAAGGAAAAATAAAATAACTACAGCTCTGGCTATACACTGTGTTGAAGAAAAACATTTACCCGATCTCACAAACGTTAAAATATTATACAAGGAAAAGAGAACAAATAAACGATATACACTGGAAAGTTTGAGAATTCAGGAAAAAGCTACGAAAGCCTTAAATACAAAAGACGACAAAAACAACACGAATTTATACAATTGCAATATTTTAGTTTGACTCTGCTTCTGTGATACTTAGTTTAATAGAATTTAATAGACTGTGATATTTTAATTTTTAATTATCGGGTATGTTCTGTAAATCGAAATGAAGTGGATTTAAAACCGGTTCAGGGGCAAATGCAGATACTCTCTTTAATTTTTTCTCTTTTTTAATTTTTACAACTAGTTGTTTTTTTGTTTAAAACAACAAATTATTGTTCAAAAATATTAAGAAAAAATAAAATAAGCAAATCATAATAATAGTGATGTTATTAAAAAGTAAACAAACTTTTTATTCGAATATTTTCTTATCATAGGTATATTTAAAAAAAGGTTCGTACAAAATTATGTATGATACTTTTCGGCAACATTCTGTTCAGAAACTAAAATAACATGTTGTTTTTTCGATAAGAATTATTTTTAAGGGTACAATTAAAAAAATATATAAAACCAAATAAAATTTATATATAAAATAGAAGTTTCATGCATCACTAGCAAGAAAATGGCAGCAAAATATAAAGAAAGTTGCCATACTTAAACACAAAATCGCTACAAACAGTTAATAGTAAAAAAACTGTTAATGTACGTTTATGAATACAAATTTTTATAAGAGGTTTATAAGACAATAAGCGTTTGAAAGTTATTACATACTATAAGCTTAAAAAAGAAGAACTTTTTATGAATATGGCTGTTAGTTTTTTTTAAGAAATGAATCAGTTAAAAATAAATTTTCTTGGAATTTCTAATGTTTATTAATTGAAAAATTACTGAACGGAAAAATTCTTAAATAAACTACAGTCCGTTACTGTAACAATATTGTGAGTGTATGTATAAAGAATTAAAAATACTATTTCAAAGAAGACAACATATTTACATACTTCTGGCAACACTGTTTTGAATACAAACATATGTAACATTTCTGTTTTAGAGACTAATTTTTGTTTTATTTTTAAAAGAATCATTTAACGATTTTAAATCAAATATTTTATAACAAATATATTTGAATGAAGCGTTGTTGTTGCTGCTTCCTTCCTTTGTTTATATTATTAAGAGGATATAACTCGATTCCATTTACAGTCTGCCGTATAATGTTACAAAAGTATTTATCTTAACATCCAAAAATCCACCCTGCTGCTGGCTCCCCCTTTATTTATGCTATAAATAAAATACTGAACATGGCGAAGAAATTTTCCAAAATTTTCACAGAAAAACAAATGTTACAAGAAAAATACTTATGTATTTACTTTAAAATACTTTATAGAAAATTTTTTAAATAAAAGTTAATTTCTTTTAAATGGAATGAGAAAATAAAACACATGGTGGTTGGAATGATTGAATGAGTGGATGGCTGATGATGGTTGGTTGGATTTTGTGCACAACGAGAAAAATATTTTTTGAAGTTTAGCTGTTAGATTTCAAATTATACGTACTACTTTTAAGAATACAATGTGGCATTCATCTTATTATTTTTTGTCCTTATCACGTACCAGAGACTTACGCATTTGGCAACGTCTCTGATTAAACAGGCCACTTAAAATGTTAGTTGGAGGCAGGGATTTTAAAGTAGGAAGAACATTATTAAGCAGAAGTCAAAATTTTGCTATTTAAAAGTTTTTTGTTAATCACAAAATTCAAAAAAGATAGTTTTAAATTATTGCTGCATTTGTAAAATCAAAAGTCAAGCGAGAAACTCCATCACCAAAATTTAGTTTAGAAAAAAAGGCAATGTTGCATTTCAAGTTTGCGGTTGGAAAAATGTTCTTAAAATGTTTGTTTAATGATCATTTTATTTGACTGCAGTTTTTTTCTCAAAAAATACATATCGCACCCCTAAATGAGGCCCTATGTTCCACCTAGGAACAACGGGAATTTAATAATAATAATAATTCGAAAGTGACTTAAATCAAAATTTTAATTTTTCGGGTTTAAATGCTTAAACTATGCACAATGCTTTTAGCAATTTTAACTAGCTTGAGTTAAATAATCACCCCTATCGTGAATAACAAGTGGAACTTTTGTTCCCATGAAATTTTCATTCCCCTCGAGGGAAAAAAGCAATCGTAAATCTCATGTGAAAAATTGTTCACGCTATCAGTTCCAGTGAATGTAAAAATAAGAAGAAAGATTAAAACAGATTAAAAATCAATGAAATTTTTGTTCAAAGGAAAGGTAAACATAATAAAGCAAAATATTTAGTATTGGAGGGATAGTTTGAATACAACGTTAGTTTTTGCACTTTTTAAATTTTATGTAGTGAAATAGCTTCCAAAATTCTGCCACCACGTCTTTTAAAAGCTTCACAAATCCGCAGGCAATCGATCTGTTGTTTTGCATTTTGTTGAACAACATATCGGTTTGTGCCTTTTAACGTAATATTCGATTTATAGGAGGACCTACTTACATAAATACATGTTATGTTCCCTAGCAAAAATTAAGTTAGAAAATCTAGGGGAAATGTGAACAAATTATGGATTTTTTTATGTTATTATTCCCCTTTGAATTAACTTTTGTTCACGGAAGTTTTTCATGATCGCAAATATGTGAAAAGGGGAAAAATTATAAACGATAGGGGAGATTATGATTCGTAGCAGTTTTAGCAGAACTTAAATGAGGGGAATTTATATTGGAGCCATGGAAAGTTATGAACCAATCATCCCAAAATTCTGCAAAGAGATTTCTGGTATTAACAAACAAAAATTTCAATACAGCGGTGAAATTAGTTTTAGCGTTTACAGTGGATTTCAGAAGGCTGCTAAATATGGATCTAAGTTAATTATGGACTGTATATCACAAAATTGCATGACATTTTTTCTGCCCATATGAAGCTAAGGTGGAAGAAATTTTACCGCAATATCTACATACATGCATATATCTGCTGCGGTTTTAGGCATATTTTTATTAATTTACCAGAGTGGGCTTTATATGGGGCCTATAGTAAATTATGGACCGATCATCACGAAATTTTTAAGTGTGATTTCTAGTCATAAAAAACTGTGAAGTATTAAATTTTATTCTGATTCTGATAAAACGAACTTATGCAAACTCTTACATCAATTGTTTACTGTGGTGGTTCCACATTTTGATTCATAGCTCTGAACCGACTGAACCGCTTTATCTGGATTTCAATTCTAAACTGCTTAGGATTGCTACAAGCAATTTGACACCAAGTTTGATAATTTCTTTTGAGTGTTTCGAAAGCGTGTTATCAACAGGTACTCAAGGAGCCAGAATATATATACTTTACGGGGCCTTAAATGTATAATAAAAAAGTTTCACACGGAATGGCAAACTTAGTATACCCTCATTCATCACTAGTGGTGGTGGAGGGTATACAAATTAAACATGATTAGTAGGGCAACCAAAAAAACCACTAAAAACAGTTTTAAGCTCTTAAAAAAGGTGTTTAAAAACATGAAAATAAGCTGTTTAATCTAAAAAAAAGAAATTTAAATTTATCAATGCAACGGGCTTTATTGGAAAGAAAATTTTATGAAATTAATGTGTAAATATGATTTCTGCCATGTGGCCGCCACGGCTGTCGCGTCTGGAACACCAATTGTCAAAAACTTTTCACAGCATTTACGGCCGTATTTCGCCGATAACTCGTCGAATGTAGATTTCCAGGTGTTCAATTGTTTGTTGTTTATCGACGTAGACAAGTGACTTAACATAACTGCAAAATGAATAATCCAATGGGGTTAAAACACACCATCTTGGTGGCCAATTAATTGGGCCATTACGTGAAATTATTTTTTTTATCAAAAGTTTCTTTGAGTAAATCAATTGTGCTTCAGCCCATTCGCCGAATTGGCGGCGCATACGATGATCGTTTGACTTTAGTTCTTACACAAGTTGAATCTTAAAAGCTTTTAAGCCAAGATCCTTTCGTAAAATCTTCCATCAAAAAAATAAAAAAAAGTGAAAGGACACAACCCCAGTTGCAGAGAACGGCGACGAATTGATTGATTAGCCCATTAACGCTCGCTGTGCTAATTTGGGAACACTTCATTATTTGCGGCTGACGAAAAAGTTTTTAACATTATTCAATATATGTTGGCATTATTAAGAAAAAAAACTTTTAACATTGTGCCAATTTGGGTTCACCTTTTTAATTTCCAAAAAAGAGAAAAACATTTTATTTTGGTTTTTTGTTAATAAGTAATAAAATTCTACTATGGAACATTTTTGGGATTATTGTCTGGGGGGTGAGAAATTCCAAGTCAGGGTGATGGTACTAGGTCAGTATAGTAAAACCCTCAAAGGGTTTGGCGTTCGTATGTGTCAGTTTTTTTTATGACATTTTAAATTTTTTCCTTATCTTGATGTTTTTTTGTTTAACATAACTCGAGAACCACTTGTCCGATTTTGCTAAAACAAACTCAAATTTAGAATTACAATTTCTTTAATCCGTTCATATAACGTTTTTCTTTATAATCAACAGTTTTGCCGGTAAAAATAAATTTGTGGAGAAAAAAAAATATTTTTTTGCCTAAAAATTAAAATTTTTTTTTTTTTAAATTCATAAAAAATCCAAAACGGAAAAAAGGATCAAGTGTTATTAATTTCATGTAAAGTCACACAACCTGCTTTTATTTACAATTAAGTGAAGGTATCCCATTTTGACAAGAGTATTGATATTTGTTTTTATTTAAAAAAGTGTCATTTATCACCTTTTTTTATAAATTTTTCCCAATAACTCCAGACTTCTGGCCATAAACTACTAAAAAATTAAGTAAACATTTTTATAATTTTTTATTTTATTTATTTATTTTAATAAATATTGCCTAGACTTTTGTGATGGTGGTTGTTCAGGACTAGTGGCATCGCATTCATCGCTGTCATCAGTTTCTGAACCACATATAATGTCAATGTGTGAATCCTCTGTTGGCCCTTCTGCATCTCCTGAAAGAAGTTTTTTCATCATTCACAAGGAATAAACTTTGGAGTGTTGCCTGACGACTTCGATAAGCTGTGACTTTCACACCGGGAGCCAACAAATTGTTTGATTTCAAAATGGAAGCCAGCTCTTCCGATTTATGCTGTGTTAATTCCAACTTGGCAACAATTGAATCAAGCTTATTTTGATTTATTAAAATTGGCTCATTGGATACTGATGGCTCATATGGGGGATCATAACGTGCATGATATGTCGGAGCAGTCGTAGAAGAGAAAATATCTGGGCTAGAAGCTTTTGGCACAGGAATGTGGTCCGAATGAGGCAATGGTGTTGCGGCACTTGCAACACCAACGTAATTATACGATTTTCTTATCCTTTTTGTGGCTCCTTTATTCGCACATGCATAGCAATTCAATGGATTGTGACCTTCGCCAGGATTAGTCCAAGTCATTGGGAAACCGAATGGCATACTTTCACGTCTTCTATTTTTCCAATCCATTAGACGGTTGTAGCAGCTTTTACACACTATATTTGGTACCCAATTTTCGTTCACTATAACATTTTGGTTGAAGTACATCTCGTATGTTTGAACAAAATCAGTACTGAAGTTTCCCCTTTTTTTATGTGTTGAGACATATTGACCACAGCAGTAGCAAAAGCTATTTATATCTGCCTTGCACAGTTCCATATTCTGTTCTCTTTTGTTCACTTTTAAAAAACTGGAGAAAAATCACTTTTACTGTTCGCGTTCGTCGGCACTTGTTGAATGACAAAAATCACAGAACCAGTGTGAGAAAGAGAAGAAGTATAATGACAATGCATGTTTTATGTGAACATTACAGAACCAGTGTTGCCACATCAATATTTATCTTTTAGTACAGGACAAAAATATGAGAGAGTTCGGCTTGTGAGTGTCAATGTTTTCTCCAAATAATGTTGTGCATATCTGGAGCAAATTTTTGAAATTCATACATTTACCTAATTGTGAATAAATGAGAAACGCGTGCATCGATTTTCATGATCTATGCCTTTTTTTACTCATGAGTTATGTGACTTTACGCGAAAGTAATTAGTTTTGGCACTTTTTTCCATTTTGGATTTTTTATGAATTTCAAAAAAAAAATATTTAAATTTTTAGGCAAAAAATACTTTTTTCCCTTCATACATTCATTTTTAACTTCGAAAGTGTTGCACGGTATAGAAACAAATTAGAGAAATTGTAATTCTTAATTTTTCTAAATTTGTTTCATCAAAATCGGACAAGTGGTTCTCGAGTTATGTTAAACTACGTTTTTGCCAAAGTGTTACAACTTAGCGAAAAAACATCAAGATAAGGAAAATATTTAAAATGTCATAAACCCTTTGAGGGTTTTACTATACTGATCAAGTACCATCACCCTGACTTGGAATTTCTCACCCCACAGACTGGCTGTTGTACTGTGTTATTAATAAAATAAAAAATATTTTATGTTTTGTCCGGTAGTTTTTTTTTGGGCTTAAATTGGTTAGGATCATCTTCAAGAGGAAGAGTGCGGCGTCTCATGGAATGCACACTATTCGTAACAGTAAATGTGGTCCACAAATTATCTATTGTTCTTCGAATTAGCCGCTCTGAAGAACGATTATGTACGCCATAAAATATAAGAAGTGCACGATGAGTTTAACGAACAGAACAATTGTTTTGATTAAACATTTCAAAAATTTGAACTCGTTGCTCTGGTGTAAGTCGATTCATAATGAAATTTCAAAGCAAACTAAAAAAAAGTTTGCAACTATCAGCTGTTAAATGGGTGCTCAAATAAGGCAGTAATGCCAACTCAATGTTGTAGCACTCTAAAAAAAACACGCTTTACATAGAAAAACTTCTTCATATGTCTACAGATGTTAGTCTGGGTTCACACTATGAAAGTTTTCTTTCAGAAAGGCTAAGTTTATTGGTGAGAGAGGAAGAGAACATGCTGTTATTCTCTCCCCTCTCACCAATAAACTCACACTTTCCGAAAGAAAACTTTCATAGTGTGAACCTAGACTTAAGGGAGAATATTTAAAATTGGGTATTTGCTCTGAAGTATGTTTTATACGATTGTACTCACATTTCCGCTTGCCTCCCAAAATACACTTTCTATCAATCAACAAATATGTTTTCTTCGGTTCCGAACGGAACTGTATATATAAATATTTAAAAATATGAGGTGGAAAATCCACTTTTTGCGGCCAAATTTAGAAATTCAGCCATAGTGCAATGTAGAAAGATAAAAAAGCACTGAGAAATCGCAACGTTTTACTTTTAAAATAAAAAAAAATGATGACAACTGAAATGGAAAAATACCTACTAAAGTTAAAAACAAATTTATAATTCTTCGGATTGGACTACCGGGCACCTGGCGGTTTGACCTAATACGGGTACACTGAACCCATAGGTGCTAATCTTTTTTTTAGGTAAGCTCTTGTTTTCGAGATATACCGTTATTTTGAAAATGGAGAGGGTTGCTCGCGAAACTCAAAAACGACTAAGTTTATAAAATAAACAAAAAACCGAAACTGTTTTCTAAACATACATAATTTTTTTTGGCAAAAAAAAATAATTTATTAGTGCTGGTTCGCACACGTCAATGGTGACGCGTCAAGTCTTGTGTTTTTGGGAAAGGAGGAAAATTAATTGCATTCTTTCCCTTCTCTCCTGAAAGCTTAAGACTTGACGTTTGTGAACCGGCACTTAGCAAAATTTTGATTTTTTTTTTTAAAAACGGCATTAAACATAAGTAATTGCCACTTTGCTTTTAATTAGTTCTTGACGTATGTATGTATATAAAATAAATTTCCAAACAAAACATTAGGTTAACCCGCCGGGTTCCCTGCTTGTCAGTTTTTTTTAACTAGTACAGTGCTAGGGTTTAACATTTCTTTTGTTGAAACACTAGTGTAGATAGGTATTTATATATTTTCTTCAGTGTAGGTACTACAAAATATATTTTTTTGTTTTTTTATTTGACAAAATAATTTATCTTTATTTTTTTTAATTTTGTTATATTGTAGTACATATTCTTTTTTGTTTTATTTTCTTATAGGTATTTCCAAGGTATATTTACACAAGGTAGACTCGTTGCTACAACAAGTACAACATGACAAAAACAACATGCAATTTGTTTTTACCCGAGAGTTCAAAAAAAGAGCAACACTGTGCCTTCAGAAACAAAAAATAAAAACAGAAATTAAAAAAAAAACAAAACAACACGTGAAGGAAAATTATAAAAATTTTAAAATTGAAACATAAATCAAAATTTTTTTTCACAATCTTTATGTTTTTATTTTAAAATGTAAACAAACATGAAAATACGTAAACAAAAATTAAAATTTTTGACATTTGGGGCTTAACTGGGGTAAACAGCTGACAAACATATGCGCCAACGAGTCTACCTTGTATACTTGTACCATGGGTATTTCGTTTGTACTTTTTTCATTATTTTCAGCTCATTTGTTTGTTTTGTTAAAAAAAAAGGAAAAAACATGCAGAAACAGATACCTATTTTACAGCAAAAAAGGATGAAAAAACACAGTTTTTAAAATGAGAAATTTAAAAAGAAATATGTACCTACATATTTGTTTTAAGCTTAAATTTTGTATTTTTTCTGTGTTTTTTTTTAGGTAAATGCATCAGTGCTGTTGTGCCTTTAGGCGCCCCTTCGCAGTACTTAAAATCATCATGCCAAAATGGAATCATACACACAAAAACACAGAAAACAGTATTAAATACTATATAGCAATTGAAATACACTACAAAACGAATGACAAATTAAGATGGAACAAACACAAAAAAAAATAAAAAAAACAACAACCACAACAAAAAAACATTAACAGAATAGCTCCTCTATACACCCACCCATGGCAAACTGTTACACAAACTCTACATGTAAACATACATACAAACACAGTCAAATAGTAATGGCCTCGTATTGTTTTAAGGATTTACATTAAATGCTTTTGCAAACATTCTTCCTTTTTTCTGAAAGAGCTCCCTTTTCTTTTGTCCCTCCTTCATGTGAGTCGAGATAAACAACATCCTCCGTTTGTGTTCAGCTTGAAATAATAATGAAAAAAATTCACTCGTTTTTAGGTATCATTTAAGCCGAATTAATTCATTGCACAGACGCGCTGTAGTCCATGTTTTTATACACCCCATTTTTAAAAATTCTCATTAATGTTCATCTTCGTTGATTGGTGGAAATGAAATTTGATTTGGGATATCATGCGAGAGAAGAGAACAGACATATAGTTGTTTTGACGGTTAAACGAAAATAAGTACTGTATAAATATAGTTGTGTCAGAATAATGTCACACTGTAGTTGAAAGTTTTTCAATGTATTTGTTCGGCTGTTTAGTATTTCTTTCATTATTTTCCAGAGGTTGGTTCACTGATTTTCGTAACGGATTACGGGGTTTCAATTTTGCGCTGTCTTTTTTAAAAAAATAATTATTATTGTTTATTCGCACTGGTCTCAGGCTTTAAATCTATTTTAAGATGATTTAAAATTTGTACAAAAACCTACATTAAAAACAAAACTAAAATTTATCGCTTAAATACCTATTTAAACATTAAGCGAGTCCAAAGAAAAATGGTTTTTTGTTATTTTTAATTGTTTTTTAGCGCCGCAAAGTCCACGTGCGGCTTGGAAGATTTTAGTTGCTTCTCTGAAAGATACGATTGAATAAAAAAACAATTTCAATTAGGTACCTATAACAATTAAATAGGCTTTGTTATTAAGGCTAGAATAATTTAAAAAAGTGTTGTTGCGTGTCCCTTCATTAAAAAGGTTGTAATTTTGAAGAATATTTCATAATGTTTGGCATTAAAACACTTTTGACACAATGCCATTGACCCTTAATAGAATAACATAAATGTTAATAATAAAACAAGTAAAAAGATATAGTCAGTCAAGCCCGACCATCTGATACCCTTCACCACAGTATTAGCAACTAAGTACTTTTTATGATCCTCCTACAACAAAATTACGTTATTCGGTTCAGATTCCTTATGATAATTTGATGAAATCTGGCACAAAGGTTCCAATTGTTACAAGGGCTAAGCTAATTGAAAATGCTTTTTAGATTAAATTTGGTCCTAACCCTGCGGGAAATTTGTGTCAATTGGTCCAACTTGTCCTGGGATTTGTGAAAATAGAACAAGCTCAAAAAGAAAGAACTCATGACCAGTGAAAGGAGAACCAATCATTAAAGAGGTAGAAAAGGTAATGAATAAAAGTACAGACTACACCGGTTTTGAGACACATTTCTTGAAATTTTCAAAAATTTGCTTCTTGAATTTAATTCTAGGACTCGTTTTATTAAAAAAATACTACATTGTAGTAACTGACACTAAGCACATTCATTGAGAATAAACGTGTGACTGCTCAAATGGTGTCAATTGACACCCTCCAATGATAACCCCATGTTAAAGTTATAGGTCTTATTCTTATAAAGTGTTAGAACTAAAACAGGTCTCTACCACCAAAGACCTATCACGGGAATACTTTGGTGTCAGTTCGCTTCCCTCAAGGTTACTTATTTTATTGCAATCTTAATCATCTTACAAAATTTTATTAAAACCTGTCTATACAAATGCTACTCCCGAAAATAGTTTAAATTGCCATAACTTACATTTTTAAATGGTGGGGTATTGAGACAAAAATTGACAGCTACGGTCACACTTGGCAAATATTTGATAGTGCTGATTTGGCAAAACATTTCATAAGTCTGACCATAGCTAAAGTAATAACAAAATGCTGTGCTGGTAGGTCTAAAATAACCCATAGGTCTCATATGAATCCTTAAACTTAAAATCAAAACAATATCATATAGGAACATACATACATTGATGAAGGGATTCAAATAAAATGCGGAAAAAAAATTTGATAGAACAAAATTATATTATGAGGCTAAGATTCACCTTATAATACAATTTTGTTCTGCCCATGGGTCCGAAATAGGGCACACTCTCGAAAATAATGATTCATATACTGTGGTGTTGGGTATCATGGTCGGGCTTGACCGAAAGAAAGTCCTTTCTCTTTACAATTATAACGCGTTGGTCTTTCGTAAAGCGCTTCATTTGTAAAAATCGAAATAAACACCTGTGACAGCTACTAAATTTCAGAGTTTCCACTTGCACAAAAGAAATTACACTTAATTTAAAAAATTCGCTCTTATTGGGACACCTTTTTTGACACAATAGCAACCACACAAGACAAGCATCACAATAATTCATAACGGTTTATTATTTTACCCAGCCTCTGAACAAATCACTAAACAGAAAAAATCTTTTATGTTATTGTGGTCTAAAGAAGTGCGCTAGGGGAACAAAATTTGACTTAAATAACCCATATCTGGGTGTAGGTATTTATGCAAGAATTGTTTTATGTTGCAAATGCCTATTATTCCCTACAGTCGTTAAGGAGCCAAGTCTACATTTTTTGTAAATTCATTGTTAAATGCAGTTCAATAAAGAACACAAAAACACATATTTTGCAGAAAAAATTGTATTTTATAGGTTGATTTGCAATGGTTCGTAAAAGTAGGTGCGTTTGAGTACTTTTACAGTAAAATGCAGTAAAATTGTAAAATTTTCTCTAACAAAAAGCAATTGTCCAAAAAAGTACGCGAACGCAAAATTTGTAAAAATTCGTAAAATAAAGGCAACAGCTGATGCCAAATAATTGAAGTGTTGAACAATTTTTACACTTCTGTCTACTTAACTCGTTTTCTTATCGGTAATCGATTAAATACTTTTTATAATACAAACAAATTATTTCATGTAATCTTTCATATTTGTTTTTATTTTATTTGATGTTAGTGCTGGTTCACACACATCAAGTTTGACTTGTCAAGTCTTGAGTTTTTAGGTGAGAGGGGAGAAGATATGGCATTCTCTTTTCCCTTCTCTCCTAAAAGCTAAAGACTTGACGAGTCAAACTTGACGTGTGTGAACCGGCACTTAATAATTTGTGGCGGATTAATTTATTCATAAGAACATGAATAAATTTTTGCTATTGATTACTTAAGTACCCAAGTACTTCACACTTTTACAACTCTAAAAAAGTAACATAACAAAAAAAGGTTTCAAATGTTGGTATTTATCCAAATAAATGCTTCACAAACAAGTACAATTAATTAATATTTAATCACTTTTTGTTTTTGTTTAATTTTGTTTCAACTTTTGTCAACAATTTGTAAGCATTTTGTTTGTTTACCTTTTAAAACACGTTTTTTTGATATACTAAATTTTACTAAATTTCTCCAGTAAAAATTTGTAAATACTCAGACAAGAACTGTCACTTTTCGCTCTCAATTTGTGTTCTCATTTACTGTATTTTGTGTACGCGAACGCAATTAAGTAAAATGCAGTAAAGTTCAGTAAAATATAGTTAAAACTTTTGTGTTCTCGAACGCAGCTAGTGCCAAGTCCAATAATGTTTACAAAAAGTGCTTAGTCCACTTTTAACATGAAATTTTATTACAAGTTCATAACATTTATTCGTTGTAAACTATTAAATAAGTAAAAAAGATTAATCTAGTATTTTTATTGCAAATTATCAAACTTAATTTTTAATTTTTGCTGTTTTAGTTTGGATCTTTAAAGAAAAGCCAATTTTCATATCTGTTTTTATAGTTTGTGTGTTTGATTGAAATTTTTTATTGAATTATGTGCTGACGAATTTGCAAAACTTTCGGAAAACAACACTCCTTTAAAAATCATATTTTATTGCAATGTGTGATGTTTTGGTTAATGTATTAGTTCAGCATAAAGTAACTATTGAGCAAAATATTTTTGAAATTTGCCATATGCAAATTGAAGGTCCCTGCTGACAACATTGCCCCAAATAAAAACCTATTATCTCCATACAGTCGGTACCTTCCATTTTCAAACCCAGTCTCGCCAACTTATCGGCCATTTCATTACCGATGATGTTGCTCTAACCTGGCACCCATCATAGCCTCACAACACATTCCCCTAAGAATTAGCTTTGAACTCTTCTAAAATCATCCACAAGCCTGGAATTAAAAAAAAATCCATCCAGGCCAAAGAGTTAGCCAGGCCCACATAGAACTCGACCTTCAAGCCCTAAGCAATTTTTTTATTATTGAATCTATCTTGTCGAAATTTACAATATGTATTCAAAGCTTAATCTAATTTTAAAACTAAAAATATGCAAATGCATGTTTTTCCTTGTGCAACCAATGAAGGCAGAAACATTAAATTTATCCGTTTTAGTGTTTCTTATGAATTTGAATTGGCATCGATTTGTTAGTGCATATTTTTGCATATTTTACCGTTCAGAACATTTTTGCATAATTTGGTAAAAAATAGCCTTTTTGCAGCAGTTTTAGCGCATATTTTGCCTTTTTGAGGAATATTTTGATACATGTTAAATTTTTTTAGACGCCTACAAAAGCTTTCGCGATGTTTTGGCTTTTCTATTTTAAATATACATCTCTATATCCCAGGTGTTGCTTCGATTTCACCATCTACATTTAATTTTTACTCGATAACAAAGCAGGTTGTCATTAAAGAATTATGTTATTTTAAACTTTAAAATTTTACATATGAATAAGCAAAAATTTAGGGAATTGGCAATTATATAAAGTTTTGGCGATGTGTGTAATACACTGATAAAAATTATGCTTTACAAATCTAATGAATCAATTTCATTAAATTTTTTTCATTAATCCAATGACAAATTTCATTACGGGAATGAAAGTTTTCAAATATAATAAAGCAATTTCATTAAAACAACGAAATTGAGTTTCGTAAGTTCGTTAAAATTTTTTAGTAAATTTCAAAGGAAAAGTTAAACTAATTTTTAAACATTATTTTAATAGGTTTTTTAAGATTTAAATGAACTATATTTTAAATATTCAAGGGAATCTTTTGTTACTTCATATTTTCCATGAAAAATGCCACTAAATCAATGAAAACAAGAAAAAGTTCTCTTACTTCAAAATACTTAAAACTAGACGATATTATCTTCCAATAACTGTTGTAAAAACTTTTTTTTTAATTCCATTTTAAGGGACAGAAATGAAAATATAAAAAAACATTTTATGTTTTAATGTTTCATAACATCAATGAAAAATATTCATTACGATAACGAAATACTGATTTTAGCTCAACATTAGTAATAGGGTTAAAAAGAAACAACGAGAAAGAAAAAACAAGAGGAAACAATTCTCACATTCTTTTTTCTTTAATTGTTAATTTAAATACACAAAATTTACGTATTAGTACAAGACAGTAACATGGAAAGTAGCCAGATGAAGGTCGTCGCGGACTGGAAAATTAATTTAATACAATTTACTTAAAAGTAAGCTTATGAAAGTTGAACATAACATGATGTGACAGAAATAGAAAAACGAAATCAAATAAATATAACTTGATGATTTGAAACAGCAATGAAAAAATAAAATTCACAACAACTCAAAACGCTCATTGAAAAAACGGCTGAAATAAATAAATATTAATAGACCATAACAATGATTAAACTAAAAAAAGACTGTCATAAAAATTACCAAATTTAATCATTAATTTCATGAATTTATGTCATTGAACAAATTAAAAATTTCATTCAAATATAAAAACATTTATATTTAAATAATGAAAAAAATTTCTTTAAACGTTTGACAAATATTGCTAGTCTTAATAAAATTTTCTGATATAAAAATAATGCAACATTTTCATCGATTTTATGAACATTTCATTAACGGGAGACTTATGTTACATTGTTCAGTAATCCAATGAAGGGTTACATAGGTTGACTTTTAATGTAATTTTTCATTGGATTAATGTGAAAATCCATTGGATCTGTGAAGAAAATTGGATAAATGTACATAGAAATCGGTATCAATCTTTTAGTATACCGATCAATTTAGAATCACTTTCAAAGTGATCTAACGGTAACTAGTTTCCTGTCCATGTAGTCTTGTAGATAATTGGATAAAATTTGGTAAATACACTTTAATTGGACAAATTCTATGTCTATGAATATGAATGTCTATGAAACGGTTTATAATTTTACATATTCCCAATAAAAACTTCTTCCAAGTTAGACTCTTTGTGTCCGTAAACCATCTCATTACGTTAGTTTTTATGTTTTACTGCAAACTAAATTCTTTTCGAATCATTTCACATCTATAAATAGCTTTGACTTCCTTTGAAATGTGTTCATTAATAAACAATTTAGCGTCTGTCCCTAAAATCCCGTTAAGGTAAAAAATCTACTAGGATGTTGATTCGGCACAAATAACTAACATATGAATTTGACCTCTTAACGCGACTTGGTTTTTGTCATTGGCTACTGTTTCTATTTTCCAAATAGGGTAGAATCTCGAAAATTTATCTGTTAATTCGATGGTGTTTGGGCTTTACCGATAATTATTTTAGGATCATTTTTATCAAATGGAACTGTTATTAAATTGTTGAGTATTTCGTTTTCAAATTAGCAATTTTTGATTTTTTTTGGTGCATATTTTCAACAATTTTGAAGACATATTTTCAAGTTTTTACTGCATATTTAATGCGCATAAAACGTGTTTTATATGGCATATTTCTGGTTACACTGGTAATTACAAATGTAACCGCTATTTAACTGCATTCAAGTTTCAAAAAAGCCTGCTGGGCTCAAAGTTTCGGTTCTGTTTAGTCTCAGATCACGGGTGAGGTAGTTGGGATTAACCATTAGTTTATCTATTTATTTGAGTGAATACTTTTTTATTTCCTTCTGAATGGTTGGGATGTTAAGATCTCTGTGGATAATGCCATTACGTATTACCATGGGGCGCAGACGATTTGTCGTAATATCCTAGACCAGTGCCATTCAACCTATGGTACCTATTTCCAGGTGGTACGCGAAATCTTTTAAAATTTTAACGATTTCTATTTTGCAATTGGAAACAAAAATTATATAGAAATGTTGCTTTGACTATAAAGGCAAATCCTTCTATGGTTAGAAACGTAATTTCTCATTGAAATCTTCTTAATAAAAATTAGAAATAGGCTTTCAAACGATTCTGTAAATGCTTATTCTGAACTAAAATCCTATAATATGTTGTTGGCTTTGAATTAATTCTGTGGCAATAAGTGCTTCAGTCTTGTTGTTTAGTTTTATAAGAGAACAATTTAAATTTCATAGGTGGCTTTTGGAACTTTACTTCGAATTTAATAAAATCTTCAGTTATAGTTTTTTAAAGTTTTTATTCCTCAGCCCTCCTAATGTCACAGATCGGAAGTTTTTATTATTCCAAATGTTATTGCACATTAAAAAAAAATAAAAAAACGTCATCAACATTCATAAAATAAACAATATTTTGCATCGATTTGTATTGGGCGGGAATTCCCGGGATCCCGGGAAATAGAATAATAAATCCCGCTTTCCCGGGAAATGAAAAAGTACGAGAAAAGAAAAACTCTTGTGATAATCAAAAATAAATACCGAACAACGATGAACTTGGAGCCAAATATAAGATTAAAGTTAACAAAAATTGAACCAGACATAAAATCTCTAATATCAAAAATGCAGTGCCAACGATCTCATTGATTCGGATTTTTATAAAGTTAATTGCAAATACATTTTTGTTTCGTTTTTTTTTTACTTTGAATAGTTCTATTGTAAAGTTTATTTTTTTAATTTTTTATTAAATTATATTTAATAGTTGGATAAAAATCAAATGAAAGATCTCTTAATTAGAATATATTAATTTACTCGTTCTGTTAAGTTAATGTTTAAGTTCTTAAATTTTTTAAAAATTTCTTTTTTTACTAATTTATTATAAGTTGTATAAAAATTAAATGAAAGATTTCCTTATTAAAATATATTTTTAATGTACATGTTCTTGTTATGTTTTTTGTTATTTTTATTATTTTTTTTAATTTTATTGTTTTTTATTATTAATAAATAAAATGGATTTAAAATTTTAAAATTGTTTACATTATATTTTTTTTGGTGGTACGCGAAAAGTTTGTCGTGAATTTAGTGGTACACGAGCCAAAAAGGTTGAATAGCACTGTCCTAGACTGTCTTCTTTGTAGCTTTTGGATGTTTGATGCGTATGCAGTACCCCATAATTGGATGTATAGGAGATCTTTGTTGTCTAAGGACAAATTTTAGTTTCGACCGAGGAGTTAATGTAGTTCAACTGCTTTAAGTTTCATAGCCATTATTTTCGCTTCAATATGACGAGAGCATGCCAAGCGTCTATCTATAAGAATTCTGAAGTACTTTTCATGATTTTCTGCCGGAACAGTGATGTTATGTAGATTTACAGCTGGGCACGTTTGCCTTCTGATCGTGAAAGTTAAGTGAGCACATTTGGCCGGGTTAACTTTTATTTTCCATTTTCCTACCCAGCCCTCTAGTTATCTTATGTGGGACTGTAGATGATTAACATTTATAAATGCTGTGTCGTTTGCAAACGTAGAAGGATGTGTGTTCGGTCTTGTTTTCAAATCTGATGTGTATATTGTTTACAGTAGCGACCTTAATAGGCTGCCTTGAGGGACACCAGCAGATATTTTCTTGGGGTAGGAATGGGGAATAATATCAAAATATCGATATTTAAAAAAAATATATATCGCCTATATTTAAAATACCGATATATGAACATATCGATATTGAAAAACGACTTTCGAATTCTATATTTTTTAAAGTCATTCTTCATTAAAAACTCAAAATTTTAGCCTTTCTTCAAACAATATGTTTTTTTAAGAATTGGCATCATTGCATGGTTCATATGTTTTTTTAACTAATATGAAGATCTAAAATTATTGGCATTTATAAGAAGCAGTGCCGGATACAAGAAGCAGATTGCCAGGAGAGCACATAAAACAGAGAGTGCTCCTGATGTCCATATCTGATGATTACTGGTTTGACTAAAACAATCAAAAACATTTGTAGTTAAATTTGGTACTAGAGGTCTGCTTTGAATAACTCACTTGTTTGCCTTTACTCAAAGTGCACAACATTTATTCAATTATAAAACATTCAAAAAGATAAGAGAGTAAACCATATACAAAAATAAGAATGAATGAACTGAATAAAAAACTTGTTTACTGTAAATGAATATGAGAGTAATTCATAAATAACAAAACATTGGAATGACCCGTTAGAGAGAGCAAGTTTACAAAAAATATTCAAATAATTTTTGAATTATTGAATGTGCATACATTTATTTGAATACCTTGCCATAATATGTGTGTAAGCCAGTGTTACCGTTCAAAATTTTCAAAAAGGGGCACAAAAAGGGGATTTTCAAAAAAAAAGTGTCACAAAAAGGGGAATTCTGAGAAAAAAAGGGGCAACTTTAAAAACAGGAAAATTTAAAAAAATGTATGTATTTATTCAATTATTTTTATCGAAAACTAAACATAACAAAAAATAAACTTCATATTTATAAAAAAATACATTATAGGGAAAAACACACATATATATAAATACATATATACATATATCGGGAAAATACATGTCTTGTTTGCAAGTAAACGATAATGAACTGTTGCATAAAATTTTTATTTCAATTATTTATACAAAAACAGTTACTAATTACTTGTAAATAAAACGAGCTTAAAATAGTGTAATAACAATACTTACAAAAACAAAAAATAGTTCATAATATGATTTGATACAAAAAAACTTTACATTTAAATATGTAGATAGAGATATGTATATATGTAAGTATATGTACATAAATATTTGGCACTTGGATTATTTTACTTTTTTACCAAAAAAATTAAGTTACGAAAAAACCTCGAGGAAAAAGCATATAAAAGTATTGATAGGAAGATAGTTAATATCAGGTACAGATCCATTTTTTTATAAATTGCAGTGTTATGTTGTTTCTTCAACTATTAAATATCTATTTTTTTGAAAACGTAAATCTATATTTATTAATCAATTCATCACTTGGAATCCAATCTTCCAAGTCATTTTGATACAAATTTAAAGCGGATAACATAGACTGACAGGTATCTACTTTCAGTCTACCATTTCAGCGCCCACCATTGCTTTATTTTTTAAATATGCTAACTTAGAAAAAATCCGCTCAGCGGATGCACTACTATGTGGTAAAGTAAAAACATACGCAGCAAATTTATACAAGTTTGGATATAAATTGTCACCCAAACAGTTTTTCAAATTGCCAATTTCGTACCAAAATGTTTCAGGGTTAGATATTTTAAAAATTGCTTCATAGCTTTTATCGTTTGATCTGGTTTCTAAAAGTTTGAACTCTTTTACAAAATCATCTGGGTTAGTAATTATATCAATAAAAACGGCAACAATTTCAAAGTAATTTATGTCTTCAGCTGACTTAATAAATACTGGATCTAAAACCTTTAATGAACTCAGCTTCTTATCGCTAATATTAATTCTTGATAAAATTTCTTTGCACAGCTTTTGGTAAAAAAGTAAAATGTTGTTTTTAATTTCTACAATATCACTACTTAAGATGTTGTTAGTACATAAGTATTTCTAGCTCGGCTTCGTGGCCGATATATATATTAAGAGTTTCTTTTATATGCAGAACATCAACAAAATCAATTTGTTCTATATTTGTTTGCATAACATACTCTTTTTTTAAAAAATTTTTAAAAATTTCTAATACAATATCATTCGTGGATGAAACTAAATATATAATTTGTGATTATCCGTTTTGAAAATTAAGGTTTAATTTATTCATAATATTTAATACATATACTAGAAATTTGAGGTAAATATTATTGTTAATAGATAGCCCTTCCTGAATTATTTTAATTTTTTCCATATTAGATGCTATTTTCTATTCAAATTGAGCTCGGATTCATTGATTGACAGTATAAAAAAAATTTGGTTCAAAAAGGGGCAAAAGAGGCACAAAAAACTACAAAATGATACAAAAGGGGATTTAAAACAAAGGGGTCAAAAAAGTGGCACGGCAGTCAAAAAGGGGCAAAAATGCGACTTTAGTCGCATAACGGTAACACTGGTGTAAGCTTGTGGCTTCTTTTATTTATACCCAACAAACACTGAGGTTTGATTGCAAATTGAAAATGATTTGAAATCAAACGTTTTCTCAAACGACAAACGTTTGATAATGATTTGAAAATCTTTTGAAAATCATAGCGTTCTCAACAAAAAGGGGAAATTATTTTCAAATTGAAAAATGCCTTTATTTTCAACTTGCTTTCAAACGTAATTCTCAAATGTTTTTCAAATGTGGATTATAATACAATGTGGAATATAAATAAAACTATTTAATTTTTTTAATTTAAATTTATTATTTATTTAAATAAACTTTGAGATAAACATTCGGTACCATAGCTAAAAGATGAAATAGTGTTCTTTCCGTCCTCTAATTTTTGGAAAGACAAAATACTTGGCTCCCTTTTATTTTGAGGATTGTAGCACCGCGAACGTTCAACAAACTTTCTTCACTTTCCCGTTTTATTATTTTTCTTTTTTTTCGTATTTTTAATCATTGTAATTTCTTACAAATAATTTTTATTTTTCACAAGAAATAAACTGTTACTTTATATTAAAATTTATTTTTAATAGTAAAACACATGTAACAACAAAGTACAAAAATGTAACTTTAATCGCCATTTTTAATGCTTACATTTATTTTTCGCTTTAGTATTGCCAAGTTTATTTTTGATTTGATTTTAACATTTGACAAACATTTAACATCAAATTGATAAAACATTTGATATCAAATGTTTATTTTCAAATCATAATCAATTTGAATTTAAATGTTAAATCAAACAATTGAAAAACGTTTGAGAATTGCGTTTGATGTCAAATGATAAAGTCATTTCATATCAAAGGTTTGACTTCGTGTTTGTTGGGTAAGAGTTAAGCTTACACATACATACATAATGTGTAGTTACACATATTTTACATTCAAATTATATTTGAATAATTTACTCATTCGACTTGATTTGACTGAATAGAATGAGTTTTTGTTGTTTTGTCTCTGGTTATTTTTTCATTTGTTTCGTTATCATTGGGTGATCGACACATTGTAATTAAAAAACAAATGAGTGTGTTGAAATTGTTTTTTATTTATTCTTGCAGACCTCTAGTTGGTACTTTTTGGTTGCAATTCAGATTTTAAGGTTAGTTGGAATCCATTTAAATTTTTCGTAATTTACTTTTTTGGATTTCATATGGTTTTTTGTATTATTCCCTTTTGTTTTTGCTATAATTTAATTTTTTTGTTTTTATTGAATGTTTTGTTTTTATTAATTTTTAATTCTTTTGAGCTCGAGGTCCTAAGTAGTTTTATTTAAAGTAAAACTTTGTGTTGAACTAAAAGAATCACGACGCATTTAGAAAATATTTTTTTTTTCAGATCCCACTTTGATTCCATATCAGATCAAAAGTATTTGAAATTCCTTCCACATTTTTAATTTTACTTTCTAGAACATCAATTAAATTAACTTGAGTATTAAGTGAACTAAAGCCTTCCTAATTAGTTATTGTTTCGCCAATATATTCGTAATTGGAAAAAATGCTAATTGGATTTTGATGTTATATAAGTTTAATATTTTTTTTACTTTTTTTAATTGCTTATATCTTAAATTACTCAAAGTGTTTTGAATAATAGAATCTGGGAATTTATTTCTCATCTTGAGTAACATTTATTATATAAATTTTCATATTATTCGAATGTGTATTCTAAGTCAAATTACAATCCTCAAAAGCTTTTACTATTTAATAGTATTATTCCTTCAATATTTTCCAGGAATATTTTGTTGCACTATCAGAAAAAAATAGTGCATACAAAATATTCCTGGAAAATATTGAAGGAATATTTGAATTGTAATACACATTCGAATAATATGAAAATTTGTATAATCCAAGATTTTTGAATATTAAAATGCAATATTAACGAATTGGCTTCGAATTTCCTCTGCAACGCGGTAGAACCAATGTGCCAAGCAAGTAACTTGTAAGGGTATTTTAAGATATTGGAAGTCTTAACCATGTAAGTTGTGGCATTGGCTTAAAATAGAAATTTCTTTTGTCGAAACCTTGAAAATTTTGTATTTAAGGCAAAGCTCCAAAATTATTTCTTTATTGATTTAAAATTTTTTTTTGGAAAAATATGCCGATATATGCAAAAAAATGCCTTTTCACCAAAATATGCACCAATATGCAAAAACAAACCGATGCCTTCTTAGACTATCGACAAAAAAATTAATATTCATGGAAATCGCATTCCTAACAATAACCATTCAAAAACACGATTTTTAATTTTTTTTTCTAGTAACGTCTTTTTGCATTTTAGCTAACGATATGTATATGTGGCCTTCTCCGAGAAAAGGGACCTAGTGTGTAAAAATTAAGTATTGAGAAAAACGCATTTAAAGTTATTCTAACCCCTTTTAGGCACCAGAATCCACTCTTAAGCCCAAACCCGTTTTTTTGACACATTTACTCAAAAGAAAAACAAAGCCAGCCATTTTATCGTGGATACACACAGAAAAAAATACCAATGTGAAATTAGCATGGCGAAATATTGATTGAGAATCATAGTAAATTTCTACAAAAGTATGCCTTTTATTTAAAGTTTATCATTACTTCATATCAATTTTAAATGAAAAATATTAAAATAACCTTAAATCAGGTTTATTTAATATTATTCACTGTTAAAATAACATTCTTCAATATTGAATCCATAAAAACCTGTTTAATAATAAAATCAAAAGCTTATCCAGTTAAATTAACATGCATACATACTTAAGTATGGAATTTTTTTTTATTTTCATGTTTAAAATATGTTATAAAAAGAACACAATTCCCGTATTCTTTTAATTAAAATTATTTAGATAAATAGTACATCAAGTTTTTAAGTTGTCTCTGAAGCTTCTTCACACTGTTATATCACACTCAAAACAATTTGATTCTACATAAAATTCACGTTGGTTCAACTTGAAATAACTTTCATTCAACGTTATTCGGATTGTTATTTCAATATATGTAAATGACATTTTGCTCTTACTTTACTGCAATGTTAAATTAACATGAATTATAGTTATTTTAAAAGAAAAAATGTTGTTCGCAAGTAATTGTAAAATCAGGTTGAATTAACATGACAAACGTATAAAGCAAAATCACCACCGAAAAATTTTAAATCAACCTTGTTTTCTACGTTTTTAACTTGATTTTTTTCTGTGTGTACGCTGGTAACCCTCCATTCCGGCTCCAGTCTATCTTTACGCTCGACCTCCCCCAAAGTGACTTTTGCGTTTTCTAAGCTTTTTCGGGTAAATAACTTAACCGATTTCAATGAATTTGGAAATAAAATTTATAGGTATTATTTTCAAACCTTGTACCAATAGGACGCAGAAAAGCCAATAAAGCCTTTGTCCGGCAAGTATTATGTTAAATTCAAAACAATTTAAAGAAAAAAAAATCAGTGTTTTTTTCAAGAATAAAAATTGAGAATTAAGCACGACAAACAAAATCTTATTAATGAAAAAAAAAATATATTTAACAGAAAATGTGCTAAGTCACAAAAATATACATAATTTTAAGTTGTCCATGTCATGCATTTTAAAAAAGAGTCGACATTAAAACTAAATTGCATTTACAGATTAAAAAAATTATTGAGAACAAAGGATTTTATCAAGTTTTTTACCTTTCCTTGAAAATATATTTAATTGGACTCAGCTTCTTAACGACTAAAAGTAAAGATATTTACCTACGACCTATTTAAAAACTTTCTTTAATGTTTAAGACAAAATAGGTAGGTATTTGCATTCTTAGTGATATTTAAAATGTCTAACTTTTTGATAAAACTAGAACAATTTTATTTAAATTATAATTGATATAACATTTTGGGATAATATAAAAAAATATGCTAATTTAAGCAGTGTATAATTTTTACTTACACAATTCTATTTATGGTAGGTACTTTCACTGGACACAAACAATTGCAAGAAAGAAATTAAAACGAGATGCTAAAAAATATTGTATCTTAATACCTACACAATATCTTAAACTTCCACTGCAATATATTTTTACAATCTGATAAGAGAAAATATGTAAATATTAAAAAAAACTGAAGAAAATTTAAATTGAGAACATGTGGCACATGCATACACACACGCATATATACATCCTTGCACATATAACATGCAACAACAAAAACCAACGAACGGAAAAAGTGTGTCAGACATTTTATATTAACATTCAATACTATTTTACGCTTGTATTATTCCCTTTTCCCTTAAAACTTTTTCATTATTTTCAATTCTCATTTTTTATTATCATATTTTTGTTGACAAAAAAAAAACTAACAAAAAGAAGAAACTTAGTATTAATGTATGTGTATTGTAGGTACCTATTGCAAATACATACATAAAAACAAATTTACAAACATTCATTACACCCCCCAATCGAATAAATTTGACATTTGGCTTTGCTGGAAAACGTCTAAAAACAGACAGTTATCAATCATGTGTTTATTTTTTGTGTGAAAAAGAGGAAGGGACCAAAACAAGTGCATGATAGATTGTGTGTGCATGTGTGTGAGTGAGTGAGTGTAATGAAATCAATTCCTTTTGGGGGTTTTATATTTTGTATTTGCACAGCAGGAACAACAACAATATAACAAGTATGTACATATAAGCGTAGACTACACTACTTCTTTTACATTTACAACAAAACAAACAAAAACGAAAGAATAACAAAACAATTTGTTATTAAATTAAAATAGGTTAGAAAGAGACAACAATTGTATACCGAGTTGCAGAGGGCAAATAAAGAAGTGTAAAAAGCAAGAGAATAGTAAAAATCTTTTGCTCTATACTTGTCTTGTTTATACAATAAATTTTCTTTTTTTTTATATTTTTTTTTTGTAGAGTATTTACACAATATACATAAGTAGAATTTACATTTAACACCCCCAACCGGATTTTTTGTTTTGGTTGGTTTGGGTTAGTGGTGATTTGTTTTACGAAAACTTAACCATGTGCAAATCCGGTTGTTACCACCATTAGGCGAAAAAGTTGTCAATATTGTTAATGCTGCTACTATTTATGTCCATGTTGCCGCTGCTGCAGACGTTTCTTCAATGCTTATGATCCTTAATTTCGTTAAAAGTTTTTTTTGTTTGGCTGCCTGCATTCATCATCATTTTAAATTTGATCGGCCGCGTATACGTACGTACCACATTTTTTATCTGCTCACGTACCATTAAAAAAAAAAAAAAAAAAAAAAAAAAAAACTGAAAAAGTGCAATAACAAAACAAATGTACCAAAAACGAAACGTATAATAAAACAGCCTGATAAACGAGACCGGATTTTAACAAATTAATTGTGTTACTTTCCGCCTATTTTCTTGTTTGTATGTACCTATATGTACATATGTATATGTATTTATTTCTTATATGCATGTGCTTTAAAGTATAGCGTTGCCAACCAAACGTTAGCGCAAACGTCAACGTTAGCATCACAGGAAAATTATAATTCTGCTGCAAAGTTTTTTTGTTTGGTTTTTCGTTGTGTCACAATAGTCCATACAACGAAGTTTTGGGCCACGTCCGAAGTTGGCATATGTCGAACTTATAAATGTGTATGTTTTATTGTTGTTCTTGCTCTTGTTTTTGTGTTTTGTTGTGTGTATTCCTTTGCCGCAGTCTATCATCATTAGTTGATGCTGGATCGAGTTAAATGAAAAACGCAAATTTCATTATTCGCCAAACAGTCGGTGTCATCGTATTTATACAAACTCTGTATATTGTTGTTGGCTTGTTTTTTTGTTTGTTATTAAAATTAACTCTTGTCATTTTCAACCAACCAACCAACCATCTCGTCTAATACCTGTGATGAAACTTTTCCAAAACTCACTGCTCTTCAAACACAAACACACGCAATCTATGCAAAAACTTTATCTCGCTGTTTAAACGGAAATCAAATTTTCATTATTTGTAAACATTAGAAAATGTTGGCAAGATATTCTACCAAAACTAGATACTAATAACGTAATGCCAGTAACACGTTCACTACGTTAAAATACTCTAGACGCTGAAGCAATTTAACTCAGTCGTGTGTTTAAATATTTCAAATTATTTTAATGTAATTAAGTAAAATTAAACAAAGATTAAAAATAATTTAAACAAAACAAAAGAAGTGAAGGCATATAAAAAGAATTTTTGACCGAGTGTGTAAAAAGTATAAATAAAATTAAATAAAATTTGAAGTAAAAAATTGTCTTTATTAGAAAAAGTGTTACAAATAAAAAAAAATATCTTGTCTAAAATAGGTAGATCTTCTAACTTAATATAAAAAAAATTTAACCGCAAGACTTGGTTAAATGGCGGTTTAACTGAAATATTAAATAATTGAAAAATCTAAAATAATTGCAATTTAAAACGTTAAAAAAAAGTGTATGGGTATATCCTATAAATAAATACAAAAATTCTTAGAGTTTTAAAAAGTTTTTATTAAAAAAATACATACCTATTCATTTTTATTAAAAATTAAAAAAAAAAACAAAACAAAAACAGTGAAAGGTATAAATCTCAAGTTTTTTAATTTGGAATTGTTTTAAAAACTAAAAAAAAATCTCACTTCAAATCACTTATTACTAAATCAATTTTAGTAAATAAAATATAGAATAAAAAATACAAAAAAAAATATTACTACATATTTAAAATATTTAAACAAAAAATTATAATAAAAATAAAAAAGTGAAAACTATCTTAATTCAACAATCAAAATTAAAAAAGTCCTATAAAAACTCTGCAAATAACCGAAATTGTTTAAAAACTTATTTGCTTTAAAAACGATATAAAGTTGTTCTATATTTAATTTTTTTTTAAAAAAGTAATATTTACTAAAGTATAAATAAATAAAATAAATTAAAAGCTAAAAAAAATCGTTACAAACTTTCCCGCAACTTTATTTCGTTGGATTGTACGATTGATTTTTTCAAAACGTATATCGATTCGCGATTTTACGCCGGCCACAAATTGGATTTCAAACAACAAAGTTGTGCCGGCGGCCCTGGTTCAGGTGGTGGAGTCGTCGGCAATACCAACAGCCATCAAACACATTTGTCAGCTCCACTGCATGGTTTAGCTACACATCCGTCGGCCCATCAAGCAGCCAGCCATCATTCCCATTTAAATTCTCATCATACAACAAACTCATCGGCGGCTCTTCAGCAACATTTAGCGGCTAGTCAACAACAACAGCAACAACAGCAGCAGCAACAACAACAACAAACAACACCTGGATCCACGGTATCTTCACAATCACAATTGCATTCCGTCGGCGGTACTAACGGCTTAAGTTCTACTCCCAACGGCAGCACAGTTAATACTGCCGGTTCTATAGGTAACTCATCACCCTCGGCAGTGCATCACAGTAACGATACTCATTCGGCTTCATCCGTTGCCGTTCCTACCTCCCTCAGTGCCCCTTCGTTGCCTCATATTGCTGCCCCCAGTCTAGGGCTAAGTCCACAATCCTCCGCCGATTCGCAACAATTTAATATATTTCCTGCCATCTTTAGTAGACAATTGAATTTTTCCGCCGCCGGTGGTTGTGGCCAAAGCAAATTAAGCATGGATGAGTTGAGACCAAACTTAGTGGGTGGGCTGTTGGGGCTGCAGCAAGGCCTTCTTGAAGATCATGCCGCCAATATGCAACATGGCGGCGTGCCGCAAGACACCAAATTCATGTCATTTCAAGATAATCGCCTCATGGGCATAAGTTCCTCCCATGAAAATCGCCTTTTAGGACTAGCCTCTTCGGTACAAGATAGTCGTTCGCCCGCCATTCATAGTTCCTCTATTGATAAAAACTCGCTAAATCATCAGCGCAAATGCAGCAGCACGCCGGAGGATTTTAGTTCGCTTTACTCGGGACTACCAACACCTGGCATTGATACTTCCTCGCATCATCACACACCCGCACATACACCACCTACCAGGCTGTCTGACCATACGATATCCGGTAATTATGCAGCTTTAAAACCTTCCTTAATCTTTTTAATTCCTTTCAAGTAGGCAACACTTTGACACGTTCTCCAACAAATTGACCATTCAACCCCTCAACTATTCGTTCATTCCTTCATTGTTGTAGGTGCCTTTTGTTTGTCTTAATGGCTGCTTTGGCAAGTTAATCTCCCAATAGGATAATTATACTCTTTGTTTGATCCTTTAATTGTTCTTTTGGTTGACCTGGTGCCATTGTAAATGTTTCATTGAACACTTAATTGTAGGATTTGAGTGTGCACACGCGTTTGCGATTAACGTCTGTACAATGTTTGTATGACTCTGGTTATTTATGTTCCTTTAATTTAATGTGGAAACTATTGTCAAGGAAATTTGAAACTTTATTTTTTTAAACAAAGAATTATAACATAAAGGTGTGAAAGATTTGCAGTTATCGTTGAATAGTAAAATATTTTGTTTCTAAATTTTGATTTGATGTTTTTCATGATTTTTTTTGTCTACAGCTGATTTTTCTACAAAACCCCTTTTAAAGGTCGGATTAAATATTGGTTGAAAAACATTTAAAAATCGATTTGTCCATTAATTTGTAGGTACATTGTCAAAAACAATTTTTAAGATCGTTTTTCGGACGATATTTGTAAATACGACATTTAAATAAAAAATAATTGACCGTTTTTATTCTTTGGGCCGTTTGCCTTGCAGAGGTTAAACTTTAACTGTACATTTTTAATTTTTTTCTAATCCAAGTATAATTTTATTGTTGAGCTTGAGGTCTTATAATACTTTTATTATTTTTTTTAAATCAAAATTTTTTCTAAAATAGTAACGTCTTAAGTGTTGACTACAATCAAACCTTACAAATTTCCTCAAATGCATTTAAAAACATCTGATTCCTTACGGAATGGCGATCAGTTTCGCAATTTTCTAAAGCAAATGTCAGTTTCATAAAACTAAAAGAAAGGATTCCTTAGGTTCAATATGGTTTGACACATATGATTAACATGTATTCGCACAGGGACTTCCAAAATTTAAGCTGTGTTTGTATTGCTGCAATTAAGTATTAGGGAATAGAACAAGTTTACCCAGCAAACACAAAGTCAAGCGTTTGAATTATGACGCTGCACTATATTATCATAAAAAATACTTGAATCGATTCATAGCAAAAATTAAAAGTTTGAAAATATTTACATAATTGTAATTTTTTATGATATTGTTCATAATCGTAACGGTCCCTGATTAAAACTATTTGTAATTTATAAGATTTTCATGAAATGTTATCCAAGTAAAAATTAGAAACACATATCTTCGTTAAAAGTCATTAAAATAAGTTTCTGACTTTTATTTTCTTAAACGACGTTCTTGCGCGACTTTATTTTTTAAAATGTCTAACGGTAACCCTGACCTAATACGTTTATACATGTGTGTTGGCAAGTGCAAAACAAAAACATTATGGGAGAACAACCAGCATTGCAACAACCAAAAAATTTTTGTTACCAAAATGTAAAAATAAAGTAACCAAAAGCGAAAAAAATTACCAAAATTATTTTATATCAAAAGTACTATAGTGGACTCCCGATAATTCGTAATCACAAGGGGCCATTTGTAACGAATTATACAGGTTTTCGATTTAGCGGCATTTCGATTTAAAGGGGTTAAAATAAAATAAATACGAATTAATTTACTAAAACGATAAATAAACATAAAACACATCTTAAGATCTTAAGAAAATAAACACACACACACAAGCAAAAGTAAACCCTTATGCAAAAAATCAGTCATTCCATGTTTCGGTTGTTTTTATTACGAATTTTAATTGGTAGTTAGCAAACAATTACGATTTATAAGAGATATAGTGGGTTTTATTTGAAAAAAAAACGAATAATACGAATTAGCGAGGGGACCAAAATGTATGAAAATTTTAAATATTAACAAGATTTTTTAAGGGACCTACAGTTTATTAAGAATTATCGGGATTTGACTGTATTTTATTCGCACTTCAGTTCAACAATATTTCTAAAGAAGAAATTGTTTTTTTTTTTAAATTTTGTAGGCTCATAAACATCTGGGCCGATTTTTATAAGGTTTTTGCAGTATATTACTGCAAGGTCTGAAAAAAAACAATAGGCTATATAATTTTTCGAAATTTTTAGTGGAGGTGGCACCTCCTTTACAAAGTCAACACTTACTGTCGTAAATTTTAAGCTTTATAAGCTTTTTATATAAAGAGCTCTAACAAGTGAAACTTTCAAGGTCTTGCTGTGTGTTAAAGTATCAAAGTGTGACATTGAGCTAAATTATGCGGTAGATCTTTTATAGATATGTATATGCCCATTTGTATAATAATAGTAAACGTGGTGGGATCGGAAGGCTATGTGACCTTATCGCTTAACTAGAAAAGTGTTTCAGTTAGACCTGTGAACAGTGTTGCCAGAACTTTTTTTAAAGGTAAAATCAGCAAAAAACCATAATTTTTCATCAAAAAATCTGCAAAATCTGCGTCAAGATATTAAAAATCTTCAAGAAATCTTGAAAACTCATTTATTACATTTTTTATGTAGTTTATTTAGAAAACGATACAACAATTCATTTCAAAATATACGGCGATGCCCTGAAATTGGAAATCGACGGTAAATATCTATAAGTGGTCCCCGAAGGAAATATTTTTTTGAACATTCAACACAGAAAAGTTTAAAAAATTTTTCTTTTTTAATTTTACTCGAATGCGTTTTTCAGAACATGGCTGACAACTTTTGGATATTAGGGATTGATTAATCATGCCTTTGGTATCTTAAACATCAAATTAAAAGTTAATTGCTTGACATGTTCTTTATACTATCTTAACTATCTAAATTATCTGAAACTATTATTAAAAATTTACAAGAGATCAAATACTGCAATTATTAAAGATATTTATACATAAGTGCATATCCATATATACGTACATATCAGAGATCAGCAATGAGTAGTGAAAAAGTGAGTAGAGCTAAATCATGACTCATAAATTCTTGTACTTATACGCACTCATACTTATTGCAATATTGAATAACATATGTTATTCAAACTCATATTCACTCAAAAGTTTAATTTGATTCATCGTACTCATACTTAGCAACATTTGTAGTGTTTGACTTAGAATCTACTCAACACAATGCGTAAAGGCAAAGAAAAAATGCGAGGCTGCCAGATTTGTCCCCGAAATAGCAAAGTGACGATTTGGCAATTACAGTGGACGATTTTTCGGCAAATTTATCTGGCAGCGCTGATTATTAAGTTGTGTGTTTTGTCTGTTGTGTTAAAACGGTAAATGCCTGAGCTAAATGATTTGAATCATTGTAAGTATTTTCTTGAAATTATAAATCAAGCTGAGTATGCTTATAATGTCGACGTCGCACTTATAAATATTTCTCTTGTGAGTATGAGTGAGTCAGAGTAGTTTAAACTATTTAAACTATTAAACTAATTAGTTTAAATGATTTCTACGCACTTATACTTACAATTGCATGAGTCAGTATGAGTAGCGAAAAAGTGATTCATTGCTGATCTCTGGTACATATGCATGTTATTTCGTGTAAAACCAGAGAACATTAGTCCGGCGATATTAATGTGTGCGAATGCAATTTTTTGTGAATAAAATTAATACATACTAACTATTTCCAAGCGGTTCTTTCGTGAATGGTTGATATCTTTCGTTTGTTAACGCAAGAAGTGAAAATAGTACAAATATAAGTGAGCTAAAAAATCCGCAATATTAAGCCAAAAATCTTCAAATCTGCCTTTTGTCAATTTTAGGGATAAAATCTGCAAAATGCAGATAAATCTGCACTTCCGGCATCGCTGCCTGTGAAACATTAAGAGTAGCAGATAATGGCTATCTACACTTTAAAGTATATACCTTATTTGGTTAAAGCGGCCCATACACTTGTAATATTATTGTATATGATATTCGCCATATTATTTCCATTTAGTTCTATTTTATGCAATAAGTCGCACAATGGTTTCAATTTAAATATTGCTCAACTTTAATTCAATAAAAAGGTAAACATAACCTATAGGAATAACATAAACAGCATTGTAAAATGTTGCCAACACATTTCACTTTCTTTTCGTTGTGCAATAAAAATCTTAATGGCCTGTTCAACAATCTCGACAGCAAAACGAAGCGATCGCCATCTATTCGCTCGATTTCGAATCAGATTGGGTTCAACAATTTCGACAGCTTTCGATCGCTTGCTCTTACGCTTGTAAATATTTGTTACTTACGTATTAAAATAATTAAGTATTGCCATATTAGATATTTCTATATTTTGTTGCTTTTTTGTTCAAAAGTATCAAAAATAATACTAAATGGCTGGTTGACAAATACAACCGCGTTTGAAATTTTATCAGCTGTATAAAAATGTCAAAAAATAAAAAAAACCTTTTTTGTTGAAACCAAAACTAAAGAAAAGTGTAAACAAAAATTGAATTTAATAAAAAACAAAATATTCAAGCAAAAAAAATTAATGATACAAAGAAATAAATAAATAAGTCAATCAAACCAAACGTAAAAGAAAGTTAAATAAGTACCAAGTCAATATTTTGCTAGCATTAGCTTGCTCCTTGGAAGTAGTTGCATTTGTTTCATTTGACGACAAATTAACGACAGTTGTTCCTCAACAACCATATTCCACTTTTTTTACCTGAAGAGCAGTTTGTATTTTATTTCTTACTCTATCCTTCTTCGTTTGGATGAAGTTTTAAAATTTTTAATGTTTTCCTTTAGAATTTGTAGTGTTTCATATAATATTAAGGGGCCTGTCTCTTCAATTTTGCTTTCTTGTGCAACCACCGTCGCAGCTTTAGAAATTCTTTGCGGTGATTCTGATATCTGCTGACTGAGTTTCAGCACTTTTAACTTCACCTGCCAACACTCTACAAGACCAAAGCAGCGTCCAATCATTTATATGATCTAGGGAAGTTAAATAGTTTTGTTTATAGGTACCACCACCGGTTTCTTGCAGGCTTTTGTTGTTTTCTGAAATTTATTTTTGTTCTACATTTAAAATCTTCCCATGTCTGTAAAAATATGTAATATTTTCAAAACCAATTCAAGCTATGGCCTTGAATAGAATGGATGGACCAATGAAGCTTAGTCTTAGGCCTATTATTTTCCATTACTCGCCCATTGAAAATTTATTTGCTCCAAACACTGGTGCACCCTTCGCCATCTTAGGATGTTCCTCCATTTATTCGCCTAATGTAAGCAATATTTCACTCATTTATTTCTCTCAAGAAGCGTTTTCGAGATAGTCGCGAAAATCATGTTTTTCTGAAGTTGTTTTAGCTCGTTATTTTGAAAATTGAATTGTTCATCTGAATTGTAAAAAATATTGAATAAAAATGTTTTCCTCTTTCAGCACATATATATACTGTGTTGATCGGAAAAAAATTGTATGTGCTACAGGCCATTCGATTTAAAAAAAATTATTTTTTTATGTTTTTCAATATTAAATTAAAAAGCTTGTAATTCAGTGAATTTTTATCCGATCAACACACTATAAAGAAAGGAGGATAAACATATTTATTAGAAATTTTGGAAATATAATATTAATCCAGACAAACAAGATTTTCGCGAATAATTCAAAAACGATTATGAGAGAAATAAATGAGTGCAATATTTGAGTTTACCCGCCCCATTAAGCTTAAACAAAATCTAATTTTTAAGTCTAATTTGTTGTGGCGTATTGTAATCAAAAAAAAATTACCAATTGTTCTCGATTTTTATTTATAATTTATTTAAATTAACCTTAAATATTTCTTGTTTGTTATAAATACCATGATTCGACAACAAAACAACAAGTGAGTGGTTTTGACATTTGTTTTCGTAATGTCGACAATACCTTCGATATTAATAAACCGCTTTTTGTATGAGAGTACTTACGTTTTCTTTCGAGTTGTCGTCTAAACGAATGTTCGTATAGAATAAAGTTAGTTGAACCCAAAATAGTTTTCGATCGCTTAGAATGCGATCGAAGTCGTTCTTTCGAAATCGTTGAACAGGCCATAAGTCTTTTAATTGTTGCCAATATATTATGCCACCTTAGAATATCACATACACGATTTATCGGGATTTGACTGTATTTTATGAGCCGCTTAAGTTGACATTCTATTAAAGTTCAAGCTTCTAAAAAAATAAATTTAAGGTAGATGACAAAAAGTATTTTTTAAGGGTCAAAAAAGCGGACCGTGAAGTTCTTGTTACAAAATAAAAAATTGGTTATTTTTGTGCTGAAAAAAAGTAACCAAAATCGAAAAAAAGTACACAAGTACACTTTGGGAAAAAAGTAACCAATTTTGGTTAAAAGTTACCAAAACGGAAACGCTGAGAACAACATAAAGCACAACCGTCGCTTATACATGTCACTGTTGGGATCTGACAATTCTTAAATTGTACCAAATTTCCATAAATTGTACCAAATTTTTGATGTAAAATAAAAAACCATACATAGTAACGTTTTATAGCACCTTTAGTAAGGGGTTAGGTGCAGGGGAAGCAATTAATAATATATAAATGAAAAAGCGAATGGTTGTTTGTTCCCTAAAGACTCCTTAACTACTGAAAAAACAGTAATTTTCTGATTGCCCGACACATAGGGTATTATATTTTTTAATTGTTAGGTGGGCGTGACATCTTCCATACATTGACATAAAATATTTCTACATATTTGGAGGACTGCAAACGTAAAATTATTCCGATTTTGTTCAAATAACTTAGATAATAGATAATACACAACATCTTTAAAAAAAGGTGTAATGGAAAAAGTGCGAATGGCACCTCCCATGCGAATACATTTGAAATTTCTGGATATCTGTAAAACGGTTACCGTAAAAGCAATTAAATTAAGTACAAGATGCTTTGTAATCAATACACGAGATCTGTTTAAAAAAAATGTTACTAATTTAATTTCGATTGAGGTAGCAAAGCGCACCGTGTTAAGCTAGTTAATAATATACAAAAGTAAATTATAATCCTATTTCTTCTACCTTTTTTATTAAATATTTTACTTTATGGTCACTTTTTATAAAATTAATTAAAATATTTTTATTTTCGATATTTCGATTTCCATTGGAAATCTTCTTCAGGAAATTTTTAAATTAAAATATATTTCATACAAGGCCCATTGAAAAGGTCCACGCAAGAAGCCTGATGATCATTGTTTATGTTCTTTTTAGTTGTCAAAAGTTGTTTACATGTGCATGTATACTTTATAGTATGCCACACATACACGTTTTTCCTTCCTGTTCCTCCTTATTTTCTACAGTTCCAATAAAATCTTCAACATCACATTAAACTTCCATCAATGGAAAATCCCCTTTATTTGCTGGAAGTGCGTGTTTTTGTCATAAAGATAAAATGCGTAGTATGTCCCCTGTATATCCCTATCTGTTTTATTTACAAACCATTTCTTATTAAATCTTATTCCTAATTGTTTTCTCTGCAACTCAATGAGACAATCAAACTTTTTCTTATGTACCTGTTTTTCTTTCTTCATTCATTAATCTGTTAATCTGTCATCATATTTCAAAAAATTCTCTCAACACAATTCAGAAACCTGCTTTAAACATATTTTAAATATTGTAATTCATCTTAATTGTTCCTTAATTGGCAATGTTTTTGTTTTTAAGAATCCTATTTTGTAAGCCTGGAACTTATTTTCCGACTTGATAAGTTATTGAAGCATTTCCTAGAAGATTTTGAAAGTACTCTTGGTGGAATCTTTGATAAATTTTGGCATAATCCCCTCACTTCAGCATCTTTTTTATTATCTTTTTTCTGACTATTTTGAACCTGTTGATCCAAACACCAGATTTCGAAAATACAACAGTTTTAAATACAGAAACCAGCTACAAACGGCGCTTCATGCTCGAAATGTTACAAATAATCAACACACCAATAGAACATAGAATTAATTTTAAAACCGATACAGACAATGTAGCTCAAAATTACAGACATTAACAGCCGTATTCATAATGAAAATTTGGCATGAAGTTAGCAAAAAGTGTATTCATAATACGCTTACCAAACTCTGGCTAACGATTTGCTAAACTCTTGCTAACGTGCTGCCAAACGCTTGCCAACTTGTGAAAAACAGCTGTTTAATGTCAAACAATTTAGTTGTTTTTTTTTAATTAACTGTTTTTTTTTTAAATTTACTTTCTTTTATTTAATTTATTTTAATTTTAAAAATTTTTATATGTGAAGGGAAAAACAAAAAAATTACAAATTCAGCGATTCTTAATGCAAAATGTATTGCATTTTTGAGTAATACAATGTGGCATCATAAAAATTCAGAGTTGATTTATTAAAAGTTGGCAGATGGAGAAAAGTTCGTTATGAATTAACTCTGTGCCAACAAGCTGCTAAGCTTAATCGGCATTCTTGTTAGCAGCTCGATGTACGTAGTGTACAAACTGTGGCTAAATTTTTGTTATGAATTCGGCTATTAATTTATAAGAAATTAAATAAGTTTAAAAAAATGTAATAGAATATTTTTGTTTCCTGTGTATTATTTTTATTACTTTTCATGTTGTCAGTTATTGTTGTTTAATTTAAATTTTGTTTTTTAAAAATTGCGCAATATTTATAAACAATTGTGGCAGCGAAATATTGGATAAAAAATTAATCAATATATTTTGCACAACCTGACCTTGAGCTTGATATCTAAAAATTAGAAAAAATAAAATTAAAAAGTCAAAGAAAAAAGACTAAATTATTTTTATTTTCGATATTTCGAGTTTCGTTGGCAATCGTCTTTAGGAAATTTTTAAATTAAAATGAGATTTCAAAATTGTGTTTGACAATAAATGGAGAAATAAAAGATGGAAAAAAATCGTAATTGATGAGATTTCGGAACCACGTATTTATAAGACATTTGCTTATGTACGGAAAGATTAGAAAACTCGAATGTGTATGACAAAGGAAAATACAGAATGGGACATACGGTGAATAATAATGTTGGGAGATTATTCACAAAAACTAAGCAAAGATTACAAAAGTCAGATGTGTCGAATTTAGTTAATAAGATTCATTCTGGCGGCAATGATAATGAACAACTTAGGAAAATATATGTAGGAACAACTGGCACAAAACTGAAACTTAGATTAGCAGGACATAAACATGACCAAAAATATAGAAATTATAATTCCGTCCATGGAACGGCGTTATCAACCCATTGCAGGGATTTAAATCATTATCCTGATTTTGAAAACACATCAATTTTGAATACGGAAAGATTTAAGAAATGTTGCAGATAAATAATCTTCCATTTGAGAAAATAATTACATAATTTTAAAAAAGATACTGAGGGCTTAGCTCAGATTTATAGACGTTTATTGAATTGGCGAAAATTTATTAAATGAAAATAACGATTGACGGAAAGGGACATTAAAATAGGTTTTAGGCTTTTAATATATTTAAAATTTTGTTTTTCCATTTTGTTTGTTTGTTTAAAGTTTGTAGATTGTCAAACACAATTTTGAAATTTTATTTTAATTTAAAAATTTCCTGAAGAAGATTTCCAACGGAAATCGAAATATCGAAAATAAAAATATTTTAATTATTATTGTTATTAATTTATTTAATCTACAGAATTAATTCTAGGACTGAATATATATATTTTTAGAGCACTGGCTGCATATGCCATCGGCTCTATTTTACAGTATCATGCTTCTATGAACATTCAAATTTAATACAGTGTTTTGTTAAGTTTTCAAATTTGTTATTTTAAAAAATTCGTATATTTTGTTGATGTTGGTGGAAGAGGGTTCCTTGAGATGATCAATGACTGATGTGTTGCTGAATATTTTAAACCTTTTATTGTGGAATAGTGATCATTCTAACAAGACGTGTTTGACTGTTGAAGAACAATTGCATCTGTAACAGCAAGGGCGTGTTGTCTTGCTTGGTAACCGTTCATGTGAGAAGCTGGTGTGAACCAGGTGTGGTCTTGAATACATTTTAATTTTGTTTTTTTGAGGTGTTGGTTGGGTACGGGGCTGCCAGAAATTTTCAGCAAAAAATCTAAATTTCACCAAAAAAAAATCTTATTTTTGAAGAAAAAATCTTATTTTTGGAAAAAAGTAGTTTTCTTTAATTATAAATAATAAAAACATTTCATATTTTATTTAATACATAAAATAAACAAAAAAAAAAAACCACCAACAAATTTAATTTCTTATAGTAAATTGTATTATTTAGTTTAAAAATTTTTTAAAAAGGAACAAAGAAGGTTTTTTTTAATTGAACCGAACCTTCGTCTAGACAAAACAAAAAGTCTTGTTTTTGGGAAAAAAATCTTAAAATCTTTTTTGGTTAAAAAATCTTAAAAAACAAGGTAAATCTTACTTCTGGTAGCGCTGGTTGGGTATAAAGGCGGATTGTGTTGCGCGTTTATTGCTGAATAATGGAAGTGCTTGATAGGTGTTTCTTTAGCTTTGACTTTGATGTAGTTTGTGATGTGGCCGCGAATGTCTAGTTTTTCTAATGTGCCATCAATTATGAGTGGCGCAAGAATGGCATATTTGGCTGCTACGGCAGCAGCTTCATTTCCCGAGATTCCTTTGTCGCTAGGCATCCAATATAATTTGATTTTATTCTCACTGCCTACGAGCACATTTCTTATATTTGTTATTATATTCCATTTGTAGTTGTATGGGTTACATATCGTCGGTCACAGGTTGACAACTCTTAACTCGCAAAAAATCGAATTTGGTTTTTGATGCCAAAAGACTGTGTTTGTCCTTCTGCTTGTTAGTACCTTTGCTTTCTTTACAGCATCTTACAATAAATATCTCCTACTAATTTTATTTTTTTTTTATTTACTTCCAACACGGTTCAGTAACGGATTAATAACGTTTTTTTTTGCCTCCTGAAAAGTACAAAAAACATGTTAAGAGTTGTCAACCTGTGACCGACGATATGGCCTTTAGAACTCATAGGCTGTATGTAAAGACAAACAGCTTTCTTTTATTTTTTAATGCAAAATTAATGGCCTGGTAAATAGCGCATGATTCAGCCGTAAAAACTGGTGCATGTTCTTGAAGTACTCCTAAGCCTAAATTATTTCCTCCTTCGTCTACTATCGCGTAAGCAGGAAGGCAGACATAAGGAGGCAGGCCTTGATTTTAAGTGCCATCTGTGAATATGAAGCTCCACCCGCTGTTTTTTAGCCCGGACTTTTGCTCTAACTTTATGCTGTGGAATGTATTTTTGGACGAAAGTCTTATGTGCCAAGTATCGTATTATGTTGACTCTGGAGATTACTCAGTTTTTTAGTACCAGTAAGTGGTCTTTCCAGTTGTTGTTGGATGAGAATGTCAATCCTAGGATTTTCAGTTTGTTCACGTTTTCCATCTGGTGGTTATTGATTTGAATCTTGTTAGAGTCGGAGTCGCAAAGGTGTTGTCTGCAGATGTGTAATTTTTTTGTTTTTGTTTCGAGTTGAGATTTTAGCACCGCAATATTTGGTCCATTTATCGATATCGTATAAAGTCTTTTCTAGAATTTTCGTATTCTCTTTATTGTTGTTTTTTTTTTTAAATGATGTACAAATCGTCCGCGCAGAGGCAGTGATCAACAAATCGTTGTTTGTTTACAATTTTGCTTATTTCGTTGAAGGCTATTTGGAACAAGATCACTGATCATGTTGATGATAATGATGTAATAATGTGTTAGCCAAAACTTATATTCTGCCTACTCTATTATACGGCTCTGAAATCTTTGCTGGATGTTCCTCTATAGATAAGAGGAAGCTCAACACCACTTATAATAACATTATTCGGTATGTTTTCGTTTTAAAAAGATTTGACAGAGTTTCGGAATTCTCTAGGCATCAAAAATGCAATAACATTTTAAACAACAAATATTTTAACGTTCTTTTATCCTTTAAATTAAAGCACTTAGAAAGCATTGTTATCTATGTTAATGTTGATAGATGGCGCAATTCTACGTCAAAGAAAATGGCAAAATAAGTAGCGGTTCGAACGTGAAAAAAATAGAAGTAGTTTTTGTGGCCATGTATAAAAAGGCGGCATTCAGCGAAACCTTTCACAATTTTTTAGTCAAACTACTTTGAGAATTTTACGTAGCAATGCAACATTAAAATGTCTTTGGTTTGATTTCAAAATCTTCTGTATTTTTTTTAAGCCAAAATCTGGGTCGATACGTGACATTTCGAACGTTTTTTTTCCATAATAATTTAATTGAGTGCCCCGGTAGTCTAGCTGGTAGCGAGCTAGTCTATCAGCGCCGGGGTTGCGGGTTCGATTCCCGCCAGAGACTCTGGTTTCTTTCCTGCAGACAAGCATAAACCTTCGCGGGATTTGCTTAGGAAAATTAAAAAAAAAAAAAAAAAACTGAAAAATGATTAAAACAAAATAAAAATTTACCATTAATCCGAATAACATATTTCTCTTCGAACTCTTCCTTAGATTACAGACCATGTAAGAAAATTTTTTTGGAATAATTTTTTATCAAATATCACCTCTTTTAAGGAAGATAATATTAAAGAAAACATACAATAAAACATTCTCACAAATAAGAAATAACGTTTGCACAACTTTGCAGTCTGATTGTTCATCTAAGTGAACAATTCTCTAGTAGATTTTAGGTAAATTTATAAATTTAGTAAAATCTAAATATTTCTCTATAACAATATCGCAAAATAATCAGTTTTAAATAACTTTTACATTTTCGGTCATGACAGAAATCCCATATTGGAATAAAATTCCATAAAAAACTCAATTTTGAAATTTTTGCAGATAGTTTTATTAGGTCTTTAAGATGATGATGCATAAGATTTTATCATACATTAACCCTACTGTGTTTTTGAAAACTGGCGTTTTATGGGGTTTTAAAGGGCCCGGCAAATACCAACAAGCACAGGTGAAAATACGGAGCTGCTTTTAGGATTTTATTTGCCATTTTTTTGTGTAAATTTATTTTTTAATTAGAAAATCAAGAATGGAATTTAAAGGGAAATATTAATGCTAATGCCGTTTGTCTGATCATCGTATTTAAAAATTATGCAAATAACTAAGAATACGAGAGTTTGTCCCATCCAAAATGCCAAAAATTTCATATTTAACAGGTTTTGACTCAAACATAATTTTTTGCATATAATTTGTATGTATCACAAATTTCCTGCTATTTAGCCATTTAAATTGTTGAACAATTTGAATTTGCATAAAATCAAGGTTACAAAAAAAAACAATTAAATAAAAAACGAACCTTATAAACATTTTACAAAATACCTGAATGTTGTAATAAAATGTTATCTCGATTAATGAACAACATTTGCATAAATTATCCCAAATTGCATTGAATATTCATGCTGAAGATTTATTCTAAAACCAAGTGCCTTTGTCTGTCTGTTTGTCCGCAACGAAAAGACAACCGTCCGTTGTAAAATGGCAAAAAGTCAACAAATCGTCTGCGCAGGACTAAGGATAACAAACCTTTTTTACAAATCTGCATTCTTTACCAACACGTGTCTCCAACCAACAAACTTTCTTTCTTAGAGCAGACATTAAAAAGGAACACTGCGGCAGTGGCAACAACAAGTACAGAAGTTAATTTTTTAGCAAAATGGCTGCGTATTAAATGTTAAAAAGTAAAATTCTGGAGTAAAAAAAAAAAATAACAGCATCAAAGGCCACTAAAACTCATCTTGTGGCCGCAGTGTGGTCGACGCTTTTCACTAATTATTCAGTATTTTTAATAAATTCAGGTTTCTTTCACCCAGAGTCACCCAGTGAAAAACGCTTAAATGCCAAATGAATATTAAATGGTTCACTTTCCTCAAGTTTAGTATAAAATTGAGGTGAAACACTTTCACATTTGCTGTCTTTGAAAAATGATTTGAATATTTATTTATGTATGTGCATTATGATGAAAATTAATTATACAATTTAAACTAATTTAATTCTTATTTCTTGTTTTCATTTACAAATATGCAAAATAGCGGAAGGAGCCTTTAAGAAGCTGAAACCTGAACCTAATTCGGGCCTTTCAACTGTTTCTGCCGGTGTGACATCACCAGGAAGTGGTTTGTCATCATTAAGTCATCATGCCGGCCATACTCCAACCACAGCATCATGTCCCACACCAGCGAGACGAAGACATCGAACGACATTTACACAGGTCAGTTACACAACTATTTTCATACACACATTCATACCTCAAGCAAATCTACATATACAGACATACACACATAGTTGCAAGTCATGAATAAACTTTAGCAGAAGCTGAAACATAAATTGTAAACCTAAAGAAAAGTTTTTGTACTTGTAGAAGTTAAAGGAAGGCGCACGAACGTGCATCTCCATAATTAGTTCAATTTTAATATAAAACTTTTTTATATACAAACCCAAAGTAAAGCACAGATACATACGTGTAGCGTACTTATAGAAATGTTGCCAAAAATGTCTACCAAAAAGTTTTTTTATTTCGATAAAAGTAAAATAAAATGTTTTATGGCATTTTTGACTTGAGGGTTTTTGGGAACGGGGATGTTACTGTAAAGATATGTATGTATGTATGTACATATGTATAACTTTGTATAATTCTCGTACATGCACATCTGCTAGTGTTGTAATTTTCCGGATTTTTTAATTCCCGGCAATTTTATTTAAAGAAAATTATTAAAAATATATTAGATTTTCGTTTGAAATTAATGTTTTTTTTATAGTTTATTGAGGCATTAAATTATTGTGCCGTATTTATGGTTGGTGTTAACGTGGTAGCAGGCACAGATCTAGGCGTGCTGCAAGTAGAGTCGACAGTGATTCCGTTTTGGATTGTGGTTTTAGGTTAGTTTGCGCTTACTCGTTCCTGACCCAATCGAACCTATTGATCCATTGCGATACCACGGAACTTTGTGTATACGGATTTCCTAACATGATCGTAGGGCTATAAGATTATTTTTTTATTAGTTTTTTTTTCTTATATCACGGTAACGCGTGACTCATGTGTGACTCACGCGTAATAAATCACAGTAAATGCATATCTCTAATAAAAACACATAAAACAATGACAACAACAACAGCAACAAAAATTATATCAGAGGTAAACTCAACGCGTGTTGCTACTAATTCGTACATAACTTTTAAGGCGGTGCGATGCGCACCCCAAAATTTTTCTAAAACAAGTATTTAAAATAATTATTTTAAATACTCGTCGTATGAACTTGGCTGCTGTATTTATAATTACTCTTTTAGGGTGCTTGGAATAAAAATTGATCAATTATCTCGAGGCTGTTGGTTTTTGATACCAGTTAACCTTTAAATTGTTCCCTTTTCTTATGGTAATCGCGTCTAAGTATGGTAATTGGTTATCGCTTTCCTCCTCCATGGTAAAATGTATTTGTCCATTAAATGAATTTAGTTATTTGATGGTGTCATTTATTCTGTCTTTATTTAATATTGCGAATAAGTCATCTACGTATTTCAAAAGTATCCTCGGTTTTTCGTCTATTTTATCTAGTGATATGTCCAGAATTTTTTCCATAATAATGTCAGCTATCACTGGTGAGGCTGGAGAGCCCATCGGCATTCCTTTTCTTTGTTCATAGATTTTGTCATCATACATAAAATATCTACTTTCCTTAATACACAACCTTTTTATTTGAAAAACTAATTTGATTTAGTATTTTTATTAATTTCAATTAGAACCCGTTAACCGTTTATTTTTTAAATGCTCAACCGAAAACCTTGTTTTTAAACTGGCAACTATTCGGAACATTCGAAAACCGGTTTTTAAAAAAGTCGAATAATCGATCGCCCTAAAATTAACCAAATTTGCACGAAGAAAAAGTCTTGACTATTTCTTGCAAGAAGAATTAGAATTCTCTTAAAAACGTTCTTAATTACACAAAACTAATGTACGGGAACGCTTTTCGTGCAAATTAGGATCGCGAGGGATGCCAAACTAGAGTAAAGAAACAGATCTATTACAGTAAAATAAAAGCGCGTTACAAAAAATATTTTTCCTGGAACACAAAGACACTAACATGTATGTTCTTGTAAATGTTTTCAATAACATTTTGTTATTTCTGCAAACAAAGCAAAATATAATCAATCGCTTAAAAAAACTTCCACCTTGTAAAATAAATAGATTTAGTGTACATATGGCAGGTTTGATTTTCTGGGCAAATTATTCAAAATGAGTAAATTGTGCTGCAGAAAACTCTCAGCGAAAAAAAAATCTGTCTGGACAACATGGTTGAATCCACCCAAGGCGAATTCAAACAGGTAAACTCATCTCGTCAGCCGTTCATCAGCTGTTTCCACGGCGAATTAAAAAATATGGTCAAACGTCAAAATATGATTTTGTTTTGAGAAGAAGTTGAATGAAAAGTGTTAAAAATATTATTTTTATAATAAAAATATTTCAAAACTGCGAATGGTTGAAGTGAATTTATTAATTTCTTTTATAAAAAAGTGATAATTTTAATTTGCAATAAAATAATTTTGACAACCAACCAGAAAATTGTATAAACAAAATACATGGGGCTTTTTGTAGTTGTAGAGATGAGTTTACCTGTTTGAATTCGCCTTGAATCCACCTTTTACGCGATAACAGAACGAGGTAATATACTGAGATTTGGAAAAAGAGGTTTAGTTTGTCGAACTAGGTTAAATTTGCTGAAAATTCTTTCCATAACTAAGTTTGCTGGATCTGCCAAATAGTCGCTCGATATCTACTCAACTAAACGTCTGATAACATTTGGACAGACAAATTAAAAAAAAAACATAAGCAGCATGCACTCTCTGAAGAAAATTCTGCAGGAAGAGTAGTCAAAATTGTCTACTGCGCTAACTTAAAATTGAATCGATGCCATAAAAACTAGAGCCGTCCTAAATGCTAAAAGATATCAAACAAAGTATTAGCCACTTCACTTTTCTTTGGATTCTAAAACTGTACACGTTTTTCTGTACACGCATTAAAAACGGAGTAAATTTGTTTTTTTATTGTGCTGTTTTTCCAAAGTTTTGTAAATGATAATAAACTTCTAAAAATTATTTTTTACTAAAATAACACTTTTTATATTGGAAAACCAGTTGTACACTTTATTTTGACGCTGACAGTATGTAGTTTAAAGTTTAGTTTGGCAACCGAAGTGAAAAAAATTAGTCCATTATTTGATAATATCGCCTTCCATTTCATCTATAAAATGTCCTATTTCCGGCTTTAACAATGGTCTTAATAACATTTTAGCTAAATTTAAAGTTAGGCCATTAAGAGCAACGCCACTGAAGAGTATTGTTTTGGCCTCGAAGTTTTCATTCAGTCGCCACAAATTACGGCGACTTACAGCTTCATGTAAGAAGCCTAAATTTTCAAAGTTTAAATAAGTTTTTACTGTTACTCCACAAGCACGAAGCAAAATGTTAAGTTAAAGCGATAATACAATGTGGAACATAAATAAAAATATTTTAATATATTAATTAAATATTTGAGCTTAAGGTCTTATTTTTATATTTCGGCACTTATTTGAGTGCCTTCTTCAGGGTTTTTTTATTTTAAAATCATTATTTATTTAAATAAATAAAAGCTAAAAGATGAAATAATGTTGTTTCCGTCCTCTAATTTTTGGAAATACGAAATACTTGGCTCCCTTTTATTTTGAGGACTGTAGCACCGCGATCATACAACAAACTTGTAATTTCTTCACTTTCCCGTTTTATTTTTTTTTAATTCGTATTCTTAATCATTGAATTACTCCCAAATAATTTTTATTTTTCCCAAGAAATAAATCGTTCACTTGTAAAACACATTTAACTACGAAGTAAAAATTTAACTTTAATCACCATTTTTCATGTTTGCATTTATTTTCCGCTTTAGTATTGCCAAGTTTAGTTTTGATTTGAATTAAACATTTGATACCAATTTGTTATTAACCATAATATAGTCACCGGCAACAATACTATGGTTAAAGTAGTTACCCATCTAGAACCCATTAAAAAAAACGTAAATTAATGCTACTGAAATTAGTTATACATTAGTTATTAAGAACATAGACACTGTTTTCAATTTGGTCATAATATTTAGAGTTCGAAGAAATAAATAAAACATCGTTCTTGAATTTAATTCCCCACACATTTCAGTTTGCTTTTAACACAGACAAGCTTAATTTGCTTACTGCAGTCCCAACTCAAAGAAAAGCTAAAAAATTTGCACTCTTATGTAGATCTCTAACAATTTAAATAATAAAATAACGATGTTTTTAAAAGTATAAATAATAAAGATTTCTGTTAAATAAAATTCTAGTAAAATAACTAAAATTTTTTTCGCAAAACTAAAAATATAAATTTTAATGATCAATTTAATAAAAGTTACATACATATTTTAATATAATTATAATTAATTTGATACTATTTCATTATCTTATAGATCTTTTCTTTCTCATTCGGTTATTTTTCATCTGATTTTCAAGTTTTTTTTTTGTTGGAAAGGTGTTCAAATTACCTTTCTAAAGCTACGGTCACACTTATCAAATATTTGACGAAAAAACGGGACCAACAAGCAAACTAAATAATTATTTCCTTCAATTCAAATATTTATTAAGATTATAATACCACATCTTACAAAAAACAAATTTTTGCTATGTCTAGTAGTATAATTAGCTTGATTTGTGATATTAAAACCATTTTACATCTCAATAACTCTTAACAAAAGAAGGGGTTACGCTTATTTGGTCAAATATTTAATAAGTGTGACCGTAGCTTAATTGTTCAATATCGTTAGTACAAATTATTGCCGTTAGATGGCGTAATAATAATTTTTTGAAAAATGCCTTAAAAACACCCTGTATTTGCAAATATTTTGAGTTCTAATGTTCTGCAAAAGTTCTCGCCATATGATTTTGTATATATACAAAATTGCCAAACAACATTTGGTCGAATTCTGGAAATTTAACGGTCAAAATTTTGATTTTCTAAAAATAACGGTAATTTTGTAAATAGCGGAATTATAAAAAAGTCGCGGAACAAAAGTTGCTTCTGATACCCTAAAGAACCATTTTCACCAATAAAAAAGTTCTTTTTCGCAAAATGTCGATTTTGGCATATTGCTATGACCCCTTTCACACTCGGCAAGTAACTTGCCGTCAACAACAAAGTATGTACAAAATTTTTTTTCCTTACCCCGACCTTACCGCTGCCATCTACAAACCAAGAGTTGCGCAAGAGACTTGCCGAGTGTGAAAGGGGTCGATGCATATTATTCTGGGTACCGAATATCAAAAATCAAGTATTCATATATTTTTGTATGTGAATTAACTAGAAACAAAATTAAAAGTCATGTACAAACTAAGCAAGTCTAAAAGCTTCCAAAGAAGTTTATTTAATAAATGCATATATGACGAACAAAATCGATTTTTTTTGATATTTATAAACCCTATTTTAAATAAAATTAATTATTTCAACTTAGAATTTTAATCGGATCATTATGGATGCAATAAGCATACACGAGCAAAGATTTTCTTCAATTCTTGTTTTATCATCAAAAATGTTTAAACCGCCAGTTTTAAATAGTATTGAAAATATTGATAACGTGTTGAACAAGTTAAAATCAGCCATTGATTCTGCAGATTCTTTTCTTTTATTCAATGCAATTGATTATGGAGCTGAGTTTGAAATAGACATGGAACTGAACCAAGAAAAAATTTCAAAAGAAAATTGTTTTGTATATTTAAAGCGACTAATTAAAGAAATGTTACATAGATTGCCGGAAAATATGATGTTCTTTAAAGTATATGGTGAATTTTCTATTTTAAAATGTGGAAATATGTTGACACAGGCTAAATTTTTATTAATTAAAGAATCAACAACAGTTTTTCAAAATCCAAAAGTATCAGTAGGCGAGTATGAACTTCAGTGGTCAAAATTGGCTTTTATTAATTGGAAAGATTATTTTAAAGAGGAGCAAACTTACTTGACTTATGGTCTAAAGTTTATAACTACAGCGATACAGCGGGAACATTTCATTTTAAAGAGGTTGCTTTGGCCGTTCTTAACATGTTGATTATTCCATTTAGCCGCTAGTTTGCGTAATAAAATCCAATATTAACTTTTGGATGCTTTGCTTAAGACGCCCGTACACGGCATGTTTTTGTCATCTGACATGTCAAATTTCCCACTTCAAAATACATACATGTCGTGTGTTACCTTTTTAACTTTGCTTCTGTAAAATTCAGATGCAAAGTCATCTGACAAAATTTCAATTAGAACATGCTACTTTAATTATAAGATAACCTATCTTGTTGTATTAGAAAAGCACTAAATAAATATAATAATAATAATAATAATAATAATAATAATAATAATAATAATAATAATAATAATAATAATAATAATAATAATAATAATAATGCTCTATTTTCTTCTGTCAAACCATCTGACTTCAGAAATCTATGCTGGAAAGAAACCGTCAGCGACGTCCACTATTGGCGATTGCATTAGTCGTCTGATGTTGTTATTTTACAATACCGATAAATGTATGTTCTTTTAACCTTTTAATAGATATAACGTACATACATATATAAAAAAGTTTCATTATTATACCAAAAATTGGCATCTTCGAATTTAAAGAAAAAAATTTTAAGATGGCTGAACTCTTTTACGGCGCAAATAAAAATGTTTGTGGCGGCAGCACGTTATTTTCAAACCGGGAACTACTTCGGTTTCTGCTATGACTATGAAAAAAAGAGAGAAGCAAATAACATGTACGTTTGTGACCGAATATTATAAACCTTATGTAAACCAGCAATTTTGACAGACATGCAAAATTACATGTGACTTTAAAAATTGACATGCCAGATGACAAAAACATGTCATGTACATTCAGCTTTAGAATTATTAACTATATGAATGTCAAAAAATTTAGTTAGAACTCAAACTAAAAGTGTATAAAGTATATTTTATTGATCTCAATTTTATGTTTATTAAATGGCAAAAAGTACAAATCATTTTTAATTGTATTAACCAGCTTTATAAATATTGAATAAATTGTTTAACATTGAAAAAATATTTTTTTGGGCGAATTTGGATGATTTTTTTCACAAAAAACCCGATATTTTTTCTTTTGGTAATTTTTGCGAGTCTACCGGGGTGCCCTTTTTTATATAAAATAACTGAAACACTAGTTAAAAGTAGTGTAAAATACAAATATCTGTTTTTTACGAACATTCTGTATACGGGTTACACATACATACTTTTGCTAACTTCTGAACCAGTAAAGATATCATTTAACGGTTTGGTGGGTAGGTAGATGTATCATCACCAAAGGTCTCAAAGAGTGTAATAAAAAAATTCAAAATTTTGCACATAGCCGATTTTGTGCTATTTTTCATACGATTTTGAAGCAAAAAATCGCAGTGCGGGACGGCATAAAATTAAAATCTATTTTATTTTCATTGCGGACTTTGTTATTCTCTCAATTTTTAATACTCTTTCTGATGTTGCCATAAATTTTGAATAATTGGCGATGTTCACAACATAATTGTAAACAAAAAACATAATAAAAAATGTATGCACAAATAAATGAATACCCAACAAACACGGAGGTTTGATTTCAAATTGAATATGATTACCAAACGACAAACGTTTGATAATGATTTGAAAATCATTTGAAATCATAGCGTTCTCAACAAAAAGGGGAAATAATTTTCAAATTGAAAAACGCCTTTATTTTCAACTTGCTTTCAAATGTAATTCTCAAATGTTTTTCAAATTTGGTTTATAAATACAATGTGGAATATAAATAGAACTATTTAATTTTTTTAATTTAAATTTATTATTTATTTAAATAAACTTTGAAATAAACATTCGGTACCATAGCAAAAAGATGAAATAATGTTCTTTCCGTCCTCTAATTCTTGGAAAGACAAAATACTTGGCTCCCTTTTATTTTGAGGATTGTAGCACCGCGATCGTTCAACAAACTTTCTTCACTTTCCCGTTTTATTATTTTTCTTTTTTTCGTATTTTTAATCATTGTAATTTCTCACAAATAATTTTTATTTTTCACAAGAAATAAACTGTTCACTTTATATTAAAATTTATTTTTAATAGTAAAAAAATGTAACTTTAATCGCCATTTTTAATGCTTACATTTATTTTTCGCTTTAGTATTGCCAAGTTTATTTTTGATTTGATTTTAACGTTTGACAAACATTTGACATCAAATTGATAAAACATTTGATATCAAATGTTTATTTTCAAATCATTATCAATTTGAATTTAAATGTTAAATCAAAAAATTGAAAAACGTTTGAGAATTGCGTTTGATGTCAAATGATAAAGTCATTTCATATCAAAGGTTTGACTTCGTGTTTTTTGGGGAAAAATGTAAACAAACAATAACAACTATTGCCGTCGCCGGCTTCCGTTGTATTATGTTTATTTTTCTCTCCCGCAACGAGAAATCGCACCGCACCGCAAACATTGTGTTTAGACTCTAATGTGGAATTTTATTCTCTTTTACCTGATACCAAATATGACAGACCAGGATAAAGTTTAGCTTATTAAAAGTAATCACTGTTAGTCAATTTTAACCTTCTGTTCATCATCATCATTAGACATTTTATTATATTTTTCCAAACATGTTGTTAAAACATATTTTGCTACAAATGGCTAAAAGAAGTTATTTATTAGTAAACGAGATGGAAAAATGGCAAAGTTGGCAACACTGGTTACAAACATCTAAACAAATTTATATACAATAGGGCATGCTCTATAAATCGGAATGAAGTGGATTTAAAATCGCACAAATTTTTAAAACGACCCTTTAAGGAAAGTTAATAAAAATATTCTTTCTTGTATACTTCATACTTTAAGTACCAATTATCTTTACAAGAACAACTTTCAAAAACAAGAAAAACTGCGGTCATTTTGTAAATAATTGAAATCAAAATCTCATTCAATTTAATTTCACTTCATTTCGATTTTTAAACATGCCCGAATATGTGTATGTTCTAAAAAAAGTTTTAAGTTTTACAACAATTTACTTAAAATTCACGAAAACATTTTGTTTTCTTTTTTTTTAAATAAATTTTTTTTAATTTCAGGAACAATTAGCCGAATTAGAAGCAGCTTTTGCCAAATCTCATTATCCTGATATCTACTGTAGAGAGGAATTAGCGCGAACGACAAAACTAAACGAAGCAAGAATACAAGTAAGTGATTTTTTTGTTTAACGAAATAATAATACAATTCTTAAAAGTTATAACCAAATATTTGTTTTGAAAACGAAATAAAATTCTTAAAACAATTTGAACATATCGTTAGCGATTTATCCAATGCTTTAAGCGATTAAAAAGTGATTATAACGATTCACTGACTTCACGCCTGGGTGTCGCTGTAAAGTGCATGTGTCAATACAAACAACAGCTACAAAAAGAAAGACTTGCCCAAATTATTTATTTATTTTTTCTTTTTTTTTTTTTTTTCTTTTGAATAAAATTGAAATAATCCGCAAAACACACACGCACGAACAATTAATCGACTTTGATGTCTGTTTGTTGAATTGTGTGTTTCATGCTGGTACTTAAGGGATGAATACTCTTGACTAATCCCAGTTGGCTTTTTATTTCCACTGTATAAAAAAAATTGTGTAGATATATAAAGATGTGCTTTTTGCACAACTCCCTCCGTATAAATAGAAGGCAGTTCGCTGTCTTTGTCCCAAAAGTAAAAGTCCCGCAGTGGTAATTAATTTATAGTTTTATCGTGAAATTCTAACATACTTTCAGTGGACGACAAAATAAGCATTCTCCTCAAAGAATCAGATTGTCAGATTAAAATCTCGAATGCTCGAGCGTAATTTTATGGCATTTTATAGAGATTTTTTTTTGCTCTTTGGTATTCGCTGCATTAACTCGTAGTGTTGTGCGACCCTTGTGGAATTGCCTGGCAAAACTGCTTGAGCTGGTTGTTAGTTTGGTTGGCTTTTGTGGTGTTCGATTACAGTGACATTTGTGAATGGGAGAATGCGATGAAGTAAATGTTATTCTTTTTTTGTTGTTGCAACTTGTTTTACTGATTTTTGAAACTTATTCTGTTTTCAAAACAGATGTACATACTAATATATGGTGTATTTACCGAGAAATTGCAATACATACATTTTTATATTTTTTTTTCGCAAACTAAGAACAGTGGTTTGGTAAATATAAAAAGATATTTTTTTTTTGGAATAAAAGTTGTAATGATGGATCACTTTTTATATGGCCGATAAAATCCTACCTTTAGCTATCGCGAAGTGAAAAGAATTATGTAATCAGATGTAGACCAAACTCCTTAATAAATTTGGATTTCTCTTATGTTTACACAGTGTTGACTATTTTAAACTTACATTATTTACTTTTTTTAATGTATAAGGTATAACGATATACTGGTTTTCCAATCAACATTGTTTACCCTACAAAACCGAGATTAAGATTCACTTCAGAACACCTTAAATATCAATTACATATGTTTTTTTTAAGTTTCAATCTATTTGGTTTAATTTAGTTTAGCACTACCAAATTTCTTGAAAATCAAGAATTTTTCATTTATTTTAAGTTAATTTTTTAATATATTTAGAAGTTTCTAAATTTCGTTTCTTTCCAAAGCCAGGATAATCATAATAATTGCCAATACTTTATAAAATGCAAAAAGTAATAAAAAATCAGACTTCCCTGCATATCTTTGTGTAATTTAACCAAGGCTGCGGTGTCTTCAGAAAATAATTCTAACTCCGACTCCAACCGCTCAAATTTTTTAAGTCCGACTCTTACTCTAACCTTGAAGCTAAATGTATATGAGACAGGTCCTTATTTGACTTTAAACTCTTTTTTTTATGCAGTACCTTTTAATTGGTTAAATATAGCAAGAAAATATTTCCGTAAAAATATTAAATCGAGACCCTATTAAAATTTTTGTTATTTTGGAAAATATTAGAAAATTTTTTATGCCAAAAAATTTTGTAGTCGGAGTCGCGAGTTTTTGTGGGCACTTCGACTCCGACTCCACAGCCCTGGATTTAACCCTCTAACGGATATTTTGTATTTATTTAAAGAAATTTTATAATTTTTAAATTTGGCTTTTCACAGTACAAAAAATAATAATATGTTGCAGCCAAAGCCGTTAGAGAATTTAATGCACACAGTGGAGAATACTAAAAAAGGGGGAACAAAATAAAATAAAGTAATTTGTTTTTATTTTGGTTTTTTCTTTATCCACTTACAACTACATTTAGAGTTGACAGAAAATCAACCAATTGTAGTCGGGACTGTAAGAAACGATAAACTCACTGTTTATTGTTGTTGTTTTTATTTAAGCTTTGCTATTGCTACAAGTAAAACTGAGGCTTATAATTCTTATTCGCTTAACAGTTTTATTTGTATAATATCTTTAGCTTTTCTAAAATCTTAGGATGAAGTTTCCTGACGATCTCCCATCAACAATGAATTTCAGTTTATCAATAGTATCAAATGTAAATTTAGCATATTTAAACGAAACCTTGTTGGAAAAAGTTGCAGTTTTTACACTTTTTTAGGCAATTAAATTTTATATTTTCGTAGCTTAATTTTATATTTGGAACCCATGCATTTATAATATTGGCGGGGTCTCGAAAGTAGCAAAATTCATAACAATTTTACTTTCTTGTGCCGTAGCTAGGAAGATCTAAAGGATAGTATTCGACCCCGGTTTTAAGCGGTTATTTTAGTTTTGCCCAAGTCGAATATTTAAAAATGTCCATTTTTCGAATAAACCGCTTATTTTGGCAAAATAAACCGGTTATTTTTGTAATGTGTAATTTATATGCGTTTTCCTTACTTTTGTTATAAATGTACCCGTAATTTAAATATTATTCTAATTGAATATTGGGCAAACTTAAACTTTTTATAAAGAATGCCAAAACAAAATGTTAACAAAAGTCAAAAGACGTTATAAGAAATGTTAATACAAATCGCTTATATAAGCTTGTGTTATTGTAACAAAAACCAAAAACAATTCAAAATACTACAAAAACAATTGTTCGGCTTAAAAAGTAATTAGCCATTGGACAGTACTCTAAATATTGTATATATATTTTTATAAAGATGTCATCTCTGGTAATATTTCGAACTGATTTAAATATTTTTGTATATAAAATTACTCAATATCTGTGATTAAAAATATAATTCGCTGTATTATCTATAGATAAAATCTTGAAAAATGTAAATATGTAATCAAATAATTTAATAAAGATAAATTTTAAAAATAAATGATGATGAAAAGACAATGGTGCTGAAAGGGCCCTAAAATAATAAGTTGTAAAGGTTCTTCAACATTGCGACTTATATATCACCTTTAATTAGTCCGCGAGCTTGACAAAAATATACGCCAAGTAAAATTTGATTTTGTTCCAAGTTGTTCTTAGAAGACTACTAAAAATAATAATATGTGCTTTACTAAAATAGGCTGCCAAGTATAAGCATAGCTTCATGCTTAAAACTACAACATACCGGCGAAATCAACGATATGGAAAAATTCATCAGTTTTATTTATTAAAACACCAAAAACATAAAACAAAATTGAAGGAATCAAACAATGCCATGGAAGGTTTTCAATTGTGATCGACGAAATGACAGATATTTCATACAAAAAGCATGTTCATATTACTATTCGTTTCTATAATGCTGAAACTAAATAACTTGAAATATATCAAAATATGGTTGAAGTCTACTGATTCATAAAGACATGATTTGCCAGCCACCAACAAATTTAAACTCATTTAAAAAATTTTTTTGATATTATCTCAAATAATAATTTTATTAAATTCCTATAACTTTTTAAAACCAAACGTAACCACTAGTTTTCTTAAATCATTATTTGCTTTTGCAAAATGTTTGTCTAGATCAACCATCATTTAACAGTTTCTAAATGACATTATATAATTATGTTCTTACAATTAAAGTTTAGTTAATTAAGTTTATGTTTGGTCAATTTACTGGTCACGTTTTCTTTTTTTATTTTATCGTCAAATATTTGTTACGTCTGAACTTACCTTAAATCATATCTATCGGGGGTGTGCTGGAAATCGCAAACGCAAAACGCTAGAATTTGGAAGTTGTTTTTAATAAACTTTAAACCTAATTCTTATAATTTTTGGTTTAAAAATCCTGTTAAGTAGGGAAATATTTGTTTAATATTTGTCATAAAATTCTTTTATTACAGAAATCTTATTTAAAAGCGACTTTTTTAAAACTCTTGCGTTTTACGTTTGCGATTTCCAGCACACCCCTGTATGTATTTTGTTTGTTCCTTACCATCTTGAATTGTTTTTACTCAAATTAACTTTTTAATATAAAAACTAATTTGAGTTTTGTATTTGTATGTTTTCGAATTAAAATCATTTGACCGGTTAGTTTTAAATGCTTAACCGAAAACCGGTTTTTTTTAAAAAAGCAGCTATTCGGAATATTCGAAACCCGATTAAAAAAAGTCGAATAATCGATCTCTCTAGCCGTAGCAGATTAAAGCTATTGAGAAATTCCAAGTTTAATTTTAATCTATGCTTAATGCAAACAGGAATTTGCGTAAAGTATTTTCTTTCTGATCTCCAAATTTCCATCGCCAATTAAAAATCGTCTAGAACCACTGTGCAACCTTAAGTAGACTCAATTAAGATGCAAAAAACCCAACTGAAACACAAAACAACTAGAAAAAAAAAACAATATTTGTAGTAAATTAAAATACAATAATAATCATAGAGGTTGGTTGGGTTGTCAAATTACAGGGGTTGAGTTGACACTTGATTATTCTATTTGTTTTATTGAGTCTACCGTGTTTTATTTCATTTCATACAGTTCTTTCATTGTTGGTCTATTTAAAATATTTGAACATTTGTCAAAGGAAAATGTAGAAATATGTTTTCGCCTTGTTAATGATGACGTTGATGATAGTTGTGATAATGACGTTTTCGTTGAAATTGAAGGGAGTGTTTTTTTTTGTACTTCTGCCATATTTGCTACAAAGTGTTGACAAGTATCACAGCATTTGTTGTTTGATGATAATATTCAAGTGGAATAAAAAATTTGTATGTCCTTGTTTCTAAAGTTTAATTACACCCATAACACATGTACATGTAGTAAATGTGAGTATAAATAATTTCATAGTGATAGTATTTCTTGTTTTATATCAGATGTTTAATCTGTGATTATCGTGTTGATGATAAGATTACATTTATTAATAATATATTTTTAAACATAATCTTCTACTTGCATAATTCTTTCTGTCATTTAAAGTTTAACAAGTGTTTGTTCACAGAAATTTAAAAAAAAGGTCAGAATATAGTTTTATTGACTTTAGTGAAAAAGTTTCTTTAAAAAAAACTTGACCGATAAAAACGGAATATAAAGAAAACAATCTTTATAAAATCTGACATCACAATTTCTATTTTTCCTATTATGAGTAACTTTCGCTGGTTATCGAACATCGACTATTGAATGTACATTTTGTATTATGAGTTGGTAGCACTGTCGAAAATTTCGTTGTGCATCGAATCAAAAAAACTTGTCCAAAATGTAAAAAATTGTAAACCAAATACCATATTCTTAATAAGTTTTGCATGTTGATTTCATGCAAGTCACGTTTAATTGGTCACGTTTAACTTGAGTTTTATTTGTTAAATTTGTAAACAAATTTTTTTTTTATTTTAGTGACAGCTGATAGAAAATGTACTACTGTGAATAAATTAAATCACAATAGTAACTTTTTACCGAATGTGCGCCACAATACTAAATAAAAATTCGTTCGATCAGCTAACTCGACTGCTGTAGAAAATCGAATTTAGTTCATAATAGACCCCAATATGTCTTTGTGCGTACTAAAGCGTATCTCGAGAGTTGGCTTTATATAAAACTTAAGGTAAATTATGGGCCGAGTATTGCAAAATTGTATGCATGTTGTTTTTTTATTCATAATTTGTATTAAAGTGATTTTCAGTAAACGACTTTATATAAAAAATATTGTAATACATATAATTTTAAGTCATATAGAACGAATTTACGAGATGACAAACTTGCATTTCGCACAGATTTTACCTTAAAAACCGGGAATATACATATGTCAAATTTTGACCCCCTCTAACTCAGAAACTTTTTGACCGATCTTGTTGGAATTTTGTGTCTAAACTTCTATCCAATAGGACTAACCTTAGTGCAAATTTTATCCAAATCGGAAGACATCGATTTAAAAATTGAGGCACATGACATGAAATCCCCCATATGTATATATTTAATGGGCTCTTATGCTATGTTCACACTTAACTTTTTTAATGCGTTTAAGTTAGTTCACACTCTTCAAGTCTTAAATTTTAAGGAGAGAGAGGAAAATAAATTGCAATCAGGGGTGCCATGTGATTTTGGTAAGAAATCGGCATATTTTCAAAAAAAAATCGGCATTATCGGCACTTTAATTTAAAGAAATCGGCAAAAAAATCGGCAAACCAAAAATACCTATTTTAAATACAGTAAAACACTTTTTTTGTGGAAAAAAATATCAAAACAGAACAATTTTGCATTACTTTATGCTAATAGCTAATATTTTAGATTCATATGAGCTTGACATTTTTATTAAATCCTTAATTTTAATATCAGCATGAAAATAGTTTAAAATTTTAAATAATTTTTGGAATGATGAATTCTATGCAAAGATTAATTTCCATGGTACATTAAAATTTCGTTTTATTAAGGTTGACTTGGCTTAACATTTTCCCACATTGGCGGAAGAATGTGAAATTGTTGGAAATGAACCAGGAGAATTCTCACTTTTAAATCTAAATTTTGTTGACAAAAAGTTTGTTAATTTACTTGACTTTCTTACAAAAGATTGGTTATCGGATGAACTTGCATCATCCTCAAATGCGCTTATAAAAATCAATTTTTGATTTAAGTTTCTTCATTAAAAGTGAATTTTGATTTTAACTTGCCTCAACTTTTTTGAAAGTAAAAATCTATTTCCAAATTCAAATATAAATTACTTTATATTTTTTAATTTAACTTTTTTTTTCTTCATTTAGCTTTTGTCAAAAAAATTGCTGATATTTTTGTTTGTTTTTGATCAATATCTTTTATTCTTTACAATTGCAACATGTGCGTGTTGGGTAAACATACATAACAAACACTGCAAAAGCGCTAAATTAATAACAGTTCTCTCTTTTTAATGAAACAAGTATTTCAATGTTACCCAAAATTAATAAATTGTACTAAATCCAACAAAAAGTTACTTTGGTTAAGATGTTTATCAAAAAATCGACATTTTTTGAGCAAAAATCGGCAAATCGGCACTTTGATAATTTAGAGGCAAAAAATCGGCAAAATGCCGATAAATCGGCAAATATGGCAGGCCTGATTGCAATCTCTTTTCCCTTCTCTCCTAAAAAGTGAGTGGACTAAGATGACAGTTGATTAATAAATAACTAAAACACAGCAAACAAATTTATCTATCTTTAATGTTTTAATGAAGCTATCATAAGATTATTTTAAACATGTTAATGATGAAATTGTAAAAATTGATTAAAATACAGTAAAAAATAAAAACATTAAGAAGAAATCGTGCCTGGTTGAACACGTGAGATGTACATTTATTGTAGCCGATTCTATATTATGCTCAGTTTGAGGAAAAAATTATAACACTAAAAAACAATTAAAAATGCACAATACAAAGAATAATAATATTTTGTTATTGGCACATTTTTTTATTGTTTAATTATTTTGCTTTTAACATTTTTATAAACTATACAAATGTTTTCAAAGTTTGTTTGCAAATAACAAACATTAAAGTCGCACTTTACATTATTTGTTGTAGCCGACGGTTATATTTACGCCGCCGTCGTTGAAAAATTGAAATTTTAGTAAATTTTGGTCGCCGTCAACATCGGCTTCGAGTGCAATGTTATGACATTTATATCGTAACGACGTAATCTCTTTTGAAAGTTTTCGACGTAAGATACAGACACACTTTTTTCTCACTTTTCGAGAAACAATGGAATATTTTGTTTCACTTCTTTTCGATGCGTGAAGTTCTCACTAAAGCTACAGAGCAAGGGTACAGGTAATGAGGTAAATAAATCAGGACCCTAATAGTTATTGCTTTTTTCATAAAAGTCAGTTATTTTTTGATTTTTTATTTTTTTAGCAAAAATAACAACTATGTAAAAATAACTTTATACCAGGGATTTCCAAAATTTTTTTGGTTGTGTATTAGTGAGTACCAGAGAGTAAGCAAATTGAGAGAATGCATTTATTTACAGCCGAAATAAAATGTTAGTAATATATTTTAAAAGTTGTATAACACAAAGGTACAAAATTAAAAATTTTTTGTGTTGATAAAAAATTTGTAGCAATTCTTTACCAATTCAATGTCGCTGATTTTAAAACTACACTTTTTTTTATTCGGAAGCTTTTTGACTCTAATGTGCTGTTTTCACAACACAAGTTACTGAACGTGTAGTTAAATTTATATGAAAAGCAATCAGTTTTTTGAGTGTTTTCCATATAAAATTTACTACACGTTCAGTTACTTGTCTTGTGAAAACAGCACATAAATCAGTTTCAAATATCTTATCAAACATATATATATATGTATATATTGGTTCCTTTAGTTCCTATAAGTAGCATAGGGCCTCATCTTATCAAACAATTGTAAAAAATTAAAGATTTTTATGTTTTAAAAATTCATAAAAAATAAATATTGCACGCAAATCACAGCTGATAGAAAAAAAGTCAGTTTTAAAATCAGCGACATTGAATTGGTAAAGAACTGCTACAAAGTTTCTAGCAACACAAAAAATTTTTAATTTTTTTCCCTTGTGTTTTACAAGTTATAAAATAAAATCTTCTAAATTTATACTTTTATGGCAGTTTCGTAATAGTAGAATGCTTTTCAAATGGGATAAACTTAATTTATTACGTTGCTTGGAACAAATAAATTTTAAATCCGAAAAAATTTGTTCGCATAGGTAAGTAGTGCCTAATAAAGAGAGGCAGAATTAGTCTTTACTTTCTGTTTCTGTTCTGTTCCGTGCCGTTCTGTTTCAAAATTGTAAAAGTTTGTGACAAATTTGTTTTGCGCCATCCGTTGTTTTATTTCAATAACTTTTATGCACATAAATTTTATGAAATTAATTAATGTATTTTTTATTATTTATTTTGCGGTCACTTACAATTACTTTACAAGTTTTTGATTTTATCAAACTGAACCGCAACAGAACAGAACAGAACAACTAATCAATTTCACAGGTTATTTAATAACAAAAACAAATCAGCTGGTTCGTAACAGACCAGAAAGTAAAGACTTACTGAGCCTTAACTCTTTGGGCTCGGTCAAATAATTGTAGCATAAAAAAGTAAGCAATAAAAATAGTGCGAAACAATAAAGTTTCATTAATACATCAATAAAACACATCTTCTTACCCAAACATTTTACCTACTGTCACATTTGCTTTTATGTGAACAGGTTATTTACACATAAATTGTAGCAAAACAAGACTTTTTTACTTGTTTTTTAAATATTTCTACTTACTTAAGAAAAGGGTTTTCAAAGAAAGAAAAAACCCAACGACGCAATTGGTACAGAAACCAAAATATTTTTACAAGCAAAATACCAACAAATTCTTTTGGCTATTTTTTTCTTAATAATTTCTGCATTTAGGTACGTCTTTTTAAAGAAAGCAAAAGGGACCCTTTTACAGGTAGCAAAGAATTTTTTTCACAAACAAAACACATATCGTTAGCTTAAACGTTGCAGTAAATGTTATTGTTAAAAAAATTTACTAAATAAAATTTACGCTAGCTTTGCTGTTAAATATTTTCAACAATTTAAATTATGTTAAAATTAAATAGAAATGTTATATTACTCTGCATTGAAGTCTTTAAATTTAGACTCTAAATATTGCACGCAAGGCATTGGATGTTACCAAAAGCATTTTTGACCGCACAATATTTTTGAGTGTAAGCTGAAACAAAATAATATAGCATCCGCCAAACATGTACACTTGTCGAAGTCACACCGACGACTGAATTGAAGAGCATAAAAATATGTGTTTGTAGTGGTTTGCACAATTGTGCAAAGAAATGGAAACCCCTGCTTTATACCCTCACCACAATATGGGCTTGTACACAACACTAACCCCTACTCCTTATAATACCGATTGACTCGGAATCACGTCTGAGTTTGAAAGGTAGTTTAAAAAAAACAAATAACAAATTTTAATTTTCAAATTCCGATTATTTCCAAATGATAAGAGACTTTTTTTTGTAAAATTCGACTAGAAGATTTAATTGATAAAAAAAATTCAAAATCGGGATACATTAAGAATTCTGGATTGTTTTTAATTTTTGTAATACCCGAGGTGCCCTACATTGGGGACCTATAGACCCCAAATATAAAACTTAAACTCGAATACAAGGTCGAATAACGAATACCGATCGACTTAAAGTACCTATTTTACATATCGAGCCTTTGGTGCAATACCGTAGTAATTCAAAAATTCGTGAACTGAGAAAAATGCATTTGAAGTTTTCAGCCATATTTTTGATAGCATTTTTGTTTACTAAAGTTATGTTTTTATTAGTTTTTAAATAAAGAAGAATGTTTTGTAATTAAAAAAAGGTGAACAATTATTAACAATATTAAATATTTTTTTTATATTAATATAAATATGGTTGGAAATAGCTAGAGGCAATAAAAACATTTTTAGCTGTAAAATCTGAACAGTTATAGATGGAATCATAATTTTTTTTCTTTAGATAGATATTTCCCCAAAGATCATTTCTGCATACCCAGCTCAAAAAATTCAAATTTTGAGTTACTACGATATTGCACCAAAGGCTCGATATGTCTGTCTGTCTATGTAACCTTGCGGGCAATTTTGAATATAATTTAATGCAGTTTGTTTAATGCATTTCAATTGTCATAGGGACGAAGGTGACAATTGATCTATAAATTTCAGATAGCCCCCAGACAAGCTTATTTCTTTGGTCCAAACTTATTTTACAGGAAACTTAATAATCTTACAAAGTTTTATAGGAATTAGTTCATATATTTTACCATGGCTTCTATACAAATACTCTTCTCTTTTAATGCCATAGCCTCCTTAAAAAATATTTTTTGACATTTACTTTTACAACAGTAATTTTGACAGTAGCTACGACGTCGTGTAAAAATATTGTGTTGGTAGGACCAAACAATCACTTAATAACATCATCTCACGATAGCGAACACCATTCACAGTAACTGCCTGACCGGCCTCATTTTGGAAAAAATACGGCAAGATGATGCCGCCAGCCCATAAACCGCACCAAACAGTCACTCTTTGTGGGTTTTTCGAAAACAACACGCAGAGAAAATATATGGTTGGGCATGGTTACAGCAACAACACTATGTTTAATGTAACAATATATTGTTGTCGTACACAAATAATTGCTATTTTTATTTAATATTAACAATATTATAGTTACTGTAAACATATTAATGTTAATCGCACTTGTAAATTTGAGTATTGTTGACCGAAAAATAATTATTTTCCTTACAACTAAATTGTGATAACTTTCTAAACATATTATATTTCTCACAACCATATCATGATATTTAATAGCCATAACATTATAACTTTCTATACATTTATCATATTATGTTTAAGATGCAATCAAACTATGTTTACTCTAATAATATTATGTAAGCGCCATTTGTAAAATAATTTTGTATCAGTTGTGTCGTTTATTTTATATGTGAGCGGTTAATCAATTTCAAGATAAATTCCCATAAAAAAAATAAGTTTAAAGAAATTAAAAAAATTAAAATATTAGCGGAGTTCATTCAGTATTAGTGATTTATGTAAAATCCAAAAACAAAACACACAAAGACTTCGTTATATTTTATAAAAGTGTTACGATATTTCTGTGGTTTTCATGGGCAACCGCGTATGTCTTAAAACAAATTTTTCAGGAGAGCCGAAAACCCATTCTAGATCAAAATATGGGCTAGGTATTGCACTTTTTATTGATCCATCTTTTTTCAAACATTTTTAGAAAAGCGTTTAAATTTAGACAATATGACATCAACATCTCAAAATCGGAAAATGGGCACACGCGGTTGCCTAGAAAACCACAGATTTTTAATTTGCTCTTTCCTTATATCGAACTCTGCTAATTGATTTACATTAAGACAAATCGTAAAAAGCCACAAAATAAAATTCGATGCAAAAAAATTTTAATTTATTTTATTTTTTTATGACAGCTATGAAAGGGGCTGTATCATAATATGATTGCTTCTAAATTAATTATGATTAACATGATGATAATATGATTACTTCTTAGCTTATTATGATTAACATGACAATAATATGATTAGTCCTTAACTTAGTATGATTAACAGAATACTAATATGATTAAGGGAAAAATATTATGATGTAATATTACGAGTATATTAAGTCATAATATGATTCAATAATAATCTTTATATGGTGACTACAATCATAATTCTTGTCATAATATGATGCTCTTAGAATATGTTTACCACAACCATGTTTTTCTTTGCGTGTATTTAAGAAAATAATAGAAACGCCAAATTAAGTTAAATTTGTACACTTACTTACATAAATAATGACATTCTTGGGAAATAACAGGCTTCAATGCTTTCCAAATGCTTTCATTTGCTTAGTTCAATATGATGTGGGCCAGATTGTGAGGGATTCGCTTCTATTTATATGACCAGTGTGAGAAATTGGGGAAAACATTGAAATAATTCTATATTTTGTAAACAAGTTTTAGTTTTGGATTTGAGGTCTATAGACTTATCAGAAAAAGCACCAAAGGTTCTTAAAGTAGGACACTTTGGGTATTACAAAAACTTAAACTGATTCTTAATTTTAGGTCGATGTTAAAAATAATATTTTAGTGAAATGCTCTTGCCGAGTTTTTCATAACTTATCTCTTAAATTTTAGGAAATATCCGACTTTGAAAATGGAAACTTGCTATTTTTGACCTACCTTGGTCTAGTATTTTGCAAATGTAAGACTAAAATTTATCATAATTTTTTTGAAATATTTTTTGTGAATTACCAACAGATCAATTAATATTCTACATTTTGCAAATTGTGAAAAACATCTTTTTCAATTTAGAAGTTATAAGCATTTGAATTTAAAATTCTGAAAAAGTCGATTTTTTGCAATTTTTATCTTAAAAATTATATTTTTATAGAAATAAATGGTAACGCTGACAGAAATGTGAGAGTTTTTTTATATTGACTTTGACGTTTGGTATGGCAAACAATTGTCAGGTGAAGACCCCATGTAAAGAACCCATTTTCGAAAAATTGCAGATAGCACTGCATATTTGAATACAAGCTCGCGATATATGTATGTATTTGATACTCAAAAACCAATAAATAAAGGCTTTGACGATTTTTGACATTGAAAAAGTTAAAAACAGGAGAACTCCATGGCTCACTTCAGAGACAAAATTATTAATTGAACGTCTTGATGAACAATATAGGCGCTGGAAACGCTACAAAACTAACGATTAAAAAAATGATTTTCGAGTGGCTAGAAGAGCTGTTGTATCAAAAATAAGACACTATAAATAAACCTACTACGGGGAAAAATTTCGCACTACAGTGACCACTAAACAAACATGGAAACAAATTCGCGATATCGGCATAGTTAGTTCTCAAAGTAGTACTGCTACAAATGTTATAGATGTTGATAAATTAAATTTCACTTTTTCAAACATTGCTAAACCACCGGTTCAACTTGACTTCTACAACCAAAACTCATCTCGAATTTCCGCAAACAAATTTGGATTTCAATGCTTCAACATTTGCGTTACTGTTGAAGCTGTAAAATCCAATGCAGTTGGGCTTGACGATATTCATCCACGCTTTGTAAAACTAATATTACAACTAATATTGCAAAAGTTATACCAGTGGCCAAAAATTAAAATGAATTTCGCCCAATATCCACCCTTCCATACCTGTCAAAGGTTTTTGAGCGTCTCGAATATACCCATAACCAGATTTATAAGTATACTCTTGCCCACAATCTCCTTACCGATCGCCAATCTGGTTTCAGGCGAGGCCATAGCTGCACTACAGCCTTATCTGAAGTAAGTGAAAATATTCGAAAGGGAATGGATGAAAGTAAAATTACCTTTCTGGTTTACGGTAGATCATCAAATGCTGATCATGAAACTATTGAATATGTTCAACTTTTCTGCCACCGCATCGAAACTAGTTCCGTCATATCTTTCAGATAGATGGCAAGTTGTAGCAAACAATGGAACTGTACCCAGCCCTTTGCCCATGCCGAGAGGCGTTCCTCAGGGGTCAATACTTGGTCCGCTTCTGTACTCGATGTATACCAACGACCTTCCTTCTCAGATCAAGCACTCAAACATGCATATGTGTGCCGATGATGTCCAGCTATACATTACTTGTCCAAAACACAGTTGGAAATCTTAACTACGATCTCAACAAGATTTATAACTGGGCCACGGCAAAAGGCCTATGCCTAAATTCAAAAAAATCGAAATACCTAATCATATCCAAGAAGAGCATGAAAATCGTTGATGATGTAGGTATATATCAATAGAACACTTACATGGTCTAACCACATTAAACAAACGTGCGGCGGAGTATATGGCATGCTCAGAAGTCTATGGTATAGTCAATCGTTCACACTACCGAAAATAAGAATGATGATAGGTAGGACATACCTAAGTAATACCAAAACTTACTTATTCTTCTGAAGTTTTTGCCGGGTGCAATGCTAATGACAAACGAAAGCTGAACACTACGCTTAATAACATTATGCGTTACATTTTTGCTATACCCAGGTTTGCGAGTGTAACAACATACTCCAGACGAATCCTTGGAATGAATTTTGATAACTATCTGAAGTTTAAGAATTTACTTTTTCTACACAAAATAATTAATACTAAGGAACCCAGCTACCTATACAAAAAGCTAACATTTACAGCATCTGCAAGAAATAATAGCATTATCATCTTTTAGCCAATTTTTCGTTCACACAATATATCTCTGGAACCATCTTCCTACATATACTCAACTCACCAGCAACGCAATGAAATTCAAAAAATTATTATTGACGTACTATGCATAAAGTTATAAAATTATAAATGTATTATCTTCTTGTTATTTTATTATTTTTACTACACTGTTCTTCAAGTTTAAAATGTTATTAATGTTCATTTATGTTAAATTTCACTAGATTAGTAATGTTAGTTTCAACAAATGTTACTTTACGAATATTATATCTGATAACTCATCTGATTGAGGAGCTGTTATTTATAAGATGTTATATCTTGTTGCTTTAGAAATGCAATTATTAATAATAAATACAAATAAAATAAATAAATTTGGCGAAAAAATCAAGATAAATCTGACTTAGGCTTAGGTTTAAAATGTGTTTAAACCAGCAAATCTATTAATGAGTAAACAAATTAACCACTTATAATGCTTAAAATTGGGCGTTTAAACTTCCAATATAAACCATATGAATAAGACAACATTCATCGTAGTGTTGATGTATCGTAGTGGGGCACTGATTTACAGCTGTTGAGTTTAAACTACATATAAGTTTAAGTTTAGTTCAACCAAAATGTCGCTTAAAAATTCGCTTATTTATTAGCCATTAGTGTATCGGTTAACTAACGTGAACTATGTATAACTTGTTTTTGCATAAGACAAAAAGAATTTCTTTAAAAATTTACAGTTGTACCAGCAATTTGAGCATCAATAAATAATAAAAAAAAATCCGCACACATCCATACAAATGTATGTACATATTTCAATTTTGAACAATTTATTGAGGCCACTCAATTTCATTAAAACGTTCGTTTGAAATGTAAAAATTAATAAATAATAACAGAAATTTTTAATTTAAAATAAAATTCTTGTATGAAAAAAATATTCATTTAATGTGAAAAAGAGCACAGAACGTTTTCTATCTTAAATTGTACGAGATACACGAGTTCTCATACAACAAATACAAATTGTTTTATAATTTTCTGTTTATTTTTTTTTTGTTTTTGTTATTTAAACATAAAAGTACTTTTAAACAAACATCCATAAATACAATATTTGTGTGCACCATCAAATGGATCCTTAATTGAGTTACTCCGCCCACATACATATACAAACACACACACAGATACTTTATACAAACGTACTAATGGAATGAAATACAAATACATACGCGCAAAAACAAAATGTTAAAGTAAAATAAAAATGGTTTGTTTTTCTGTTCTGTTTTCTGCCAGCAAAGCCACCACTACCAACGCCTTTACAAGTGCGGCACTTTAATACCCAAAAACCCATTCACACCCACTGACTACTACTACTTCTTAAACAAAACCATCTATCCATCCACCATTATTATTTTTGCAACACATACAACAACATCAACGAACCTGCATCATCACAAAACCCCATCATCACCATCGTCGAATGTTTTAAAATAATAGACTACTGTCATATAAAGAGAAAAATTCCACGGCCACTATGAAGTGAATAAATGAAAAAAGAACCCTCGGAAAATAAATAGCTACTCGCATATGAACTTAAGATATTTTTTCGCATTTTTCTAAGAACAAGATTTTTAGATTATGTCTTTTTTAACTTGGAGTCTGTTTTAACATCCACCATTTACAAAAGTTCCAAGGCGAAAAAATACAAAATGATTGACTTAAAAAAGTAATAGGAAACATCCATCTTTAAACGCCGCCAACGACATAGTGAAATCTTGTCTCGATAAGTGCTTAAAACAGTGATGGTCAAAATAATCACAAATTTTTATTATATATTCCCGTTAAGTAAAACAGAAAACGAATTTAAATTCCATATCTGCAAAAGAAGGGTATTTCTCACATCGCTATGGCGGTGGATATGATTTTCTAATTATTATTTTTAATGCACATTGTACGTCTTCATAATGACTTGTTTTTTTTTTTTTTTTGTAAATTGTAAATTTGTATATAATGCAACTCAAGGCCCATTGAAAAGGTAATCCTACAAATAATATTGGACCACGATCCATTTTGATAAAATGGACTACTCCATGGACTGGTCCGATGTAATGCAAGCATGGACCATGTCATTGTTAAAAAGTGTTTGTAGTGAGACGAGTTGTCTTCGTTTTTTAACGACATGTTTTCGTTTTTAAACGAAGTTAAAACTAACCCTCTTGTGTATACAATGGAGTAGTTTTAAAACTACTCCGTTGTAGTCCAAAGATGGGTTATATGGTTTTGCCCTAGGACATCGTAATGTTAAATAGACCATGTTTTTTCCATACGTTTGGGTTACTTTTGGACTAGTCCTAGTCCCTTGTGAACTACTCTTTACACGCGTGTTTGGACTGGTCCTATTATTTGCAGGGATGCGACACATGCACGTTTTCTCCTTTTGCTTTGTATATGTGGTAGTAAATTTTTGACAACTAAAAAGAATCGTTTTTTGTTTTTGTACAAGTAAGCAGACCTGATAGATGGGCCTTGATGCAATTATACAAGCTACTTGAAACGTTGCTATGCCAATTCGAGTACAATGGCCTACTGCCTAGAAAAGCGTTGAAAGCACAATAATTTTTGTACAAAGGCGACAAACTATTATTCCTATGATCCGATCAAAATTAATAAAAGATAGAATTTAGAAAAAAACTGATAAAAAATTTCTCTCACAATACCTACTAATTATTGTATGGACGGAGTAGATGAGATTGACCTGTCGATTTCATTGTATTGAATTGGCACACACAACAAAAAATTGTGGTGGTTCTTACTACCTACATGATAGACATGGCTTTGTCTTAAACTTGGCGATCACGTTCCCGAAATGCTTTTAAGGCGTGTACTTTGTGCTATCTGCAACAACAGAAGCCCTTAGGGTTGTTAACAAATTAAAGAAAACTCTTTGCGTTGGTTGACTGCCACTGTGCCAATTCGGGTACACCACTTTCATGTCCTGAAAATTTTGTTTTTTAACCTTTAATTTGCTTTTCTGATTTCTTCTAGTCCTAATTTTATACATTTACATACAAAAATAAAATTATTTTACATTTAAAAAATTGAAATTTACCATTTCATGGTTAAGACTAAAGGCCCAACTATAATACGCTTAATTTTGTCCAAAGGTAGTTGGTAATAATGGACCTATCGCACTCCTATATGACCCTTCTTAAAGGAATAAGGATTGTTGTCTTCGCCAGCCCAAAATCCACACTAATGGCCAATTTTCAGGATAGATATTAAAACACATTTAAGTTTAAAATCGTTTTAAATACAAAATTGTCTTCTTCACAACATTAAATAAAACTTAATTAACCGATGTGCTACATTTAAATTGAACATATGTAAGTTTCCATTGGAATAACTTAGCAAGGGGGCCTCAATATGACAACAATACAACAACAGGAAAAACAATGACATTCAGCTGTTTTTTTTGGAGACCAACTTGCAAATAAATAAACTTTTTTATGATATTTTTTTGTATTTAGTAGTGCTACCATACTTTTCTCTTAATTAAATAAATCTTTTCAAATAAAACTCAAAAAATCAATTTGTCTTTAAATACGATTTAAGTTTATATGAAAATTAACCTAATATAGATTTAAATAGTATCTTGAAAATTGGGCATGACTGTGACTTTAAAGAAAGTCATAGGACGCTCTTGAACCTCATGTGGATGGGCCACTTGAGATAAGCTACAAAAAAAATATCTCTATAATATTTTCGTGCTCGTTTCAATAAAGAGTTACTGGTACTTTTTATCAGAAGGTGCAAATATCCAGCAAATACAAGATTTTAAAAATTTGCACAACCCTGACAATATAAACGAAAATGGTAATTTTCAAGTTAATGATATTAAATTAAACTACTATTTCAAACGCTGTTCACATTGTTTGATTATATGGACCAAATCGCATTAATTTTCATAAAAAGATTTAAACACATTTAAGAATTAAATTTTGATAATTTTTCGCGCCCATTGTGTCAAATTGCCTTTTACAAAGGTTTGTCAGATGATCGACAGGAGCAACTGAACTCTAAATTGGCAACACTGCTGATGACTGTTTAAGGGCTCTGTAAGCCGTTTATTTTGTTGTATGTAAAGCAATTAGAATGATTATAATTAGCAGTAAGATGTAACGTCTCAATCTGTAATAAATAGATTGGTCTTACTTTGTTACGTTAAGGTTATGTTACTGTTACTCCCGGCTAACTGAGCCTTAAATCTTAGATCAGCGGAATCTATTCTTATAGACATGTTTTTTGATTTGGCGCTTAACTGACAAATAAACCTTACTATAAATAAAAATTCCCAGGAAGTTTTTTTCCCCTTTTCCTATATTTAGAATTAAATTTAAATAGAAAAAATGGGAGAAGGGAAAACAACCCCCCGGCAATTTTTATTCATAATTGGGTTGATGGTTGATATGATTGCTACGAATAAAACTTTTCTTGTTTCAATGATTTGTTTATATGCAACTTTATTGCTACTAATGCGACCTTACTGCATCTGCTGTTACTGATGTAATTTTAAACTATTCTTAAAAACACTGCTTGTTCATTGTAAATGTAGCTTTAAAAAAAATTTTTTCTGTTACGTTTACTACTTTTGCTTAGAAAATGTGAAAGGAGCAGTAGTAGTGAAAATAGAGTTTCTTATTTTTCAACTTGACTATTTACTAAATTTTCGTTGCTATTGCTACTAAGAATCATTTACACTGTTTAAAAGGACAACTACATACTTCTATCGGTTGTCCCGAAATTTACAATAAACATTGATAATGCAATTCCTATATTTCTGTACTTAGACATTATGGAATTTCCATGTAAAAAGTTGTATATGAAAATCGAAATTTTTTCTTCTTCACTGTATTAAAGTTCCCTCAAACAAACTCTCCACCAACCAGTTTTCCATCTACCCACCCACTTACCAAGCAACATACAGTACTCTTGTAAAAAAAAAATCCCTCATTTATATTTTGAGGATTTTTAGCTTCTTCATGTAAAGCTACATAGTCATAGATAGACACAGATAATGACGCTAAAATAAAATTGTGAACCCTCACACAGTGAAGTACGAGCCAAATTGAAATTACTTTTTCGCCTTTCCTTATGGTGCAGCACGAATATCTATACAAAAATCCTTCAGGCAGTTTCCAATTTAAAATTTCTTCAAATGTAAAAATTTTTCATTTTTTTTTCGTTGTTTTCTTGGAAGGTATTTTTTATCCTCAGTAGTTGTTTGTCTTAAGACAAAGCTTAAGAAAATGTTTTGCTTTGCCATTTAAGTGCATAATGTTGCCATTCTCTTGTATAAAACTTTACAATATCAGACTTTTTAAAAAATATCCAAAACTACCATTGAGCAATACAAACGCTTTCAAAATAATTAAACCTTAAAAGAAAAGAAGAAGAATTGCGGATACAATTACAAATTATATATCAACCGAACCGACTAAAAATAAGTAAAATGGGATCTCTAGCCGGACACGCACCCTCAACCCATAGAAATCGACTTGAACAGAAAGAGCGTTAGTAAGAAATGTGATTGCGTTAGTAAAGGCTAGTTTACGCTATTGTGCTTTGTATTAATACTTGTCAAAAACTCAAGTAAAATGTAAAAGGGAGATAGTGTGGTTGCAATGTGGTATATGAATGACAAGTAATACGAAAAAAATTTACATGTCATACGACTTCATAATTTTTTGAAATTTTTCTTAACAGATATACTTTTCATTTGATTAGGGTTCATTTTACCCAACAAACACGTAATTTTGATTTTTAAATGAAAATTGATTTGAAATCAAACCTTTCTCAAACGACAAACGTGTGATAATGATTTATTTTCAACTTGCTTTCAAACGTTATTCTCTAATGTTTTTCATATGTGGATTTTAATACATTGTGGAACATAAATAAAAAAACTTTTTTAATTTAAATTTATTGTTTATTTAAATCAACTGATACACATTCGGCACCATAGCTAAAAGATGAAATAGTGTCCTTTCCGTCCTCTTATTCTTGGAAAGACAAAATACTTGGCTCCGTTTTGTTGGAGGATTGACATGATGTAGCACCGCATTCGTACAACAAACTTATATTTTCTTCATTTTCCCGTTTTATTTTTATTCACATTCTTTCACTTTGTAATAAATTTTCTTACTCACAAATAATTTATATTTTTTTACAAGAAATCAATTAACTTCACGTAATATGTAACTTTTCTTTAATTGTGTAATACATTCAAATTTAAACGCCATTTTTTAGTGTTTCAATTAATTTTCGCTTCAGTATTGCCAAGTTATTTTTTGATTTGAGAATAATATTTGATAACAATTTGTAAACAAATTGATAAAACATTGTATGTCAAATGTTTATATTCAAATCATTACCAATTTGAATTCAAATGTTAATATCAAACAATTGAAATGATTTGAAAATTGCATTTGATATCAAATAATAAATTTATTTCATATCAAAGGTTTGACTTCGGGTTGGTTGGGTAATAAAAGCATATTCATGTGTGATAGTGTGAAACAAAATGTAAAGCTGAATTAAATTTCTTGACAGTCGCAACAAAACTCATTAGATTTCTATCTCACAAAGTATTATGGAATACGTAAGACTTGTGTGATAGTGTAAACTAGAAATGTGTCTACATAGTTACCTAGCATTTACACATGCCATTACCAGTTCGAAAAACTCAATCCACTCACACGTTTTTACTAATAGACTCACATTTTTCGCAATGGCAGCTCGAGTGGCAGCAAAAATTGCATGCAAGTGGAAATTTGGCACTTGCATGCCACTAAATGTCAAAACGATAAGCTGTTAAAAATTTAATGCAAATTTACTGGATTATTGTCAAATTGTAATTAAAGTTTTAACTTGATAAATGTATGATTATGATTAATTTTTGAAACGCGCATTAATAAAAGCAAGTTTGTTAACCCTAGATCTACACTAAAGATAAATATCTCAGCAAGTTGGCAATAACGTCGGCAGAACAACAGAGCAATATTTCTTAAACATAAGGCATGAGAAAACATATTTATGTTAATTCAGAATTTTAAAAAAATCAAGGAAGAAGGTGCAGTGTAAAAACTAGCGCTATCTTGCAAAAATTATTTTTATTAACATAAATTCTTTCTTATTTGACTTCATTATTTAAATGAATATTAATTTGTTTAAGCTTGAGGCCTTTTTTTATATAAAAATATTAATTTTATTAATTTTTTTTTGTTAAAGTAAAATTAAAATTTTATATATAAAGAACTTAAGCAAATTAATATAAATCTAAATAATAAAGATCGAATAAGAAAATAATTATATGTATTAATAAAAATAATTTTTGTAATTTTATTTTAGTGTTTATTAAATTCAATATTAAGTTAAAATGCTTAAGCTCGAGGTCTGTTGTATGTAATATTTTTCTTTATTTATTTCCGATATTTCGATATTCTTTGAATATCATCATCAGGGAATGAGTAATTAAAATTTGTAGTGTAGTTTTTGATGCTGAAACATGAAGAGCTATTACTCCTTTATTCTGGTCAATGTAAATTTTAATTACTCATTCCCTGATGATGATATTCAAAGAATATCGAAATATCGGAAATAAATAAAGAAAAATATTACATACAACAGACCTCGAGCTTAAGCATTTTAACTTAATATTGAATTTTAAAGGTCGAATAAAAATACAACTTAAGAAAAAAAAAGTTTATTAAATTCTTTAATTTAATTCTTTTACTGCAATTATAATTAGCTACCATTTGACAAACATAATTTCTTTCCCACGCAATATGCTTCTATTTTTTTTCTTTTTTGATTCTTTTTTCAACTTACAACCAAATTTGACGTTTTATGTAAGCAATAATTGTCAACAAAAATGTACTAACAATTATTGCAACGTAAATTGGCGGCAATAAATATGTACAAAAAATTACTGTCTACATTAAAGATAACATAATTTTGACATTTACTGCAATATATGTCGCAATAATTATCTCTGGTATAGACGGGCAGTAATTATAGAGCTTTAATATTGTTTGAATAATGCTTATATAAATAAATGAAAAATTGTCCCAAAAAATGTGCCAATATGATTGTGGTACTTTTTTTTAATTTGAGAAGTAAACAAATTTGCTCAAGTTGACGTTTCAACGACATTTTGAAAATGAACTCGCAGTGGCATGTGTCACAAAAGCCAATGGCATGAGATTCGACTATTTCGAACAAATTTTCTTTGATAATATGTATACAGTAGAGATGAGCGATATTTCCGTACCTGTGATTTAATCACTGTTACTGAAAAATCACGAATCACAGTTGTGACCAAATCTGTTAAGTAACAGGTACTTGCTAAGTTGTTATTTTCTTATTTTGTTTCATACACAAATTTATGATATTTCACTGTTTGTGTGGGTAATAGCGTTTTTTGCACTCATGAATGTAATTGTTGCTATTTTTTCTTTTGTTCTCTCTTCTTCCTTTTTAGAATTTTTTTACAGCCAATGTTTATTTGTTCAAGTATGTCCAACTAAACAGGTGATCGTTTTTGTTGCCTTATTTCTTTGTCAAACTCCATAACAAAAAATTTTCAAATATCCAAGAACAAAAATAAAAGTTGTGATCACAATCACAGTTTTAAATAACAGTGATTTTAAAATCACGTTCACTAATCACGATGTTCCTTAAAAATCACGGGATCGCTCATCTCTAGTATACAGTAGTGGCAAGCCACTACTTGCATGTGTAAAGGCAGGGTAAGGGTTTGTTTTACGAGCCACTTACAAATTTTACAAACGTTACCGCTTTTTCCTATTAAAAAAGTTTTAAAATTCGAAAAAAAAAGAAAATTTTATTTTTATTTTCTGCTCCCAACTCCTGCCTTGGGAACGATTTCGGAACCGTTGCACTTAGAAAGTATTTCCTTATCTTAATTTTTAATATTTACCTAAATTTAAAATTTAAATTTAATTTAAAACCAAATTTTGTTATAAATGGCAACTCTACAAAGCATTATATTCTTAAATAAAAAAAAATCTTGCAAATAATTTCCTTTAACCAACACACGAGAATAAGAAAATGTCACCATCATCAATATTTTTAACATGTCTTAAAAAAAGAACAGAAAACTTTTCAATTACAGCTCTATTTTTTCTTTAACCCACACCCAGCACATTTTCCTTTTCTTCGTTCGTGCAGAAGTACCTTTTTGTAAAAGTTTCCTTATTTTTTACTATTAAATATAATTTATTTATTTATTTTTTTTTATTTTAGGTTTGGTTTCAAAATCGTCGCGCCAAATATCGCAAACAAGAGAAACAATTACAAAAGGCATTGGCACCATCTGTGATACCGTCATGTAATGGTATGATGAGAAACATTCAAGGTTATAGCGTATCGCGAGGTTATCAACCCTATCCTCATCATAATTCAATAAATCGTTATCCTCAGGTTTGTAACATTTGATATACATACAAACATACAAATAAAATTAATTCTATTTTTAACATAAATGATTTTCTTTTAAGGATCTCTTTCAAATGGGCGCCTCATCATACCCCGGCATGACTCAACCGTTTTCAATGAGTCATAGTGCTAATATGGGTTCAGTGGGAGTACGACAAGATTCAATGGGTACGTATTTCTAACATTTTACATTTAAATGCATTTTTTCACTTAATACCTTTTTTTGTGAACTTTAAAGATATTTCCTGGTGTCATTATAATAAATTACTTTAAAATTATGCATACAAAAATGTTGCGAAAATTACGGGATATAAATATTTGCAACATCCAGGGTTGTCATTTTTCAATGTTCCCATAATGAATTTTTGATTCTTACCAACGAATGTTCGGCTAAGCTGGTTAGTGCGGCTTAAAATCGTAGCCGCAACTATCCTGAACATAGGCGGTGGCGCTATGCCGGCTTGGAACCGATCGACTGGGACCTATGCTCAGAAAATGATTCTTAGTCGATCGGTTTACTATATGGTAGTTTTTTTTAGGTGTTACATACATCAGCACAAACTCATTCCAACAAACACGGCAGTTTGTTTTATTTTAAATTGAAAATGGCTTGAAATCAAATAATTTCTCAAGCGACAAACTTTTGAAAATTATATAAAACATCAACAGAAAGGGGGAATTATTTTTAAATTTAGAAATGAATTTAGTTTCAACTTGCTTTTAGACGTTATTCGTAAAAAAGTTGTTCAAATCTGGATTGTAATCAGTGTTGCCAATTAAGCCATTCAGTGGCTAGATTTAGACATTTTCAATCTGGATTACCTATGAAATAATCATTTCGCCACTCAAGTTCTCTGTCGTTATTTCTGCCCCACATGACTCCTCATCGTTTCCCAGAATCTGCATTTGAAGATTGTGTATTCTGCGTCATCGTCGCTTCTGTTGAACCTTAGATGGTACTTTGCAAAGTTTCCGTGGCCACTTCTGTATTATATGGAAGTTAATTTCGCCATGTTTTTGGTTCATCCAGCTTGTTATATGAGTGTTTCCATCTGCCGTTTTAGACTACATCCCACCGAGTTTGCCACCTTTGGTATAATCTCATCGTGACTGCCTTCTTAATGCGAATCTTCTCGATGCGTAAAAACACATTGCCACTTGCCAAACCTCCGTTCTTCAAAGATTTCCTTCTTTTCCAGAAAGAGTAAGTCTATTTGAGGTCGATATCATACGATATGCCGATGCTACCCTGAGCGTACATCCTTTCTATACTCTCTCCAACTTCTTCCTTCATGTTCACTCTATTCAATAACGAATCACTCAAAACCGAGTGCCACATTATATCTCTTCAAATGTCACCGTTGCTAAAAATTAACGAGTAGTTTGTACCGGATCCCTAGTTTTTGGCATTATTTGGGGCAGCTTACTAGCCGTTCCTAAGGCCTTTTCTGCAATCGTCTTTACACGTCCGTTGAAAGAAAGTTCCCGGATTATTCTCTTAACTTAAAGTCACTTTCTCCATTCGTTGTGTAGTTACGTTTATGTGTTCCAATGGTTATCTTTGCAAGCAGGGAGGCCATGCTAGGGTTGGCGAAGAGACCTTATGGAACAATTCGTTCAGAGCCAGATACGTATTAACCAGGACAATGTCAACTGAACCTACAGCCCCAAACTAATGGCGATGTACTTAGAGCGCGCTCCAATATTTGCTAGGTTTTTATAAGGCGGAGGCGGCTATGATATTAGTCCGGAAGCCATTTCCGCAGAATGTCACTTTCACGTATCCAGGCTGCAGGATCCCAAAGTCGTCAAGCCAAAGTCGTTTGTTCATGCCGCTTATCCAGTAGGTATGCCATAATCAAGATCTCACTGAACTCGTTCTTTTGTGTTCGGCCGAAATGTCGGTTGCACAGACGCTTCTAGATGTTTGGTGGATTGGGAAACTCACGTGGATTGTACCTCTCTTGAGGCCAACTCATTGGGGGATCTCAAAGTAAAAGGCGGTATTCTTTCGCATTGTCACAGGATTTTCCCCGGGCACCTGCAACCCCTGTAATCTCGAATCCTGCCGCTGTTGGTAGGGGACAGTTTATTTATTATTCGCAGCTAACCTACATATCTGAATGCCCTCCAGTCAGCCATTCGCCACCTGCTGACCCCATAGTAGCATGAGCCGATGAGAATTTTGATGTGTTACAAATGGAACACCCATCTTTTTACGATTGGATTTGTGAAAGTAGATTTCCATGAAACTAACACAAGATAATTAATATTTTTAGCCCCCATAACACTATGCTGACGAAAATCAATGTTCGTTATTAGGATTATAATTAGGTGGTGATGTGTATAATATAAATATTATGTTATAATATAAAATCATTTTGCCGCCTTTATAAATTCATATACATATTGAAGTATTAAAGCAGAAACTTGAATTTCCTTATAAGAACAGTAGATTTCTACAAAATAAAAGTCTATTTAGTATAAAAATAATATCTTATTTATGTAGGTATGTTATTTATTTTCTTTTATCACACATTCTTGTCTGCATATTAAAGAAAAAAGGAAAATAAATTGCCTGCTTAAGAGGCGGAAATTATGCAATTACTTAGAAGATGTAATAAAATTTTATTCTAACTTGTAAATTTCCTTCTTGAGTTAAAAGATGTTTAATTTTTTTTTCAACAAACAATTTATTCCATTTAGTATTATAAAAACACGTCAAGAAATCTTAAAGAAAAATCCTGATATTAAAAAAAATAAGAAGAAAACAAACTATAAGTTAAATTGCCTGAACTTGTAACATACGAATTACGAGAAAGATAAACTAAATGACAAAATTTCCTGATTGAATTTATAACAAAATGACAAATTACTAGAGTAATTATATCATTAAACACATGTCAAATAGTTACATATTTAATTAGGAAATAGATATTATACTGTGATAGTTAACACATTAAAAAACTAATCAACTGTTTTCCTATTTCCTTTCAGGCATGTCACCCGAGGACGAGTGGTATAATAAAAGTTTATCGGCGCTACGCATGAACAGTTCCCACCATCCCAATTTATCGGCTCCAATGCTACAGTATCAAACATAATCAAAAACCTTTGACGATTTCTTTTAAAGTGTAAAATATTAATAAGATTCTACAGACATTGTAGCTGGTGGATAACATTTTGGACCCAAACGTAACAAATTTTTAATATTTTATACTTTAAAAGAATTGCGTCAGATAAATAACTCATTAGCACTGTGAGAAACTATAGAGCAAAATATTCCAAAGATTTTTTATAAATCAATATCTTTAAAACAAAATTCATTGTTAATAATTGAAATAATTAATACACGTATAGAATATATGAATATATTCTCGTATAAATAATTAGATTTTTAACGACATAAATTTATAAGTTGTTTCCTACACTTAAATATTTATTAAAATACTAACATAAATTTAAGAAATATTTATCTATAATAACTTTAAAATAGAATCTTAAAATTTTATTTTAATTTGTGTAAATAGGTTTCCTAATTAGATCTTAAAAGTTTTAAATTAAAATTATATTAAAGATAAGGAGAGATTCTTAGGCCCATTATTGCAACTTACCTTCAAAGTTCATGTTAGTAAAAGTTAGGTTTGGCTAAAGTAAGAAATAAAGTGGCCTTTCAATAGTTTTCGTTTTTTAAACTTCCCTATAGATAAAGTTGGCAATACTTTACTTTGCATATATAATACTCATATCTACCCGCTGTAAAAATATCATGCTATTTTGTCTAGTTTTTGGTAATGAAAATGTTTCCTTAAAAGTTCTTTTTCATGTGCCTTCAATGTAAAATTAATAATTGTTTTGCTTGGTGATTGAGTGAGATTTGTTTACTTTCAATAAATTTTGGTGTTAATATGGCAACTCTAAATGCATAGACATTTTAACCCTGCAGCCACCCGGTCAACTTTTTCTTGATAGTATTTTAGTGTAGGCCAACACTAAAAATAAATATCTCAGAAAGTTTGCAATAACGTCAGCAGAATAACAGAGCAATATTTCTTAATGCTAGATAACATAATTTTGATATTTACTGCAATATATGTCTCAATATTTATCTCCGGTATAGACGGGCAGTAAAATGATCTTCCCTGTAACTTATAATTAAATACAGTGTTGTCCATAGGGTTGGTTGAAACTGCTGTTTTGTATGGTTATGGTTACGTCACGTTTAATTTGAGCTTTAGTATATTGTTCACTTTTAGCTTAAAGTAAAGTAATAATAATAAAAAATGAATTATCTGCCCGATAACATTCTTACTTTAACTATCAATAAAATAACAGTATCAATAAAACTTTATCTATAAAATTTACTAGTGCCACATAAATCTCGTCTAGACAATTTCCTCACCAACGCAATATAAGTATGTATCAGGGATGGAAAATGGCCTTTATAATTTTGTACCAACTATGAAAACAAAATGTACTTTTCATGGTACCATTTTTTTAATATTTATCAAAAAAAAAACAAGCTTAACAAAAAGGGGTATACAAATTAAGAAGTGCACAAAAAAATATAACATAAAAATATTGGAAGTTTGATCCTACCTAGTAGGTTAAAGTAAAATTAAAATAATTGAACACTTTTAATACGTCCAATAAAATTCTAACTTCCGCTAGTGGTAAATCATAATAAACTCAAAGTTGACAACAAGGGTTAACGACAAGTAGTTATCAAAAATACCTATTAACCCTACAAAGATTACGTTATTTTTTTGTACTGAAAAGATAACGATACGTCTGAAAGACGTATGCTTGTTTCTATCCTTTAAAGGATATCACCGAAAAAAATATTGATACATTTAATTGTTGAAAACATTTATTTATTCTATTTCTTTTAAAAATATATAATTTTTAAACAGAAAATTATAATAAAAATAAAATTCAAAATAAAATTCAATTAAGGCTATTTTACACTATCACACAAGTATTTTGTGGAAATTGAACAATATCCGAAATTATTTCGGTAGTAAAAAATATCGAAGCATGAAATTGGGTCGTACAGTGATTTGCATTCCCGAGTTGGTCCTCTTGTCGTACGAACTATCGTCATTGAAGAAACTCGGCCATCACTAAGACCCTTCGATGAAGCCTACATACTTTTACTTCTTAAAGTGGGTCGGGATATAGTAATAATGCAGCTATCGGAAGAAATAGTAAAATGTTCAGGTTCTTGAGGATTTTCGGTGGTATATTCTCGTCAATCTCAAGGATGTCAAAAGCTCATCATCTACATCACTTTAAAGGCTATCCTCCAATAATTCATCTTCCGTTTCGCTCACATTTTTCAGTGAAACCGCTTCCTCCAACACGCTTTGCAAAATAGCGCCAATTTCTGCGTCATCCTAGGCGCGCTTTCAACACATTTTTAAAACAATACCTTCAAATTCAACCAAAACACAAAGTTATCTTCGCTACAAAAGTAACACTAAAGATAACGATGAGTCTCTCAGACATATTTTGTGTTTATTTCTCAAAATATATGTACATAATGCTAGAAACACAACTGGGACGAACGACGAATTATTCGCAACGAATATTCGTCACCAGAAATAGAACTCAATGATGTACATGAAAGTACACACGATCATGGCGTAGACCGAAATTCGCCGTGCGTAACGAACTCTGCGATAGGTTTATTTCTATTTCTTACGCAGACGATCGACGAATAAATTGGGAAAGGGACAACGCAGCATGATAGCCAAGTGTTCTATTTATTCTAAATCCTGAAAGCTGTAAAGAATAACAGGGACAAATTGCTTCTATTGCGAACTTGGCTAAAATTGCAAACTTTTAAACAAACACTAAAATTTATTTTAAATCCCTAAATAAGTGAAAAAAAACAAATATCTAAAAATAACAAAAAAAAATAATTGCAATAATTTCGAAAATTCGCGAATTTATATTTCAAACAAGATTAAAAGTCCCTAAAACTATGTATAAGGAATGGCTTAAAATCGGTAAAAATTGCTAAATTAGCGGAAATTCGCAAAACTTTGCTTACAGCGGCATGATATATCAAAGTCTACTATTTTTTTATAAATCGTTAAAGGTGTAAAGAATCAGAAAACTTACAGGAACATATCGCAAACATGGCTGAAATTCGCGAAAAATTATAAACAAATAAATTACAAAAAAATTTTAATAAAATTTATTGCTAGTTAAAAAAGATGATAATGGATGCAGTAAAATAATTAAAGAATCTAGCGTCTAAGGTATTCATTTTAAAACATTAAAAAAAAAAATGTTAAGTCACATTAGCTCTGTTTCTTTACTCTACTTTGGGATCCCTCGGGATCCCAATTTGCACGAAAAGCGTTCCCGTACTTTTAATTTGTGTAAATGAGAGCAGATTTGAGAGAATATATTCTTCTTCTTCTTGCACGAAACAGCCCAGACTTTTTCTTCGTGCAAATTGTGTAAATTGTCAAACAGCTGTAAAACATAAACAAAACCAAAAAAAAGGAAAAAAGTTCATGATCCAAATTCTGGAAAAAGTGTTCTGGAATAAAACAATGTACTTAAATAAAAAATTTTGTACTGAAGTATTAGGGAAACATAATATTAGTTATTGTAAAAGTGTTTGTTTTGTTTTATTTTTAGTAAAAGTTGTTTAATTCTAGAGCCAATATAAAATTTTGCAAAAGGGGCTCAATTTTTGTTGGCGTTGTAAAGACTGTCAAAACCACAGAATTTTTATTTCGTGCTTAAAATTTTGTTTTTTCTGTTCCCGTACTTTCGTGTAATGTTGTTTTTTATGAGAGAAATTTATGATTGCTCTCATTTGCACGAACTTTACCCAAAAAGTAAAGAAACAGAACTATTAATACCTGTGTCTCATTTGACCAGGGCTGCCAGGTACTTTTTTTACTTGTACCCAAAAAATTAAAAAACAATCCCCAAAAATCCCCAAACTAAAAATCAAAACCTTAAAAAGTTAATGTATTCTTTTGTTTTTTTCTGACCAAATTTTGAATCCTGTGCCCGGTTCTGTAGCTCTCGCGTCGAGAAACTTTTCGATTGAAATGTGTGAAATGAAACAAAAATGCCATATATTGAAACAAACAGCTGTTTTTCTCACTAAACTGTGTCTGTAATTTTTTTGGCGTGTTTTAGCCGTCACGTAAGGAAATTACTCGCCAATTTACAGAAAAAGTGTGTCTGTGTTCCCGCTTTGAACTGTCAAACAAACTCACGAATAAAAATGGGGCGAGAAAAAATTTTAACACTAAAAAACAATTAAAAATGCAAAACACAAAGAATAATAATAATAATATTTTGTTCTTGGCACATTTTTTATTGTTTAATTCTTTTACTTTTAACATTTTTATAAAAATTACGAATATTTTCAAAGCTCGTTTGCAAACAACAAACATTAAAGTCGCACTTTACATTATTTGGTAGCCGACGGTTGTATTTTCACCGCCGTCGTTGAAAAACTTTTCACTCTAGTAAATTTTAGTCGCCGTTAACGATATGTGTTACTGGCGTTCTCACCGTCTGCAATGTCACATCGGCTTCGAGTGCAATGTTCTGACATTTATAACGTAACGACGTAATATCTTTTGATAGTTTTCGACATGAGTTACAGACACACTTTTTTCTCACTTTTCGAGAAACGATGGAATATTTTGTTTCACTTCTTTTCGATGAGGGAAGTTCTCACTATAGTTACAGAACATGGGTACTGTTAATTAAACAGTAACTCCTCACTGGAATCGCATAAAAAGGATGTAAAAAACATGCCGAAACCAGTCTCTACAAACAAAATAAATAATTGTTTTACTAAAAATTTTTCTTTGGGAATTTTTGGGGATTTCCTATTAAAATGTTTCTTACTATTTTTAAAAAAATTTTAAATTTTTAATTTTTTAAACAGGGCTAAAAAATTGCTTTACAAACTCCGCCAGCCCGCTTATTGTGGTATTAAGGGTAATAAACTTTTTAAGGTTTTAATTTTTAGTTTGGGGATTTTTTTTTTAATTTTTGGGGACAAGGCAAAAAAGTACCTGGCAGCCCTGTAACTTACAACATAAAAACTGCCACCACCAACTTTGTGCTGCTTACAACTGAGATAATTGAACGTGAGAAAGTTGTATGTTTACAAATGTGAAAGTAAGAGCACAAAATTGAAAAAGCGTTCGTCTCACAGACGTACCTTATCTTCCTAGTGTTTAAACAACGTTAGAACAAAAGCTGACTATTAGAAAGAAGAAATAAGGGCCAAAAAAGAGAATAAAACAAAATTAAAGTTGACATCAAGCAAAACGTTGAGATTTTTAAATTGTACCAAGTAAGCAGCGGTAGTACCACGGTACTAAAAATATCCAAAATGTGCAAAAAAAAAATACAATTGTACCATGATTACCATCCTTAGTATGCATATTAAAGCCCTAATGACACCTACTTTTTTTCGCCTTTTTTTAATCTGAGATTGAAAGAGTGAAATGCATGGTTAGAGAGAGACAAATACAAAAAAAAATAAACAAATTTTTTTTTTAATTTTCATAGCCAAAATTATTTTTTTATATGTATATTATTAATTATTTATGATTTTTGTAGGTTTTGTTTACTATTAGTGTTTTTTTCAATGCTGCCTATTTGTCAAGCTTAAAAATTAACTAAAATAGCGCTATATTCGAGAATAAAAGTAATATATTGGCACCACAGAGTCATTTTAAGCTTGAAATGTCAATTTTAAGACACACATTTTTTTATTTTTTTTTTGACAGATTGCACTTTTTTATCGATAACATGTATAAACATTTTGACATTTTTGGATTTGTATGTAAATAGTTAATCTCTTTGCTCTTGATAACATTTTTTATTACAGTATACCTATTTGCTCTGTTCTTCAAATTCTTAAAAAGTCGAAAAAAAGTAGGTGTCATTAGGGCTTTAGCAATGGTTGATAAATGGGGCAAGGGCCAGCATGAAAATAGTAATACTTATTCAGAAATACATTTCTTAATTTAAAAAAACCCTAAAAAAAAGAGTTTGTAAGAGGCTAATGAGTAAAAAATCAATGGTAACCTGTTATACAAATTGAAGGCTAGGTAAAATAATAACTCGATTTATCCATTTTCTAAGAGAGGTATTGACTCAAACTTCATCTTCTACGCCCTCTAACATGTCAAATACCAAATTGTGTTTCCTAGTCAGTTGTGACTTGTGATAAGATATTGTATTTAAAATTAGGAAACTATTCCGAGAGGAGTTTTCTATTGAAATTAACTTTTTTGCAAAACTTTTAAATATGTATACAATTTAAAGCTTAAAAGTACGCAGGTACCCCTGTGACTCATTTGGTACTATGTCCAATGAATATTAACGGAGTTCAGTGTTTAGTGCAAATGGTCTGCGAAATAGAAAATGCCAAATTTCGTAGCTTATTTTTATAAAATTAAACGGAAGCTCTGTGTATTTTGTTGTTGGATTTAACAAAACTGAACTTCGATATTGTGAATAGATTTGTTGCACTTGTTCATTGGACGATTGCATATCGATGCCTTACTTCCTCAACCTCGTAACTTAAAAAATACGGTTTTGACTTTTTCATATCAAACGACTTCTATTTTGTTCTAATACTGCAACAACTTATTATTTCGATACAATATACATAGATGTAATCAATTCTTTAATAATTCCATTTTAACTTTAACCCAAACACCGAAGTATACAATAATGCAACGTTTTTTTTCTCCTGAAAAATTTAATTTTTTTTAAGATACAAGGTTGAGAAAGTAAGGCATCGACATCCCACATTCTAAATCAAGTATCAGCGGCAATTTTCTGATGATATTGACAAGTTTTTTTAAAGATATAGGAAACCACACAGAAGAGACGACTTCTTCTTAATTCAAGATTATTTTGGAGCAGAAACTGACTTTCTACTCCAGCTTTCTGTTTCTGCAGTACATATTGAAAATTGTAAGCACAATAAATTTAGAAATGCCATCCGAAGATGCTCGTATGTACATATTTTTAGAACGCTTAAAATTTTTGTTTCGTCAAATGGGGTGCAATTTTTTGAAGAAAATCATTTGCCAATTAATGATATTTATATGTATGTATATCGTAGATATTTATATATCCAGAAATAACATTAAGAAATAAAGTTAACTACGACGACGAAATTTTAAACTGGCTAGTAAAATTCATCGCAGAAAATATGATTTCAGTAAAAACCAGTATAGAACAGCTTTAATTAAAAATATTTCTAAATTAAAGTGCAAATTATGATACTATTTATAAGGGCTGTGAAGTCGTCAAGAAAAAGTGATAATTCCGACCCGACTCCATCCGATTAAATTTTTTAAGTACGACTCCGACTCCTTTGATTTGCACACAATCTAACATAACTGTCACGAGACGGAAGATTATGCGTTTTTGTTCTTTCTTCGAAAGCTGCCCTTTTTGCATCATCTTTTATGCCGCAATACAATGATCACAAATTTGTTTAGTTGAGATTTATATGCAAAACTGTTGTAAAAATTAACTTTTAAGTTTACCACAATGCGAGTAAATAATATTTAAGTAAGTAAATAACATTATAAAACAAAACAATATTACTAAATAAATTTTTTAGTAATGCCTTCGCAACTAATTTGGGCCCTTTTCACACGTCACTTTTTACAGTTCTGTTAGTATTCTGTGGTATATGAGACTGGTCCTTATTTGACTTTGAACTATTTTTTTAATATATTAAATTTTAGAACTAAAGAGTTTTGCTACGTCTGTAGTTTCGAAAGAAAGAAACGAGTTTTGCTACAATCCATATAGGATCGAACTAGTTTTGCAAGTCACTATAGACCACCAGGAAAATTATTCATTGATCTTAAGTATATTTTGAAAGTTATATTAATTTATACAAATTATGCAAACAGTTCTAAAAAATTAAACAATAGTTCTGTAGGGGAGGGATAAACTACACTAATTCACATCTTTTTCAACATACGTTTTTTATACTGTTGGAATCAGAATTTTTCCTCTATGGATGTGTAAATTCCCATTAGTCTTGTCTAATGTAGTTTTCGAGATAGAAAAGTTGAAAACAACACCGAGTCCAACTCGCTTAGACGTAAATTATATATAAATATATTTATTCCTTTTATTCCTAGGAGAAACATAGGGCCATTTTTTATTTAATTTTTATTTATGCAGATGCGCCTTCAGTTTTTACTTGAATAATTTGTAAAACACATTTCGAAGAGAAAATTAAGATAAAAGAAATTGTAGTAAGCCTTGTATTATTTTTGGGAAATCGCAAACCTTTTGTTGTTGGACTTGGTACTGCTTGTCTCAAGGGATTGACCAGTACCTATACCAACATGGGAGGTAAAGAACACCAATTCCAATTTAATAAGTAAAGTTATGTTACTTTATATGACGTAGTTTTATTAAGGATATCATCGACATGAAAAAAAAACATATTAGAGTAATATAAAATATTCGAACAAATGCAACTTTTGTGATTTTCAGAAGTATTTGTGATTTTCAACATGATTTTGCGGTCTGCTCTAAAGTTTTTAAAGTGTGGCTTGGTGTAGTTTATCTTCCATCTGTAGAGTTAAAAATAATATGAATTTTTAAACAAATAAATTGAAATCTTTTTCTTTAGTGAACTCGTCATAGTTTTTTCCGTCCCAAGCTACAGGAAATTTCCAGTCATATACATATGTATATGAACATCGCTACAAAAACATTTTTCAATATATGATATATAAAAAACAAATATATCCAAGCGAACTTGTTTACAAATTTGCAAATTTTAATTCCCTACTTCGACTCTATTTCATCAACAATACCTTTCGCGCACTTCAAACAGAGTGAATCGAACCAGTTTTGTTACCACCTGCACTCATAAAAACATAGAAAAAATACATGCTTTGATACAATCTATATTTTTTTCTCATAAAGTGTTAAAAGATTTGTCAAAATCAATTGTTATCTAAATTTTTAAAACTCACCCAATCATAACTTCAAAATTTTTAAAGCAGAATCTCTTAAAAAAAATTCATTTTGAAAAATATTAAAAAAGTTTTTATGCCGAAAAATTGTTTAACAATATAAAAAAATTAAGAAAAATAGGGTGGCAAAGAAGGAAAAACTTGAGAAATGGTAACGCCTCTTTCAAAGCAAATTCAATTATGTCAGTGATGCCACAATAATAATAGAATTTATTGCCACTTTTCTAGTGATGACACTTAAATAATCAAAAGATGTAGAATGGAATACAATTAAATAGGAACATTTTGTAAAAATGTTGAAAAATTTGATTTTTAGCCCAATGTATTTCTTATGGGAAAATTTCGACATCTTCGAAAATTAATGTTATAGCCTTTTTACACTGGTCAACATCTACCATCAAAGATGTAGAAAATGTGAAACACTTGTTTACATTGGTCACTTCTAACATCTACCATCAAACAAAAATGGTATCATATTTTAATAAAAATGTTTTCAAAATAAAAAAAAGTTGTTTTCTACAAAAGTGCCAAAAATTAATAAGAAAACATAAAAATGTATTTCAAGTTCAGTTTGTATAAAAATATAAAAATACCTAACAAAAAAACATTGTAATAAATAAGAAAACTTGACAAATGGTAACGCTTCTACAATAATAATAGAACTTTTTGCCTCTTTTTTAGTGATGACACTAAAATAATCGGAAGATGTAGAATGGAATACAATGAAATAGGAACATTTTGTAAAGATGTTGAAACATTTGATTTTTAGGCCAATGTATTTCTTATGGGAAAATTTCAACATCTTCGAAAATTAATGTTATAACCTTTTTAACCTGATCAACACCAAACATCTACCATCAAAGATGTAGAAAATGTGAAACACTCGTTTACTTTGGTCACTTCTAACATCTACCATCAAACAAAAATGCCACCATATTTGAATAAAAATATTTTCAAAATAAAAAAAGTTTTTTTTATACAAAAGTGCGAAAATTTAATAAGAAAGCACAAAAATGTATTTCAAGTTCAGTTTGTATAAAAATATATAAAATACCTAACAAAAAAACATTGTAATAAAAGAGAAAATTTGACAAATGGTAACGGTGCTTTGAAAACCAATTTTTTTGTCAGTGATGCCACAATAATAATAGAACTTATTGCCACTTTTTCAGTGATGCACTAAAATAATCGAAAGATGTAGAATGGAATAAAATGAGATAGGAACATCTTTAAAAGATGTTGGTTTTTAGCCCTATGTATTTCTTATGGAAAGATGTTAACATGTTCGCAAATTGTGGAAAATTAATGGTAGATGTTGACCAGTGTAAAAAGGTCTTTAGATGTTAAATGTTGACAAATGTAAAAAGGCTATTAAAGAAAACTGTTTTTCTTGCAGGGAACAAATTAAACCAATTTCTTACTAACACAGTTAATTTTTTTTGACTAAATTAGGGTTTTTTTGCTGACTTTCAATTCAAATCGTTATATAAATCTCAATCTGAGAAAAACGCAGATACAAAAAAATTTATGTAAAAATTCTGCTCAAAATGATTAGGTACTTAATATTTACAAACGCATTAAATGTAACTCTAATTTAGTTAAAATAAAAAATAAACTAAAAATTATTCTTAATTTAAAGTCATTTTATTTAGTTTTTCCTTAATTTAAAAAATTTTTTAAAATTTAATTTTATAAACTATAAAAAATTAACTCTAGTCACAATATAGCAATAATTTTTTTAATAAAACTAATAAATATCACATCAATTTCCAAACAAATAAAAAAACAATATTTATAAATAAAAAAAAATAAAATCAAATAAATTTTATTAAAAACACCTCTACAATTCTAGTCACTGGTTACAAAACTACATACTTACATTTCGCCACTTTTGTATTAGTTTAACATTTTTCTTTCGAAAACTTATTACACATTTTTTTTGTTTTCCTTAGCTAAGCAATGTTTAATGTCAAGTTATAAATAATTAATAAAAAATCTACATACATATAAACATTTAAAAATAAAAAAACAAAATATATTTAAAATTTAAGAAAAAAAAACAATAAAATAACTAATCAACTAAATTCATAAAGAAGAATTTCAGCCAATTTATTCTTATTTATGTGTTGTAATATAGTTTAAATATAATGATAATAAAAATTAATTATGTAATATTAAAAATGGAATGAAAGAAATCACTCCCACACTAAATAATAAAAGAAAAAGAATTATGCCAAAATATTTATATGACAGTGTTTTATTTCTATATGCCTAAACATACCGAGCAAACACTTCTATTACCAAGTAACGTACATATCGCACTGGTTTCTCTAAAAAGTCAACTCAAAAAAGTTATTTCAATTTTTTGGGAAAACAAAATTTAAAAATAATAATAAACAGTGAGTTTATCTCTCCTTACATTCCCCACGACAATTGATTGGAATTCTTCCAACATTAATTGTAGTTGTAAGTAGGTTAAGAAAAAACAAAATAAAAACTCACTGTTTATTGTTGATGATTTTGTTTAAACTTTGATATTGTTACAAATAGAACTGTTTCCGTAATTCTTATACGCTTAACAGTTTTATTTGGTTTAATATCTTTAGTTTTTCTAAAATCTTTATGGATGAAGTTTCCTGATGATCTGGCCTAAGCAACCAGTGAAATGCGCATAGGAATAGCTTATCCCATCAACAATAAATTTCAGTGTTTTTATCAAATAATAAAAATTGGGAATTAAGCACGAATAACTAAATCATTTAAATTAAATTTTGTATTCCCACGAAAATTATTTTGACAAAAAATTAAATAATTTTTTTAAACTAAGTGTTTTTAACTGCTGAGTCGAATAAAAAGTATTTATAATGGATATTAGTATCAGTTTATTTTATGATGATCAAAAGGAATACTCTTGTATAGATGTGCTACGTACAAGAAGACAAATTCGTGATGATTCCAACCCTCTTGAACACTTCCCAGTATCAAGTTAGAATTTCTAATAAGTAACGAAACTTTCTTCTGGTTGGATTAACTGATTCAGTAAAACATGAAACATATTACATCAACAAGTATAAATGGTAAGTATAATGGTATTCAAATATTCTCAAAAACAAATTTATTAAATTAATAAATAGAACTAGCTGACCCGGTACGCGTTGCTGGCCCTAAGCAAACATTAGTGTTGTATTATCAGACGATTAATATTGAGATTTAAACGAAATTTACGGCCTTTAAATAAAAATCCATGGAATACCTATCAAAGTTTTTTTACAGAATAACTTGCTTATGGTGTAGATATGGGGTCAATGAAAAAAGAAACACATGTATTAAAGGCAAATTGGAAATTATAGACAATGTTTTTTGTTTTTTTATTTGGTGTAAAAACGTATAAATTTTTTGGGGTGCCGAATCGGGAGCAAGCCACATATAACTGGCCGTGTGAAACAAATGAATTTTCCAAAATTAAGCCAGCAACGCGGACCGGGTCAAGCCGTTCTCAAATTATGCGCTTAATAGAAAAAGTGGGCGTAAAAGTAAAGATGAAAACGTAAAATGGATTATTACGAACAGTTAAAAGAAAAATTAGTCAAATCGATGGAGCAGTTTTTTGATTTTAGGTAAATCGAAAAAATTGGGCGGGGCAAAATTTTCTTTCCGTAAAAACCTAAGTTGGACCATGGCGATCAATTTAAAGAAAAAATCGTCCAAATCGGTCAAGCCGTTCTCAATTTATGTGCTTAATAGAAAAAGCGGGCGTAAAAGTAGGCGTGGTAAATTTTCTTTCGATGAAAACTTAAAATGGATTAATACGAACATTTGAAAGAAAAATTTGTCAAATCGATGGAGCCGTTTTCTGGTTTTTTGTAATTCGAAAAAAGTGGGCGTAAAAGTAGGCGGGGCAAAATTTTCTTTTCGTATAAATCTAAGTTGGACCATGGCGATAACTTTAAAGAAAAAATCTTCCAAATTATATAGATGTCATTGGTGGTGCAATATGAAAATTGGATTTTGCCACGCCCCTCCGCCCCCAGACCCAGACAAAAATCAGACTTCACAGTATCACCCACCTGAATATTCTGAAGATTCCCTGAAAATTTCATCAAAACCGGCCCAGCCGTTTTGGAGTACATACGTTACATACACACATACATACACACATCCTATTTTATATATATAGATAGATAGATAGATAGATAGATAGATAGATAGATAGATAGATAGATAGATAGATAGATAGATAGATAGATAGATAGATAGATAGATAGATAGATAGATAGATAGATAGATAGATAGATAGATAGATAGATAGATAGATAGATAGATAGATAGATAGATAGATAGATAGATAGATAGATAGATAGATAGATAGATAGATAGATAGATAGATAGATAGATAGATAGATAGATAGATAGATAGATAGATAGATAGATAGATAGATAGATAGATAGATAGATAGATAGATAGATAGATAGATAGATAGATAGATAGATAGATAGATAGATAGATAGATAGATAGATAGATAGATAGATAGATAGATAGATAGATAGATAGATAGATAGATAGATAGATAGATAGATAGATAGATCTCATGAGGATGCTTGCATAGATAAGCATGAGACCATATATAACGTAACTACACATCGGGCTTAGATAACGGCTTTGAGTTGGGACCCAGTAAAGAAAAAATATGAGTACCAACAATGTATCACAAATAAGCGAAGAAAATCCTTTCCGTCCAACCGCAAAGGTAAAAAGAACACCACCTAGAACCGGTGTTATACAACCGCTCGCCACACCAATGGTGAAAGATGATGACCAGCATCTTAAACGTCTTAAGATTGATGAAGAAACTGCGTTCGTTCAACTTGGTAGCAAACTGAGTACAATGAATCATATAGTCAGCGAAGCTAGAAACATTCACAAGACTGTAAGGGACAATCTCTTGCAGGCTGTCGCACTGTACCAGCAGCTTCGAGAATACAGGGAAGCTATCGCTCTTAACAACCTTCTGGACACACCCCAGGGTAAACCAGATGTTGTAAGAAGCGATAAACAAACCCAAACGGGGGAAGAATTACCCAAAAATGTTTCGAAAAGGTTAGCCTCTTTCACCCCTGAGAAATGCAAACCTACCAAGAAAATTCGCACATCGCAACCAGAGGAAAAAACTCAAAATGTAGTTAATGCTGAAGACGATAACGCGTGGTCTATTGTGGAAAGGAAGAAGCGAACCCGCAATAACAACAAAGGAAATAAAAACTTTATTAAAGGTAAGGTGACCATACGTACTCTTTTTTAGAGGACAATCATCTATTTTAACTGGCTGTCATCTATAAAATTTGTGTCCTCTTTTATCATCTTTTTTACATAATCTGTCATCTTTGTCCTCTTTATTTTTAAATGCATAATCAATATTTGTTTTTATTTTTATAAACTAAAATAAATTTTATTTCACGGCGATCGCCGGTTTTTTCCTGTCAAATCGTATGGAAAATGTCGTGCCGTGCTTATTCATTTCATACTTCTACTGAACTCTTATTCACTTGCAGTATACAATTTTGAATAAGTTAGTGCAATGCATTTTAATTTTCGTTATTTTTTTTTTTTTGTAATTTTACTTATTTATAAGTAAACGTAAATGTGTATATATCGCTGGCTGAATATGCAAGCAAACCTACTAAGTCCCTTTCAACAAATTTTACAGGAAAACTTTTTTTCCCAATTTGCTGCTTGAAAGGAAAACCAGAAATATAGTTGATTTGACACACTTCAAGACTCAAATTAAAGGAAAACTACATGCTGGCCGACGAGGAATATCTTTCTCTACCACACGGCATCAAAATCTCCATTTACTTAAAAATTGGATTTAACAGGTTTGCATTTTAAGCGATATGTTATTTTTTTTTTAATTTACTTAACATATCGCTCATTTGCTGCAAGACCGGCATAAATCAAAAAATACAATTTTGGAGTTAGTGATGCAGAATTGTTCGCAATGTTTTTCTTTATATTGTGTATAAAATTCATGTTTATATCCTTTATACTTTCCCCATTTGAAGAGAATGTATCGTTATTTTTTCTAAGTGATTAGAGCAAATCAAAAACTTTAAACGCGTTTATCTCGAAATGGATTTTTTTGACTTATGCCGGTCTTGCAGCAAATGAGCGATATGTGAATGTGGGAATGTAAATTTGTCAGTAAAATATGTAAAAAAAATCTTAAATTTTTTACTTTTTTTCTTTTTGTCCTCTATTTTTATTTTCAAAATCTGGTCGCCTTATTAAAGGTAAATGCGAAACAGTAACAATAAATGCTGGTGGCTCAAGTTATGCTGATATTTTGAAGGAGATGAAAAATACGATCAAACCTGATCAAATTGGTGTGGGTATAAAAAAGATCCGCAAAACAAATGATGGAAATGTTTTAATAGAAATGACAAAAGGTGAAGGTCAAGCGAGAAAACTAGAAAGCGCTATAAAAGAATCTTTTGGAAACAATCTTGAAGTTCAAACAGTAGTGGAAAAATACCTCTTGGATATTAGAGACATGGAAGAAACAACAGACGAAGAAGAAATAACCAATGCCATCTTGCAGGCTACTGGTGAAACTGAATGTGGCAGAATTAAAGTACGCAATATACGAGATTTCTACGGCGGTACAAAACAGGCACTCGTAGAAGTACCAAGAAATATCGCTGTTACGTTACTAAAGAGAAACAGGGTCAAAGTTGGACTTGTACTATGTCGTGTAAGAAGGAAAATCTTTGCCAAGAGGTGCTTCAGATGTCTTGAGCAAGGGCACATTGTCCGGGACTGTCGTGGTAAAGATCGTAGACAGACATGCATGAAATGCGGTATAGATGGACATAAATTAAATGGATGTAAAAACGATCCGAGATGCTTGATCTGCTTGGAAGCTGGGCGACAGGATGTAAACCACTTTATAGGTGCTAGCAGTTCATGTAGCTATAAAAATGGCAATTAAGTTACTTCAGATCAATCTAGGAAGAGGCCGTGAAGCTCAACAGCTGATGATAAGTAATGCTATGAATAAAGGAATAGATATAGTATTAATAAGTGAATATTATGCCAGAATTGAAGGAAGTGCTTGGTACCAAGATGCTCTGGGCAAGACATCTATATATTTGCGTAACCCGCAGATCACAGTAAATAGAATTGATGAAACAAATGAAAATTTCGTTGTCCTACACACTAATGATGTTCGAATATATAGTTGCTACTTTTCACCGAACATGGATATATCAGAGTTTCAGCATAGCATTGACAAACTAGAGCAACACGTAAAGAATGGCAATAAGCCGGTACTGATAGGAGGTGATTTTAACAGCAAGTCATCAGAATGGCTTTCGGCAAAGACGGATAAAAGAGGTATTTCGGTAAGTGAAATGATTGCATCTTTGGGACTGATTGTCTTGAATAAAGGAAGGTCCGCGACCTACAGGGGGCCGTTATCTTCCAAAAGAAGGGAATCTAATTCGATTATAGATATAACTTTTGCGTCACCGTCAATAGCAGCTAAAGTATTAAAATGGGAAGTCCTAGAGGAGGAAACACTAAGCGATCACCAGTATATAGAAATGGAAATAGATCTATCGTGTCACAATATAATTTCGAACCAAACTCGAATCAGATGGAACACCCGAAAGATAAACAAGCAACTATGTTTAGAAAACCTTACGACGATCAAAACAACAACAGAAATGGGAGATAGTCTGAATATAGATGAAGTTGTCGCTCAACTTACCAATATACTTACCGAGATTTGTAATGCTGGAATGACCAGAACCAAAGTTCTTGGTCGATCACGGAAGCATGCTTACTGGTGGAATCAGGAAATTGCCAGACTCAGAGGAGAGTGCCACAGGGCAAAACGAATAGCCACTCGAAGCAAAGGTGACCTAGCGGTAATAGAAGCGTATAGAAGAGCTAGAAAAAGCCTTAGAATGGCGATCAAAGATTCCAAGAAAAAATCGTGGGAACTTCTATGTGACGAAATAAAGGATGACCCTTGGGGACTTCCGTATCGAATAATAATGAGGAAACTAGGAAATCGAAACACAATTCCAGGCATAAAAGACCCAACTTGGGCATATACTATAGTGACCACACTTTTCCCCAAAATTGATAGGGACGGTTATAACTTTTCCTTACCTCAATGTGCAGAGGATTGTGACCTTTTTTCGCACAAGGAGGTAATTGATGTAAGTCGCACATTGAAAAAACACAAGGCACCAGGACCAGATGGGATCCCGAACGAGATCGTGTCCCTGGTGTGTGAGCATTGGCCCGATATATTTAAGGATACTTTTAACCGTTGCCTTAAAATGGGAATCTTTCCAAGGGCGTGGAAGAAACAATACCTAGTATTGCTACGTAAAGCTGACAAACCATTGAATAATACATCTTCATATAGACCCTTATGTCTATTAGACACCTGTGGAAAGTTCTTGGAGAAATTACTGTTGAATAGACTTGAGATTGAAATAAATAGAAATGGCGGATTCTCAAACATGCAGTTTGGGTTTGTAAAAGGAAAATCGACTATTGGTGCTATCCGTGAGGTTGTAAATACTGCAAAGAGGGCCATGGAAAATATGAGATTCTGTTCTATCGTAACTCTGGACATTAAAAATGCTTTTAATTCTGCGAGCTGGAATGTAATCCGTCAAACAATGCGGGATCGAAATTTTTCGGAATACTTGATCAGGATGGTAGATAGTTATCTGCAGGACAGAATACTGGAATATGAAATAGAAGGTGGAGTAAACTATTACGAAGTGTCGGCTGGTGTCCCCCAGGGCTCTATTCTTGGTCCATTCCTATGGAATCTAATGTATGATGGGCTGTTGAACATAAACTTACCGGGGGGTTCGAAGCTAGTGGGTTACGCAGACGATGTGGCTCTGTTAGTGGACCAACCCTCTACACCGTTGATAGAGATAGTGACGAATGACTCTCTAGCGAGAATTAGTAGGTGGTTGAGATCTAAGGGTCTAACACTTGCGGCACATAAAACGGAGGCGATTCTTGTAACTAAACGAAGGTCTTTCGGGTATCCGGGACTAAAGGTCGAGGGATATGAGCTGACTTTCAACAGAACCCTTAAATACTTGGGAGTAATCTTGGATAACAAGCTATCCTTTGAACCACACATTAGAATGGTGACTGAAAAAGCTCTGGGAACAGCGGCGAAGCTAGCCAGAATAATGCCAAATATAAGGGGTCCAGGACAAACCACCAGAAGATTAATTGCCACGGTAGCATACTCACAGGTGCTTTACGCAGCTCCTGCTTTCAGTGATGCTGTCAAAAACAACAGGAAACTAAGGGATATCCTGGAAAAAGTGCATAGGACTTGCTCGATACGAATAACGTCAGCATACAGGACTATATCCAGCGCGGCCGTGTCTGTACTCGCTGGTGTACCACCGATCGATCTGTTACTGACCGAAAGAAAGGAAATATATGAAAGACGAGAACATATAACACGTGCGGGTGAAAACTTCGATGGAAGGGAAAAGATACGTATAAAGGATGATGCAAGGGAAAGGCTGCTCCGAACTTGGCAAATACTATGGGATGAAACGGATAAGGGTAGATATACCCACACTCTTATTCCGAACATAGGGGAGTGGATGGGTGGAAAACATGGGGAAATGAACTTCTTTCTTACCCAGGTATTTAGTGGGCATGGCAACTTTGGCACATACCTCAAACGTTTCAAGAAGAGGGAATCGGATGTTTGCGAACTCTGCTGTAGCTCCGAAGACAACGTTGAACATACCGTTATGAAGTGCGGCTTTTCGAGGAGCAGAGGAAACATATTTCAGGAAATGTCTGAGAACACCACGATAGCTGATATATTTAACTTAATGATATCAAGCCCGGAGAAATGGAACCAATATTCACGTGCAATTGAATCTATTCTGAGAGCGAAAATGGAATGGCAACGAGCACAGGCGCCGAACCCCTAATCTCATACGAATGTATGCTGGACGGGGGAGTAGGAAAAGGTGGTGGTTGATGACCAAATAAATGAACTCCACCCCGAAGTAATGCTGGAGTGGTTCCGGGGTGGTGGTTCCGGTGTGGGGCCACTAGTTGATAGCTCGCTATCACTACGTCCAAAAAAAAAAAAAAAAAAAAGATAGATAGATAGATAGATAGATAGATAGATAGATAGATAGATAGATAGATAGATAGATAGATAGATAGATAGATAGATAGATAGATAGATAGATAGATAGATAGATAGATAGATAGATAGATAGATAGATAGATAGATAGATAGATAGATAGATAGATAGATAGATAGATAGATAGATAGATAGATAGATAGATAGATAGATAGATAGATAGATAGATAGATAGATAGATAGATAGATAGATAGATAGATAGATAGATAGATAGATAGATAGATAGATAGATAGATAGATAGATAGATAGATAGATAGATAGATAGATAGATAGATAGATAGATAGATAGATAGATAGATAGATAGATAGATAGATAGATAGATAGATAGATAGATAGATAGATAGATAGATAGATAGATAGATAGATAGATAGATAGATCGATAGATAGATAGATAGATAGATAGATAGATAGATAGATAGATAGATAGATAGATAGATAGATAGATAGATAGATAGATAGATAGATAGATAGATAGATAGATAGATAGATAGATAGATAGATAGATAGATAGATAGATAGATAGATAGATAGATAGATAGATAGATAGATAGATAGATAGATAGATAGATAGATAGATAGATAGATAGATAGATAGATAGATAGGTAGATAGATAGATAGATAGATAGATAGATAGATAGATAGATAGATAGATAGATAGATAGATAGATAGATAGATAGATAGATAGATAGATAGATAGATAGATAGATAGATAGATAGATAGATAGATAGATAGATAGATAGATAGATAGATAGATATAGAAGATATCTAGTTTAAGAAAAATATATAACAACTAATTTCAAATTATACGGCCAATGTTCTGGAATTAAAATCGATGGTAGTTTTAAAAGCAGTTCTGGTAAATATCTATAAAGGTCGTGATACACTATCCTACACAATCGTACGATTCATTCACTGGAAAATCTGACAAATTTCTATCACACTCAAAAAAAAATCGCAACAAAAGTCTGTAAAGGTCGTGATACGCTATCCTACACAATCGTACGATTCATTCACTGGAAAATCTGACAAATTTCTATCACACTCAAAAAAAATCGCAACAAAAGTCTGTTACAGGTGCCACACTATTACACAAAAAAGATGCTTTAAATCAATGAAGCCGACATTGTTGTTTTTTTATCAGCTGTATTAGAAAATACAACTCTGATCGCATAGAAACTATCATTTTATGAAAATTTTTAAAAACTTTTGCAAATCGGTCAGACTTGTCAAAAAAATCTGTCATTTAGTTAAATTTTTAGGCCACACTATCATACTTTATGAACACACACGATTTTTTTGACATATCGTACGACTAAATAGGATAGTGTGTAGTGACCTTAAGTGGTACTCGAAGTACGAGGTATAAAAAAGAAAATATATTTTATAAACTTATTCGATTTTAATTTCACTCGAATGCAATTTTCAGAACATGGCTGGTAATTTTTGGATATTCTTACATTAAAAATATCTATCCAAATTCAATTACTCAGGCTCAATAAGGATAAATCACATCTTTGTTATTTTAAACAAAAAATTAAAAGTTAGGGTGCGTTCGTAAATGCAGTTGTTGCGCATCAGTTGCGCATTAGTAAGTCCCTTTTAGACAGGCAAAGTTTACTTTGCTAATGGCCATTTTCTCAATGTACCGTTAAACTGCCTGTTACTAAATGACAACATAAATTTATTAGACCGATAAACTGTCTGTTAATAATTTTGACACCGTTTGCCCAGACAGCCCCTTTAAACGATACTTCGTCTGGCCTTCCTTTCACACTGAAGATTTCGTCGAGTGGTTTGTTCTCTAGCACCTGCCATTTCTCGACACTGATCCTTCTATCGGAATTCATACGATCAATGACAGCCGCCAGAATACCGTCCTTACCCGACAACTCCCTCAGCTTCCTTGACGTGGATTGGTCCTCTCTGGAGCCAGTCCTCTTAGTTATCTCCTTGCCAACACCAGCCTGACCAGTCCTCTTAGCCTCTAGGGATTTCTGGTCATCACCAGACCTAACTCTCTTAACAACCCCCCTCTTGGGGGGCTTAGCAGAGCTCTGTCGGTGATCACCCGATTTCCCTGCAGATGTTGACTGGTTTGTCCCGGTAATTCCTTTAGTGACTCCCTTAAGGGGTGGCTGTCGGAGATTATCAGGACTTTTCCAGTCCTCATCGCGCGATTAGTAGTGGGTGATTCGTCAACAGGCTTAGCTCCCTTAGCCGTGACCATGCTGTCACGGTTAAGAGAAACAGGTGTTGACTCTTTACCCTCCTATTTTTCCTCCGCTCCCTTATTGGAGGATTCCACAGCAGGGGTTGCTGAGGATTTATTGTCTTTACTGACAATCTTTGAGTCCTCAGCAGCCCTTGCTGTGTATCTCACAGGTTAGGGAACACCTAGGATTCGTTCGAATCTGGCATCGTTCTTTCGGTGCTTCCTCAGCAAATGCCTATCCCGCCCATCGTGCAGTGAGGAGTCTTTCTTAGCTATCTTTTCTAGAAAGGCTAAGGAGACTGTCACACCACTCTTGGCTTTTTATAAGCTCGTTCGGCTAACTGATGTGACCTGTTCTGTCGCATCCTGCCGAACAATGGGTTTTGATTCACTCGCCAATCCACTTTCCATCCCGAGTGTGAGCTCAGAAACCGATGGTCCAGCCCTTTGGTCCTGATCATCAGCCGAAATCATTGTGATTTCGTGCTCATCATCAGAGCCCAGAGTTAGATCACCAAGTCTTTCCGAGGCACCTGTTCGAGATGGGGTGCCGACTGGGGAGGCCATCACGTCCGTCTCTGTCAGTTCTGTTAATAACTGGCCCTGCTGCAGCAGAATATCCCTGTGAATACTCAGCCAGTCGGAGTCTGGATCTGACGCCGAACCTGCCGAGTTGTCGGAGACATTCCCTGCACCGCGTCCTAAAATTGCGTCCTTTTTGTTTTGGTTTTCAAGTTTTTCCAGTTTTTGGTCCCACGAGCTTGAACGTAAGAAAAAGGACCGTCCCGCGCAGTGACGCCTTGCACAGACTAGGCTAAGTTACAACTGACCCTTGCCATCGGCATCAGAGGGAAGGTGTTCACGACCAGTTTCTTTAACCACTAACTAGCCATTCAGGTCCTCGGCAATGCAGTCAACCACCTTGACCTTAAAAGTGAGGGATGTTGGAAAACAGAAGGGGGATAGATAGGATTATAGGTAATGGGATATGGGATGGATGGATGGATGGATAGCCCTTAATCAAGCTGGCCTTAGAGCTTATGCCTTATAACTTGTTTCGGCTAGACTTATCGACTCAGTTTACAAGACATACACTACAGCCAGCATTTAAGCCACTACATCGCGATAAGATAGTTAGTTATCCAGGTGGTGGTAGGGCTTCTTTGTTGAGAGAGAAAATATTCTTTCAATGGAACAATTTTAGAATTCGATCTAACGCTGGCATTAGTGTTTACCAGTGTGTTTTTCTGTATAAATGTTGAAATTTTGGGGTTTTGGGAAAATAAAACTTATAGCTTTTGAGTTTAAAGAAGAAGTCATAATCTTACAAAAGAACAATCTACTGTCCTTTATTTTGAAAAAAATCTTAAAGGACGCCGTATCAAAAAAGGACTTTCCTCTTAAAAAAAGGACGAATGTTCACCGTATGTATAACTAATCAACTTTTGATTCGTTCATTATGTAAAATTTTGTATCAATATCTCATTTTAAAATTATTTTCAATTCTTTGATTAAAAAATAACAAGTTTAATAAGTTTAAAACTTTAATAAAAAATTCAAAAATGTACAAAATGCCTTATTTTTGTTAGTATTTTCGTGTATTAATTAATTTATAATACAATTGATATATGCAAATTAATATTGACCACTAATGAAAATTCGTATTGGAATCACTGAACTTCATTGGTCGCACTGCCAAAAATTACATTGAAGTCAAAAATATTTTTAATTTTGTTGTTGCTATCTACCAGGGCTGCCAGATAAATTTGTGAGAAAATCGTAAATTTCCTGAGAAAAAGTAAAAAAAAATCGTCTTTCACGTTTCGAAAAATCGTCTAAAAATCGGACATCTTAAAATTTACTTTTTTTAACAATTTTTGTTCGATTTAAAAAAAAAAACATTAAAAAAAAAATAATTACTTCATACCCAGCTAGCATTTTCAATCGTGTAAGAGATACTAGGATTATCATGAAGAGCCTCTTTGATCGTCGATGACCGCATATTTTAATTGTAGACACGGGAAAAACTGTAACACAACTTAGAATATTCCATAGTACAGCGAAAGACGCTTCTTCGATCGTTGTGGGAATCGATTAAGACGTAGGCTAAGAGTATCTAACGTGTCCTTCATGTCAAGTATCGTTTGAGACTGATGTAGATATTATCTTACAACTCGTGATATGTTCGCCATATAATTGTTGAAAATATGATTATACAGAGAATCGTAAAAGGTTCATTCGGTGATGGTATGACGAACGATAAGTAAAATGTAACATTGTCGGTTTTGTACTCTGAAAATAAACATTGAAAGATTTTCTTAAGACTGGCATATTACAGCCTTACCTAAACAAAAGCGGCGCGCATTTTCTAGTTTTTGAATAGAGTGGCCTCAACGCTTTGCAATTGTAAAAACCGATTTTGATACCTCGTTAAATAGTAAAGTTTTCCTCTATCGTTAATTAATAACGTCAATTTAGTTATTGGTCAATCTAGCGTTTTTGTCTCTATTTTAATTTATAATTTGTGGGTTTTATTAAACAAGAAAGCTATCACTTCTGTGCGTGACACAACTTTGAAGCTCTTTCAGGCTTGACATATCAGAGTAAAACCTAAGCAAAAGAAAACGTTCCGCCTTCCGCTCTTTTTAAGGTACGGCTGTTAAACATTCCAAGATTAAAAACGAACGAGTCAGAAAATTAAATGTTTTATTCAGACTTTGGAGACTGAAAAAAATCAGCAAATCGGCACTTTGCTAATTTCAAAACAAAAAATATTCAAAATGACGATAAATCGTCAAATCAGGCAGCCCTGCTTTCTACATAAATTCATGTTGCGTATTAAAAATATTCAACGCCACAAGATATGCAGTGTTTTATTTATATTTTAATTTTCAATGTCAGCTGCTTAGTTTCCACTAAAACATGCTTCGTTTCTGCAGTGAATTTTTTTTCCAAATTTGTATACCAGTTTATTAAAAAATGTTCCACGTTGCCATTCTTGAGAAGACCTTGTCGTGGTTACAAACTATTTATGTACCTCTACTGCAAACTCTTCCCATAACTCCTTACGTGCATTTTTCGTCATACCAAACTTTAGGTTTCCGCGAGCAATTTCTCAATTTTTTCTCAGTAAGCTGGACAAGCCGCTTTCGTTGTTAATTTTCAAACTAATAAGTGTTCAAAAATAGCAAAAGTTATTACAAAAGTTTATACTTACGATCATGGTGAAATTACTAGAAGGTGGCAGCACTAGGAGTTGTTGTACAACAATACAACAAAAACAGGCAAATTTGTTTGTGTAAAATAGTCCATTATGTCAAAAATATGGATTTTCACCACACCAAAATATTATTGTTTTTATTTAATGAATCGTCATAAACCTGAATATTAACATCGAGAAATTTTACAAAGGAATGAAGTGGAAGCTCCCCGCAGTTTAAATGAACTATAGGCGAAGTTTTCCCGGGAACAAAAGCTTTTAGTTTGGTTTTAGGCAATAAAGACCAAAAGCAACAGTAAGGTAGTAGCCAAAAAGGCAATGTTAAAGAAGACAATTTTACATGACACAAATATCAAGAACAAAGAATACTTTGAAATAATTATTTAAGAAAGTAATGGCTTTATCATGGAAAGCAAAGCTGACTAGCATATTAGACAAGGGATTTCCAATGAAACGGAGGACTTAAATAAATTTGCCTTTACACTATCTCAAATTTGACTTACGATGATTAGCATCCCATTAAGGGATTCTCTCAACATTCACGACTGTCGATATCAATTTGTCATGTGTTCACATTGTTGGTAACACTTTGCATGGCATTTTTAGGTGACATATAGATGCGTCTACGTCTACCCTTTACATGCTCCTCTGGCGCACCGGTAATAATAGGTTTAAAACTTTAAAAGAAACCATTTCTAAAAAACAATCTTTTAGCATGGGCGGGTGATTTAAAGTTGTAGTTTTTGGTGGAAAAGTTATGTAGCGGTACAACGATGTTATTCATATTCCACTTTAGCTGTTGTTGGGTGGTTCACAAATCAACAAACCCAACCAAACCAGTTCACATACACAAAATTCTCAAATTCACTTACACTACACTTTCAATTTTGTGTTTTTATCTAGAAGAATAATTTTTATAATCTTTTGTGTATTTAAGTGGCATTACATCAAAAAACAAACAAATGATTTTGACATAATGAAAGTTCACCATGAATTGAGCAAAAAATAATAGATTCCGTAGTGCTGCCACCTTCTAATTATTTCACCATGCTTACGATCTCTATATTTTGTTTTCTATTTTCACCACATTAAAAAAAATCAACTTTAACTGCCAATAACACAACCACTTTTTAGCAGTTCGTCAGGTTATTATTGTTTTAGCCATCAACTCGGTTTTGAGAAAAACGATAAAAAAAGGTTGACAATAAATTTTCTCAAAAACTCCATATCAAATTTTATTTCTTATTATGATGTTTTCTTTGACGTGGAGAAAAGTAAGTCTATGGCAAAAACAATGAAGTTGATAGTTAATAGAGATTTATAAGGACAGATTGGTATGTTTTAGAATGGTAATAATTGCTAAACACTCTCCTATAAGCATCGAACTGCAAATACAACATAATGTGGAAAGAAAATATAGGTTAGCTAGCGCAAATCAATATTCAACAATTAGTTTTGTTGTGGGCTCCATATTCATCTCAAGTTTCACATTGCGTTCGATAATTTTTAACTATTGTGACGATTTACATATCTTAACCTACGTTGTTCATTATTCGAATGGCGCAAAGCAATAGTAAAGTATAATTGTGTTATGTTTGTATCGAAAATTTGCTCTATATGCAAAAACTTGTCATATTTAGCAATATAATGTTTAATGAAAAAATGTTGATGTAGACCAAAGTCGATGCTAAATATCTCAGATTCTATACGAGACATCAAAAAATGGAATTTGGAATATGAAAGAGAATATTGACGCCATATATAACCCATTCCTAACTAATTTTTTTCAAAAATCTCGTGTAGGCTAAAACGATGACCTGAAGAGTTGTGTGTATTGAACATTTTTGTCGACCAAACATTTAAAAAGTTGAAAATGGCAGTACCACGAAAAACAGATACCAGTTGAGTTAAGAATGGCAATGTGAATTTACCAAGGACAACCAAACTTTTACAAAAAGGAGAACCGCAATAGGGGCATAGTGTTATGATTGCACCTTTGTACAATTATAAGTAAAACGCATAAGAGTTCTATTAACGATGTTTATTATTCAAGGTATCAATAAGAACTAACTAACAAAAAGGAAAACAAAATTAAAAGCGTTTAATTCAAATTGTCCGGCGTTGCCAGACTAGTGATAGTATATTTTTGGCTATTGCCAACATCTCCCTCTTTAAGTGGGAGTGTATCGTCTAGGAGCACGATGACTTCGGATGGATCTACGTGGTGCAAGATCCTCAACAGCTTCGTTAAGATGTTCCATCCCATGAGTATTTGATGATTCCGTTTCCGTTGTTTCCGAATTGGTTGTGGATAATTCACTCTCGTCTTCTACAGACAAGCCAGAGTTTGTATTAACCGCTTCTGATATATCCAAGAATTCTAATGGTTGTGATTCTGAAGCTTCACTCGAAAATCGCATCCGCAACTGATTTATATGAGATCTAATAAGAGTATTTCGACGTCTTGTCGATATAAGTACGTTGTATATTACGTCCCCAACTCTTTCTATGACTTCTCCGCCAGCCCATGACATATTATTTTTATTAAAAACTTGAGCATATACTCTATCACCAGGTTTAAAAATACGTTCCCTAGCTCCGTGTTTCACATTGTAAGCATGTTCCATTGCTGTGATTCGTTTCTTTTCCGTGGCTGGTGATGGCTTTAACAGGTCCAGTGGTATTTGGAGACGTCGGCCAATAAAGCATTCGGAGGGGCTTTTACCACTAGGTGTTGCCATGTTAGGTGTTACTCTGTATTGGGAGAGAAAATTCATCAAATTCACATTATCATCAGGACAATCGTCACAGTAGGATTTTTCAAGCGCTCTTTTTATCGTATCCACAAAACGCTCAGCTTGGCCGTTGGATTGAGGATGATAAGGTGGTGTGCATATATGGTGTATCCCCCGTTCTTCACAAAAATGTTTGAAAATCGAGCTCGTAAACTGTGTCCCATTATCAGACACAATGACCTTTGGTTGACCATATCGACTTATAAACTCGTGAACTTGTTTGATCATTTCCTTCGATGATATAGTAGAAGTTTGTACAGCCTCTGGCCACTTAGAAAAAGCATCTACCAAAATAAAATAATATTTACCACGCAATGGCCCGGCAATGTCTATATGTATACGATCAAGTACTTCATTTGGTATTGGCCATGAGCTAAGAACAGACTTTGTTGGAGATTTTGCAGCCATTGCACAGTTATGACAATTCTTTACGTAAACGGAAATATCCGCGTCAATTTTTGGCCAATAAACATACGACCTGGCGAGGCTCTTCATACGTTCAATGCCCTGATGGCCTTTATGAAGTTGTTTCAAAATACGATTCTGAAAAACTGCTGGTATAACCACACGATCTCCTGACATGACACAACTGTCCACAATATACAAGGATTCTCTTCGGTTGTAAAAGGGTTGGATATCTGATGTTAAGTTTCCGTAGCAATGCCATCCTTCTTTAAGACATTTTATTACTCTCTGTAGGGTGGAATCTTTTGTTGTAACGATACGAACCATTTTCTGTGTAACCGGCATGTGTTTGTATAGCAGCTATGACAAATTCTTCATCTTGTTGTTGATTATTAATGAGCCGAGAAAGTATATCGACATTTCCGAAATCGTAGGTGTTCACATATTGAATTGTAAAATCATAGCTCATCAACACGAGCGCCCATCTTTGCAGACGATTTGCGGTGTGTGTAGGAATACCTTTTTTGGAACCGAAAAGAGAAAGTAGCGGTTTGTGATCCGTTAATAAGGTAAAATTGCGACCATAAATCATTCGATGAAATTTAGTGCAACCATACACCAGAGCCAGGGCCTCTTTTTCTACTTGGCTGTACCCTTGTTCCGTTGGTGTAAGTGCCCTCGAAACATGATAAATAGCCCTCCGTGTTCCATCGGGCATTTCGTGGAAAATCTGGGCACCGATTCCCACTGTTGATGCATCCGCCGCCACAAAAATAGGTAGTCTTGAATCGTAGTGTGTTAAAAATAATTCGGTTTGAAGTAGCCTTTTAAATTCATTAAATGATTTTTTACAATCTTTCGTCCATTCCCACTTAGTATCGTTCTTCAACATGTTGTCTAAGGGATGGCGGATGTTACGCATGCACTTTATAAACTTACCATAGTAGTTAATAGCGCCCAAAAAGGAACGAAGTTCCGATACGTTGTTTGGACGTGGCATATTTCTAATTGCCTCAACCTTGAAAGGATCCGGGTGGATGCCCTTGCAATCAACTACATGTCCAAGATATTTAATTGATGATTTTAAAATTTCACATTTTTCCCAGCGAACTGTAAGGCCATGTTGCTGAAAACGTTTTATAACCTCTTTTACCTTAACAGAATTTTCGTGCATACTAGGTGATGCAATTATTACGTCGTCCAAATAAGCGAAAACGCCATCGAGTCCAGCAAGGATGGTGTCCATCGCCTTTTGAAACGCACCAGGTGCTGATGTTACCCCAGGAGGTAAACGATTGAATTTAAAAAGTCCTTTATGCGTGTTGATAGTAAGCAACTGCTTAGAGTTTTCGTCAACTTCAAATTGAAGGTATGCATCCGAAAGGTCTATTTTACTAAAATATCTGCAATTGGACATTTTAGCAAAAATTTCGTCTGCATGTGGTAATGGATACAAATTAGGTTCCATACAATGATTCAAGCCCGTTGAGTAGTCGCCACAGATTCGTATTTTGTTGTTTGGCTTACGAACCACTACTATTGGTGCTGCCCACTCAGAATGTGTCATGGAAGTAATAACGCCTTCAGATTCTAATCTATTCAATTCAGCTTCAACCAATTGAAGTGTTGCATATGGTACCGGTCTTTTTGGTTTAAACACTGGTACTGAATTTTGTTTCACCTGAAGTGTTAATTTAAACTTTGTGCAATGTCCAGTTCTGTCCTCAAGAACTTCAGGAAACTGTTTTTTAATTTCATTAAAAATAACCTGTTTCTCCTCTGATGCCGATATAGAATTACAAATAAAATTTAAATTTTTGTCCCAATAGTTGAATTTATCAATCAAATCCGTACCGAATACATTTAAGCCATTTAGTTCTGTCACGTATAATGTTCCAATTTGATTTTCATCGTTGTGTCGTATTTCTGTTGTAAATTCGCCGATTATAGGTATTTGATTATTCGAAGCATCTGCTGCCCTCTGCATACATGGCTGTAATTTTGGTCTACCTATAAGAATCCAATTTGATTTTGAAATAATTGTTACATCAGCTGCTGTATCCAATTGCAATTTCATTTGTTTGTCTGCTATTTTTATTGTCATGAATTTACGCCGTTCTGCATGATTATGAATTGCTTTCACGATGTGTGATTGTGTTGGTGTAGCTGCAACAACATTTGTACGCCATTTGTCACCGTTACGTTTTTCGTTGCCATGCTGTGGTTGTTTGTACGACGCATGCCTTGTTTTGTTGTGTTTCGGCGAATGAGGTGTCCGAAAACAGCCGCAATATCCGTTTTTGTGTCCTACCTTACCGCATTCTTCGCATTTGTGTTGTGTATAAGAACAATCTTTGACATAGTGCATTGATCCACACTGCCAGCATGGACGTGTTGGTCCATCGTATTTTGTCTTACCAGAATGCTCCCCGGACTGTACGTCGATCCCAATATGTTTGTTTTGCACCTTCTTAAAGGATACCGCATTCACTTGAGGTGTTTGTTTTTCCACAAGGCTTGCATCATTTTTAATTACCATCATTCGTTGCACCTCAGTTGTTAATTTTTCCAACGTAATATCGGCGTTGCTATCCAACATGGATATCAATTTACTACGATTCTCCATGTAAATGGGTGATTGCAAACCGATAATAAACATAAGGCACTTAAATTGTTGTGGGGTCATTTGATTGCTATGAAAACGTTCACATAACTTGTTAACCCTTCCAGCATACGAAATAAAGTCCTCGTTTTCATCCTTAACATTTCTAAGACAATTGTACCGGGCATTAAAAAGAGACTCCTGACGATCAAACAATGTAGTGAGTGTAGTTAGGGTGTCATTAAATTTAAGGTCATGTGGTTTCCTCGGCAATAAGAAGTCAGCATAACGGTCGTATACTTGTTGGTTTAGTTTTCTCAGAATAAGACGAACTTTCGATGAATCGTCAAGTGCCTTGGCATCTTCCAAGAAAAGCACTTCATGACGGCTGTACCAATTTGAAAAATACAAATTTGAATCCGGATCATAACGAAATTCATTAATACTTTTGGATAATACATCCATTAGTTGTTCCTGTCCGGCATTGGTGGCAAGTTGTGATGTGCTTGCCCCATTTGATGACTGCAGAATGCCTGCAAGAGATTCGATTAGGCTTTGTTGTCGCGCTGCAGCTTCATTTTGTTGAACCAAAAGTTTGGTCATGACGCTTTCCAGTGTGTTATTCATCTTTTTTTTTCAATTAATGTAAGTTCGAAAAAAAACAATCTTCGTCGCCACTGTTATGATTGCACCTTTGTACAATTATAAGTAAAACGCATAAGAGTTCTATTAACGATGTTTATTATTCAAGGTATCAATAAGAACTAACTAACAAAAAGGAAAACAAAATTAAAAGCGTTTAATTCAAATTGTCCGGCGTTGCCAGACTAGTGATAGTATATTTTTGGCTATTGCCAACACATAGCATTTTGTGTGAACATGTAGATAATTAAAACGAACCATAATCAATCAAAAACTATTTCGAAGTTTTGCGTAGCTACGACCGTTTGCTTTAAAGTTGACGATATATTATGAAACCTTTAAGGATGACTAACTATCAGCGACTTTTAAAAAGGAATGTTATGCCCCAATTACTGGTTACAACTCAACTCAGTTGAGTTGAAACAAAACTACTTATGAAAAGTGATATTCCGTTTTTTTGGATTTTAGATGACGATTTGAAAAATTAAACAACATCTTGATATCGTCGTTGCTCCGACAAAATCAGCTATGTGTTTTTTCCTGGTTTTTCAGGAGAGCAAAAAAACCGTTTTATGTGGTTACTTTATCACATATTATTAAAATGAAACGTTTAATTGAACAAATGTTAACATTGCTTTAAGTATTTCGTGAAATAAAACTCGACTTATTGGCCATTGGGCAGCTATTACAAATTTTTTCGAAAAAACTACACATAACTTATTTTGTTGGAGCATTTTTAATAATATTTTTTAATTTTTTTTACACATAGCTGTTTTGGTTTGAAGAAAGAATGAATATTTTAATTTAAACTAAGCTTATTTTAAGCAATATCTGAGTTAAATAAGGAATAGTATACAATTTTTAGGACTTTAAAGAATTGTAAGTTTAGAAAAATGTTGAAATGCCTGCAGATATAGATACCATTCTACCAAGATTAAACAAATATGTTGAATTCGATAAATCGGACATATAAATTAATTAATGGGGACTAAGGGAGAATGCCTCGCCCAATTATGACGAATAATGACCAGTCAGGGCTTTGCAAAATAAATTTTGCAGCCCCTTTGATACACCACTTTTGTTTCTTTTAGATGACTTTAGAATTTAAGACATCATATATTTTTACTGAAATCATTCTTTGACAAATTGAAGTTAAGAAGTAAACCATAGTTGATTTGCAAATTTGATAGGTGAATGCCCACTGGCATCTTTACAAAAATGACAATGTGTTACATTCCCTAATTCCAAAAAAAGTTGTGGCTTATAATGGGTTAAATTAATTTTGGGACAATAGCCATAAGGAATCTATTTAGTATTTCAAAAAATTTTATAAAATAGAAAATTGAGAGCAAATGATTTAAATTATCATAAAATGCGTGGTAATCTTTATGCATACATATATTTTTTTGAGTGACTGCATATAGAAGTATACTTCTATGTTTTGGTGGGCACCCATAGCAAACATATTTCACAATATGGTCACCTCCAACAAAATTATTACTAACGAAAAATTTTAAGCATATTGTGGATTATTAACCATAATATAGTCACCGGCAACCATACTATGGTTAAAGTAGTTATCCATCTAGAAGCCACAACCATATGGTTTCCTCCGAAAAATAAAACAAAACAACTCATTGAAGTTTGTTATGTGGTGTTGTAAGTGAAGAATATCGAAAATTAGTTTTTCATTATATTTGGGTTTAATCCACATGGGATGCTAAAGAAGCGTACACAAACAGGTTGGTCGATAGATTGTTGATATGTTATTAATTAATTAGGAGTTACTAATACAATTGCAAATAATGTTAAAACTTAATTAACCAAGCAATAGTAACGAAGACCTTCAGTACGACCAGATACTCTGGCGGGCATCAAACCCGCAGCCATCGCTCTAATAGAACAGCTTACTACCAACAAGTCTACCGGGGCACCCTTTTTTGACATAAAATAACTGAAATACTAGTTTAAATATATATGTATGTTGTGAAAAACAGTTAAGTGCATTTTTACACATAGCTGTTTTTGTACGAACATTCTGTATATGGGTTACACATAGCTACTTTTGTTAACTTCTGAACCAGTAAAGATATCATTAAACGGTTTGGTGGGTAGGTGTATCATTAACAAAGGTTTCAAAGGGTGTAATAAATTTTAAAATTTTGCACATAGCTGATTTTGTTGGAGCAACGACGATATATTCTATTTGTTGAGGCATAGTTTTCTTTCATTACAATATTTAACATTTCCTACTAATGAAATTTAAAAAAAAAAACACTTGATTTGTAGTTGTTCTTGTTGCAATGGCAGCGTTATTTATATACCATTTATTAAATTTATTTAATTAAACTTCGTTTATATTGTATACAACATAAGTTTAAGTATTAATTTTAATTTGTATAATACATCTGTGACGCAGAAAGGGCAACACAGCATCATTGCTCTTTAAAAATACAATTCTCTCATCATGTTCTTTATTAAGAATAATAAATTTTTAGTGTAATAATGTAGTTGCATAGGTATACTATAATTATAAATTTAATTCTGTATTGTTTAAGAATTAATAAGTGGAATATTATTATGTTTTATTTTTTTTTTATAGTAAAATATAAACTTTCAACGATTTATTTAGTAATGAAGACATACATTTATTCTTTAAAGTGTTTAAAAAAAAAAGAATAAAACCCGTTATAAAGAATTGCAAAATATTTCAAAGAAACTCAACATATATTCAAAATAATTAGAATACAGACAGGCAGTCAGGAAGAGGCAACAGTAAATAAATCATATAAAACTAATAATTAGATATTGAGTAGCATAGTGTAATATTATAAATAATAAACTGATTATTTTTTGCGAAATGTTAAATAATCCATTCGTGTGCAAACACTTTCTCCAAGTATTGCATGTGTTTTTCATGTTTGTTTTCAAATATTTAATTTTGTTGTCTTGAACCAGCAATATTTTCATTTTTAATTTAAGTATTAAACTTGTTCTTCTTATCGTAAAGGTATAATTTTAATTTATATGTATATTTATCATATATTTATGTATAGTAAATGTAAAAGTATAAACTGCTAATGGATTTTATTTTAAGCAGGACTTGATTTAGGAAAATCCTGGTTTGAAACACTCAAGGCAATCTTTTTGGCTGAAGGTGGTTGTATTTCCGGTTGTTCAGCATCCAAGTCAATCTAAAATTTATAAAATAAAACAACAATTTGGTTTTAATTTTATTTATTAATATTTAAGTTGTTGTCAATTTTACCTCTAAAATAATATTATCTTTCGCTGCCATTACTCCGCTCAAGCTACTTTCACTTTTACGTTCATCTGTGGTTGTGGTGATTGTGGAAATCGTTGATTTCGAAATAGCAGTTTCACTCGATGTTGTATTATCTGATTCTTCATTAACACTATTAGGTACGATTTCTTTCTTTTTCAAATGATTGCTGGTTGTAGCTGAGTCATCTTTTTTTATACTGCTGCCGCCGCTACTACCACCAATTGTTGGCTCAGAATTTGTGGAGGTACTATTGACGACATTTAAAGATGAAGCTGATGAGGTTGAGGTAGTGTTTGCTGATGGTGCTGGAGCATTAGCTTCTTTTTCGGCCTCACATTTCTTAATGATTTGATCTAAATTATAGCGACGACGATGATTAACATAAAATGTTTTTACATGAGCTTCAGTTTTAGTGCCCAGAGTTTCAGCAATTGCCTAAATAGGTTTAATGTTGTTAGTGCGTTAAATAAAATAATTCTTTTTGTTTATGTGAATTTTGATTGCTACTCACTTGAAAATCTTTACCGTACTTTCGTACTCCCTGAACAGCTAATAAAATTTCATCATTAGTCCATCGAGCATTAATGCGATTTGTATTTTCATTTGGACGTATCTCTTCCAAATTATCAGAGTTTTTACGTTTTAATGCTGAGATATTTTGTTTATTCAACTGTACCTAAAAACAATATTGACATTTTGATAATCACATGACAAAACCTTAAGAAATAAATAATTAAATCTTCTTTAATATTTATTTTTATTCTTCTTTTTTTTTTTTGATAAGGTTTTCATTTAATTATTATATGCAGTTGTAAATATTGGATGAATTGTGTCTAAATCTTCAATGTTATGAGCTTAAAAGAAGAAATAGTTGATTAATTCTTAAGTGTATGGTTTTCCTTTCTACTTTAAGTAATTTTTCTAGAGTTTAATTTTTTATTAACAAATTGATTTAGCGGAATTGACTTTCTTTACCATTTTAAAATAAGCAAGAAAATTCTTTACAATCATCTTAGTTAAGCTATTATAATAGATTAACAGAAATGTTCCTACAATCGCAAATCGCTTAACATTTGGCGACTTAAAATTTGAAAAGGATGACCAAGGGAACTACAATATTTTTTTTTTTTAAACGTTAATTAAATGATATGAATATATAATTACAAACTTCAAATAAACAAAAAGTATAAATATAGCTTATTTCTATATACAAGGTCCCATGGGAACTACAATATTTTAAAGAAACTATGACAGATCGCAAGCAAAACGCATGAGCATAAAATCAATATTGAGCTTTACGATTTAAAATTGTGCGATATTCAGAAAATGGCTGTATGGTTATCTTTGGAAACTTTTATTGAGGCCACTTATTAGTGGATTAGATGCATATGTGGATCAAAGTAAAAAAAGTAAAAGTGAGAAATTATTGAAAAGCAATTAACTAGGCTCTTTACCACATTTTAAATAACCGTTTTTTTTTTGTATGACAACAATTCCCATGTCGAAACACAATTACATTATCCAGCTAGATGCTACAGATTTTACATTCTCTACCTTCCGATTGGGTTACCTTTCCGGTTTATCTGCATCCCTACACACTCTACAAAAATCGGCAGTGTCACATCTCATTTAGCTGCTTTTATGCCGATTATGCAGCTGCCTGTTATAAACGTTTACCTTTTCTATTCATCCTTAGGGGTAGTTTAGAGACTGTTTTATAATGTTCGCCCATACAGTCCTCTCTACACGTCCATGCCTTTTCGGTTCTGCTTAGGATCCACATTATGATCTCGGTTGGAAAAATGCCTAACGAAGGTTTTATCAAAGATTGTGAAGAGCCGACCCGTTTCCGACCAATTAATTGTCTTTTTCATTACCAACAATATTGCAGTGACCTGGGATCCAGCACAGTCTCACCATGTACTCATTCATGTGATTCTTAGGTGCTTTTTAGTCACTTACCGGCCTAGACATTATAAAATATCCAGCAGACTATAAGCGTTGCTCGATCATTAACATACAAAATAGCCAATCTCTTTTTTTTAACATTTGACATGTGGCTTTTAAATGTCTACAGTATTTGCTTAAAGTAAGCTTCACTGATCCACTATCGCTACTAAGAATTTTACAGATCAGGAGTTCCGCAAAGCAATTTCAGTTCACATACCGCTGTGAATAATCCTTAATCTTTAAGTCTAATTTAGCCATTCCCCTCAAGGACTCTTCAGTGGGTAGAATATGTATAATGACGTCCCATGTCGCATAAGCAGTGCTTCTTATCCCACCTATTATGCCAATTATAACTTAGAATGGATCTTACTATCACCATCGGCTTGAGTCTCCAATTATAAGCTTACATCAAGGCTAATTTCACATGCTCAATGCTAATAACGCATGGTTTTAAACATGCATGTTCATTATTTGCAAGGAAGGAGTTCAATATTTTCGTCCCTCCAAGCACGACAAATTTTTTAATTCAGTTAAAAATTTAACTTTTTCTACAATTTCTTAACGGCTACACTGTTTTCATATTTTGTATTCGGAAGATGAGTATGTACAGACATAAGTACATATCGTTTGTTTAATTTACAAAAAGACTGGTCCAACATTTCTTACAGTTCTAAAACTATATATCGCTCATTTGCTACAACAACGTCATAAGAAAAGTTGATTTTTTCATAATATTACTAAAGGGACGTTTCCACGATCACGATTGAAGGAAATACAACCCAGTCCTGATAAGTTGTTATTGTTTTTTGAAAATTTGTAAACAGTAATTAGATCAAAAATGCATTTTCGTCAAAATACTTACGACTTGTGTGATCGTGTAAGCTACCCTTTATGCATAATAAAGCAGTTGTTTTATGACCCAGTGTCGATATAATGCGAGCGTCAAAATAAAGTGTAGAGCTTGTTTTTCAATATTAAAAGTGTTATGTTAGTTATATAAAGTTAAATTTCTATTTGCCAAATTTGAACAGACTTCAAGCTTGCTGTCATCTGTGAAAAATACGTTGCTCCAAAAATTTACGAAAGCAAGTTGGACAAAAAAAAACGAAATAAAAGGTAGAAATAAGAAATTCAACGGAAAAAATACAGTATATATAGTGAAGCGTTATAGGGTTTGGCTTTTGTAATACGTCCTAAAACAGATGGATCAGCCCAATCAATAGTTTTGTAAAGGATACTAAACTTTTAAGAATTTCTTTTTTACTAAAATAACACTTTATATATTGGAAAACCAGTTGTACACTTTATTTTGACGCTGACAGTACATAAGGGTGAATAATGAAATTTGTATTATTTATTCAACTCCTTCCTAATCAACGTCCATAAAAAATTGAGTTAATAAATAAATGGGAAAGTTATACATATTTCTTTTTAAATTCACATTGCTAATAATCAGCCTTGTTGCGATTATTTTCTTAATTAAAACTTTACTCTGCCAAAGATATTGAAAATATTAATGAAACATTTTACTTCTTTCGGACATTTCAGATTTGGATATTTTACGATGAAAATTCATTGAGTCGGATTCTGTTTGACGAAAGTGCTTTTTAGGCTTAGAATTTTTTAATTAATTCAAAACTTGCTATTTATTATATTTTTAATATTGAAGGTTAAAGACTCTTAATGACTTGCCGAACAAGTTGTTAAATTTTTTACATTTCAATTTATATAATTTACTCCAATTTTAAATTTTGTTACCTTTGACCTTCAATATCTGGAACAATATTTGACTTTTGTGGTAATCGCTGATTTTATAGTTCTATAATAAATTCAACGCAAAAGTAAGATTGAAAAATCAAATGTTAAAATTTGATCAACCTTGTTAACTTAAAAAAATGGTTAGTAAGTAGCATAAATAGAATGTATACAAATAATAATATGCAGCGAATATAGTGTTTGTGTTTGTGTATATTGCAAAATAACAATTCTTACTTGACTTAATAAGGAGACAATTTCGCGATCAATATTTGCCAGTAACTCATCTTGATTATCATTTGCACTGGCCAGGGCAACAATATCATCATGATTAATATACATGCCACGAGGCGGCTTGCGTTTATGGCGTTCAGCATTGCGGTCACGAGATCTTTTGCCAAAATAAGGGCCCGAAGTGGGACGTTTATTGCCAGTGCGTCTGGTAGAAATTGCAAGAATTATTTTAGTAACAAAGTAACTAAAAAAAGAGATAGAAAGGAAAACAAAAACAAGCTAGTATACCTCCAATGATGATGGCAACTGGAACAAAGTTTACCATGGGGTGAATTATTTAATATATTACAGGCCACACCACAATTTGAACAATAACCGGCGGCACTGGTAGAGGAGGAGCAGTTGGAAGTTATAGACGATGTATTATTATTATTATTATTGGTATTGGTATTTGCGTTTTGTATGCCATTCGAATTTATGGAATCATTATTCAAATGGGACGGATTTAGAGAGTGCAATTTATTGGCAACATTATTAGAAATATGATTCGATTCATTATCAACGCCCCCTTCACCACTGTGGCCGCCTGCCATTTGATAACTGGCGGCATCATGTGTTTGGTCAATTAAATTTCCTGCTTGTATTGATGACAGTGTTTGTTCCTAATTTATTTTGATTTGATTAGGTTTGGTTTCAATTAATGTTGTTGCAGTTGTTTTTATTGTTGTTGCGGTTGCACAGGCGGAAAAGAGAAAGAAAACATACATAAGATTTTTTTTTTTAATTTTAATAATTCGAAAATTGAACTACAAATTAAAAACAAATAAAATAGAACGTAAAGAACAACAAAAATCTTATGATATTTTTTATCAAGTTTTCAATTTAGTTTTAAAGATCTTCTTCCTTTTTAGAAAAAAATTTTTTTTTAATGAAGTTGTTGGAAAGAAGAAGATTAGAGAGGAGCTTGATCAAACAAAATTTATGTATTTTTCTTTTAATATTTTAAACAATAATATATTGAAAATGCTAATACCGCCAACAACAACTGAATTTACAAAACATTATTTTTTTTTTATTAAATTGTTACCAGGTGGTTAGATTAACTTCGTTATATGTTTTGTAACTCGTTTACACAAGTAAAATTGTATTTTGCAAGACACAATATGAGAAAAATCGTAAAAGAACAACTTAAAACAGTTCAATGTGGATGATGGATGAAGCACAACACAATTTACATGAAAAAAAAATAAAGAAGATAATAACGACATGAAACGATATATGATGTATTAATTAAGGATCCAATGCACGAAATGGTTAGTACATACATATATACATATGTAATAGAGCAGATCAGTAAAAGATTGATGGATTGATGATTCCACATTTTATTAGAAAATGTTTCCCTATGATTTATAACAATTTGAACACATATTGAAAACAGAAAAATAAGAAAGAAAGTGCTAAAAGTATACGAATAATTTTTAGATGCCAATTAAAAGTTATTATATTTAAAAAAAAAAAAAGAAACACATGAATTTTGTTCAATCTTCTCGCAGACAAAACATAAGTTTTCTTTTTTTATTAATTTTAAATTTTTCTCTTATGATTTTGGTTGAGGTGATTTCATAATTCTACAAGTATAATATATAATTTCTTTTGCATTATTATTTTCTTCAATATAACTATAATTCTTATTATTGGTAATAATTTTATTATGTATATGTTTTTGATATACATACATACACACATATATTTATATAAAGTAAGTGCTATAAAGTATGATGTTAGTTTAAAATAATATGTATAAACAGTCTTTTACTAAAAACTAAACAATTTAAAATTAAGCTTATAATTATTATTATAATAAAGATTACCAAAATAATTTGGCTGAGTACAATTTTTTTTTGCCTCTTTATTTATTTAAAATGTTTCTTTCGTTTATAAAATTATAATTAAATAAAATCTTGCTATCATTTTTGTTAAATAAAAAAAATTACTTTATCTGGTGTAGTTTTAACTCATATGCTAGATAAATACATATATCTATATAAATTTTAATTACTATGTAAAAGTGTAGTTTAGATAAAAAAAAACACAAAATTTTAAACAAGCTTGAAAAACATCATGCATTAAATGCGAAAATAGCCTCAGCAATAGGTTGTATGAATGATGTTTTTGTTACTTAAAATTTATGCAATCAGATAAACTTTATTATAAATAGAAATGATAAAAAAAAATGAATAAAATATTTATCTAATTTTGGTCATTATTTTTTGGGAACTTACTGGACTATTGTACAAATTACGAATGCCAATCAGGACTGGGGTTCATGATTTCGAATTCCGAAAAATAGTTTTTAAATTTAAAAGTAAGTAAAAGCCATTTTGAAGGGCTTTTGACGTATCCTAAAAAGAAAAACTATGCATTTGACTGAGCCTTCACACACGCGCCCCGTTTTTAAGCACACAATTTTTGTTCTGTTCGCAGCTGCAATATTCATCTGGCATAAATTGAATACGTGCACACAGCATTAGGTGTGTTGAAGTTTTTGTATTCAACTATTTTTTAAAAATGTGCATTTATTGCTAATGCAGGGCTGAGCCGGTCAAAACTTAACGCCAACAAGAAGCCATTCTCTTTACCTCGTTTTCCTACAAGCTTTTATTTTATTCCAGCGCAATTGTGCTCGTGTATGAAGGCTGGCCTCACCGAATACAAAAAAATATTTAAAAATGAAGGAAAAAAATAAATTCTAAAAATTTATGATGATGGCTCACAGAAATGTTCATAATTCAATAATTTCAGGTGCAAATGATGAAATTGGGTATTAGAGTTGTATTAATAAAAAGCACGCATATTTTCAGTAAAAACTACACAAATTCGAATGCAAATAATTTTTTATTTTTTGTAATAGCCCGACTGGATCTAGCCTTTTTCAATACGAAAATGGTTTTTCGCCCAGTGCTGCCACTATTGATTTTTTTATTTATTTATTAAGAGTTTGAAGTGATACAGACAAAAGTTTCTGGCAGAATTGAGCAGGCAACTCTCACACTGATAGACTAGCTCACTACCTACTACTAGCCTGCCGGGGCGAAGCATCCACACTATTGATTTAAAATTATTTAAAACCAAGGACCCAAAATAAAAAATTTCAAATATGTATTATATTCATTATTAAAAAAATTTTCATTGCTCATAAATATTCAGTAATCGATCAAGCCTTTTTTTTAAGAGAATAAAAAACACTGGTTGTGTGTTACTTTAATCTATTACCAAACAGTCGTAGGCGTATTTTAAATACGCCAAACACAATAAGGGTGAATAATTAATCAACAAGGTTTCTTTTAAATGTGCTAAATTCCCATTTCATACTATTGAGAAGCTGAAATTTATTGTTGAAGAGATAAGCTATTCCTATGCACATTTCACTGGTTGCTTAGGCCAGATCGTCAGGAAACTTCATCCAAAGATTTTAGAAAAGCTAAAGATATTTAACAAATAAAACTGTTAAAAGAAACCTTGTTGATTAATTTTTGAATCCCAAGAAAAACCTTGAATAATAATTATTTTGAAAATTGTTTTGATATAAATTGTTTAATTGTTGTACACAATTAGCAAAAAAGATCTTTTGATGAATAAAAAATCTGCACATTAGGATGGGGCAAACAAATTTAAAATATTAGGGGAATTTAAGGTTGTGAACAACCCTTCATAATTTAGTGTGCTATTTTGAATTTAAATCAGCTGATTTTACGACAGCACACTAAACATAACAAGCAAAGTTCTATTAATTTAAGACACTTTTTGTTTACAAAGCAACAACAATATCTTTAAATCTTTGGAAAATGTTAGAACATTATGACCATACAACATAATTGCACACCTTGTGAATACCCCAATTAAATTTAAAACTCTTTTAAATATACATATCTGGGTTAAAATCTTTTAAGTATAAGCGCATTTTCTTTAATACTGTAAATAATTCGAAATTTGTTTAATATTTTCTGTATTTTTGATAATTTTCACTTCTAACTTTTAAATTTTTACACTATGGGTAACCATAACTTTTGAATTTTGAATTTAATAATAAATAAACCGAACGTTGCTGACTGACTGATTTATTATCGCACAGTCTTAATGACTGAAGGATAAAAATTTGCTCTTTCGCCGATTCGATTCTTGAATTTTTTTTAAATTCGGACCTTTTTAGGAGTAAACGGGCAAAACCTGTATTTTGGAACTTTTTTGTCACCCATCTATCTTTTAAGCCAACACCACAGATTACTAAACAGATATGTAAAAACTGACTTGTATAAAAGGTCCAAATCAGTTGCAAAGGCAGCTGCAAGACAAAAAGCTTTTTTTTTTGTAGTGAAGTGGCAATGTGTTAAAACAGGCCGCAACAATCAACACAAATGGCGTGATCAAAACAAAAATAACAAAACACAAACCACGTTAAACAAATGCAATAGATCAATAAACGTTGTGTTTTTTACTTACTTAAATATTATTTACTGTTGTTGTGGTAAACTTAAAAGTTAATTTTTACAACAGTTTTGCATATAAATCTCAACTTAACAAATTTGTGATTATTGTATTGCGGCATAAAAGATGATGCAAAGAGAAATGCAAAAAGGGCAGCTTTCGAAGAAAGAGACAAAAAAACGCAAAATATTTCGGCTCGTGACATATCTGTTTTGTAATCTGAGCCAACACACATAGAAATAAAAATTATATCATATTTGTAACTTATCTCAAATCTACAAATATCAGTTTGGTACTTATCTGGCTTCTAACCACAGTATTGAAAATGTTGATACTTTTTTTAATCCCATGCAATAAGCGTTTCAAGAAGCCTATGCTTACACATCTATACGTATACATCTCTTATTTTAAAATTTCTAAGTTGTGTTCTTTTCAATAAATTAATTTGTTGTCTTGTAACTAAATTAATTATTTAAAATATTTTTAAATGCAACTTTGGGCACAAAAAAATTAACTTTTTTGAAAGAAAATCGTAACTTTTTTTTCTTCCCCTGGCAGCACTGCTATCAATGACTATCAAATCTGCACCTGCGATTACTTCTGCGCTCCCAAACAATTATTGTTTAACTACTTTATACAGTTATAACTCTTAGGGCCATTATTACAACTTGCCAATAGTTAAAAGTCGGATTTTGTTGGACCGATAAATAGCTTTGCATTATTACAACTTTCATTTTTTATTGCTGTTATTTTCAATAATAATAATATTTAATAACTGAAAACATAATAAATGAAGGTTTTATAATGCAAAGCTATTTATCGGTCCGACAAAATCCGACTTTTAACTATTGGCAAGTTGTAATAATGGCCCTTAAATTTATTCTGATAAGCTGTTTTATCAATTTAGATCGGAATTGATTTCTGGACAGGCCTAATAAATTAATGACACGAAATTCAAATTAAAGACAAAGATAAATGCTTTGTTGAAATAAGTTGAAAAAAGCTATATGAAATATGACAAGCAAGAGAGGAAAATTCATGTCAGTTGTAGACTGGGTGTTAATGTGGTCAACAAAATCCTCTAACCTTCAGTAGTTGTAAAGTTAAGTTGTTTAATTGCGTTTTCTTTTCTAAAAAAAGTGTTGCATAAGTGTTACATGTGACTTAGCAACATTTTTAAATGCTCCCCTCATTTTTAAGAAGTGTTGCATATTTTACGTTTACAAAAGAACACAAATTGTATCACAACATGTTTTGCTTCCATATTCACCACAAAAACTATATAGGTATGTAATTATCACGAGAGACACACTACAAAAATAATTTATAATAATTTATTTTTCAGAATGAGAAATCCAGCTGTTAATCTAGCTCAAGGTGAATTCAACAACAGGTCGTGGCAAGACTCCAACAATCCAAAGACAACATAAACAACAGAGGTTTTTTGTATTACATTGTTAGTGTGAGGGCTCGAAGTGTCAACTATTTCTCAACCACTCAAAACTTGCCACCACCTTGTACTGAATTCGCCTTGATCTAGTGCTGCACTCATGCCCCTTCATTAAAATGAGTGTTGAATATGTAGCATTTTTTTTTTAATTTTAAAGGGAACATCATCAGAAAATAGCCCTTTACATTTTTCAAAAAAAAAACACATTTTTTTCAGAAATGAAAATAAAAAAATGTAAAAGGTAGAATAAATGCCCAATTTTACTCAAAAAAGAAAACGCCATAAGTTTCAAGTTAACCGAGTTGAGTTGTAAATTGTAATGTGATCAACTTTTTAAAAGATTCACATGAATTCGATTTCTAGAACATGGCTTTTTATATATTTTGTTATTCTACCCAATCCTGTACAAAAAAAAAAAAAAAATACCAACAATCTAATAAAGACGCCAACTGACATTTTATTAAAAGGCGTAGTTTAGATTAAGAACTAAAATTTAAAAAAATCGTATATTTAATGAACAATAGTTTAAGAATTGTTCGATTTAATGTAAAAATGTTTATCACATGAGGAGTTTTAAATAGAAGTGTCCATAACTGATTTTTGAAAGAAATGGCAAGAAAATAAATATGTATCTTTCAAGTTAATTTCCTTATAAGAAACTCCAACTTCGAAAATTAAAAATCCTTATATGTTAAACATTTTTAACAATTTTTTATCATTTCCATATATAAATATCTTACAAAAACGTATTTAGAAGTTTTAGGCAGGCAACATTAACTAATTTGAAGATATATAAGATGGTGGTTTAAAGTAATAAATAAATAATATAATAAAAATTAATCAAACTTACAATCGGTTTAAAATGTATCTATGTACATTTAAACACAAAAATATAATAAAAAAAAAAATATTAAGTCATATTCTAAAATAAAAAATAAATTTAAAATTTATTGTTTTCTAAAAAAATGACTAATACATGGTAGAATAAGAACAAGGTAGGTTCATTTGGGAGAGTTGACATTATTTACCCATGTAATTTCAAATTAAATAAATTGATTTTTGTCGCTTGTTTTAATGTTTTACCTTATTTTCTGTTTGACGTTATATGGGTTTTAAAATTGAGAAAAAAGTTCGAATGACTATACCTTGTATTTATTATACCATGTTCTAATCTATTTTAAATTTAGGAGTTTCCCATGATAGAATAAGTACAAGGTAGGTGGTTCAGTAAGGAAAGTTGTCAATGTTTACCCATGTAATGTCAAATAAATTATTGGATTTTTGGCGCTTGTTTTATTTTCTTTCCTTGTTTTCTTTTGTTTGACGTTATATGGGTTTTAAAATTGTGAAAAAAATTCTAATGACTATATCTTGTACCTGTTCTACCATGGTTTTTCCCAATATAAAATTGTTTGTGTTTTTTAGGTTTTGTTGTTTAAACTAAAGCCATAAATACATAATATGTAATTGTTTAGTATTTTTTTCCTTTTTCTTTTCTTTCTATTTTATATAAATGTTTTTGAAATATATAATTGTGTTCTTTTATAAACAAAACTAAAGTTTATATAAAATATTGACTATATTACATTTATTTAATAAAACATAAAACTAAATAAAAAAATAAAATATGTATATAAAAATAATTTAAAAATTTTTCGGTTTTAATTTTTTGAGTTTTTTAAAAAACTACACCTAAAGTTAAGCCACAGCGTAACTATAAAAAAGCCAAAATAATTGTAAAAAAAATTAATAAACTAAAAAACTAAATTAAAAAAAATTAAATTGTGATAGGCACATAATTTTAAAACAAAAAAAAATTAAAGTTTTATGTATTATGTAACTCAAAAAAAAAAAAAAAAAAAAAAATTAAATAAAAAATGTAAAATTAAAATGAATTAACTAATTTCTAACTAATAATTACCTTGTCATCATTGTCGGATTCTTCATTGCTGCCATTGTCACTGCCGTTTTCTGAAGAACCACCTTCTTTATTGGCTTTTATTTTTTCCTGACGATCCATAACACTTTGACGATGTCGTGTCTTTTTCCATGAGTAGTAATACTTAACCAAGCTGGCTATTGATTTATCCGGCAACTATTAATTAAAAAAGAAATAAAAGAAAAGTTTTGAATGATTTAATTATTAATAATTAAAAAAAAACTTATTTAATTTACCATTTGACGTATACGATGAAAACTTTTACCATGAAATTGAAATGCTTGTTCAAATAGTACTTTATCTTCCACCGTCCATTCATCGGGAAACGGTGTAAAGTTTGCCAAATCCATTACAGCTCTTTCTAAATCGTGTTTATGCCAAAACAACATACCTAGAGCCTGTTCGCCATTATAACCATATTTCTCTTTGGCAACTGATATGTATTCCTCGACTGTTTAATAAAAATAATTGTTATGTGTATAATTTACAATTTTTATAAAATAAGGAGCAGTTTTTAATTTATGGATACAAATTTGTTCAATAAAACTCTGTCAAATGTCCTTTCTTAGTACATTTTGTTAAAGCACCGTCGCCTTTAAACTTTTGTATTCCCTGAAGTTTAATTAATCAGTTAGGTAATTTGTTATGAAAATTTGTGTATTATAAACTGATTTGGTACCGAAACAAGTGTACCAATTATTAGTTAATGTCTTAAAATAATCAGTATTCTTAAAATAAAACTTTACTTTTTAAATCTCCTAACAAATTGTAATTGAGCGGCCTATAGGCAAATAACTTATTTTTTCTTTCTAATCAAATTTGGCTTATATATACATAATGGGTAATCACGATGGTCATTGTGCAAATTTGCAATGTGTATATTTGCAGTGCATATTATGATTGATCGTGAGCATACCACTTTTATTTTTTTGTGCAAATGTGCTATTTTTCTTAAAATTTATTCTGGCAACACTAAAAACTTCTGGCAGCACTGCAAAAAATCTGCATTTGTTTAAAATTATACACAAGGAAATTAAAATAATTTTTTCCTTTTTAATTAACTTAAATTTAATTTTCTATTTTATAATAAAACCCACGAAAGTGTTGAATTTATAAGTTTTCTTAAAAACAATATGGCGCTCCATATGTCAAATGTTATTGTTTACATTGGTTTGCAACGTAGCAAATATGCACTACTAATCTTGCTCATGGTTTTTTTAGTGCAAACGAAGTAAAATAGAGCAAATTGCATATACGTACATTTTGTTGTTGTGTTGTGCAAATGTGTGTATTTTTGCACGCGTTTGCATCGTTTGCACACTTTGCACTACCCATCGTGATTCCCCTTATATATTTATTATTGATTAATTTTTTTTACCGAATATAGTATTGTTACATACTAGTTTTTCTTTGTACTTTGAGCAGTTTTTTTCTATCACTTGCAAATTTTGTTTAATTAAATTTTTATATATTATCACAATGCTCATTTTTTTATTAAATAGGTCTCTTTCTTATCTTATGGTGTTTTCTTTTCTACAAAAAATGTGCCTTTTTTAAAACAAAATTCTATTTGGTGTCTTTTTCTTAAAAATTTTGCTCCCGAAAAGGGTGGCTTGTTTTATTCTAAAAAACTAATGCTTTTCGGGAGCAAAATTTTTAAGAAACATACACCAAATTGCATTTTTTTTTTTAAATGCACATTTTTTTGTAGAAAAGAAAACACCATTAACTTTTCCAACAAACTACTAATATAATTTAGCTTCTTTATTAAGACCGGATCAGGGTTTTCATTGCATTCCGACAAACAAATTTTTAAAATTCCCGTGCAGTTTTCGTGCGTCTCAACATTATTTAAAAAACCTGGCATAAATCTAGTTTACAAACGCAGCTCCAAACAAAACAAAAAAAAAAAGGATGATAGAACATTGAAAAATGAGAAGAAAATATATTGAGTCTCGGAAACGCATAATTTTCGAGTTATGGACCTCTGAAGTTTTTATTTATATATGCGATTTTCCACTACATTTCTGAACCTATGTGGCCAATTCTTTTATCATTTGAAAGCTTTTATTATACGTACCGGTTATTCCTTTTTATATAAAAGTCAGATGATAACATACATTTCTTTAGAGATCAACTTTTATTTTTTCTCGAAGAAATAAAAATTAAAAATAACTATTATTTGTGTTAAAAAAAAGTCGAAAAATAACTGTTATTTATGTTCAAAAAAATAAACATTTTAAAAATCAATATATTTTTTTATCAAAGAAAAGTTCATAGGGATCAAATCAGTTTTCCGAGATTTACTTCTGTACGCTTTTGGTTAAAAATTTTAAAATGCTGGCGTACGTTACAAAAACTAGACTTTTCTCAGGAAATTCCCTTATACAAAATGTATTCAAAAATTCTTACTCCATTAAGAAGCTGAGATGATTTTGCGAAAATACAAGTTTTTAGTAAGCATATTAATTGCTATGCATAGAAGTTTTAGTTAGCGAAGTCGGTGTTGTTATACCATAGGGGAGGAAATCTTTTAAGACAAGATATGTAACGAACTTAGTTATGGTCATTTTTACAACCATGCAATATCAAATTAGATTTTGTTGATTTTTAGTGTACCCTGTAATATTTAGAAAAAGTAACGTTATTTGGTTTTGTTTGTTTTAAAATTTTGTTGCTATTTTTATTATATTATTGTAAAAACGGGCATTTAAGGCTGGCCAGAGGTACTTGGAGTTCGGATGCCGAGCGAAAACTGATTCAACAAATGAATACTGATGGAAAAACAGTAATGGAGATTTCCAAGCTACTTAAATGTTCCAGATCGAAGATTTACAATGCCCTGGAACACATCAAGCAACATGGTACCACCAAAAATGACAAGCAGCACCCTAGAGCCCGAAAAACTACACCCAGGGAGGATAGCTTAATTTATAAAGCAGCTGTTAAAGATCCTTTCAAGAGCTCAAGTGAAATTAGAAATGAGATATCATCGGATTTCGGTATCAATATATCGTCCAGAACAATAAGACGTCTAAATGAAAAAAAATTACATGGGTGTATTGCCCAACGTAAACCACTTGTGTCAAAAAAAATATTAAATCCCAATTAGCGTTTTCCAAGGAACATCTGAATAAACCGATGACGTTTTGGAAAAATATACTCTGGAGTGACGAGTCAAAGTTTTGCCGCTTCTGTTCTGATGGAAAACAGTACAAATGGAGCTCTCCAAACCAAGAGCATCACCCAAAGTACACCCTTAAAACGGTTAAGCATGGTGGTGGAAATGTCAAGGTGTGGGTAGCAATTTCCTGGCATGGTGTAGGTCCCATTCACAAGATTAGCACTAAAATGGACCAACACATTTACAGCAACATACTGAAAAGCATTATGATGCCATTCGCTGAAGACAACATGCCTTTAATATGGATATTTATGCATGATAATGACCCTAAGCACACTTCACGCCTAGTTAAGAGTTGCTTAGAGGAAAACAATATCACTGTTCTGAAGTGGCCAGCTCAATCCCCGGATCTCAATCCAATTGAGAACTTGTGGAATGATGTTGAGAAGCATGTACGAGCAGTAAAGGCAAAAAATTTGGGCGATTTATAGGAAGAAATCCAAAAAGCTTGGTATGTCATTCCAAAGGAACGTTGTAGGGCATTAGTTGAAAGTTTACCGAGGAGATGTGCTGCTGTGATCCAAAATAAAGGATTTCCCACCAAATACTAAGATTGTTTTATGAAGCTGAGCTTTACTTTAGTAAATAAACTTTTATTTTGCCTGTATCCTAAATAATATGTAAATAAAATTTTCTAACAAAATATATGCAGTAAACTATTGTTAATTTTTTTTTATAACATTAGTAGGATCTTTGAAAAAATAACAGATCTAACAATTTTTCGATAAGGTGCAAAAATTATCAAAAATATATGTGTATGTGATATGACGTGTCTTAAGCGGCTCATACACTTGCAATAAAATTGCTCAGTTTTACGTATTGTACAATTATATCGCCAATGTGTATGTCATATACGATGATGGCACAATATATTGGCAACAATCAAAATACTTTTGATTTTTATTGCACAACGGAAGGAAAGTGAAATGTGTTGGCAATATTGTACAATGCTGTTTATGTTATTTCTATAGGTTATGTTCATCTTTTTATTGAATGAATGAAAACATAGTGCGACTTATTCCATAATATAGGACAAAATGGAAATATGTAATATGGCGAATATCATATACAATAATATTACAAGTGTATGGGCCGCTTTAAATTCGTTGCAACCACTGTATATGTATATAAATAATCCTATTTACTAATATCTAACGAAGAATTTTTTTTATATCCTGGTTTTTTTTTTTTTGAAGCAGCTATACATATATATTATTGATTTCTTCTTCTATTGGTTGTCAATAATAATGGCCGCATCTTATACACTTATTTATATTTACCATTACAAAAATTCCTGAGACTTCCCGGGAACATAATTCAAAGTTCGAAAATTTAAAACCCCTAACAATACAATTCTTTATTAAACTAAAATGACATTTAAAATTACATCTTCCAAGTTAGTACAACATTATGAAAGAGTTTTATATTATGTATACAAAAATCAAAGCCACAAATGTTAACCGCCTAAGTCGACTTACATAAGAAACAATTGAGTTTATAGGTATTTTTTATTTAATATTTCTGAAATAAAAACAAATTTTGTTTGATTTTTTTTTATCTTAGCTTTGTGGGAGTAAGAATCTTTGATTCTGAATTACTTTTTTCTAATCCAATTAATTGTTTCAGAAACGAAAGCATAAATATGCCTTTTTTCAAAACCTATTTCGACATACATAGGTATTCGGTTATAGCTTGTGGCCACAGATTTATCCCACTAATAAATTAATTAATTACTTACGTTTAGTATCTGGAATATCTTTAGTGGGTGACCAGACAAGCAATGCACGATCATTAAGGACTTCGGGTTTACGATCTGGTTCGGGTATTAAAAGTGGGCACACGGCTTGATAGTCACGACCCACACGGATTTTTTCTAATCGAGAAAAATAAAACATAGACGATGAAAAATACAGAAATAAGTAAAATCAAATAAAAGTTGAGATTAAACTAAAACAAGTTAACAATTCTTACCTTCATATTCACTTTGTTTAGTTTTTGATTTGCCATTACGTTTGATGGCTAAATATGAGAAAAATGAATTACATACAAATTTAAAATAATATAGGTACATGAAAACGCATTAGCACTTACAGTTGTCATCGTCTGAACTTGTTTCGGGAGTACCAGTGCCACCGGGGGCACCAGCAGTGCCACTTGCACTTCCCGAACTTGCACCGTGTCCATTGGGACTAGGACCTCGCGAACGTCTGCCATTACGTACTAATTCTGAATTACGTTCCGCCAAAACCATTTTGTTTACGGAAAATATATAAAAAAAACTGGCAGAAACTAAAAATAATATATTAAAGTGATTCACACGTCGTGCTGGAGCTATAATTGACCACCGCAATAAAACACGTTCTTAACTATAACTATAGTGGGTGGAGAGGGTACAAACAGTTTTGAATCCACTAAATGAGACTGAAAATAAACATAAATCATGGCTTTAATTATTTATTTAAATTGACTATTTTTCTCTAATAATTTAATTAAATACATACAATCTTATCTTACATCACAAATTGCTTGAAGTTAGAACTTTATTTATATTTATTTAAAAAAACTCCTTAAACTGCAATTTGAAATCTAAGCAAGCGAAAATTCGTTTGAAACTAAAAAATCCGTCAGTTCGTCACACACAAAACGACTTGAATGAAAATGAAAAACAAAAAAAAATCAGCATTTGCAACGCAGCAAGCCAGCCCAAAGTCTCTAAAGACAAAGCACAGCACACTTTTTGCAAACGACCGTATATTATAAAAATAACGTCGTTTGAACAAAAAAAAATTACTAAATTAGCACAAAAAACACAAAAAAAAATATTTTTCAAGTTAAAGAAACTGCCGAAAATTAAATTACTTTTATATTTTATTTAACAATACCGCGCGTATCCCGCATTTCTAGGTAGTAAAATTCAATGCACTATTTTGTCTACACTTTTTCATTTTATAAATACCAAACGAATTGTTGTTTCTTTTTCTAAATATGTTTGCATATACATACACACAGCAACAATAAATTTGTTTTAACACAAACTTTAAAGATATTAATAATTTACCAAACAAAATTATTTTTTAACTGCTGGCTATCTATTCAAGGAGATTCATCTGCACTCTGCATTAATTGCAACTGTCGTTCTTTTTCCTACAAAGTCTCTACTTCAACACAATGGTGGGTAATGAATGAATGGGCAGGTAAAAATTCTCAGTGAATTAATTAACAGAGTTGATTTTAGCTGAATACAAATACACAGCACACTTTTTCATTCTCGAACGACCGTAGTTATAAATATAAGTATGTATTTCTTAACCACCATTAAAAATGAGTCAACTTTTAAACTTCTTTATTATCACATATACTTACATATTCGTTTCTTTTCACTTACAATTTAATATAGAAATAATTGCAGTAAAAAATTTAATTTTATTATGCACTTTTCATTTAAAGCAATTTGTGAGTGTTATTCAAAGATGCTTGTTGACACATTTTAAATTTACGATATTGTAGGTGTGTTCCATATGTACAACGCAAATGTCACGTATTCAGCTGTGCATCTAGGAGCTGTGTTTCGTATATAAACGGGTACTTAGTACTCGCTTTATTTGTGTGACTACTTTAACCTTTGTATGAGAGCAGGGATCAAATTGCGTTAATATACAAGTAAAGCAGACCATACACGATTCAATTCAATTGTCAACTGTGTCGGTTGTTGTCCAAATCAAAGCGTGTATGGCCTTGTCAGTTGATTAGTTTGACGGTTGTCGAGTTGGTTGAAGAAAAATCAAAAGATTTTGATTTTTTCAAGTTGACTCCAAGTCTTTCAATTCGATTGTACTGTGTGTGCTTAAGTCTCTTGATCAGCTGTCAAAATTTATGTTTGTAATTTTTTTTTGCAAAGAAAAAGTGAAATATTTTTAAAATTGTCTTTAATTTCAATAAAATTTTAAATAAAAAAATGACATTGGTGGCAAACATGGATACTTGGAGAAAATAAATTTTTGTAAAATTGTAAAAAAATCTAAATTTGACAGTTGAATTAAAATCTTTCAATTCAGTTGAAGAAGTGTGTGGCCAAGTATCAATTCAGTTGAAAGACTCAGTTGACAATTGAATTGAAAAGTGTATGGGGCGCATAATATAACATGTAATTAAAAACTGGGTGCGCTTTGCTGATATTCACTTAAGCTCATTTGATTTGGCCTTAAATTTTTCACAAAATGTTGTTATTAAACCTAAATTACTATTTGAAAAAATCGGAGCTATTAAAGAATTGTTTTACAGAAAAGTTAATATAATAAATTATTTTTATTAAATGCATAAATATGTATACGTAGAACCTTTAAATTAATAGAAAAAATTTGAAGAATTATACAATATTAAAAAATATACAAAAATTCAAAATATTAAATCCAAGGCTAATTAACTGTTCAGGTGGCGTTGATAACATTGCTGAGCTAATTTTTCGCACTTAAGCTATATTCACATTATGTGTATTTGTCATGCGGACTGTCACTTTTTCAAATGTAAATTTGTACATATCGTCTGAACCCCTTCAAACAATATCATGTGTTATTTCTGTGTAAGGAAAAACATGTAAAATGGATAATCATTCAAAAAAGCAAATTTCGATCTACCATAGGTTAAAATACAATTTGGTTTAACGCTAGGTCTCCACGTAGCAATTTTTTTTGCTAAGCACAAGCAATAACGTCGGCAGAACCATGGCGCAATAATTGCTGACTATATTGCTGGAGAACACTTGAAATTGCTTTGCCATAAAAAAACGTACAGAGAAATTAAATGTCAGATAAATAACAGCTGATTTTACAGCAGATTGCTAAGCAATAATTGCTCAAGCAATAAGAAGAGCAATCATTGCGCAATGGATTGCCACTCATGGCAATATGCGGTCTATATGTCGCAAATTTTATGGAGCAATCAAATTTGACGTTTGCCGCAATAACTATTGCTACGTGGAGACCCGGGGTAAAGATTGATGTTTGACGATTGACGTCAGTAGTCGTCGATGGCTGCGAGTGTAAGACGGCAAATCCATCTGAGGAGATCGAGTGGTTGCGATCGAAACATGTCATGGTAACCTGTCGGCCAGGGTTCGAACCCCGGCTTTCCAGTGAGTGTTTCAATTTACGTTCAAGAAAACAGCTGATTTCAAGGTTAGTGAGCAAAATTTTCGTTTGCCTTTATAAATTGTTTTCTTGATGACATCTTGAAAGTAATTTGCTCAAAAATTGAATGCAGCCTACATCAAAACTTTAAATTTTTGGAAATTTTGACAAACAGTATATGCAAGACTATCAAGCAAATCTTGATCGTGTGGCTGCACTGTTAAAGGCAAGATCGTATCAATTTTTAAAAGTATGAGTGTATTGTTAAAAAAGTGTGAGTGTATTAAAACATGATAGGCAAAACTTGATCGTTGAACCCTCAAGTAAGAAAGACAAATGTCAAAAGTTATGTTTTTGACAAATCGACTAGCGAAGGCAACAAATTAATCACAATGTTGTGTTTTTGGTGTTTTACTAATTTTTTTTTTGCCACCACCGTTAACATGAATTCGCCTGGATTAAACCGGTTCTGTAAAACATATAAATATATATATATAATTACAATTTTTATTAATTTAATGTTACAAATTATACTCTAACTTTATTTACCAAGCAATAGCTATAAATACCATTAGCCCATTGTAGTGAAACAGGCCAGAGACTCTTTGAGGAATAAACTGAAATTAAGCTCACAGAATAAATTCGAAAAATAAAAAATGTTGAATATTATAATTTTATATAATTTATTTTTTTTAAATATATATTTACATTTTGTAACAATTTTTAATAAAAACCAAATTTATAAAAAGAATCTGTGGGTGGTATGTATTGCCAAATTTCTGTGCAGCTCCAAATAAAAAAAGATACAAAAAATTAGAAGAAAAAGTAAAAAAAAAATTTGTCGCAATCACTTAGTTTTCGAGCTATGGACGTTTTAAGTTTTCATAGAAATATGTATATAATTTTTTCACTGCATTTCTAAAGATTTTTTGGTATCATTTTGAAGGTTATGACCAGGGAAACCATGAATACGCAATTGCATGTTTTTCCTTGTGCGACCAATGAAGGCACAAACAATATATTTATTCGTTTTAGAGCCTTTTATGAATTTTGGTATCGATTTTTTAGTGCATATTTTACCGTTTGTAGCATTTTTGTGCATAATTTGGCTAAACGAGCATTTTTGCAGCATATTTTAAGTTTATAGCGCATATTTTGACTTTTTAATTTTGTCCAAGCAATGTTGTCAATAATAAAAAAACTAGAAACGCTAAATTTCTAAACAAAGAAGCATTACAAGAAAGAAGAACTAAAACCCAACAGATAATATTGGACTACGTGGTCCATTGTGGCTTAAATGCACAACTTACAACACGATCCAATGTACTGTAGTGTGGACCATGTTATAAGAAATTAACATGCAGTGCTGCCAACAACTGCATGATGTATACTTTTCTATAGTTAACAGTATTACACATTGGTAGCCCTGATGGTGTTAATTATTAATTGTTTATTTAAAAGTGAAAGAGGAAAGTTTGTGAAATTTGTGAAAAAATGCATGACATATGATACTATATTTTAGCTATTAGGTTTTTTTTCTAAAACGATAAATTAACTAATTTAACTTAGGTTTTTATAAGGATGATTAAAAAAAAATAGAACTGATTTTTTTTATTAAATAAACATTTTCTTCAAAATAACACTACATCCAAGTCCTCCACCGTATACATACATTTAAAAATATATTATATGGGTGAGAAAAGGATCGTTTTTATTATTATTTTATTTTTAATAAACAAAAATAAAAAAGGTTACTCATAAAGCTATTTTTAGTCTTGCATTCAGTATGGGCATGAAGTAGTTTTCAAACCTTTAGTGCACTCCATTCAGTAGTGACATGGAGTACTTTTGAAATTAACCCTTTTAGTTAATCCATGGAGTAGTACATGGAGTACTTTTGAAACCACCCCTTAAGTGTACTCCATACTGTAGTGACATGGAGTACTTTTAAAACTAACCCACTTTAGTACTCCATGGAGTAGTTTAGGGACTTCTTCGGTGGGTTATATGGTCCCCTCCTAGGACATCGTAATGTTTAATAGACCACCTTTTACCCATATATTTGGAGTAGTTTTGGAGTACTCCTAATCCTTTATGGATTACTCTTTACAAGCATGTATGGACTAGTCTCGTTATCTGCAGGGATGTCTTGAATTTGCTCACAGTCTTGTTCCAAAACATGCTGCTAACATTCTTGTTTAAAAGCGCCAATACATAACGATAACAGCGCTTTTAAACAAAAAAGAAAACTACTTTATACAAAAATATTTATATATACATCACTAAAATTGCTTTAAGTAAAAATTGAAAAAATTGTTTTTTTTTATAATTTTTTATTGTAAATTAAATTTCATTTTCTAAAGATGCTAACCAAAGTTTAGCGAAATATTGAGAAAAATAAATAAATACAATATATTTTTTTAAAAAAGATCTCAAGCTTAAACAATTCAAAATAATTATAAAAAAAGATAGGTTATTTAGAATTGTGGTTATTTTGTTGAACTATTTATGGTTTTTAATCCAAATTTTTAATATTTTAATCAGGCTTAAGTTCATCAAATTTAATTTTCATTAAATTATTTTTATGAAGAAAGGAATTTTACAACATGAAAATTAATTAAAATTGTTATTGATAATCATTCATTCTTGACTGACCTGAGATTCGAACCCAGGCGGCTGGTTACCATGACATGTTTCGATCACAACCACTTGATCTCCTCAGATGGATTTGCCGTCTTACACTCGCAGCCATCGACGACTGCTGACGTCAATAGTCAAACATCAATCCTTAAACCAAATTGTATTTAAACCTTTGGTAGATCGAAATTTGCTTTTTTGAATGATTATCCATTTTAATTGATTTTACACGTTTTTCCTAACTTCTGTTTTTTCCGTACTTATGTCAAGAATTCTTCTTGAAGTCCAAAGTACATTTTTTGTTTTTTCATCTTGTCTTTCTTTTTCTTGTTGAACTTTTTCAGCACAACTTGAAGGACAAATGTACAAGATAGGTTAAATAAAACTAAATAATATATTTAACATAATTTAGCTTAAGCGGCCCATACACTTGCAATATTATTGTACATGATATTCGCCGTATTATTTCCATTTTGTCCTATATTATGCAATAAGTCGCACAATGGTTTCATTCATGCAATAAAAAGGTGAACATAATCTATAGGAACAATTGTTCCTATATGTTATATGTTAACATAAACAGCGTTGTACAATGTTGACAACAGACATCACTTTCGTTTCGTTGTGCAATAAGAATCAAAAGTCTTTTGATTGTCGCCAATATATTGTGCCACCTTCGAATATCATATACACATTGGCGATATAATTGTACATTACATTCAATTGAAAAATTTTATTGCAAGTGTATGAGCCGCTTTAGGCGAATATTCGGGACTATGCGCTGCTTTATTTCTATTTTCATTCTCTTGAATGTATGCAAATATTTATTTTATAATCAAACCGTTAATAGAATCAGCTGTTTTATGTTTTGGCTCATGTGTTTACAGCTTTAAATTTTGTAAGTTATGATTTTTGCGTTAAAATGTCGTTAAAACTTAGTGTTTTTAATAAATTCAAATTAAAGAAAAAAAACTAAGAAGTGTAAATACAGTTAACACACAAATGTACCTATGAAATAAATGCCATCATTTGTTGGTTTATATTTGTGTAATTTTATTGTTTTGTAAATATATATAAAGCGAATTTAATAAAAATACCAAAATATTTGTGGTTTGAACATTTAAATAAATAATTTGCCCAGAAAAATTTGAACGTGTAACTGCAGTGTGAAGAATTTCTTGAATCGACTACTTAGATAACTTAAAAAAACATAATCGCCATCACTAAATGTCATAAACATTTTTTTATTTTTTAGTCTCTTTTCTTTTCGTATTCGTCATAATTTTGTGAACAAGTGAATAAGTATTAAATAAAATTCCTATCTAAAATCCCGATTTATTTTTTTTTATCTATTTTGCAAAAGAAAATAGAAAAATTAAAGTAAATTTTTTGTGTCCAAGTTTATGGTGAAAATGGCCTCACAGCCAGTCGAAACTCAAGGGCTTCAACAGAAGTCTAAACGACCTTCAGGTGAATTAATATACATATGTACATACATATTTACTTTAAAACGAAAAAAGAAATCTTTTATCCTACTGACGGGGTTGACGGGCACAATTGTAATAATGACTAAGACAATGCTGGATTTATGTAGTAAACAATGTATTTATATTGATTATCTATGGGTGGTAAAAAGGGGCAGTGTTGATAAGATAAACATTTTTTAAATTGATTGCACCATCTCCTGTGTCTAGTTACATGTAACACTATATAATTAATCATACATTTATTGAAACTCTTTATTTACTAGATTCCGCCTTTAAGCAACAGCGATTGCCTGCCTGGCAGCCAGTTTTAACAGCTGGTACCGTCCTCCCCACCTTCTTCGTAATTGGTATTCTATTTATACCTGTTGGAGTTGCACTGCTCTATTTTTCAGATGAAGTAAGTGAACATGTCATCGACTATACCAACTGCCTACAAGTGGGGCAAAGTAATTTAACCTGTTCGGTATATTTAAAAGAACATCCTCGAAATGCAACATGTAAATGCCAAATAGATTTTAAATTGGAAAAGGATTTTGTGGTAAGTGTATCGTTAAATGACTAACTTATTTTTGTTTTTTATTTAAACATAGGTACATATTAATTTCCAAATTTCTTCCAGGTTCGTTTTAAAATTTGTTCAATTTGAAATCCATTTCATTTCGATTTCTAGAACATACCCAATTATTTTTTAATAGAAAACTATAAGTTTTGAAGTACCTATCTACAGAAAAATGTTATATACAGGGGTGTCATGGAAATCGAAAACGTAAAACGAAAGAATTTTAAGAGTCGTTTTTCAGTAAGGTTACTGTAAACAAAAAATTGTATGACAATTATTATACAAATAATGCTCTATTAAACAAAATTCTTTAACAAAAATGGTAAAAATTAGATTAAGAGCCAAATTCTTTCGTTTTACGTTTTCGATTTCCATGACACCCCTGATAATTTTAATTTGAATGCGATAAGTTTTTTAATATTTTTACTAAATTTTTTTGATAGTATTCAACTTTAAGCAAGACACATTTAACAAGCCGAATTCGTCGATCTCTCAATTTTTTTTTGTTAAATGAATATTCTAAATTGCAAATATTGTCTCCATATAAAATAAATAAAATTGAACACACCCATGTACAGTGCAACTCATCCTTTTCGATCATCTTTAAATACAAGAATTTGGCCGTTGCTTTTAAAATTTCCGATAAAATAGGGATATGATTGTCATTTAATTTTGTTTTGCGAAACCACGGGTAAAGAAGCCCTTTCTCTAATTTTGGATTTAAGCTTTTTTTCATAGCTTTTCTATATTATAAAAAAAGTTTTATATTATAAAGCGGGCTTTATATTTTGGTTCAAATGTTACCGGGTCCATTATAGGTATTCAAAATCATTTGTTTTATATTCTACTTATTTTTTTAAATGTCGCAAATCGTCGATTTCGGAACAAAGAATTATTTTAGTTTTTCTCTCATCAATAAACCTGTTATACTAATTTCATGAAGATATTTGTATATACATGAAGATATTTATATTAAAGTAATAAAAAACCAGTTATACTATTTTCATTTTAGGGTAACGTCTATATGTATTATGGCCTTAGTAACTATTATCAAAATCATAGACGTTATGTAAAATCCCGTGATGATGATCAATTATTGGGTCGCCTTTCGCCTACGCCATCTACCGATTGTGTACCATTTGCATATTCCGATACAGATACTGGGGCTCAAATTGCCATAGCTCCTTGTGGTGCTATAGCAAATTCTCTTTTTAATGGTAGTAACTTTTGTTTTAAAATTTTATTTTTTAATTTACTGATATTTACATTTTAAATAATTTAAGATACTTTAAATTTAAGTTTTGGAACTACATCAGTGCCATTATTAAATACTGGTATTGCATGGCCTTCTGATAAAAAAATAAAATTTCGTAATCCAGAGGGTGATTTAAAAACGATACTAGAGGGTCACTATGCTAAACCAAAATTCTGGACTAAAGAACTGTGGCAATTGGATGAAAAGAATCCTGAAAACAATGGCTTTCAAGTAGGTTTTACTTTAAAATGATAATAGTTTTCTTCAATTTATTTTTATTGTTTTTTTTTTGTGTAAATAGAATGAAGATTTAATTGTTTGGATGCGTACAGCCGCTTTGCCGAGTTTCCGTAAATTATATAGACGCATTGACCATTCAAAAGCCAATTTCGAAAATGGCCTTAAAAGTGGTCAATACACTTTGCATATTGACTATCGTAAGTATTTATTTTTTTAATTTAATGATGAACAAATAAACTATTAATTAAAATCCATTCTCTTTTTTTAGAATATCCTGTTTCTGCTTTTGATGGTTCCAAGAAAATGATTTTATCAACGACTTCGTTGTTGGGTGGAAAAAATCCCTTCTTAGGAATTGCTTATATTGTAGTGGGTTGTATTTGTCTTATATTGGGCATTGCATTGCTTATTATACACATTAAATGTAGTAAAAGGTTTGTTATTATAAACTAATACACTCGGAAAGTATACATATATGTATGTATATATATATATATATATATTTTTTTTATTAATTATAACACACTCTTTTTGGTTCTGAAAGTGAGTTGAAAAGAATGCACTTTATGTTGAAGTTCACTATAAGAGTTTTTATTTAAGACTAAAAATACAAAGTTAAAAGAAATACAAACATGTAAAAAGGAGAAAAAGAGAACGTACATGTTGCTAGGGAAAAAGGGTTGCCAAGTTTCAACACTCCTCCTCAACATGTATGTCCTTTATACAAAGGATAATAAAAGAAAGCATAATAATTCTATGACATATTCATCAAATTCACAAAATACTCGTGCTTCGCCTTAGACAGGTTTTTCGTCAGGATGTCGGCTACCGTTTCATTTGTTGGACAATACTGTAGTTTAACTTCCGCACTACTTACGACTTCACGAACATGATGATATCTGATATCAATGTGTTTCGTACGATTGTGAAAAATTGGATTAATGGCCAGTTTCATTGCCCCTTGGTTATCCACGTTCATCAAAATAGTTTTAACACCATTTAGGCCAATTTCAGCCAGCAAACGTTTTAAATATATTGCCTCCTTGCAAGCACTCGACATCGCCATGTATTCTGCCTCAGTAGAGCTAAGAGCCACTGTAGGCTGCTTCCCGGATTCCCATGAGATAACGCATTGTCCAAGATAAAATATATATCCCGTATATGATTTTCGATCTACGACGTCGCTGCCCCAATCAGCGTCAGCATAACCTCTAACATAGGTATCACCAGCTTTATAAATCAACCCAAGATTTGAAGTTCCCTTAAGGTAGCGCAATATATGCTTTATTGCCGTCATATGTTCAATATGTGAATCCTGATTGTGCTGGGCAAGCTTCGACACAGAATGCTGTATATCAGGTCTGGAAGTTATAGCGAGATATGTTAAAGCCCCTATTATCGACTGATATTCCTCTTTAATGGCTCTCTTACAATCATTAGCACAATGGGTTTTTAAACCAGGGTCGAGAGGTACAGACACGGATTTGCAATCCTCCATATTATAATGCTTTAAAATATCATTCACATATTGTCTTTGACATAATTTAATGGCACCCACTTCACGGTCACGAGTTTTCTGCATTCCAAGGAAATGGCTCAGAACTCCCCTATCGGATACTTCAAATACTTTTGCCAAATTGAATTTAAATTTAACAATCTCCTCCTTGTTCCTGCTGGCAATTAGTAGGTCATCAACATATACTGCCACTAGCATTATATCACCATTAATTGTCATCTTATATAGGCATGGCTCATTTTCACAATCCTTAATCCCCATTTTAACCCCATTAAAACACAATCAAGTTTCTCATTCCAGTTCCTTCCTGCTTGTTTTAACCCATAAAGGGATTTATTTAACTTTAGAACTTTGGACGAATCGTTTCTATTAACAAAACCTTCTGGTTGGGTCATGTATATTTCGTCATTCAGGTCACCATTCAAATATGCCGTGCTGATATCAACCTGATGCAAATGCATTTTTTTTTCGACAGACAATGCCAACAACATGCGTACTGTAGCGTACCTTACAACAGGAGAAAATGTCTCGTTATAATTAATGCCAAATTTCTGGCTGCAACCTTTGGCAACTAGACGCGCCTTATATCGCTCTATTTCACCGTCACCATTGCGTTTAATGGCGAAAACCCACTTGCATCCAATCGTTTTTTGACCGTCTGGTAAATCGACTAGGCTCCAGGTGCCATTCTTCTCCAGGGAGTTAAGCTCAGCCCTCATGGCCTCTCCCTACTTGGAGCTCTCGTCGCATGATATTGCCTCCTCGAAGTGCTGTGGTATAAAATCATTACAAACATTACCAACTAAATTTTGCACCTTTCGGGGTCGACCAGGTTGTCCACTTCTCAAAATTCGGGGTCTACCAGGTCCTGTCTTAAAACCATGAAAATCGCCTTCTGAGTCCTCATCAGCAGTTTCAAATGTGTCTGCATTTATATTGTTACCGTCAGAATTTTCATATTGCCCACTGCAGCTATCTTGTCGAGCCCCATGGACATCTATAACACTGTGCTCATTCGCTTGTTTGAAATCAAAAAATACAAAATCATTAGGATTCATTAAATCATCATTTGCAATATTCCGCGGAAATTTTGTTTCATCAAACTCGACATCACGACGTTCAATAACGTTATGCGTTGTCATATCATACAATCGATAAGCTTTTGACACCAATGAGTAACCGACCATTATAAATTCATCACCTCTGGCCTCAAATTTTGACCTCTGTGGTTTCTTAAGTGCCACTGCCAAGCATCCAAAAGTTTTTAAGTGGTTCACACTAGGTTGTTTGCTGTGCCATATTTCATATGGAGTTTTGTTTTCCAAGCTACGACTTGGGCATCGGTTTCTCAAATATACAGCTGTACATACAGCCTCTGCCCATAACTCAATTGAAACACCGGCGTGGATTAACATTGATCGGGCCATTTCAACCAACGCTCGGTTCATCCGTTCAGAAACGCCATTTGTTGGGGCGTGTAGGGTACAGTTAACTGTCGTGCTATTCCACTCTCTTCCAAATAATCGTTAAAATCTTTACCAATGTACTTTCTCCAATACGTCTGATTTTCTTTTCAAAAAATAAACAAATGTTCGTCTGGATTTATCATCAATAAAAATTAAGAAATATCTCGATCCGCCAATAGATTTAACCTTCATCGGCCCACAGACATCAGTGTGCACCAGTTCCAATAACTCTTTCGATGTTGAGTTAGATTGTTGAGGAAAAGAGCTAACATGAACTTTGCTCAACATACATGTTTTACACCTCCCTGTTGTATCGTCACCTCTAGAATCTATGCCAATGACCATCTTATTCCTTGATAACAGCTCCAAATCTTTATTATTTAAATGACCATAACGATCATGCCATTTAAAATTTGCAGCGTACAATTTTTCACCAACATCACGCTCAACAACAAATAAATTGTTTTGTCTTACAGCCTTTATTACTGTGTTATCTGTCATTTATATAAGCAGCATTCTTCCTAAATGTAGCCACATAACCACGTTCAACAGCCTTACTTATAGAAACAAAACTCGCTTGTAATTCCGAAGAATACAAAACATTTCTCAAAATAACATCAGTGTTGCATGATCAAATTTTGACGTCACCTTTGCCCGTTGACATTATATGTTTGTTGCCAGCTAACAATATTTTTTCATCATGTTGCTCAAAATTTATAAACATGTTGCGATTATTAGACATATGCGCAGTTGCGCCGCTGTCAACATACCAACGTTCTTTTTGCAACGTATCAGCTACTGCCAAAATAGAAAACGATTGTTGTTCGGTTTGTCGTTTCTTCATCTCACATTTGTTTGCATAGTGACCGGCCTTACCACACACAAAACATTTTCCTTTTAATTTTGGCTTGTTGCTACTTCGTTGTTCTCTTTCACATCTTCGCCCATTTTTAATATGCACACCAAACGCCTGTTGATTCGTAACGTCTTTTTTTCTCGTTCTTTCTCCTTGCACCTTCTTCCAGCAATTTGTGTTTCAGAGAAATCAAATTGGGTAAATTATCCCTTGTTTCCATTGCGATGACGAAGTTTTCATACTGTTGCGGCAAACTGGACAATAAAATTATACAAAGAAGTTCCTCCTGCAGAGAGATACCAATTTCCTCCAATTTGTCAGCAATTTCCGTAAACAAATTAATGTGATTCACCATGTCTCCTTCTGCGACCATCGATAAATTTAGCAATTTCTTATAGAGCGTTACTTTTTGTATAGGTCCCCGCGGTCTGTACACCTCTTGTAACTTCTGCCACGCTTCGCATGACGTTGTGCAATTCTTGATATAGTTCAACTGGGTTGGCTTCACGCTGAGGCAAACAGTGGCCAAAGCCTTTTCATCGTCACACTTAATTTTCTCAACCACGGCAGCTTCCATACCAGACTCCACTTTTAGCTCACCACTAACTATCTTCCAATAGCCGCTGTGCACCAGCACACTACGCATTTGGATTGACCAGGAGTCAAAATTGTTGCCGTCCAGTTTCTCAATTTGGTATAACGATGAACTCATCTTACTTGTTTTTTTTCAAAACAGTCTTAACCAATTTCCAACAAATAAAACTTTTCTAAAACTCCTCGCGAACACTGCGGCCCATAACCTGTTGAAGTTCACTATAAGAGTTTTTATTTAAGACTAAAAATACAAAGTTAAAAGAAATACAAACATGTAAAAAGGAGAAAAAGAGACCGTACATGTTGCTAGGGAAAAAGGGTTGCCAAGTTTCAACACTTTAAGCCCTGCAAAAACATTTTTAGAAATGCATTTCGTTATTTTAGAATTGCATACTTTTATATCAAAATTTATTAACTCGCAATTGATCGTAAAGAGAGTATTAATTCGAAATTTTAAAATTTTGAGTAGAAGCTAAACAACTTTTAAATTAACATTATCAAAAAGTAGACAAAATAGCACGGGAACAGCGGGTAGATATAAATATTACGTGTCGATTTTTTCCAAAAGTGAAAATATTAAAATTTTGAGTTAATACCATCTATATAATCAAGTGGGAATTGTGTTTAGAAAATTTCTAATTGTACTTAACAATTTTTAATAATTTATTTGTGAATACAAATTTCAAATTGAATTTTATGCGAGGGCAGTTCACCATGTTCGCTTTATTAAAAGACAGATGTTTTAAGGATTGTGACACAGGCGCTTCAGTTTGCAGACAAAGTTTTTCAATTTGGATAGCATTTTACGACTTCTCATTCCAAGGGCTACTGGGTTCCTTGATGATAATTTGTATTTGAAAGATTTAATAATTCTAAGCCCCAGACAAGATCAGGAGGAAGATGTTATATTAAGAGGTAAAAACATCAAAAGAGCGTTAAAATAGAACTAGAAAGTTTTGAAACTCAAATAATTTATTTGGAAAACAAATAGAAATTTGAGAATTAAACTTTTTTTATGGGTTTCCCACCGTTGATTGCTGACCCCAAAACGTAATTTAATTAAAAAAGATAGGATAAAATATATGTCGAAATAAACGTATACCAAACTTTTATCAAAAGTTTTCTTATTTTAATATGAATGATAAAGAATTTACTGATTATAAAATTATATATTTTTAAAATTTTTAAAACTCAAATAGAAAAAGTTTTTAAACTTTAAAAATAAAATTTTTTATGTTCGTCTTTGCGGACCCCCTTGAAATCTGTCAATAGTTTCAGTAACCTTCATTTGGACACCTTTGGTTAATAAAAGTTCTTAGACAAAAAGAACAACTTTTAAAAAGAGGAAAAACTACAGTCATCTATATTACCCACCTAAGAAAGAAAGTCACATCTCCATTTGAGTAGTTTTGAGCAGGATGGGAATAAGTTCTACTCGCGAGCACAATTCGAGTCAATTCTCTCGTTTTAAAATTTGGCGAGTTTAAAAATAAAACTCGAGAGCACATGATTTAAATTTGGCGAGCTTAAAAATAAAACTCGCGAGCATAAATTTTAAAATTAAAAAATTAACTCGAATTGTGCTCGTGAGTAGAATTTTTTCCTACCCTGCTTAAAACTACCAAAATGGAGAAGTAACATTCTTTCTTAGGAGGTCAGAATTCTAATATAATAAAGCTGAAAAGTTTGTCCCCCGTATTTATAAACGCCTTTTAAATTTAACAAACGTTTATTTAGGAAAATTTTCATACAAAATTTGTTTTGTAAAGCTTTATAAAATTTTTAAAATTTTTATAAATACGGGCCTGTATGTTTCTATGTTTTTATGATGGTCCATTTTTAAAAATTATTTCAACAAAATGAAGAATTGAATCCATAACAGACATAGGCTATATAAGGTCCCATTAAAGAGCTTAGGAAAGGGCCCATCAGCGCTAAACCTCCCATACTCAGAAAATATTAATTATCATTTTAGAAGTGATCTTATAAAGCATTAGTTTTCGTACTAAAAAAGAGCCATTTTAACGAGAGTACGCTGTTCTCCCTCCATTCCGCCTCCAGTATATCTGTCCGCTCGACCGTCTCCTGAACGAATGCTATGGTGACTTTTGCATTTGCTACACATTATCGGCTAAATAGCTTAACCGATTTTGATGAAATTGGAAATATGTACATATATGATTTTTAATTTACTGCCTCTCCGAAAATATCTAGCCAATTTTAATGAAATTTGTATCATATAAAGATCAACGTAAATAAAACACACAGGGCTTATATATTTTTTTAAGGCTAGGAATATAAAGGGACAGATGGGCAATTTCTGCCTATCCGATACTATCTTACTGATTTTGATGAAATTTAAAACATATAGATCGATCTACATACAATAAAACACAAAGGATTTATATTTTTTAAACCTTAGACCAGTAGGATACTACCACTAGTGGTGAATGATAGTATTCTAGGGAAAGTATAAAAAACCCGAATTCTTATACCAAAGTGGAGAAAATCCTAGCCGGTTATGCATAGATGCTTTATTAAGCGAAGCCAGTGTTCGTTATACCATAGAAAAGATCCTTGTGACCCTGCCTTGTTAATATAACTGTTTTGTGTTCTTTTTTCGTGTCAAAATTCATTATAAATTTTGAGGTAATTTTTTATAATGAAGAATTACCCCAAATTTGGGTCATATTTCATTTTACTTTTAGGTTATTTTTCATTTTTTTTTTAAATTTGGTCATATTGCATTATGAAAAGTAGCCCCAAATTTGGCGTCAATTTTCATTAATTTTTTTGGGGCATATTTCACAGCGCCGTTTCACTTTGAAAAAAACTCAAAAGAAAAGAACAACCTTGGTGTCAAATTGCTTTTAGTTATCCTAAGCAGTTTAGGATTGAAATCCATCAAAATTAAGAATTTTGTTACAAAAACTAACATAAATGGTGAAATAATATACGGAATGATATAAGATTTTGCACAAATTTGTTTTATACGACTGCGAAACCATCGTGCAGATCGGTCCATAATTTACCATAGGCCCCATATAAATCCCACTCTGGGAAATTAATTAAGCTCGCTCAAACCCGTATCAGATTTAGATATTCCGGTAAAATTTGCTCCAACTTAGCTTCATATGGCCTGAAAAAATGTCAAGCAATTTTGTGATATTCGGCCCATAATTTACCTTAGATCCCATATTAAGCAGCCTTCTGAAATTCACCGTAAACACTTAAACTTATTTCACTCCTGTATTGAAATTTATGTTTTTTAGTACCAGAAATCACTCTGAAGAACTGGACCATGGGTCCAATATATATTGCCTTACTGAAAATCATTTAAGTTCGGCTCAAACTGTTACGAATCATGATATTTTACTCAAGCTAGTTATAATTTCTAAAAAGAAAAGTATAAAGTTTTCTGATTTTCGGTCAATAATTTATTATAGGTCTAAACCGCAGACAATTTCAATGCTGACGTTCGTATTTATAAAGATTAATTAAAACCACAAGGCAACAAAATTAAACTTTTTGTGTGTTGACTGGAAGTTGATGCCATTTTTTACAAATTTGAGGTCGCTTATTTCAAAACTAATTTTTCTCCATTTTTCTCTATCAGCTCGCATTTTAAAGTTAAGGGTATTAATCGTATTTTTGAATTTTTTCCAAAAATTAAAAGTTAAAAAAAATCATAACTGTTCTCTCCATTAAGCGATTTTCTTTAGCTTTGAAAAACAATAAAATTTTTGGGAGTCACAAAAAAAAAATGGCTGAATAATGGTTGTTTAAGTAAAAAAAAAACAAAAAAATAAAAAATTACAAATTTCGTATTTTACAAAAGCATAAAAAAATCGATGAACGATTTTTATCAATTCAGTTTTCTCAGTAATATGTGAACAAAATAAAAAGTTGTGCATCAATTACAATGAAATAAAGCTCATTTGATTCGATATATCTTTAGCTAAATGTTTTTAAACCAAAACTGTGATTTTGGCGCATTTTTATTTTTTTATGAATTTTTAAAGGTTTTTTAAAATTGTTCTCTTTTTTAAAGCTTCAACGATATCTCTGAAATTACTGGGCAAATAAAAAACCAATAAAGATAATATTGCGGACGAAATTTGAATTTATTTTAACTGAATATCGTGAACCGTTTTCAAATTATTCCAATATACATATGTTGTGAAAGTGCCAAAATTTTGAACATAAAGGTGTATATTGAAAAGTCGAGCTGATAGAAACTAAGTGCAGATTTGGATTAAGCGTCCCAAATTACCATAAAAACAACAGCAAAAACCTTGTTCCCTTGTGTAATATATAGAAATAATGTAGAGCTCACTGCTGAAATATTCAAACTGTCAATGGAGGGTATCAAAGATTGAGCACAGCCGAATATATCACTCTAACTTGTTTTAAATAATAACTGTTATATTTTAGCAAGCTGGTAATTTTGAATACAACTACTGTACTTTTATATGAGTTACAAAATTCTTAATTACTATTGAGTGTTTTTAGGCGCATTTGGATTTAAATTTATTATGCATGTAAAACGGTCAATGTGTACATGATTTTTATGTTGATAGAAACTGTCATGTAATTTAAAGGTAAAACAATTAAGAAAGTTTAGTCGGGTATGTCCGGCAATTTTATACCCTACACTAGTTTGCAAGTGTACATAGGCATGTTAAAATGAATTAACATAACTTTTTATTTTGTCTATGTTAAATTTAATCAAAGTTGTTATTTTTCGACTTTTTCAATTTTAAATAAATTAAAATTGATCAGAAGTCTTTAAAGATTATAAGTAACTCAATCACTTTAAACATATGTATACATAAATAAAAATTTCATCGTATTTTTTTGTAAATAAATCGAGTCCTTATAGCAAAAATGATGTAACCAACAAAAATAAAATTTTACAGGAGAAGGTTTTTATTAAATGTTTTTGCTTCAAGTCTAGGGTTTCGTTTGAAATTGCTTTTGCTCTTTTTTCGAAACGGTACTTACCAGAGATATTAGATTTTTAGAGATGATGCAAATGATCAAAAATCGATTTTCATTAAAGAACAAAAATCTAATATTTTGTTGGTTACATTATTTTTGCTATTAGGGCTCAAAATATTCCTTTTATTTTATTCCAATATTTAGATGTCGATGCGTTCACAACATATTTTAAGTTTTTGTCTATATAAAAATTCACTAAAAAATCACAGATGATATTCTTCCGAATTGAAAAAAAAGAACGAAATATTTGATGAAATCGAATAAATATTTATTTACAAAAAAAAAAAACTATGAAATTTTATTTATGTATACATATGTATGTATGTATGTTTAATTTTATTGAGTTACTGAAGTCTTTGAAGAACTTCTGATCAAATAGACTTCGGACTTAAAGGCTAGAAATCTTTGTCAGGGTCCCATTATATTTAACTTAAGGTTAAAAATTATAAGGGCAACTTTTTCATGCTATTTGCTTTTGCATATTAAGATTTAAAAAAAATATATATATATATTTGATATATTTTGCATAAATATGACAATCGAAGATTATTTCAATTTAAAAAATTTTTAATTATAACTTGTAATAAACATTTGTCCAAATAAAATAAATTTTAAATTATTAGTTTCTGTTTTTTTGCTTGCATATTTTTTTTACATTTTTGTGCATATTTCAACTTGTCCTGATTGTTGTTAGAAATATTAAGCTCTCAGTCGATACAGTCGATCTAGCATGTAGATTTATTGGCTGTCGCATATTCCGTTTGCAAGGATTTAATATTCATATTTACAATCTCGATCAATTTAACAGCCAAACCATTTAAAATCCTTAAGTTTTGCTAAACTTTAGTTTGGTAAAATTAATAACACAAAAGAAAAAACAATAATTTCACTGGTAAGATTTTGTTTTACTTTTTCTAAAGAAAAAAAATTACAGAAGCTATAAATCTCTTTCTGAATTTAAATAAATTATTATTTAAATACATTGCAAGCTTTCTGCCGTCTAATACTAATTCTTAAAGAATGTCGCGGTTGTTATATTATTAAATAAACGCTTTAGTGGGTTTTTCAAAATTTAACAAACGTGTTCAAAAATCTTCTTGAGTGAACTCTATAAAGACTCATTTTTAAAACCACATACACTGGATCAACTGGTTTTGACTCAAATTTGTTCTCCGTCTTAGATAAGAAACTTTTTAACAGAGTATAAAACATATTCTTTATATGTATGGATATTTGTAGGTTTATTAGGGTGGATCAAATTGCTTGGGATCAAGAAAACTGACAAGGGATATAGTAATCTGCCATATGCGTTCCAACAATTTTTTTTTGCAGGAATTAGGTTTTTGTCCATTACGTTAGACGGCCATGCTTTTTTATTTGATGGTGTTCTATGCCGATCTGCCATAATTTTTTATAAATATTCTAGTTCTCATTAGCATACTATTACAATTAGAATTCGCAACACATCTTGCGATGCGATTTACACAACACCTTTTATGCTATTTAAAGTCATACAGTGGTGTGCTGGAAATCGAAAACGTAAATTGCAAGAATTTGGAAGCTGTTTTTAATACACTTTAAATCTAATTTTTTCAATTTTTATTATAAAATTCGGCTTAATAGAGAAATATTTGTATTCTTATGTAAATCTTATTAATAAACGACTTTTGAAATGTTTGCCTTTTATGTTTTCGTTTTGCAGCACACTCCTGATAATCGCGAATGTAAGCTGTTTGCGATTGTCAGAACATGCCCGAGAAATAATTTCAGACTAATCACCAGAAAAACCGTAAATATGCAATTGCATGTTTTTCCTTGTTTAAGCGATTTTTATGAATTTTTCTATCGATTTGTTAGTGCCTATATGACCCTCTGTAGCATTTTTTTTTGATATACAGTGGAATCTCCCATGAGCGGACACCGAAGGAACCGTTGAAATGTGTCCGCACAAGGGGGCTGTCCGGCCAAGAGAAAACTACAAATTTAAATCAACAAAACTTTGCCTTATATTGTTTGTTTTTATTTAAAGATACATACATACTTTTATTAAAAAAAATATAAAAAATAAACAATTCAATTGGGTTTAATAACAAAAAATCATTAAATGGAGTTCTATATGTAATAAAAGTTTAAAATGTTTTATGAGTACTATACATATTTAACATATCCACATTTAACTATGTTAAGTGATGTTGTAAATATGATAAACCGTGCCCTGTTGTTAAAGCGAACAAATTAAAAGAGTCTTGGCAGGCTTATTTGTAAATTATGACATGAAAAATTCGGAAAAAATAAGCTAAGTGTCCTTCCAAGAGAATTTGTTTTATCTGGCGGATGTCCGCGTCCGCTCATGAGAAGCGTCCGTTCAAGGGAAAGCGACTGCAATGCTTTTCTTATGGAGCTTTGTTTTTCTTCAGAAATTACGAGTCACAAAAGTACACAATAATTAGTTTGACTCCTTTCACACTCGGTAAGTAACTTGCGCAAGTTACTTGCCGACAACAACAAAGTCTGTACACATTTTTTTTTTCCTTACCCCGACCTCACCGCTGACATCTAGAAACCAAGAGTTGCGCAAGAGACTTGCGCAAGTGTAACTTGCCGAGTGTGAAAGGGGTCTTTGTAGGTCTATTGTTATTGCACAGTTACATAATACCCCTACAGACTAATTGAATAAAAACAGACCTCAAACTTGAACCAATTATTCACCCCTATCGGAAACAACTACTCCCATTTTTTTATTTCGTATTGTGAATGATTCACACAACAAATTTTTTGGGAATAAATTCCCAAACATACAAAATTTGGCATCGCCAATGATTACCCCCTCGAATTTTTTTACTTAATAAATTCCCAAAAAGTGTTAATGTAAACGAGAAGGGAACATGTTAATTTTAATTTATATTCTAAGGTTGGACTAAATTAAATTGCTTTTTCTTTTTATTGAAGCAGCTTAAATAAAGAAAATGAAGATAAACACTATTCATTATTTATTTTATTATATTTTTATTAGTATTTTACCTTGTATATTTTTTGTTTCACAAAACAAGCACTGACAAGTAATTCACAATAGAAACTTTTACTCCCAAAATTTTTGCGATACCGATTTGTTGGGGATGGGAATATAGGTTTGCTCCCATATAACAGATTCCCATAACATTCGCGATAGGGGTGAATTATTTTATAAATTATACTAAAAAAAGTCGAAAATCTAAAAAGATTAAAAAAGATTAATTAATTTTAACAAACCATTTTTGGGTTTTTTGGCACATATTTTTAACGATGTTACGTCATATTTTTAAGTTTTTACTACATATTAAATACACATAAAACACATCTTTATGGCATATTTCCGGTTTCCCTGCTTATCACATTGGGCTGAACAATGTAGTTCTCCACAAACGCTACAACCGGGGGGTAATTGATAGTATGCCCAATTTGCAATGTGCAATTAAACATTGCACTAGACCGTCCTATTTTTGTACGACTCCTCTATCATGGTCCTTCTGTGTAGGATATATTTTAGAATTTAATTGGGGTGTGTTTAATTTTTCATGAGCTACACCTCACCTCACTCCACTCGAATCCTATCAGTTCTGTTTGAAGTTGAACCTTTTTATAATGATTGGAGCTGTCTCGTGGACAAAACCAGCCCAATTATGAATACAAATTCCCCGGGAGTTTTTTCCCTATTCCCATTTTTTTTCAATTGAATTTACATAGGAAAAATGGGAGAAGGGAGAAAACTCCCGGGGAATTTTTATTCATAATTGGGCTGAACATGTTAACGGTAAACATACGCACAAGTTCTGAAAACGCGGGGTTTTCAAATCGCTTACGGTTTAAAAAAAGCATTTCATCATGTCCTGAAAACCACGCGATTTGCTTTTTTTTCGAAGTTGTGTTTAAGCAATGAAAAAATATATTTTATTATAATCATAAATTTACATATATTGGCGTAAAAAAGCTACAATTCAAATTCCAATTAAAAAAGATTTGCTAATTAAAAAAAAAATACTAAGTCCGGGTTTTTGAGATGTGGATTAAGGTTTAACATAGTCTGAAACTAAACCCAGTTTAACTGAGATCTCAAAACCCCAGCCTTAGGGATTTTACAATTCCAAAGAAAAGTTTGCATATTTTTTACCCTTCACCGAAGGTAAAAAATGATATGCGCGGGGTTGCGTTTTCAGAACTTGTGCGTATGTTTACCGTAAACATGTTTTGTCCACAAGACAGCACCAATCATTATCAAAAGGTTCAACTTTAAACAGAACTGGAGGGATTAAAGTTTAAAGGCTTTTGGGGGTTTTTTTTTAATGAACTCCTAATGAGCTACAAATAGTTATTCATCTACAAGAAAATACTGCAGAGTTTGTCATTCCGTTTATAACTTCCACAATATTGACCCTAGACTCAATAAAGTATATACATTCTGTATCCTTATGAGAAGAGATGTTCAAATCCGATTGACTGTCTGTTGAAAAGGGGTTTTCGAAGAGCCCAGATATTATGGGGACTAGGTTGGTATACATTTATGTCAGATATGCTCATTTAAATTTTTCTATTCAGCCATATCGGTCCACAAATGACTGAGATATGAGAAAAAAACCACGAATGCCTCAAATTTTACCCATAAATCCATTGTTATTGTATTTTATTTATTTTTTTCTTATAAATTTCTTTATATCTGGAGAACGTAAAGAGCCAAAGTTTCCAAATTAGGTACAAATATCTCGGTTATCAATACACAACATCTCACAAAATGTAGGCGTGATTTGAGAAGTGGGCGTGGCACAAAATGTTTTTTTATATATATGTATGAAGATCGGTGAGCAATAAATTGTCCAGCATGTGTACCAAATAGCTGGTTTTTTAATACACAACCTCTTTTAAAATATGGGCGGGATTGGAGAAGTGGGTGTAGCACCTTCCGTTCAAAAACATAAATATCTGTATATCTGGGGAACGAGAAGAGCTAAAGTTTCCAAATTAAGTACCAGCATCTTGGTTATCAACATACACCATTTCACAAAATGTAGGCGGTATTGGTAATGCTAATCATTGCCGTATACCGCTCTTGGTTACAGTTGTTTTCTAATTTTGAAAAAAAAATCCATCAAGTTTTTTTGCTAATAAAACTTTGCCTGAGATGCCTCCGTTTACCTTAAATGTTGAAACAGAATATTTCCAAGTTTCGGTAGAAAAAGTACCAAATATCATCCGTATTATTTAAACAATCTCAAAAAATAAATGATTTATCCAAAATCTCTTGTGTGTAATATTGATAATAGACCCTATTGCAATTTGCGATTGCACATTTTTAGTGCTGAATAATATAGTTCTGATAACATTTTAAAACTCTAACCAGCATATTTTAATAAAATAAAATTTACTAAATGTTTTTTTAAATTTTCTTTTTATTTTCTTTATAGTAATGCGGATATGATCAATGTCAATCCTCGTACACCATATTCCTAAATGATAACAAACAAGCAACTTGTAAGTGAAGAAGCAGAAAATTATTTCTCTTTCTTTTTAACACATTTTAGTATATAAGTTTATTGTTATAATCACTATCATCGGTTGTTGTTGCAGTCCCCTCTGCGTTGAACGTTTGTTTGTTCCAGTATGTTTACGAATGTTGCTGCCTGCACTCCAGAAGACTTCAGATTATTATGTGAAGTTTGAAAGAAACTCTATGACAAATATACAAGGTTAAAAAGTGTAGTTTAGTGTTAATTACAGTGTTCGAAAATAAACAGTACATTATTAAGCGTTCGGCTCACACACCTAAGCACGATATCTATTTTTGTAGACGAACACAACCGTTCCTATGTTTAAGAAAGAACAATTGTAGTGATACTGTAGACAAACATTATATATTAATGTTCTATAATGAACAAACAAAAAAATTTTAGCAACTACCGCACCACGAACAGCTTGTGTGTGTATTGTGTATATATTTTGTTTGTGTAAAATTATTTTGCTGGCTTTTTGTTATTTTTCGTACCTATGTGTATTTTGTTTTTGTAAAAATATTTGTTTTTTTTTTTTGACAGCCAAAAGGGACGAACATTAATGAGCCGAACCGAACACAATAAAGTTTGTGGATTTGTAAAAAAACCGAACGGAATTAATTATTCTCATCTTTCGTTGAGTTTAATAAAAACAGTATTATTTTTGTGTTCAAAAGATGACTAACAGGGAAACGTTATTTTTTGTTAATCATTTTCTACACAAACACTATAAGCGTTTGTGTTTTCCACAAATCTACCGAACCGAACACTAAGGAACAATATTTAGTGTTTATTTTCGAACACTCGTTTATCATTTACATAGAATTGAACAAAGCCGGAAATAACGTTGTAAAACACAAAAAATTTTACATAAAGATTAGGTATCAGATTCATTTGGTCACGACGTTTTTGACAATTTGTGACACAGTGTAATTAAAAAAAAAAAACAAATTAATAATTTTGCCTTGATTTGCTCTCCTGAAAAATAATTAATTTGATACTTACCACATTATTGGCGACTTTGCTTTAATTATAATTATCAGGCCTGTTCTGCAAATCACTTTAGCTCAAATCACGTGATTTCCAAACACATGTGCCTTTTAAAATCACACATGTGATGTTTTGGTGTTCCGTTTTTGTGTGTTTTGGTAAGATCTTCAATTGCCTAAAGCACACGGAGAAACACACAAACGGTATGACTTTCAGAACACCACAAAATCACACGTGTGATTTTAAAAACACGTGATTCGAAATCAACGGATTTTTCGAAAAGATTTAAATTTCGCTTGTGCTATTACTTTATAAAACTTAGGCCCGTTTGCACAACTTGGCCATAGCTAAAAGTAGACTTTAACCGGCCTTATAAAAAGTGTTCCATTATTAAAACTTTACTTTAATCTCAAGTGAGATATAAAGTAAATTAAAGTTCATCCTACCTGTTAGGTTAAAATAAAGTTGTAATAATGAAACACTTCGCTAACTGTAAGTTGTGAAAACAGGCCTTAGTTGATCAATTTAAAAAAAAAATTATATATTTAAACCTAAAATATTCATTTAATTACATACCGTTAAATATTTTTAAAATCGATTTTCTTTTTATGATGCTACACAAATATTGTAAGCATATTTTTCTTAATGAGTAGTTTCGAGTTTACTTTAAACAGCAGTTACCAAAAAACAACATTAATTAATAAAAAAAGATAATGGTTTAATTTGTTGAATAGTCGATCGATGGTTTATTGTTTAGTTTATAACATAACACAACATTAATCTAAAAAAAATCAAAATAGTATTAAATATTATAAGCACGTTATTAATTACAAACAAAATACACTTGTGATCTTTTAAACTACATACAAATATTAATAAATAAAATATTGGAAACAATTAATTTTAGTTTTGTTGTTATTTTAATGTAAAACTCTTCTTTTTATTTCTTAGCATAACAGTCCTCGGTGGACCAATGCATTTGTCAGCTATAAGACGCCAGTTCCGTACTCGCATTAAGTCATGTAGAACTGCGTGAAATCATATTTTTCTTGGACGCCCTCTACTTCTTTCGAACACCAGTTCTAGTAAAGGCTTGTTTTGTGGCTCTTTCTTAATGACCGTAATTTTTAGAAACAGAAAGCTAGTCGTGTTCGTACCTAACAGTTATCTTAACCTACCCAGTAACACTATTTTGTTAATTTCAACGTTAGTTTCGCCTACGTAAATTATCTATCGAAAGTGGATAGTGTAAAATACATTACACTTTAACCCGTAGGTTAGAAAAACGTTTTAAAATTATGAAAACCATAGATAAATATACACAGCTAGATATCTATTTGTAGAAATTACGGGCATAAGTCATCCTTACTATATGCCCAAGCCATCTTATTTTTTGTGCCTTATATGTAAACCTAATTACATTTCGCCTTTTAATAGGTTTATCGAGCTCGTGGTTGCACCTTATCCGATCTGTTCCATCATTTGATTTTATTGGACCGTAGTATATTTTCCTAAGAATTTTTCTTTCAAAACTCACCAGTTGCTGTATATCACACAGTTTCATGGTCCATACTTCACATCCATATGGGTATTTGTATCATGTCGATCGTGACCGTCGTACACATTTAAAATGAAGAAAAGTCAAAATAAAACGTATATTTATTTTGACAGTAGATTTAACTTATAGCTCTTAATTAGCACTATAATAAGTGCAATTGTTCATTTGATAAATTTTTTCATTTTCAAGACAATTGCAAAAAATCAAGGCATTTGCACGTGAAAAAATTAGAAGTGGTTTTCGCGACCACCAATTCAAATGCCGTTTTCAGCGGAACCTGAGGCAATATTTTAGTGCGACAAACTTTAGGATGGCTTGCACTAATGGCTCTTAAAAATGGTTATGATTTTACCCATAAATGATTTATACTTTTTTTTAAGTTAGATTAATCACTGTCGCATGTGACATGTCGCAGGTGACATTTTTTGCCATCATTATTTTTATGTTGTTTCAGTTGTTATTTTTACAAAATTATATATAAACGAGCTTAGTTAAAATTTTTTATATGGGCAGAAGTATTCAATGTACCGGGCGAGCCTAGGTGGCCGAATTTCGACCACTTGACAGGTACTACAAAAATAAATCTTAATACCAATATACTACGCACGTATGCATTTGTGATTCTTTCTTAAATTTACGAAAAAATTACAAATGGCTTCCCAAATACATATCCTTTTATTCGTTATTTTCATTTCGCTATAAAATCATAAAAAATTGTAATTCAGCAAAAATTATTCGTCACAAAGGCGTGACGAAATATTGGATGAAATAAAATAAATAATTATCAAAATAATTTTCGTGGGAATACAAAATTTAATTTAAATGATTTCGTTATTCGAGCCTAATTCCCAATGTTCATTACTTGATAAAAACACTGAAATTTATTGTTGATGGGATAAGCTATTCCTATGCGCATTTCACTGGTTGCTTAGGCCAGATCATCAGGAAACTTCATCCATAAAGATTTTAGAAAAACTGAAGATATTAAACCAAATAAAACTGCTAAGCGTATAAGAATTACAGAAACAGTTCTATTTGTAACAATATCAAAGTTTTAATAAAATCATCAACAACAAGTAAGAAAGTATAGTCGGTCAAGCACGACTATATGATACCCTACACCACAGAATTAAAAAACACATCATGCTTATATGTCCATATAAATATGGATTTATCTTTGTTTATAAAAGTCATTAAAATCGGTTAAAAAGTTTGTGAGAGGCAGAAATTGCCCCCTACCACCCCTTGTGGTCCTATTTTTGAAAAACTGTGTAGCTTATGTGTCCATATAGATATGGATCTATATATGTTTTGAATTTCATTAAAATCGGTTTGAGAGGCAGAAATTGGTGCTATCACCCCTTGTGGTCCTATTTTTTAATAAATGCATCCCTTTTGTGTCCATTAAGATATGGTTCTATGTATGTTTTAAAATTCATTAAAATCGGTTTGATAGTTTCTGAGAGGAAGAAATTTCCCCCTATCTTCCCTCGTGGTCCTACAATTTGGCCCATTTTCAATATGCTTGGTCCTTGTGCTAATAAGAACCTATGTCCCAAATTTGATCAAATTATCTCAAAAATTGCGACCTGTACTTTGCGCACAAGGTTAGATGGACAGCCAGTCAGCCTGCCAGCCAGCCGGACGGACATCGTTGGTTCGGCTCAGAAAGTGATTCTGAGTAGATCGGTATACTTTATAGTGGGTCTAGGACCAATATTTTAAGGCGTTACAAACATCAGCACAAATGTATAATACCCTCACCACTATTGTGGTGTGGGTATAATAAACAGTGAGTTTATCTCTCCTTACATTCCCCACTACAATTGATTGGAATTCTTCCAGCATTAATTGAGGAGGTCCATAACAAAACGCAATAATTACATTTTTCAAGTTTTTTGATTTTTTGATTGAATCCTATTTTACACATTGAAATCTATATTACCTTTATTATAAAGCATTCCAAAACTCAATAACTACACTGCAATTCAATATCAAATATAATGGTTCAGAGCAAAATGCAATAATTACACATCTTTGCAACAAATCGCTACAAGAAATTTTAAAAAAGTCAACTTTATAAATAAATTATGCTTTGGTGGTTACTCTTAGATAACTGTAAAACGTAATCTAGTCGAAAGAAAAAGCAAAAATTTCAGCCCTAGTTCAGATAAAAACGCAATATTTTCATACAGTTCAAAGCAAAATGAAATAAATACTATGATTCGGACCAAAACGCAATAATTCCAAAGTTGTTATCTAAATAACTTTAAAACAAACTGTCAGACAAAATAATTAATTTGTGATTAATATTATTTTTTGTAGACAATAATACCTCAATAATTGTATTTTAAAAAAATTATGTGCTACTAACTTAAATTACATTTTGTCGTTTATCCAAAAAAATGTTATGGTGTAATTATTGCGTTTTGTTATGGACCTCCTCAATTGTAGTTGTAAGTAGGTTAAGAAAAAACAAAAACAACTCGCTTTATTGTTTTCGCAAACAAAATAAAAAGCTGGTTGCCAGTCAGTTCTTTCAGGCCGTGCACCCGCCAGTTGTATTTTGTATTCCCACAAAAATTATTTTGATAAAAAACGAAATCTTATCTCATTCAATGCCTTGTTCCTCCATTTATGTTATTTTTTGTAACAAAATTATCAATTTTTTAAGGTTGTGGTTCCACATTTTAATTCATAGCTCTGGTCCCACTAAGCCGATTTTGTTGGATTTCAATCCCAAACTGCTTAGGATAACTAAAAGCAATTTGACACCAAGTTTGTTCATTTCTTTTGAGTTGTTCGACGACATGGCTAAATCGGCTTAGAATTACTCAAGGAGCCAGAATATATGTATATACAAGTACATACATAATCACAAATCTTCGTTTTTTCCAGAAAAGTTCCTTTTATTTTAATTTAATATAAAATATCTGTTTGTTCCCGATATTTGATGAGCTTTCTGCATTTACTTTCGACGCACTGATGGAAAATGTTATTTTTAATGTCGCACGTGAAATCGAAATATGAGATAATTCAGAGAATACAATTACAGTTATTTTTCGCATAGTTTCTTATAAATAAATACGTTCTTTTTTGACTCTTTGAACCCTCCGAAAGATTTAAGATAGAAAAGTCAATGCATAATGCCACCCTTAAAGCGCTTTTATTAAAACAAAACGTGCAATTGAAAGGTTATAAACAGGGCCCGGACTTTTATGCAGTTTCAATCGCGTTTTATGCGCATAAAAAATGCAATAAAAATAGAAATATATGCGCTAAAAATTTAAAAAATATTCAGTTAAAATTATCTTAAATTTTTTTATTAGTGATAAAAAAAAAAAAACAAAAATAACAAGAATAAACAAAAATAGCATGAAGAACGTTAAAATTCAGGCTCATAAACGTAAGTAAGGCACAATAACCACAAAAGTAGAAGTTAAAATTAAGTAAAACACAAATATATAAAGAAACATTAGGACGATCATGTAAATTAAGTCACTTGTAAAGGCCGAACTATAATATACATAAGCTAGCTTGAGCAACTGTGCGAATACATGTCAATATGTCATACGTGTCAATTCGTATTGAACATAAGAAAACTTTTTGGTAAATTTTTTTAAACTATCATTTGCTTAAGCAAAGTGCGAAACTGATCGCAATTACAAATATTTATTGATTTTGTTTTTTAAAATGCCTTAAGAGATATAATTGACCCTAAATTTTTTTAAAATAAAAGTTTACAACCGGTGTTTCAAAACAAAATGAAACGGAAGTGACAGTTGTATGATCAAATGCTGTTTTCGAAAACAATCTAAATTTAATATGCAAGCAGTTAAGGATTTAAAACAATAAATTTAAATTTTTGTTTAAACAAAAAAAAATAAAAAGTAAAAAGTTGTTTAAACTTTAAAAATTTTGCTACGAAATTGTTAAGTAACCGTCCAAAAAATACATATTTTTTATGGCAAAATTTAACTTAAATTTACCACTGATGAATTCTTTTACAACATCTTTGAATTGGCAAAAGTTTTCAGTCCCCCCTCTGGTTGTTATAGGCTGTAGAGGAACACATTAATACGGATAATTCTTTTTATATTTGGCAACACGCGAAGGTGCTTTACAAGATATATTTCCCATAAGAAATCAATAAATAAATATCATCGAAAATGTCTTTTACCTCTTCTGTGGAAGGGTGTATGGCAAAATAAAGCAATTAAACAAGTTTTTTCAAAATATGCAACAAAAATATGCAATATATGCAAAAATATGCATTCAAAGCAAAATATGCAAAAATATGCACTAACAAATCGATGCCATTTTACAGCAAATTGCTTGATTCGCAAAGATATTTTGTGTACGTTAATCTCCGACTGACGAGTACAAATATGCATTTGCATAATATAAAATTTTCTTACATTAAATTAATTTGATTGTTTCCCTACGAAAATATGCTACAACAAAGTCTTTTAAAGAACTTATAATTTTTCTGTTTCGTTGGACCTATCGGTTGAAATGTCGATATGTAAGTATTACAAAAAATATCTGAGCCGAAATTCGTTTTCCTAGTTCATATGGTATGGACACTATTGTGCCAAAACTATTATTTTGGGAAGAATAAAGTAGTTATTTGTCTATCGGCTATGCTCTGGCAATCGCAAAAATTTTAAATCGCAAAACGCCAGATTTTTTATGGTGCTCTGTAACTCGTGCGTTTTCCTTGCGATCTGCTATAGATTCTTACAAATATGCTAGTTCCATTACACATACTTTCATACTTTTTGCGATTACGATTTACAGAAAACCTATTTTGCGAGTTCAATTCAGAATCGCAAATGTTAAGCGTTTCGCGATTGTTAGAACATGCCCGATACGGGCATATCGGATATTTTTATGAACCGATTTGGTTGATTTTCACTACTATTATTCTACTAAGTTTATATAAGGTGAAAGTAAAAAAAAATGTTTCATAGATTAGAAGAAGCCTTTACAAAGTTTGAGATTAATGGGTTAAATACACACCAACAAGCAAACTGACAGACGGCCATCGTCAAATCAACTTCGCTACGCATATTTATGTATCTAGAATATGTATAATTTATGGGGTCTTAGACCAATATTGTAGAAATTCAAACGAATTGACTAGAGTTTTTCTTTTCCCGGACTTTTTCATTTCCCGGGAAAGCAAAATTTATTTTTAAATTTCCCGGAATCCCGGGAATTCCCGCTCAATACAAATCGATGCAAAATATTGTTTATAAATCCATTCAACTTTTTAATTTCTGTGGCAAAAAAGAAAAAGTAATTAATGGCACCTAAGATCTTCATGTTCAAAAGTACACATGGGAAAATTGCAGTTATTTTGTAGGGGTCTTGAGAAAGTTAAAGCAAAATGACTTTTTTTCAATGTGCGACAACATTTGGAATAATAAAAACTTCCGATCTGCGACATTAGGAGGGTTTAGGAATAACAACTATAACCGCAGAGAACTGACGATTGCATTTAATCCTATAAAACTAAACAAATATACTTAAGCACTTATTGCTACAGAATTATTTCATTTCAACATTAATATAAAACAAAAAAAAAAATATATTAACAGCATCGGTTGAAAGCCTATTTCTAATTTTTATCAAGAAGATTTCAATGAGAAAACACGTTTCCTTTCTACGGATGTTTGCCGTTATAGTCAAAGGAACATTATATTATCTCTAGACGCTTTCAGTTTTCTTAGCACTTCCTTCAAAACTTGTAATTTCTTTAAAAAAAAATGTTTTCTTCAAACCCAATAAGCGTTTTCTCTATTAATAAATTTGTCATAATCTCTTACAGAATCTAATCCGAAAAATCTTTTATGCAGCTGCTCTGCATATAAAATCATTAAATTTTTTTGAAGCAAGTGGGAACCACTTTTGATGGTTTTTTCCAAATAAATCTGGGTCTTTAAGCTAATTAAAAATTCTGTACATTTTTACTCTTCATCTTTCGAAATTTCAGAGTATTAAACATTGCCTTACTTATCGGTTATGAATCGACTTCTCTTTGGCGTTTGGTAATACTGGGGTCTAATCACCGCATACAATATCGAGGAAAATTTATCGAAATTATTTATTTTGGTATCATGAATCTCGATATAGGATGAAATTTATTGAATTTGAAATAATAGCATTCGATATCGAGTAACTCGACATTACATTTCTCGAGTTTTCATTCGATACGTCAGTGTCAATTGTATGCAAAAACATTCGATAGCTTATTCGATACGATAGTATCGAATTCGGTGATTAGACCCCTGTTTTAAGACAGAAACTGTAGTTTTTCGTTATGTTAAACTGATTAATATTTATTACAACTTATTTACCAGAATGTACTAATAAAGTGATCCCACAAGCGCAGCTGTTTGCAGCGATTTCTTCGTTTTTCTGCCATACCAAACGTCAAAGTCAATATAAAAAAAAACTCTAAAGTTTTTGTCAGCGTTTTTTTATATAAAGTTTGACGTTTATTAAGACAAAAAATTGGGGCAGGTGAAGACCAAACATTTAACCCTTCGTGGTACACATGAGTCTGGCCAGACCTTTTTTCAATGTGTTTAGTATAGAACATCAAAACATGCCTAAGCCAAAGGTCGCCCCTTTTTTAATGTTCAGTGCTTTCATATTTATTCGAACAGAATGTTTTTCTAGACAAAAATAAAGTTATTTTAGCTCAGTCTTCAGGAAATACATACAATAGACCACGTAGACTCGATATTGATCGCTTCTTATACATAAAAGTTAAATCATGCAATTTTGTTGCAAGTATGAGTGCACAAACAATTTTTATTTTTTTATTGTCATAATTAGTCCAAAATATGTATGTATGTATGTTTGTTTGTCCCAGAAACGATTTAAACGAATACAGCAAAACAACAATAACCTTGAACACAATTATTAACATTATTAAAGCATTAATAATACGAATACGGCCAAACATTCAACGAGTATGGCCAGAAGGATTTGTTTCAGTTTTTATACCCTCTTCCACTAGTGGTGAATGAGGGTATACTAAGTTTGTCATTCCGTGTGAAACTTTTTTAAATATTCATCTAAGACCCAATAAAGTAATTATATTCTTCGTACTTGAGTAATTTTAAGTCGATTTATACATGTCCGTCCGTTCGTGTGCCATTTGGCCGCCTGTTGAAAACACGCCCACTTTTGAACAACTCAAAAGAAATCAATTTAATTGGTGTCGTAATGTTTCCAGTTATCCTAATCAATTTGGGATTGAAGTAAAAAAGGCTTACTAGGAAAGAGTTATGAATCCAAATGTGGAACAACCACCCTAAAAATTGATAATCCTGCAACAAAAAATAACAGAAATTGGTGGCAGAATGCACCGATTGTTATTTAATTTTGCAAAAACTCGTTTTATATGACCAGAAATTACACTAACAAATTTCGTGAAGATCGGTCAATAACTTATCATAGGCCCCATATAAAACCAACTTTCGGCAAACACTTTATTGCGCCTATAGCCATAACGAATATTGGTATTGTATTAACCTTTGGTGTATCATAATTTCGTAATAGTCGGTTCATTATTTACCATAAGCCCCATATAAATCCCACTCTCAGAAAACATTTTATTACGTCTAAAACCGTACCCAGTAAAAACATCGCTTACTTTTTCAATGCTATTGTTGAAAAATTTGGTCTGTCATAGTTTCATTTAACTTAAAATCATATGTTCTGTCAAATTTCGTGAAGATCGGTCAATTACTTATCGTAGGCCACCATATAAAGGCCACTCTCGGTAAACACTTTAGTGCGCCTAATACAACAAATGCCGCTATCGTAGTATAACTTTGGTCTATTATAGTCGCATAAGACGAGAGATCACTATAGGTACCGAATTCCGGGATGATCGGACCATAATTTTCGATAGGTCCAATATAAAACCTTCTTCTGAAAATCAGTTAAATACGCCTAAAATCAATTAAATACTAAAAAAAAACATCTTTGTGATGTTCGGCCTATAATTTAATATATAAGGCCCATTCCTAAAATATTCCTATTCATGGAGGAGGGTATCAAAGATTCGGCACCGCTTAAACTTTTGCTTGTTTTTTATACATCTGTTCTTGTTGTTTTTGTTGGCAAGAGGGTGTTCAAAATACATCGTATAAAGAATCTATTTTATTAGCACACAACAACATCATCATCTTGCTAACATCATTATTACCATCGACAGCGCCACTACACGCGGACAAACACACATTTCAAAGACTTTAAATGCTGTAATATGTTATATAGTTTACGATTATTATTATACTAGATACACTATTAGAGCCATGTTTGTACTCGTATGCAAAACAGTAGAAGAAAACTAATTTGTCGTTAAAAAGTTGTGTGGTGGAGGGGCGGATAGGCACGTTTTCTATCGATTTCATATACTAAAAACAAAATTTCGAATCAGAACACATAAGTCTACCTAAACTCTTCCTTACACTATTTCTTCTTTTTATTTGTAGAATATAAAAACCAAAACACACAACGACAAACTATAACCGACAGAACCAGAAAAAGGACATCAAATACTTAAGGGAAACGCATGCGCTACAATGAATACGCCAAACGACCTCGTGTGACTAACATCGTAAATATATACACTACATACAGCTAAACACACTATTACGAGTGTAATAAGAATCAAATACACTTGTAGTTATATCAATATATACAACAGGATAAAAGACATGCCATATTGTTGATTTCAATTTCATAAAAATCGAAATTATAGTTAAATGATTTTAGAGTTTTTCACATTAAACAAATATCTTTAGGTTAAGTTAAGAAGCGCTATGCGCCCAAGGGCACACTTCCACCCTGAGAAAAAAACGGTCCATTGTGAATCCCTTCAATATAGAGTAAGAAGAAAGAAAGAAGAAAAGAATAGTTATACATTTATAGTCAAGATAAATATCTGAGAACGATACTCATCCCATACGTAAATAAAAACGGAACAGATTTTTGCTCGCAGTTTTGCTTTTACCCATACATTTTTTAGGGAAAACGAAACAAATTTTGAAATTTGGGAAATGCACCTAACCTAATATAAATTTGTTGTAAATAAAAAAATTATTTAATTTTCTACAAAATTTGATATGTCAAAAAACGACAAAAATACAACACTGTTTTCAATTCTATTACAAATTTTGGTACCATGAGCATCGTATTTAATTGTCAAAAATTGCAAATATTTAATTATATTTAATTAAGAATGTAATTCCTCGTGGCTCGCAGTCATTTTTTTTTTAACTTACAAGGTGGAAAGAAGCGAAATTGTTTAGATGAGCCAGATGTAGCAGAGGAAGAGAAAGAAGATGAATGAATTTCTAGTTATTTTTGATTAACGCAATGTATACCTTAACTTACCATAATTTTTTGTTTATAATAACCCAAATTGGAGATTAATAAATATGTGCAACTGAATTAACTAAACTATAATTAATCACTGTTTTATAATGTTTCAAATTGATATTTTTGAGATCAAATATTTGAATAAAAATACCGTAAAATTATTGAATAAAACAGCGTATACCATACAAAATAAAATAGTGTATCAGGTACATCATACAAATTTCTTAAAAAATAAAATAGCCTATATGGAGGAGTTGCTCTTTGAATGACATAATTATGTTCTTAAAGGATGCGTAGAATAAAAAAAAATAGGTCAAGTTAAAGACAAGAAACGGTTTTATGTATTCGTCGAAAAATACAATATGAATAATTTTTATTTACCGCGATAATGAGGTTTCAATAGAGATCCGATTTGACAAAAACTTTAAACACGATTTACTCAAAACCCCAAAAAAATTATACGCTATTGTTATATTGAGGGGACGAGTTATACATTTATAGTCCAGATAAATATCAGAGAACGATACTCACCCCATACGTAAATAAAAACGGAACAGATTTTTGTTCGCAGTTTTGCTTTTACCCATACATTTTTTAGGGAAAACGAAACAAATTTTGAAATTTGGGAAATGCACCTAACCTAATTTAAATTTGTTGTAAATAAAAAAATTATTTAATTTTCTACAAAATTTGATATGTCGAAAAACGACAAAAATACAACACTGTTTTCAATTCTATTACAAATTTTGGTACCATGAGTATCGTATTTAATTGTCAAAAATTGCAAATATTGTCGTTAACGTTTTTGTATACGACAGTAAGAAAAAATAATAAAACAAATTTATTATAATGGATATAACTAAAAAGTAAGTATTATAACACTTAAAAATTATTTGATAATAATAAATTTTACTTTTTTATTTACGATTAGAGCTAAAATCACAAACATCAAACAATTTAGTCGAATGGTGTCGCGGTTGGGGCAGAATAAAACAAACGTTAAGGGGGAGTGGAACAAAATTGGTAAAGAACAGAACATTGTAGGACCAACAACACGCAATGGGGAAAGATGGATGAAGGTTTGGGCAGACTACATATGTATAAATAAAAAAAAAGTTCGATCAAATAATGCGTGTTATCCCCAACAGAAGAAGCTGCCTCCAATTTGTAACAAATTAATTCTATAATTAAGCCCAGGTGGTGTTGCATTTGGTATCCAACGAATTAGTCAAAATGAAAATAGTGACAACGAGGAGGATATAACAATTAGTGATAATTTTAAAAAAGGAAGGAATTTGGCATGTAAAATATGTTGGACTGTTCCCGTCAAGGCCCATTGAAAAGGTCTGCGCAAGAAGCCTGATGATCATTGTTTATGTTCTTTTTAGTTGTCAAAAGTTGTTTACATGTGCATGTATACGTTTATGGTATGGCACACATACACGTTTTTTCTTTTTGCTTTGTATATGAGGTAGTAAATTTTTGACAACTAAAAAGAATCGTTTTTTGTTTTTGTACAAGTAAGCAGACCTGATAGATGGGCCTTGGTTCCCGTAATTGTCTCTGAATAGCATTCATCTCGGCAGTGGTATATTCATCTTCATCTTCTGAAAATGAAAATGCACCAACACAACATTTTTTGTCGATAAAATTCTTTTTTTCTTTCTTTATTATTTTTTCAACATAAATTTCTTTTACATTTTTTTATATTTATGTAAATAAATGTTTTTTATACCGCCGAACAGATCCCTACAAGAAATGAATGAGCGAGTAGTCACATTTTACATTTTGGTGTTAAGAAAATGATAGAAAGAAATGACCGAAATCAAATTTTCGGTCACATTCGGTCATTTTTTCCTTTCATTTTCTTAACACCAAAATGAAAAATGTGACTACTCGCTCATTCGTTTCTTGTAGGGATCCCTACAAAAAATTTGGGGGTGTTATTTCTTGTCTTATAAAACGACAGATCAAATTTTTCCGAGACTAGGCTTTATATGGGGCATATGGTAAATCATGGACCGATATTCACGAAATTTAGTAGTGTGATTTCTAGGCATATAAGACAAGTTTTTACAATACAATCGTTACTTCACCACCATTTGTTTTAAGTTTTGTATTTGGTTTCATAACTCTTCTTTTATCTATTATGTATGATTCAATTGTAAACTGCTTAAGAGAATTAAAAACAATTTGACACCAACAATTTGAAGTGGGCTTATCAGCAGACAGACAGCTGGACATGGCGGGATCGACTTAGAATTACAAAAGTACCCAGTTTACTATTAAAAAAGTTTCATCTGGAAGGACAAACTTAGTATATCCTCAGTCGTTACTAGTGGTGGAGGGTATACAAATTTAGAACACTAAATACGAGTACTAGGGAAGTTCTTCACTGACTTTTTTATTTTGTTAACTTTTATTTTACAGACAATTGGGCTTATCTAAATTGCCGTAGTAATAGACTTATACCCTAAATAATAGGACTCTCGATGAGTATATAAAACTTATTCAAAATTTGAGGGTAAATACTCACAGTCTGGATTTACACTGTGAAAGTTTTCTTTCAGAAAGACTAACTTTATAGGCGAGAGGGGAAGGGAATATTTTTCTCCTTTCGCTCGCCACTTTTTAAAAGAAACTTTCAAAGTGTGACCCCAGACATATACAGCTTTCTGTAGGAATTAAAAAGGGCTGCGTTTGGAAAATAATTTTTTTTTTTTTTGGAATATTTAAAAAAAGTTGACGTTTTTTTTTTAAATAAACAACGAAAATACTATTCTAGCAATATTCTGGCAACGTTAATACAACAACAATTCTACTACTTTCGTACAACACGTACTCGTCATCATGGTGGGATGGTGTGGCGTCCATAGTATAAATAATGGGGGGGTCACGAGAAAACTTGTTTTGGTTTCGAAAAGGAAAATTAAAAAAACACAACGGAAAAGAAGTTGTGCAGATACAAAAGCTAAAAGTATTCTCCGTTAAATGATTAAATATTTTGTGTTCAGTGGAAAATTTTAATAAAATAATAAACGTTGATCAAAAAACTCAATTTAAATTTGAGAATTTATTAAAAAATAGATGAAAGTGTTTTGAAAAATTTTAGAAAAAATATTGAAAAAAATAGTAAAATTAATATCTACATAACGGTATTTACTATAACCACTTATACACTCACATAGGTATATAATGTAAATATTGTATAAGTATTTTTCTGTAAGTGTGAGAGTGTTTAAATGTGTGTGTTAAAAAGAATGTAACTTTACCAGCGGGAAAATTCAGAAGACCTTCTTACTTTAGGCCTTTTTAAAGGCCTGCTTAACAATTGTTTAGATAGAATTACTGTTCTTATCTAACTGCTAAAGAATGCCTCATAGAAGACCTCGGCTCTTTGGTATAAAAGATAAGATACACCTTCCACACTCGCTTCTATGAGAAGGGAGTAGAGAAGGAATAACATTTTTTGTATTGCTTTTTTGCACAAGCAAAATCAAAATAATTATTTTTTTTTGATCCCGTTATCATTTTTATGTACCTGTTAAAGAAGCGAGAGCGGAAGGCCTACTTCGCAATGACAGCGTGTGTAAAAAAAAGATATGAGTATGGAATGGACCGAGCAGGCCTTGTGCATCCAAAAGAAGGGGTACAGAGGCCTTCTAGAAGGCAAACGTACTCCTTTTTTCCCTCTGGGGTAATTCTATATTAAATACGCACTGGCACATATGGAACATGGACGGATACTCACTCGTGTTTGTTTTTTTTTATAAAAAGTCCTATATACTGTATATATGCATATATATATACCGTTATATTTTGTTGTTGTATGTTGTGAGTGTGTTTGTGTTCGCATTGCCTAAATACATTTGCACGTGACCCACTAAAGAAACAATTGCATGTTTTTGTTTATATTTCACCTTAAGATTATTTACATCAACAACAACGAGAAATATAACAAAATCAAACTTACTGGAACTCATCATCGCCATTGCTTTTTTCATCATTACCACCTAAAACAGAGGCATGTTTACATAGAAAAGAATTAAAAACAAATTGTAAATTTCACCTATTCGTAAAAAAAAATTATAAATAAATAACAACAAATTAAAAAATTATACATATCGCACTTGTTTTACAATAGTTTCTTAATGCAAAATATTAATTTTTTCACTTTTTGGAAGAAAATGGACACGTAATGTTCATATTTAACCTCAGCGTTCTATTTTTTATACTTTTTGGTAATGAAACGGCTGGCTTAAAAATTCTTTTTCATATACCTTTAATCAGCGTTGCCAGAAGATTTGGAAGGAAAATCTTCATTTGGCGAAAAAAAAATTTATTTTGAAGAAAAAAATCTTAAAATGTTTTATAACAAGTGCATAAAAGTAAAAATTATTAATTTTTTATAAGAACATATACTTTTTGGAGGCGTGGCCTTGGCTAACACTTAGTTCAATGTCACAACTTTTGAAACTGATTTCCAGAATTCATTGCAGGGCATAGACTACATCGTTAAAACTTCAATAAATGATTTTTAAATAAAGCAAAAGCAAAACGTTTAAATTTTATGTTTTTGTTGGGTATAAGTAATAATATCATAAACTGGGTACAAAGCTGAAAACCGGTATAACTCAGGAACGGTAACATCAAATTTAAAAATGTTTGTCTCTAAATTATTTAGAATTATTTAGAATTAATTTAGAAATAATTTTTAGTTTGTTATTTACAAAATTTATGGAAAAATTAAAAAAAAAAATTGTAATGAAGGGTGCCTAAATGAGCAAATGCATTATAATAACTTATAGTCTTTGTACACCAAAATAAACCTTGGACACTTTTTTTAAATTAATTCCTTAAAAGTGAAGAAAATCGTGGTTTTTGACAATTTTGTAAAGAAAACTCGAAAAGGCCGGCAAAACCAATTTTTGGCAAAAATTCGACTTGAGCGACCTCTAAACCTCTTTCGAAAAATCTGAAAAAATCCCATAAAAAACTCATTGTTTTAAAAATTGATTGTTTAAAAAACTTAAAAAATGTTGTACAAACAAAGTTAAAAAACTTTATTTCTAAAAATAAAAAATCTTAATTTAAGAAAAAAACTCTTCAAATCTTATTTTGGTCTAAAAATCTTCACAAATAAGATAAAATCTTCATTCTGGCAACGCTGCCTTTAATGTAAAGTTAAAAATCGTTTTGCTTCTAAAGAAAATTTTAATCATTTTGAGTTAATACAGTATTGTTTAGCAAGTACGATATGCTATAAAACTTTGAAACACCAGTGAACATAATGAGCCTTTTTGAGGTTGTGAAAAGAATTTGCTGTTTTTTTTTGTCAAAGTATTTTCTAAATAACCAGTTGGAAAAAGTAAATAGGGAGGGCGATAAAGATGAGCGATCCTGTGGTTTTTAAGGAACATCATGATTAGTGAATATGATTAAAAAATCGCAGTTCTTTAAAACCGTGAAATCATAAATTTGTGTAAGAAACAAAAAAAATAAGAACTACTTAACAAGTTACTGTTACATGACAAATTTGGTCACAACTATCAGTAACAGTGATTAAATCACGGGCACAGAAATATCGCTATTTTATTAAAATCAAGTAAAAGTGCTATATTCGCCAGTGCCGAATCGAAAACGTCGTTCACCATGGCGAGATAAGAACAGAAAGATATATAAATAAATACATTTATTTATTTATTTAAGTCTATGGATTTAAATCCGTACAGACTATATTTATATATAAAATATGAACAATTTTATTAGTTTATGTATATATTTAAAAACAAGATAATACTACGTTTAATGACACTGGCACTTAAAGAAAAGTCAACTAAATCATACATTTCATTAAAATCTTTACATATTCTCCGAAAAGGATCAAAATTTTCATAGTTTGTGTGAAAGGCCTGAAGATATAATGGTATGTAATTGCGAGTTGATCGCTGAGGAACGTTGGGTTTGACATTATTAAGCAGGAATTCCGAACTAACGTTGTCATTAAGCAAATTAACTAAAAACGCAATGTTAAGCATTCTCTTCGGCTTACTAGTGAGGGTAATTTAATGCGTGCAAGTCTTACAGAGTAAGATGGAAGTACTTCAAAAGAATTCCAAGTTGAGTTTCCTAAGCAGAACAATAAAATTTGTTTTTGGACAGATTCTATTCGGTTTATGTGAACATCATAATCAGGATCCCAGATAATAGAGCCATATTCGATGATCGATCTTACCAAAGATGTATATAACAGCTTTGTAATGATAGGATCAGTGATTTCCATAGCCCAACGTTTTATAAAGGCAAGTACACCACGAGCTTTATTTATCGTTGATGTAATGCGTTTTATAAAATCTAATTTTGGATCAAGTAAAACACCAAGATCCAAAATCTCTTTAACTAATTCAAGTTGGCAGTCACCCAAAGTATAGATACCCAGAGGATTCCATTTTCTACAAAAGCGCATATGCTTAAATTTTGTTAAATTGAGATTCATGATGTTGATATTGCAACAGTTATAAAAATTATCCAAATCATGTTGAAGATTGAGCATTTCCGATGATTTTGTGTAGCTTAAAAAGACGTTTACATCATCGGCATACATTAACACATTACAATTGAGTATTGCACTCGGCAGATCATTTATAAAAAGTGAAAATAAGATTGGCCCAAGTTGGCTTCCTTGCGGTACTCCAGAATTGACGATGATGCTCTTTGATGTTGTATTATTAAAACGAACACTTTGTTTCCTATAAGTAAGGTATGACTCAAGCCAGCGAAGACTGTTGTTAGTAAAACCCATTATGAAAAGTTTTTTAAGAAGAAGGCTATGGTTGACCGTACCAAAAGCTTTACTGAAGTCTGTGTATATAAAGTCCGTTATTTGGGTATTATTGAATCCATTATGAATAATAGTGGTTAGTTGTAATAGGTTGGTAATTGCTACATATTAGAAGAAATAACAAACGGAATGACAAACTTATATGTATATACCCTTTCACCTTCGGTAAAAGGTATAAAAAGAAAGAAAATATATCGTTACCTAAAACGCAAAAGGCCCTAACTAACCAAAAATTAAAAATTGACTTTTTAATTGATTCTGATGTATTGCATCCACACAAATGTCCACAGTAAATTTTGGAATATTTTTACCAAAATGAGCGATTTGATTTATAAAAAACAAACGGCCCTATCTACTAAAGATAATACGATACGCGCTAAAAGACCTTACTAACAGTTTGCATAATATGCAACATTGTCAAAATAACTGGTAGGTTTTACAAGAAAAATAAATTATTAAGAGTTTAAGGCAATTCATCACTAAACATTTGTAATAATTTTTTACTTCTCTTGTAAACTTTTTAAATTCTCCCCAATAATTATTCTTTTTGTTCCAAAGTACTCAAAGCGGCTTATATGCTTTTTAAAATTGTATTTATTTATTGGGGAAACATTTTTGTTTTGACTCTTTTTATAACTTTTATTCTATTATGGAATTTGCACCAAAAGCGTCCCCCCGTACTTTAAATTTGTATAAATGAGAGCGGTTTTGAGGGAAAAAACTACTTCTTCTTGCACAAAACAGCCCAGACTTTTTTCCGTGCGAATTGTGTAAAACATAAATAAAACCAAAAAGGCAAAGAAAACAAATCATGAACCAAATTCTGGAAAAAGCGTTGTGGAGTAAAATAATGTATGTATGTACATTAGGGCAGGTCGATTTGTATGGATGAAAAAAAAATTAAAAATCGTATAGCAAAAACGCAATCTACATAAAATTCAACGAAAATTTTCCGAAGAAACCATGGGTCTAAAACAAAATCCTAGTCCACGCCTCTCGACTAGAAAATTTTTTTTCTTGGTTGAAAATTTTTTCAATGTAAAAAAAATTTTGATTGAAAAAAAAATAAAGAGCAAAAGAATAACCTTACTAAACCATTTTATTAAAAAAATTCGATTTCTTTTTGGAAAAGCTATTTTTCAAAAAAAATTTTGTTTTTTCCAAGGAGGGCAGCCAAATTTTTAAGTCGAGAGGCGCGGATTAGGATTTTGTTTTAGACCCATGGTTTCTTCGGATAATTTTCTTAGAATTTTATGTAGATTGCGTTTTTGCTATACGATTTAAAAAAAAAATCGACCCGCCCTAATGTACATACTTAAATAAAAAGTTTTATATTGAAATATTAGGAAAACATAATGTTAGTTATTGTAAAAGTGTTTGTTTTGCTTTATTTTTGGTAAAAGTAGTTCATTTCTACAGACAATATACAATTTTTCAAAAGTGGCGCAAATTTGTATTGTTTTCTAAAGGCTGTCGAAAACAATGACTTTTTATTTTGTGCTTAAAATTGTGTTTTTTCTGTCCCCGTACTTTAGTGTAATTTTGCCTTTTTATGAGTGAAATGTATGTTTGCTCTCATTTTTAAGAACTTTACCCAAAAAGTAAAGAAACTCGATTATTCGATAAATTTTGGGCAATAACCTGTTTGAATAATTTAAAATTGCTTATTTTCGGATAACGAATAATTTAAATAATTTATGTCGATTAATCGAAAATTTGTTTTTTTCCAGTATTATGGGCTGTTCGATGATTTCGAACGAAGACTTACATGTAAAACAAAAACAAATTTTAAGATATTGTCAGCGAACGAAGTCTTCGTTCGAAATCGAAGAACAGACCCATTATTCTTTAATGTAAAATAACAAGCCGGTACGTTTTCTTGACGTAGGCTTGCATCAATGGTAAAAGATACGCGCTCAAGGATTAAAAATGCTAGAATTTACATCCAGTACATTTTGTTAAATTGTTGTTACATTTTTAATAAAATTTTTATGTTAAAAAATTTAATTTTGGAACTTATTTTTAGGCTTTTAAACTAAACAAATTTAAAATTATTAGATTAACCGAATAATATTAAATTGTTTGATTACAAAGTGCAACACGAAATAACCATATACGGACAAAACTACGTGATAAAAGACAAAAAAAAAAAAGACTCGTGTTTTTCTAAAATCTTTATGGATGAAGTTTCCTGATGATCTGGCCTAAGCAACCAGTGAAATGCGCATAGGAATAGCTTATCCCATCAACAATAAATTTCAGTGTTTTTATCAAATAATGAAAATTGGGAATTAAGCACAATAACAAAATCATTTAAATTAAATTTTGGATTCCCACGAAAATTATTATGATAACTTTGATTTTTGTTACCTTTTATCCCTGTTCAGGTCCAAAGCAATCCGTTAAAAATTCAACGAAACCACCAACTACAAAAATGTATCTAAGATCTCAATAAAGATAAAGAGCATATGAACTTCCTAGGAATGATTCTTAACACTGTTTATGTAGTGCTTAGGTAGCCGCAAAAGTGAAAAACTTCCAAATAAAATTAAAAAATGTTCAGGAAATTTTTCTCTTTTGCGGCTACCTAAGCCCTACCTAAACGGTCTTTTATTACGTAGTTTTGTCCGTATGTGGTTATATTTCCATGACTTAAAAAATTGCACACAGTGTTATTATTCGATGAAATTTTTACCTCGAAAAATGACTCGCGCGATTAACCGACAGATACCAAACATCGATTAATTAAGTACCCTAAAATATATTCAGTAGGGTTTAGAAAAATATTCAATAGAGGAAAAAAAATATAAAAAAACAAGTTAGAATGCTATATTCGGCTGTGCCGATTCTTAGATACCCTCCACCGACAGTTCGAATATTTCAGGAGTGAAATAACTAGATTGGGCCGAACTTAAATGATTTTCAGGAGGAGAATTTATATTGGAGCCATGGTAAGTTATGAACCCAAATTCTGCAGGGTGGTAACTTTTATTAAAAAACATAAATTTCAACACAGCGATGAAATAAGTTTTAGCGTTTACAGTGAATTTCAGAAGACTGCTAAATATGGAATCAAAGGTAAATTATGGACCGTATATCACAAAATTGCATGACATTTCTTCTGGTCATATGAAACTAAGTGGGAATAAATGTTACCACAATAAATATATCTGATATCTGCTACGGTTTTAGGCGTATTTAATTAATTTACCAGAGTGGGCTTTATATGGGGCCTTAACTTAATTAAGGACCGATCATCACGAAATTTATTAGACGTACCAAATTCAATTATGATAGCATTATTTATTACGGTTTTAGGCGTACTAAACTGTTTTCCGGGAATAGGTTTTATATGGGGCCTAAGGTAAAGTATGGACCGATCTTCACTAAATTTCACAGTGTCATTTCTAGTCCTATACAACTGTGACGTACCATTTAAAGCATTATTTATTACGGTTTAACTCCTTTTAAACAGTTTTCCTTTAGCTCTGATCCTACTAAACCGATTTTGCTGGATTTCAATCCCAAACTGCTTAGGATAACTACAAGCAATTTGACACCAAGTTTGTTTATTTCTTTTGAGTTTTTCAAAAGTGAGCGTGTTTTAAACAGACGGACAGACAGACGGACATGGCTGAATCGACTTAGAATTACTCAAGGAGCCAGAATATATATACGTTATAGTGTCTAAGATGAATAGTAAAAAAGTTTCACACGAAATGACAAACTAAGTATACCCTCTTCACAACTAATTGTGGTGGAGGGTATACAAATTTCCGCAAGAAAATAACGGAGAATTGTATAAGAATTCATTAAAATTTAATTCATTAAAATTGAACAAGGATCCCAAAAGTACAAAAAATATCGTTTTATGGGTCTTTAGTATTGAAATTAGCGGTCGTACTCGCGATTAAAAAATTATTCGAAAATGACTAGCACTAGGACTTTTAAATTTCTCGGGAAAGCGGGATTTATTTTTCTATTTCCCGGGAATTTCCGCTTAATATAAAACGGTGCAAAATTTAACTTTGTAGGAATGGCCTAAGCAACCAGTGACATGCGCATAGGAATAGCTTATCCCATCAACAATAAATTTCAGTTAATCAATAGAATGAAATGGGAATTTAGCACACATAAACGAAACCTTGTTAATTAATTTTTTGAATCCCAAGAAAAACTTTGATTAAATTTATTTTATTTGAACAAAAAACAAATCACAACTAATGAGATCTATTAAATAAGATCATCAATGCATTAAACGTTAGTAAAAAAATTTAATACATAAATCCAAAAGAGTTAATTTATTTAAACAAAATATTTTTGAAAATAGGATTTTAGCGTAGAATTTACTGTTTGCCTTTATAGCCAAAAGAACATTATATAATCTTTGGACACTTTCAGTTTTCTCACCATTTCCTTTAAAAACTTTAAATTTCTTTTTGAGAATACATTACATTCTTCGAATTGAATTCGCGTGTTCTTAACTAATTTTCACACAAAAAATATACATACTTTGGACTTTAAGAAGAATTCTTGACAAAAAGTACGAAAACCCAGAAAAAAAGAAAAAAACATGTTAAGCCTATAGTACACGGAATGTTAAAAGCCACATGCGCATGTGGTTCTGACGTAATTTTGACGACACTACAAAGCCAAAATAGCAAGTTTGTGTTGTGCGATGATGACATAATTACGTCAGAATCACATGCGCAAGTAGCTTTTTTACAATCTGTGTACTATATAGGCTTTGGTAAATAAAAACAAATTAAAAATTAATAATTATTTTACAGTAACAGCAAATTTCGATTCACCAATAGCTGCGTTCGTTAACCCTAAAATTTGCAAAAATTTGTACTGGATTTTACTGAAATGAGTTCGATAGCATCTACTGCGAGACTAAAATGACAGTTGTCAGCAAAGAGCCAGTAGTTTGTTAAGTAAACAAACAATATGCAAACAAAAAACATACAATTTGTAAATAAAAACATTTAAAAGAACAAAAGCTGAATTAAAAGTCCAGCATAAACCAAAAACTAGTTTTCTAATAGGTATTTTTGAAAAGTAAATCACATGTAATATTAAAAGCATTGCATTAATATTTTAGAAATGTAAACTTTATAAATATATGAATACTTCTTACAGCATATTATTCTGGGTACCGAATATCAAAAATCAAGTATTGATATATTTTCGTATGTTAAGCGGCCCATACACTTGAAATATTATTGTATATGATATACGCAATATTATTTCCATTTTATCCTACATTATGCAATAAGTCGCACAATGGTTTCATTCATTCAATAAAAAGGTGAACATAACCTATAGGAATAACATAAACAGCATTGTTCAATGTTGCCAACACACATCACTTTATTTTCGTTGTGCAATAAAAATCAAAAGTCTTTTGATTGTTGCCAATATATTGTGCCACCTTCGAATATCACATACACATTGGCGATATAATTGTACTATACGTAAAATAGCACAATCTTATTGCAAGTGTATGGGCCGCTTTATTTAACTGGAAACAAAATAAAAAGTAATGTACAAACTAAACAAGTCTAAAAGCTTCCACAAAAGTTCATTTAATAAATACATTTGCTACGAATTTATAATTATTAAAATGCAATCCATCAAGTACAAAAAACAAGTCTAAATAACACATACATATTTTACAACTCTAAGCTTTTTAGCGGTCATATGTTTGAATTAACTTGAAAGTTTTTGCAATTTTTCCGTTCGTTTACTTTTTGTGCAAGAGCCAGTTTTGAGAGTAAAATTTTCATATTGCCCAAAATTTACTCACCTACTGGATTTTACTGAAAAAGTAAACAAACGCCCCTAATATCGAATATTGGTTAAAAATTTATGGCAAAAGCCACTGTGGGGCAAACGGTAGACGGCAAAGAATTCTGATGATGGGAATGTGGTTATTCTCGAAACATGTAAATTCGACCCGATCAATCCCATGTTCAGTTAAGAATACAATTATCAAAAAATTTAAATTTATTTCATGTTGTATATTCCTTTCTTTACTAAAAATAATTTAATGAAAATCAGATTTGATGAACTTAAGCCTAGTTTCTCAAAACTACAAGTTATAAATCTACAAGTAAAATATATTTGAAACAAAAATTGTAAAATTGTTGCTTTTTTAATGTATTTTCTTGTAGTTTTGGAAACAGGGCCCTGCACTTTGTTTATAAGAATGCCTTTATACTATACAACATTAGGGTCACAGTTAAAATGAAAAGTTTGATTTATTTAGGTCTCACCCTCCAATTTGGTAGGTATTTGTAAAAAACAACGCAAAGAAATTTTAGGAAGATCGCCGAACGCTAAGCCGTTCCCCACGCCCACCAAAGTTTGAGAAAAATTATATTTTTACATGCAATCTGACTTTTATGTTTCATAACTTAGAAAATATTAATTTTGTAGAAAAGTTGTTAACAAGTTTTTCCTTAATCCTTAAAACAAAACAAACTGAAAAAAATATCGAATAAACCACTAAAAATTAAAATTTATTAAACAAACGCATTTTCTAGGAATCACGTAACTGTGGAAATTTTGATGAACAACATTTTTAATATTTATTTAAAATAAAAACCTACCAGCCGCGCACCTGGCGTTTCAACCTAATTTGGGTATGCTGAATCCAGTAGTGCTACCCGTTTTTTAGGTTAGCTCTTGTTTTCGAGATATACCGTTATTTCGCAATTGGAGGAAGTTCACAACATTTATTCTCGTTTAGTTTATTGAATAAACTAAAAAACAGAAATACCGCAATAAAATTACCTTTAAAAAAGGTTAAAGGTTTTTCTTATACGCGCAGTCGTTTCAGAATCATAATTTTTTTTGGCAAAAAAAATAATTTTTTAGCAAAATTTCAAAATTTTTGTTTTTTTAAAAAATCATAAAAAATTGGAAAATGCTTATACAGGTTTTCCAATAGGTACTTGACAATTTTGAATTTAATTTGTGAACATAGTGCGTTACTGATTATCTAACTGTTACTTACCTTTTCGTTATGGTGAAGTACACGAACGAACAACGTCTGCAAATTATAATAATTTGCTACTAAAATTCGGAGTCGGTGACCGCAACTTTAAGAGCGTTAACTCCAATTTTCGGTCGTTATTCTAGCCCTATTACTAGAGTTTTTTTTCCCGGACTTTTTCGATTCCCGGGAAAGCGGGAAATTTTTTTAAGTTTCCCGGGATCCCGCTCCATATAAATAATACAAAGTAAATTTTGTTTTTAATTAATGAAAAAAACTTTTATAAAAAAAAGTAAGGGAACTTGTTAACAAAGAAAGTAAAAGAAATGGATCAATACTAAAAAATTAATTGAAGATTGAAATAGGAACTTGAATTATTCTTATCTCACGCTTTTATTACCTATTATTACGCTTTTATTCCGTATTATTGTGCTATAACATAAACATAACAATTTAATTCATAAAACAGTAATAAAAACAAAATAAAAATTGAGGTACTCAAGATATGAGGTCAAAAAGTTAATTAATAAAATAGATAAAATATTTTAAATAAATATATAACATTTTAACGGCTTCGGAAATAACTTTCTGGCACACTCAAAGCGCTTAGTAAGTAGTCAAAAAGTATATGTCTGATTTAATTTACAAATTATCATGTTACCGAAAAATTTCGTTCATTTTTTACCGAGGTTGGACAAATAGTTGAAAGTGCACCGTTGTATCATGCTTCGGATTCACAATCATTCAAATGCATGTGAAGGTGTTTCAATTTGTATGTTGTAGTATCTTACACGAGTCTCCAAAATGTTATTTTATTTCGGTTTCCCTGCACTTCACTGTTATGTAAATCAACACAAATTGAAAAAAATTGTTTTTATCACGTAACAAACATACCTCTCCTTCATTGCATCATAGTCATATCTCTAAAAATCAAAAATTTCAAGTAACTTTAGCAAAGTTTTCCTTCACACCTTCTCGTTTTATATCTCAAACTGAACCGAAGTTATAACAAAATATATCTTTAAATGCTAATTTTTAGAGAATAGAAAACTAAATTTTAAAGTATAAATAGCTGTTTTCTGAAATTATGAGGAATTTTTTATTTCCCGGGATCCCGCAAGAAAAATCACGGGAATTCCCGTCCTGGGAATTCCCGGGGAAAAACCCTACCTAGTACACAAGCAATAACAGGTTAAGTCAAAAATTTGAGTCTACATATTCATTGTGTGATGCTGCCGTGAGACAACGGGTTGGTCGAAGTGACGAAAATATAGCTGCCGCTCAGGCGTCTTTACCAAACGGTCTAAATCAGTATATTCCGCGGCATTCTCAAGAACTAGGCATCGACAAGACCACTTAATTTTGCGTAAAGATTTTGGTTTACACCAATGGTGGGCGCTCCATAGCACAATTGTGCTGAGAGATTTCACACGTATTCTTAGCCTCTTTAATTTAGTTTTCGATGAGACAGCGTCGAGCACATGAAGCGGATGCTTTCATATTTTTTTATATACTTTTCAAGAGAATTTACCCAGCGTACACACATGTTTTATTTAAAATAAATGATATTATGCGAAAAATATATTTTTTCCCGTGAGTGGTTGCAATCGAAACATGTAAGGGTAACCTGTCCGTAAAAACGCCTGGGTTCGAGCCTCAGGTCAGTCAATAATGAAAAATTATCAATAAATTATAATTAATTTCATGTTGTAAAATTCCTTTCTTTATAAAAATAATTTAAAGCAAATTAAATTTGATGAACTTAAGCCTAATTAAATATCGAAATTTGGATTAAAAACCATAGAACACTTCAACAAAATAACCACAAAACTAATTAAAGATTTTTAAGTTTAATAAAACTGTACGATAATAGAAAACCCATATATTTCTAACTTTAAGGCACCGTCGCTTAGGGTAGGCGTGGCCGTAGCGGCGTGAAATTACATATGAATCACTGTCGGGATCTGCCAATTTTTATATTGTACCGTCTCAATGGCAATATTGTACCAAATTAACATAAATTGTACCAAAATTTCGCTATAAAATAAAAAATCTTACAAAGTAATTACTAACACTTTCTTATTCAATAAAAATACAAGTCAAAAGGAACAGTTGGTCAAGCCAAACCTTTTGATACCCTACACCACGGTACACTGATAGAAAAATGCATCTTCATATTGATGACGCCCTAACATCAAAATTGTGACATCAATGTTACTACAAATGGCATCAATGATGCAAAAAGTAACATCAATCCAATGACTAACGTCTTCGAATTTTGTCATTTTTCGATGAGGTGTCATGGGGTCAAAAACGAAGACACTTGCCATAGTACTGATGTCAAAATACATCAGCGTTATGACGCCTTTTCTATCATTGTATAGAAAGATAAATTTGCGAGAGTGTACGTCCTTTGGGACCCATTCCATGAAAGTTCTTTGTGCCGCATATTATAAGATATCTTCATCCATATAAGATTTGTTTGCCCTTCAGTGATTTTTGGAAGGGCGCTTATATGGGACCTATGGATAATTTTGGAAATACCAGCACAACATTTTTCATGATATAGTAGCTATTGTAAAAGTTATTGTAGCCAACTTGTATGTCAGTTCCGACATTTTTAAGAAATTAAAAAAAAGCTATTTCCGAGAGTATTATTTGTAAGGGAGCTATCGTCAATTATGGACCGACATTAATACCATTTGGATTGCAATAAAATTACCATCATAATAAGACGGTTTATAGGCACAAACACTATTCTGGAAAGAAGTTTGTATATGAAATTATGAACCGATTTTCACAATTTTCCGTAGGCTTTGTCCTTATGAATTGAAACCAATATACATAATTTTATCAAATTACCTTCAAAATTGTGACCTGAACTTTTTGCACAACAATACATGGACAGCCAACCAGCCAGCCACCCAGACACATCGCTCAATCGAATAAGAAAATAATATTGAGTCGATCGGTATATTAATATTTTCTAGCATTTCACACAGCAGCACAAACAGATAGTGGAAATGGTCAACGACGGACATGTGTAAAAAGTGCCACCAAAACAATCGACAAAAATGGCGATTTGGAGACACTTGATCCCAGGCTTCCTAGAGGTATACGAGTTCAAATACTTATGTACGTATGTACTTAGTTATATGTATATCATGAACACAAATTAACAATAATGCAACTTTTGGTCAATGCTTAAGATATGTTATTAAATATTTTATTATTGAAAAGAAAAGTAAGTTAATCCACCTCAAAGAAATTATAAAATTCCCATACACCCATTTATTTTAGGTCTGGGTGACATAAAGAATCTGCATTTGTCAAAATATTTTAGATATTTGCTATTTACATCATTTGTAAGAGCTGTAGATATTTGTTTTAAACCAATTAAATTATTTAACCATGCAGACCAATGTGGATTTTCATTGAACAGTTTCTTTATAAATTGAATAAATCAACGGAGAAAGTTTTGAAAGTTTGTCTGTTTAACATTTTTTTATTTTTTCGAATTTATTCTATGAGCTAAATAATAAATAAATTCGAAAAAATAAAAAAATGTTGAATATAATAAATTAACCTATGAATGGAAATAATTCCCAGTTTCTGTTTGTCTATTTATTAATGAATTAGAAAAAATATTAAAAAAAAAACAAAAAAAAAAACTGTTCAATAAAAATCAACACTGGTCTGCATGCTCAAAAAAATAAAATTCAAAAATTTGCACAAAAACATAAAAATCAAAAAAAAAAAAATTGTATCAAAGTTTTTCTTGGGATTCAAAAAATTAATCAGCAAGGCTTCGTTAAAATGTGCTAAATTCCCATATCATACTATTGATAAACTGAAATTTATTGTTGATGGGATTAGCTATTCATATGCGCATCTTCATCCTTCTTTCTTCATCAAAAGATTTTAGATAATCTAAAGATATCAAACAAATAAAACTGTTAAGCGAATACGAATTATAAACCCCAGTTTCACTTTTAACAATATCAAAGCTTTAACATAAACAACAACAATAATCAGTGAGTTTATCTTTTCTTACAGTCCCGACTACAATTGGTTGATTTTTTGTCAACTCTAAATGTAGTTGTAAGTGGGTAAAGAAAAAACAAAAAATAAAAACAAATTACTTTATTTAACGCCAGTTCAGTTTATTTACACTGCCACATGCAAATTAGTTATCAAAGTATTTTTGCTCGAAAAATCAAAGTTTTAAAATGCAATATATTTTACCACAGACTAGTTTAGAACTGTTATTTTCGGTCCCAGTTTTATTTCAAATGTTATTTCATATTAAAAACAATTTTAATCTTTAATTATTATTTTAAGTTTTTTTTTACATCTTATGTAAATAAAAATATTTTTTTATTATGTATAATGTTGTATTTATTTTGTCATAATATTAATGACATTTTGTCATCAAATTAATATAAAAACTTTATCATCTTGATGATGGCATGTCATTAGGTATCAAGATTGGTTATTGCATTGAGGAAATTTATTTTATTAAACGTATGTTATTTCGTCTTTGTATCGATGACATGTTGTCAATAGATAGATGCCAATTAATCATTCCTCTGATGCTAGTACGTCATTGGATGGTTGACTTTTGTTCATAACATTGATACCGATTAGTCATTTCTTTAATGCCAATGTATCATTGCGTTGATGACAGCTTGTCATTAAATTGAGTGCAATAAGTCCTTTCTCCGATTTTACATAATTTAAGTTTTTGAACCTGATGACAATTTGGTAAAGTGATGTTAAGGCTGCCATCACAATGATAAAAATTGTCATGGGGTCAAAAACGAAGACACTTGTCATAACACTGATGTCAAAATACATCAGTGTTATGACGCCTTTTCTATCAGTGATCATTTCAAACATTTTAAAAATAAGGGGCGCTCTAGTATGTTTACTCAAAAAAAAATTTTACGTAGTAGGATTGTTAATGTACATATCGTTACCGTTAATACAAACGGTTGTAACTACACTTAAATTTTTATTTTTTTTAATTTCCTAAGCTTATCCCGCGAAGCTTTATGCTTGTCTGCAGGAAAGAAACCAGAGTCTCAGGCGGGAATCGAACCCGCAACCCCGGCGCTGATAGACTAGCTCGCTACCAGCTAGTCTACCGGGGCACTTTTTATTTACATAACAATTATGTGTGTTTCTAAATTTTCAACGCTGCCGAACACAACCACGATTGTGTTTTGTTTTAATATTTGGTTGCGTACGCAATTTTTCTGAAGCCTGGTTTTTTTATATAACTTTTAAATCAAAACTATTAATCCTCTAAAGAAATCCATTCTTAACAAGAAAGAAATTTCAGATTTGATAGGGTCTCAATGAATAAAAACTTCAGGCGTTATGTTGTTTATTCCGTCGCGTATATTGCTTTTTAATTGCTGGATGGTTTTAGGCTTATTAATGTAGACTTTTCCTTTCAAATAGCCCCAAAGAAAACAGTCTGGGGCGCTTAAATCCGGTGAACGCGGTTGCCAATTTAAATCACTTGTACGCGAAATAATGCGTTCGCCATCTTGGTGGTACCATACTTGCGGTGGTTTCAATATTGTCATCCGTGTGCACCGCACCGTTCGTTTCTTCCAGCACCAGGAAGGTTTCTTACTGCCCCTTGTTTTCGAAAATTTGCAGCCGAACGGTTTATTGTTGACTCTGAGTGAGGGTCCAATCCGCACATTAAAATAACGATGGTATGCACGCTGATTCAAAACAATGGATCGTTGATTTAAAAAATAAAGCTCAACAATTTGGGCACGTTGTTCAATTGAGTACTGCTCCATTTTAAATTACCCAAGTCTTCTTTACAAAGTACTGAAAAGAAAAAATAAATTGTAATAATTTATAAGTAAGAAACGTTTTTAAAAAACAAGCTTTTATTTGAATGCGCTAAAAAGAAAAAAAATAATTGTTTGCTGTTAAACTTTTACCATCAACTTATAACGTCATTACACAATTTATATGATATAAAAGCTTGTCGCGAGATTTAAGTACGTGTATTTATTTAGTATGAAAATTTTTGTAGTTAAAATCAAGTTTGTTTTCCTGCACAAGTAAATTTCGCGACAAGCTTTTATATCACATAAATTGTGTAATGACGTTATAATTAGATGGTAAACAGCGTTACCGTTATGCGACTAAAGTCGCATTTTTGCCCCTTTTTGACTGCCGTGCAACTTTTTTGGCCCCTTTGTTTTAAATTCCTTTTTGTATCATTTTGTAGTTTTTGTGCCCCTTTCTGAACCAATTTTTTTTTATACTGGCAAACAATGAAGGCTCCCAAAAATATTTTACTGCAAATTAAATTCTTTTCGATTCATTTAACATAAATAGCTTTAACCTTCTTTTAAATGCGAATATTAATAAACAATTTAGCGGCCGTCCGTTTTGTATAAATAATTGAAATAAAAATTTTATGCAACAGTTTATAAACGTTTACTTGCAAACAAGACATGTATTTTCACGATATATGTTTAAGTTTTTGATGAAAATAATTTAATAAATACATATGTTTTTTTTTTTTTGAAAATTTTCCTGTTTTTAAAGTTGCCCTTTTTTTTGAAAAATCCCTTTTTGTGCCCCTTTTTGAAAATTTTGAACGGTAACGCTGATGGTAAAGGTTTTAAAGCAAAAAATTATTTTTACTTTTTAGCGCATTTAAAAAGAATTTTTACTTTTAATTTTTTTAAAACTCGAATTCGTGTTTGTTCTCAGCAAGCATTAAAAACTTAGTCCGCCATATTGTATTTAGAGTGACGTCACTTTATTTTTATTTCAGTCGATACGCATATTGTAGAAGTGCATTAAAAAGAACTAGTCCGCCATCTTGTTTGTGCCGCCATATTGAATTTAGACTGACTGCTTAATTTATCTAGTTATTCTTAGCAGTTATTCTTTGATACCCATATTGTAAAAGTGTATTAAAAGTGTGTGTGTCCTATATATTTTATTTAGAGTGACCTCTTTATTTTTCGAGTTGTTCTTAGCGAGCCCTTTCATTTGGTACCCATATTGCAGAAGTGCATTAAAAATACTTAGTCCGTCATGCTGTGTGTGCCCGCCATATGGGATTTAGAGTGGCCATTTGATACCCATATTGTGGAAGTGAATTAAAAATAACTCGTCCGCCATGTTGTGCCCACTATATTGGATTTAGAATGACGTCACACATTTTGCCATGCATTGTCATCCAAACTGAACGTTTATACAAAATTTCAGCTTAATCGGTTGAAGATAACTGCTTCAAAATTGAGTTGCAAGATTCCACCATACAAACATACATTGTAAGTTACCCAGTTGGCCATGCCTTGAAGACATCATTGGAAGTCATAAAATTCATCATGTAAATTGAGTGTTATACTAACCAATTAACCATAGTATAATACATGATACAAATACACAAGGTAGTTCCACTTCTCTCTCAGAAATTATTTTTTGAATTTTATTGGAATTATTTTAAGTTTTTATTTGTATCAAGCTTCAAATAATTCCGATAAACTTCAAAAAATAATTTCTGAGAGAGAAGTGGAACTACCTTGTGTATTTGTGTCATTGTATAATAAGTACCAGGTATGTTCATTAGGGAGAGTTTTCATTATTTATCCATGTAATGTTTTGAAATTGAGAACAAAATTTCTAATGACTATACCTTGTACTTATTCTACCATGCAATTAACAATAATTAACAAAAAGCCAATCACAATTGTTAAAAATAACAGAGCGAAACTATAACCTTTACCACGCACTTTGAAGATTCAACCAAATAATTTGACATGTTTTTTTGTTTGTGATTTTTTCTTGAGCATTTAGGAGAGAAGGGAAAAGAGAAGGCCATTTCTTTTCCCCTTTCTCCTAAAAACTCAAGACTTGACGAGACAAACTTGACGTGTGTGAACCGGCACTTACATCCCACCAAACAATTTTCGGAGCGCTCCTTAATATGACTCTTAAAAGATACCTTTTTATGAGGGTTTTCTGAGGGGCAACGGTAGTTTGATTTCTTATTCTTAATAATTACAATATTTTGCGTTTGTCTGGTTTTATTGTGATCATTTTGCGCTGTTCGGTTGTTATTTTGATAAAATCTTTGAGACATTTTTTTTGATTCTCCTTTAAAATCAGGTCTTGTTGGCATAACAACCTCCGATATTTTGTCACTTGGATATAGCTCAGTAATTCACTAATGTTTTTTGTGCACTTTATGTGTGAATAGTTGACTAAACATTGGGCCGCGTGAATAAAAAGGTAGCTTTAGCTAATACTTGAAATTTGTAAGTTTAAACTAGCTTTGAGGTGAATAAAAATTTGAGTTAAAGCTAGTACTTTATACTGACTAGTAGAAACTAGTTCTTCCAGTGTTGACTCAAAAAATGTGTGAATAAAAACGAATGTGTGCTTAAAAATACTAGTTTTCGCTTTATTTTTTTTAAGCTTATGATTGGGGTGCTTGAAGTTTGTGTTTTGTCACAATATTGAAATAAAAATTAATTTCTTTTTAAATATTTATTAGTATGTATGTTTAGTTTTATGAACATCCTGAAGATTATTTCAAATTGTATATTTTTCGGAAAAATACCTAAATTGGCAAGATCTCTGTAAATGTAACAAATACAATAATTAGAATTGTGGTTATTTTGTTGAACTATTTATGGTTTTTAATCCAAATTTTTAATATTTTAATACGGCTTAAGTTCATCAAATTTAATTTTCATTCAATTATTGTTATGATGAAAGGAATTTTACAACATAAAAATTAATTAAAATTGTTATTGATAATCTTTCATTCTTCACCGTGGCCGGGGCCGGGGATCTAACCCTGGTGGCAGGTTACCATGACATGTTTCGATCGCAACCATTCGATCTCCTCAGATGGATTTGCCGTCTCACGCTCGCAGCCATCGACGACTGCTGACGTCAATAGTCAAACATCAATCCTTAAACCAAATTGTATGTTAACCTTTGGGAGATCGAAATTTGCTTTTTTTGAATCATTATCCATTTTAATTGATTTTACATGTTTCTTCATAAAAATAATTTAATGAAAATTAAATTTGATGAACTTAAGCCGAAGTAACAAATACTTAAATTTAAATATGTACAGTTTACCAAAGCAATTTTACTTAATTTTTCAAATAAATAATAATCATTGACGTTGCCACTAAGTTGTTTTAAGATATACCGCATAAAGGTCGGTACAGACTTTTGCCATAAAAAGTTTGTGTTGCATTTTTTAAATAAAATAAAAAATCTGTTAAAAAGAAAAATTTATAAAAAACAGATAAATATACAAAAATGTATTTATTTATGTTCGCATACAAACTTAGACATTTACAGCGATTTTTTTTGTAATAATAATACACAATTGTTTAACGATTCAAAACATAAAAAAGGAAATTAACATTTTTTTCTTATATTCTGTTTTATATTTTTAAAAATATGTTTTAAAAATTTTAATTTTTGATATTTTTGCACTTTGCAATTAATTTAATTGAATGGTCGCATTATCCAGCGTTTGCTTCCTCTGTTAAGCATTAGCTACCTAGCACTAGCAAATAATTATTCACACTTTTTGTAGTTTAAACTTTTCAGCATAGCTAGTACTGAAAAGTAAAAGCTAGTGCTAGTACTTAGTACTAGGTAGCATAAACTACCTTTTTATTCACTCGACCCATTGTCCTTGTAAATCTTTTCATTAGACAAAACTATCCATTTGAAGCCTTTGTTAAAAGAAAATTAGGTGGTTTTGTTCATTGAAATTGGTTTAAATAAAATGAATACCCTAATTTCAAGAAAAAGAAACACTCCTATATCACTCTTTTTTGGCTCCGAAATCCCTCTTTTATGACTCTTTTAAGAGGTTTTTATGATTGATTCGTGAGCAAAAAGGCTCACAATTTTCCATACAAATCGTTAAATTTAGGAGTCCTAAAACGCTCATATTCAGTACAAATTTTTTTGACGGTTTCATAGGAAAACACGCTCATATCTGAGGGTTTTAGGAGCTTTTTTCTGAGCGTTTTGCTCATAAAAAGGAGTCCTAAAATACTCTTTTAGGACTCATATTGTTTGCTGGGATTTTGCTTACATGTGCATGTATATGTTTGTTTACGTTTATGGTATGCCACACATACACGTTTTTTTTCTTTTGCTTTGAATATGTGGTGATAAGTTTTTGACAGCTTAAAAGAATCGTTTTTTGTTTTTGTACAAGTAAGCAGACCTGATAGATGGGCCTTGGTATTGTCTATCATCTTTTATTTTTCGCTTATGTTGTCCTCAAACAAGTCTCATTGAAGACAAGATGACCGATAATTGCATGCATTTTGTCGTCAATGTTTGAAACACGACAAAATGCATGCAATGGTCGCTTACGTTGTCCTCATTCAAGTATTATTCAAGGCAAAAAACGATTTTAAACACGACAAAATACACGTTTTATTACTTAAGTTGTCGTCATCAATGTTATATTGGCGACAAATTCTAAACTGTCCTGAGGACATCGTAGACGACATTTGCGTCTAGGACCATTTTGCCAACTGGGTAAATAAAAGCTTTTAATAATAAAAAAGTTATAAGCAATTCAAACCCCTTCCGTAATTTTGGGCCAACCTGTACAACAAAATATAATCATCATAAATTTTCCATTTAAATTCACTGAAGTTAACATATAAAACAATTGTGCAGGGGTTTTTCTCGAATCGTTGTTTTGGATAAAACAAACATGACCTCAGACAAATATTAAAAAATGTATGTATGTATGGATGTATGAAGTTTTAGAAAATTATACACACATATTTGACTAACTGTACATACTATTTTCTGTGGTAAGATCACAAGCCATTATAATCCAACAAAAACATGTTTTAATATCTAAAATTATTTCCAAAAAAAATTTAAACATTATTAAAAACAAAATAATGCGATTATTGTTTAAAAAAATTTACAAAAAAAACAATTACAGATAAAACCAAGTTCTGTGGAGATGATTGGTACCGTATTATGCTAAAGATATATGTTTCTTTAATAAATTTTTTTTCTGAGTGACGTGTAGGCGTGGTTTTGCGATAAGAACTATTGCATTGAAAGTGATTGTGGTTTGAGTGAAATGTCGTTGAAAGCTGCGGGTCTTTAGCCTGCCGCAAAAATCATTTAATAGCTTATCAAAATATGGAAAAATATTATTAACCAGCAACAAAATATGTATATGAAAACGATTACTTTAACTCAAGAAATAAATCTCAAATAACTCAAACTTATTTAAAACGAAAAGAATTATTCACTATTTAAGATCTTGTTACGCTCGGCGGAAACGTCATTCGTGTCTGAAATCCACAAAAGTTCACAATTAGTTGAAAGAGTGTTAACAAAATATATTGGATAAATACAAAAAGTGAATTCCATGAAGATAAAGATAACAAATTCCAAGTCAGTCCATCATTTGGCAACCTAGCTGTATTAAAAATGTTAGCTGCCTTGTGAAGGGCTTCCTTGTAGTTTCATTACAACAAGTCGGAGGAATTATATGATTATTTAACAAAAAAAAAATTAATAAATAAATATTAGACATAAAAGTTAAAAAGTGAAAATTCGGTATAAAAGAACTTTATTAAACTTCAGAATCAAAAAAAAATTCAAGAAAAACTTCTATTCTGTAATTTGCTAAAGCTTAATCTCTATCGCTAAAAATCTAAAAAGTTGATTTTGCGATTTTTGGCTAGGAATGCAATACTCTAACGTGCATTGCTAAATTTGGCATTCCCAAAAAAATTTAATTCGCCGCAATTTTAGCTTTTAAATTCATCTCTAAAATTTTTCAATTTTGTATTCTCTAAGGAATTTTAGCGATCGAGATTTAGCTTTAGCTAAGCGAATTACAGAATACGGCTGCTGATTTCTTAAATAGTTGTCATGGATTGTGCAAATATTTCTTTATTGCACAAAACAGTGGTTTCCAATTTATGAATCATAAGAAGTATGGTTAAAGCTATTTTATTTATAAAACGCTTGTGGCCCGGCCCATAACCGCAATCATTCAAAAATAACTGTTCTTACAATATTTTCTTGAATTTTATTAGAATAACTTTCAGTTTATACGCCACGTAATCAAATGAAATTCAGTAAAATAAGCAACTGATGGCGAATTTTAACGTAAAATTCAATTTCTATAATTGATTTAATTGTTTTTTATATCCTGAATCAGTTTTTATTACGCTGATCTGGAATTATAAGATACATACGTATATCTTAAATATTGAAGACATGCGATCACTTTAACCCTAGAATAGTGAAATATTTTTTACCTATTTACGCCCGTAATTTCCACAAACAGTTATCTAGTCGTGTTCGTAGCTAATGGTGTTTTCTTTTCTACAAAAAATGTGCCTTTTTTTAAAAAAATGCAATTTGTTGTCGGTTTCTTAAAAATTTTGCTCCCGAAAAGCATGAGTTTTTTAGAATAAAACAAGCCACCCTTTTGGGAGCAAAATTTTTTAGAAAAAGACACCAAATTGAATTTTTTTTTTTAAAAAAGGCACATTTTTTGTAGAAAAGAAAACACCATTATAGTTATCTTTACCTATCCGGTAAAACTTTTGGTAATTTCAACGTTGATTTTGCCAACGTGTTTTTTCCTTCAAGTTTTCTTTTAAAATGTGGCAACATTTGTTTTTTTTAATTTATTAATTAACTGTCAAAAAAGTATGGTGTAAAATAAAGACCTGCACAGATACATCTGTTTATATCTGTTTCTGTGTGTTTTCTAAAGTGGATATGTATGGATGAGTGCTCTTGTGTTTCTGATATAAGTTGATATTGATATGAATTGTAAAAGAGTGGATGTAAGTTGATACAAAAGCGAAAGAGAGTATCATATCTGTTAATATCTGCTTTGCAAAAGCAGATACTAGTGGATACTGATGGAATACAATAAGTTACTTATTGTACGATGCCGTTATTTTCAATTATTTTTCAACGAAAAAGAGCGTGAATGTATTACGAGCGAAAAAAAAGCCAAACAAAAAATTTTACAAGAACAAAATCCACAGGCTGCTTGTACTATGGTCGTACAAATTGCCAAGCAACAACAACACTACAAGTTACGTATTATACCTACGACGAAAATACAAGTGGAAGCGCTTGCAATCTTTCTTGATGAGCAGCACGATTAGCCTTTGTGTCTGCTGCGTACATGATTTGTTCTTGTAAACATGTGTATGCTGCTTTTTTTAAAGCAAACATTTTTGAAGATTTGAGTAGCGGTAATATTTTTTTTCTTAAATTCTTTGATGCCTATGGTTATTTTGTTAAAAAGACATGTAGACAAAAATAATTGTAAAAAAAAATTACTGAACACATGTAATTTGTTTTTGTAAAAAAAACTTGGGTTTTTACCAACCAAAACTATTTTTTTCGTTTAAAGCATTTTCTTAAATATTTAAACATTTGAAAATATTAAAAAAGAAGTATGCTACATTTTATGTGGAAATAAACTACATACATAAAGGCAAATGTTACAGTAAGTATAATTGTTGGGTTAGAAAAATTAAAAAACGCACCGAAATTTAAAAAAAAATAGCAATTCATATTAACGTTTTGAAATATTTTTATTTTGAAAAAAATTGTTTGACTAATAGTTGAATTTGAGCTCTAACCGCGAAAATAACGTAAGCGGCATCATTATAGATTTTTGTTTTTTTCTAAATAAATGACTTTAACGATTTTATGGCAAAAACTATTTTATCCAGGGACCCTATAAAGGAAACGACAAAAAATCATATAAATATAACCATTAATATTGATGAATTATAGGTACCTAAAGGTTAAAAATTACAATTATCATTTAATAAGTATATATATTAAAGAAATTAAAGAAAAAAATATTTTTTTTGGTTATACCTTCATAAATAAACATTAATTCAACTAAAAAATTTTTTTGGTTACAAACAACTATTAAACCAAATAATTAATTTTTTGGTTACAAATAACCATTTTAACAAATAATAAATTAATTTGGTTACAAATAACCATTAAAACAAGTAATTTATTTTTTGGTTACAAATATAAATTATACATAAGTAAGAAAGTATAGTCGGTTACTATTTGGGACCCTTGGGCAATAATTTTTCCGGCAAAAGCAAAAAAACTGTTTTTAAGTAACGACGGTGATTCTAGCGGTTTAGAATTGCCTCTCAAGTCACGCACAACAGTTGACACGTTCACTCCTTCTTCTTAGTCATCGAAATAATAAATGCACGGAAATAATCATACATATAAATACCCTAGAGGGAAGCGAACTGACACTGAAGTAGTCCCTTAATAGGTCTTTGGTGGTAGGGACCGGTTCCAGTTCTAACACTTTATATGAATAAGACCTATCACTTTTACATGGGGTTGTCATTGGAGGGGAAATACTATGTAGTATTATTTCAATAAAACTAGTCTAAGAATTAAATTTAAGAGCCAAATTTTAAAAATTACCAAAAAATGTGTCACATCACCGCTGAAGACTGTTCTGAAATTCATTACTTTTTCTACCTTTTTGTTCTTTATAAACCAGTTAAGGGATTGGATCTTCTTTCACTGGTCATGAGTCCTTTCTTTTTGTACTTGTTCTATTTTCACAAATCCCAGGACCAGTCGCTTGGACCAATTGACACAAATTTTCCGCAGGTTACATATACACAGAAAAAAATATCTGAAGAAAATTTTTAACCTGTGTCGTTGTTAAAAAAAATCGCTTGTTTTAATGGTTATTTGAAACCAAATAAATTAATTATTTTTTAAAATGGTTATTTGTAACCAAAAAATTAATTATTTAATATGTAACGATAATGGTTAAAAATAACCAAATGAAAATAAAAGGAATTTTCCAGTAAACTCAAATAAAATACAATAACCATTATGTTTGGTCCCTGATTTTATCGTGAGCAACAAATTTAATACAAAATTTATATGAATTAGAATAAAAAAACTCTCACCTATAAAATTTATTTTGGTGCTTACGTTATTTTCGCGGTAAAGGCTCGAATAATAAAAATGTTTCACACGAAATGACAAACTAAGTATACCCAGCTAGTTGTGGCGGAGGGTATACATAACAAAAAGCCAATAAAAAACCACACATGTTACACACACACATACACTGTGTGTTGTGCTGTGGCAGTACAAATTGCCGAGCAACAACTGCAACACAAGCGAGAATCGTTGTTATCAGGCCATATTTCACGATTTTTGGCGATATTTTCCTCTAAATTATCAAAGTGCCTATTTTTTGAGAAATACTTACAACACGGTAATTTTTGGTTTGTTTTATATATATTACACTACGCTAGTTGGAAAAACAGACAAGCTGGGCACCTGGCGTTTTAACCTAATTCGGATACGTTGAATCCAGTGGTGCTCGCCGTTTTTAAGATTGGCTCTGGTTTTCGAGATATACCGTTATTTCGAAAATGGAGGAGGTTGCACAACATACACCTATTAGCGTAACTCAAAAACGGTTTAGTTTACTGAAATTACTAAAAAAAACCGAAACTCCGCAATTTTTTTTGTTTTGTTTGCAGCTTCGTTTTTTATATGTCTGCAAAAAATTAGAACCCTTGCTGCATTTTTGAATTTTTTATGAATTTTTAAAAAACAAAAATTTCGAAATTTTGATAAAAAAATTAATTTTTTTTTTCAATAAAAAAAAATTATGTTTCAAAAACGACTGCTCACATTAGAAAAAAGTTTTACTTTTCATAAAGGAAATTTTATCGCAAAAGCGTGTTTGAGTTACGCGAACATATGTTATGCAACCTCCTCCATTTTCGAAATAACAGTATATCTCGAAAACCAGAGCCAATCTTAAAAGCGGCGAGCACCGCTGGATTCAACGTATCCGAATTAGGTTAAAACGCCAGGTGCCGAGCTTGTCTCAAAAAAAGTGTAAATTTCTTGCACAGTGTTATTAATTTTGGGCAACTTGTTACATTACAAAGAGACAACTGTTATTAATTCAGCGCCTATATCTACTTAAGGAAAAAATGGTTATATGTATTCCATATATGCAGTATTTGTATTGTATGTCTAACCATGCAAAAACATTTTGAGAAATATACAACTACATATGAGGGGCTTAAGGCACAAGGGGAATCGATCTAAAGAAATCCACTCGTCCGGTTGGCTGTCCGTGTAAGCCTTGTAGGCAAAGTTCAAGTCGCAATTTTGAAGATAAATTGCTGAAATTCGGTACATAGGTTCTTATTGCCCTAAGAATTAAGCCTACGATAAATGGTAATAACATTGACCTGAATCTTAACTTTATAATATTATTTTTTTTCCTGGGTCCATGATTGCCCATTGGTCCCAAATAAGGTACACTCTTGAAAAGTTGTCTAAATGATGTGGTGTGGAGTATCATAGGGTCGGGATTGAAGAACTTTACTTTCTTATTTGTTTAAATTGGATATTTGTACCCAAAAAATAAAAAAATATAACCAGGAAAAAATATATTTTTCCAATAGATATTTGTAACAAATTTGGTTATCATTAACCAAAAAAAATAAATTTTACTTTCATTGGTTACTACCAACAAAATAAAATATATATAACGATAATGGTTAAATATTCCCAATTGAAAATAAAGGAATATTTCTCGTAACCTTTACAAAAAATAATATATGCAGTAATTATTTTCAGTCCCTGAGTTATTTTTTTATTTTAAAAACCAACAAGTCCATATAAAACAGTAATTTTTCAACGTAAAAATAAAAGGTAAAATTTAACTCTTAAAAAGAGAGTTTTATTAAGCCGTCATAAATTAAAACTCAGTTGAGGAATAAAATATCGAATAAAACTGTTAAAACGAGAATTTATTCAGCCGTCAAAATATAAAACTCATTTCAGGAGTTTGATTTAAACCAGCATTTTATTCAACTAATTTTTTGTACATTAACAACCAAAGCTTGTCGCTGGTCAGATCACTACAATTTCAACGTAAAAATAAAAAAAGAAGAAAAACATAATGAGTATTTTAGACGAAAAAATTAAAATCCTTAAAAGAGTTGTATTTGTTGATGGTGTGAGTTCTATTTTAGGGCGAATATGTTATGATTGCGGAAAAAACTCTGTTTTTAAGAGTTTATCCAAACTTTTATTTTTTCGTTGAAAAATGATTTTTAACTGTGGAGTTGAGATTTTTTTTTCTAGATCACCATAGGTTCTTAAAGAGAACTTTAGAACAAACCTATTGGTTGACTCCGTTTTTAAGCTAACATTTTATGGATAACTCTTATTTACGGTCCTTGCGATTTTTTAAATAACTAAAATTTATTTCTTAAAAGTTTATTTTTATTAATTTTTTTAAAGCATTAGGTAATGGTTAATTGTTTTGCTTTTTTATTTTTGTTAATGTTTTATTGTGTTAAAAATCGTAATAGTAATTTGCCGATTTTTTTATTTAATTTAATTTCTGATTTGTTTTTGAAAATATGCCGATTTCTTACCAAAACGATCTGGCACCCCTGGTTGAGATCGTATACAAGTTTTTATAAACTTTCTTATTTTCATAAACTCGCCAACAATATTTTAAAATACAACATAACACCACAGATATTGTAGAAATACTTATGGTGACAACAGATATTTGTAAGCAAGAAAAAAATGTTATGTCATACTCAATACAAACCCATAAGCAACAGTTTTTGTTTTTAAGATATGGTGAGTGGACAAAAGCAAAACCATACAATATCAGTTACACTCATTCTCTCATTTATATCAGTAGTAACAGATAAATATCTGGTGTATCTGTTTCAACAATACTTACTGATACACTCGTGCAGGTCTTTAGTGTAAAATACACTACAGTTTAACCAGTAGGTAAGATATACTATAAACTACTAGATAGTACACTTTAGAGGATTAGTTTTGAAGTAGTTTAAAAACGAAAACATGTCGTTAAAAAACGAAGACATGTCGTCTCACTACAAACACTTTTTAACAATGAGCATGGACCACTGCTTGCATTACATTGGACCAGTCCAGGGAGTAGTCTATTTGATCAAATGGATCAGCTAGTCCAATATTATTTGTAGGGTAGTAGCAAAAATTTAAAGGGTGGTTCAACCAAAATGCACGATGTTAATAAAACAAAAAGATTTCAGAGAATTATCTTAATATTTGTTATTATGATAAATAGAATGATCTATGAGAATTATGTGTGAAACAAAATATCGGCCAAATGCTCGCCACGGACTCTGAGACATAATTGAGGTTCAATGACGTTAATGTGCAGAATTATTTATCTCTTCCTTTAGCTCTTGGCTAATTGCCAAGAACAATTATCTTAAATATCCCCAAAGAAAGAAGTCCAACGGTGTAAAATCACATGATCGTGGCGGCCAATTAACATCAACACGACGCACAGAGGGGTGAACAGTAACAAAAACGAGGATTAATTCAAAAATGAAGTTAGTTTTTCGTATAAGTATTTGGTACCATAAACATAATAGAAGATAAAATTCAATAAGGATAAGAGGGAGTAACACGGTGTCTTTCCAGACATGTCTGTTTTTGACAATTTCTCTTTTGAACATTCTACCAAAAACCTTTTGTCTTTTCACGATGTCTTTCCATGTATAATTGTCTAATCTTCTTTATATACAAAAACAAAAATACGATTAACAAACATGAAAATTCGTTTCGTGTCTGTTTGGCAGCCCCTCTTTCTTCTCTACCCCGATCGCCGAAAAACAAAACATTTAGACATGTCTGAAATGACACCGTGTGAACTTCCTCTAACTGTAAAAATTGTGGATCTTTGTATGTTGTTTTCTTTTTATGTTATACGCTGTCAAAGTTGAATAATATTTTTTTAGTTTGAAAATATTTGTTAAAAAGTGAAAAAGAAGATATTTTAATTGCGATTTGTGAGAATTGTTTCTTATGCGCCCCATACACGTTTCAATTCAATTGTCAACTGAGTCTTTCAACTGAATTGAAAGATTTTAAATTTATTTTAAAATTAAATGAAATAAAAGACAATTTTTAAAATACTTAATGTTTTTTTGCAAAAGAAAACTACAAACATTAATTTTGACAACTGATCAAGAGACTCGAGCACACACAGAACAATCGAATTGAAAGACTTAGTAGTCAACTTGAAAAAGTCAAAATCTTTTGATTTTTCTTCAACCAACTCGACAACCGTCACACTAATCAATTGACACGCATTGGTTTTGGACAACAACCGAAGCAGTTGACAATTGAATTGAATCATGTATGGAATGCTTTAGAAAACACTATTTTTTTTAATGGATCCATCAACTTCAGGGGGCAAATTCTGGCAGTCGTGATTGAATACTTTTTCGATTCGAAAGCAATTTTATTTCTAATTCTTTCAGTCGATAATGAACGAATCGAAAAAATAAATTCAGTGTTGTAAATTTTTTATTTAAGTGTTCATAATACTGAAAACAATTTCGTTTCGACTGAAAGAATTTGAAATAAAATTGCGTTCGAATTGATATGTTTTCGATCCCGAATGCCAGAATAAGGCCCCAGGTATTTGACTACTCATTTATTAATACATTTTTGTAGCCCCCTGTTTCCACATGCAAGTGCAAGTTCAAAAAACTCACACTTTTTCACTAACAATCACACAATTTTTTACTTTCAGCCAATCGGCTGTTTCCTCGATTTTTCAATGGCAATACGTATGTATACACTTCTTGCAAGTACCCTGCAAATAATAGGACCAGTCCAAACACGCTTGTAAAGAGTAGCCCACAAGGGACTAGGACTAGTCCAAAAGTAACCCAAACGTATGGAAAAACATGGTATATTTAACATTACGATGCCCTAGGGCAGGACCATATAACCCATCTTTAAAACTACTCCATTGTGTACACAAGAGGATTTGAAAATATTTTAGATTTTGTCAAAACACAGTAACTTGTTTTTTACATATTTTAGTTTTTGTTATTTTTCTGAAATGCAGAAGTTTCTGCTAAAAATACAAAAATTGATTTAGATTTGATAGAAAGATGGTGTATAATACTTATAGTTGTTTGCTTTCGTCACGAGATGCACTTCAAAAATTTCGCGACTTTACCCATAAAACCGCAAATCTTTTCGTAGAACTTAACCCATGGTTTTATATGCCTCCCACTTTACACAAATTTTTAATTCATGTATCCGAAATAGTTTCGTATTAAGATTTTAAACATTTTAAAGAACAATTTGCTCGCAAATGAAGTCGCATTAAATAGAATGAAGCAATTTTTAATCCGTTTCTTGGAACTTCAAATCTTTTAAATCACAGCAAAAACAAACATTATGATAAAGAACTACATATGTAATTTTAATTTACCACAAACAATTTGCTTATTTTGCTAAATATTTCCGATGTTGTTGATAATAACATGATGATTATGATGCAGGTGAAGATAATTATGAAGATGATATTTAATTTGTGCTGGTTCACACACTTCAAGTTTTAGCCGTCAAGTCATTCGTTTTTAGGAGAGGGAGGAAAAGATAATACCATTTCTTATTTTAGCAATGAATCTGCCTTGTTTACAAAAAAATATATATTGTTCGAAAAAATTACATTTTTTTTAGTTTATTAATTAAAACAAAATTAAAAATCCAATAAAATTTTACAACAAAAGTTTTTTAGCAGTCAATATGCACAGAATCCAAAAAAATATTGTGTCATAAAACACAGGCTTCTCTGAATTAATGCTCGTTTTGCATATGTTTTAACCCACTGTTCGACGTGAGATAACACGACCATGGAACTTCTCGCCAATCTGTTGATGCCACATATCGTCCATATCATTAATTTCTATCCACAAGAAGTCCGTTATCATTTGGCGTTAGGGAACATTAATTTACGGTATATGCATGACCGACCTCATTTTCGAAGATGTACGGCCACATTAACAAACTGGGCGAGCATGCTAAACGGTTAATATTTATAACGTGATCCGCGATAAAGATCTTGGATCATATAAAATACGGCTATTCTGCGGTATGGATGCTACACGTTTTATAAATATCGCGATACTGGATCGCGGTCAATATATTGAGCCCTATTTGCGATTATATCTTAAGCAACTATTTATCGAAATTTTGTTTTTTTTTTGCAAATAAGTTATAAGTACTCGTTACAACTACGAATTTGTACCGTTGCGGAAAAAAACCCCATCTGCTTAACAAAAAAATAATAAAAATCCTTCTCCTGTGAAATTTGTCTTTGGCCACTTACGAAAAAATCACAAATAAGGCTCGATATATTGAACTTGTAGCAATTAGAGTATTTAAACGATTAACCGTTGTTCGATTAATTGAATAATTTGAGGGTCTGTATACGATCAAGCATGTCCTATCAATCACTATGGCAGTATTAGTGAAAATGGTTTTGTAAGTGTGGCAAAAATACAAAATTTAATAAGAAAATTTTGTGAAATTAATGATTACATCGTATAAAAATTCAAAAACGTTTTCCTTAATTCGATGGATCTGCTCAAAGTCGAAAATTTTTTAGAAAGCAAAAAAAAGCTGATTTTGAAAAAATATGCACTTTAGAATTGAAGTATGTTTTTAAAGGTGTGTTTATTTTTTATTAAAATAAGTAACAAAATGTTCATCAGATTCCTCACTCTTTCGGCAGATACAGTAACCCAATATTACGGTCATTTTTAGAAATAAAATAGAGCATATCTAAAAATGGGCAAAAATGGTCTTGCCCATATTTTCTGATCATATTTGCTACACAATACTTTAAATAATTTCACTAAGCTTGGTCACAACATGTTGCAGCTTGGTGAAATAAGAAGAAAACTGTTACAATCTCATAGCGGAAAATACAACTTCATTAAATAACAAGTAAGAGTGCTATATTCGGCTGTGCCGAATCTTTGATACCCTCCACCGACAGTTCGAATATTTCAGGAGTGATATCTATTTAATATCTATTTATAGCAATTTTAATTAGATTGGGCCGAACTTAAATGATTTTCAGGAGGAGAATTTATATTAAAGCCATGGTAAGTTATTAACCCAAATTCGGCAGGGTGGTAACTTTTATTAAAAAACATAAATTTCAACACAGCGATGAAATAAGTTTTAGCGTTTACAGTGAATTTCAGAAGACTGCTAAATATGGAATCAAAGGTAAATTATGGACCGTATATCACAAAATTGCATGACATTTCTTCTGGTCATATGAAACTAAGTGGGAATAAATGTTACCACAATAAATATATCTGATATCTGCTACGGTTTTAGGCGTATTTAATTAATTTACCAGAGTGGGCTTTATATGGGGCCTTAACTTAATTACGGACCGATCTTCACGAAATTTATTAGACGTACCAAATTCAATTATGATAGCATTATTTATTACGGTTTTAGGCGTACTAAACTGTTTTCCGGGAATAGGTTTTATATGGGGCCTAAGGTAAAGTATGGACCGATCTTCACTAAATTTCACAGTGTCATTTCTAGTCCTATACAACTGTGACGTACCAATTAAAGCATTATTTATTACGGTTTAACTCCTTTTAAACAGTTTTCCTTTAGCTCTGATCCTACTAAACCGATTTTGCTGGATTGCAATCCCAAACTGCTTAGGATAACTACAAGCAATTTGACATCAAGTTTGTTTATTTCTTTTGAGTTTTTCGTGAGCGTGTTTTCAACAGACGGTCAGACGGACCTGGCTAAATCGACTTAAGAATTACTCAAGGAGCCAGAATATACATACATATATACTTTATGGGGTCTGAGATGAATAATAAAATAGTTTTACACGGAACGACAAACTTATTATAACCTCTTCACAACTTATTGTGGTGAATGGTATAAAAAAGAGAGTATTTTCAGTGATTTGGTCATAACTCGGCTTCAAAAGTTATGATTTTTGCAACGAAAAAACTCAAATGTCGCCACTGTGCGACGATGCTGGATGGAAAATCAAAAAAATTAGATATGACGGTGAATCAGGGTTGATAAAGTTGGTACAGTTGTACTTTTTTTGGTACAGTTCAAAACAAAAAAGTACTTTGGTACCCCCGTGACTCATTTAGTACTTTTTCCAACTTTTTTAACCTACATATTTAAAAATGATATAAAATGGCAACTCGTATTTACTGGCCAATGAATATAAGCGAAGTTTAGTGTTTGGTGCAAATAATCTTGCGAAAATGCAAAATTTCGTAGCTTTTTTATGAAATCTAAGGGAAACTTTACTTTTTGTTGTTGGATTTGACAAAACACCTATGATATTATGCATTTGCTCTTTTGCAAGACCATTTGCACGAAAGACTGAACTCCGCTATTATTGTGAATAGATTTTTGCACTTGTTCATTGAACAATTGCTGCTTATGCCACATTCTAAATTTATTATCAGCGGCAGCATTTTCTGATGAAATTAATAAGTTTTTAAAAGATATAGGGAACCACTTCTGCAAAAGTTCTACATAGTAGAAGAGACGAATTCCTCTCAATTCAAGATTATTTTAGAACGAACTCATAATATTTCCAAATATTCGTTAACAAGATGGTTGCAACGTCAAGAAGAAATCAACAGAATATTGGAACAGTGGGAGACCACTCCATTATTATTTTACTCCGAATAATTTTGAAGGAGATTTTACAAGCGCTTAATTAAATTTTATTATATTCGGACTTTCTACTCCTTTTCTGTTCCTGCAGTACATATTGAAAATTGTAAACACAATAAAAATTGAAATGCAATCCGAAGATGTTCGTATGCACATATTTTTAGAACGCTCAAACGTTTTATTTTCGTTTAAAATTCGAGATTGCATTTTCAGTATTCGTCAATTTCCACAAAAAAAGAAGATGCATTCTAAATAGTGTATGAAAACGCTCTCTGGCGCAATCAAAAATAAAAATTAATGGATTTCTCGACCCTAAAAACCGCATGCTACAGGTCTGGCTAGATCAAATACAATTTGTTTGCCTCTATCTTGAATATATTGAAAAACTAATTATTTGGAAAAATCCGGGGCTGGAAATTAATTTTTGACCTATGGTTTCTTCGGAAAATTTTCTTAAAATAGAATGAGAATCGCGATGTGCTTTTGACGCGAAAAAATGTTACCCACCCTAATATTAGGTAAAGTACCTTTTATTTTTTTTGTTTTAAATTTTTGTTTTTAAAAATAAAATATTAGGGCCGAAAAAGTACGATTTTAAAAGTTCGTTGGTACGATATTTGTTTTCTCATTTATCATCCCTGCGGTGGATATTACGTCAAGCACACGTACACGAGTGAATTTGTAAAACATTTTGGCCGCGTACAGACCCCTTACTTATGCAAAATGTAATTGTTGCAATTTTTTTGTTTTCTTTGCGATTTTATACAATTCTAAAGGCCCAAATATACTGATTTAAATCCCTGAAGGAATCCTGGGTGCAAAAGTCTCCAAGTCACTAGTTTTGTCGATTATTACATGGGGTCTTGACATGACAATTTTTTGCCATAACAAACGTCAAACTTCATATAAAAAAACGCTGAAAAAAATTGTCGAGTTTTTTTATATAGACTTTGCCGTTTGGTATGACAAAAAATTGTCAGGTGAAGACCCCATTTGACAAGTTTGCGAGTAGAGTTACGTTCCAGACAACAGTTCTAGTGCATTTCTAGGGACATTGTCAACGAAGTCGTCAACAGTTTGTTTTTGTTTTATGCTGAGCAGTCAATAGGTACAGCATTTTTAACAGTTATTCCTTATTTCATTGTAACTGTCTGTTTAATGATTTCGAACGTCGACATTCGCATAGAAAACTACATTAAAAACAAAACCAAATTTTCGAATATTGTATTTGTTATACATATGTATAATTTTCTATGCGAACGTTAACGTTCGAAATCGATGAACAGGCTGTAAATCTTTGCTTCCAATGTCGCCACGTGACCTCAAAAAAACTACCTAGTCAATAGTGCTACAGTCTACTGGTGGATTTGCAATGACAAGCTAATGCTAAATGGCAATAGAAGATTACATTGTCTGGGGTACACTTTGTCAGTAGTACTACTGAAAATGTCACTATAATTCACTCCAGTTTTACTATTGGCATTCCATGCAGGGTACTGATCGAAATACTCATCAAGCATTGTGGTAGTATGTGTAAGTAAAAATGTGTTTGCATGTGTCACACCGACGATGCTGCATGGAAAATCAAAAAATTTAGATATGGCGTGCAGGAGTTAATTCGCCTGCTGTGACAAACCTTTATTAAATTTTAAAAATGTTTGTGAATACAGGCAAAAGACTTTATTGTTAATTATCGATTAACCCAACATTCAATGTTGTCTTGTTTTTATCAATAAGTTTCATTAAATATTCCACCACGTTTGATAAAATATTGCTTGATTATTTTGTTCCTTTTCCTATTTTTTTTTTATTTATTTTACTGCCAATTTGACCAAGTTCAGTTATAATTAACTATAAGTAATAACTGTCAAAAGCATTATGTAATAGTGCTTAAGTTACTTGAGATATGACCATGTTGCAATAAAGAAGCGATATGTATGCATGTATGTACTACATACACTGATTGCATTGACTTCGACGTGCAAAAGATTTTACTTACAATTTTCCAAAACAATAATTTGATAAACGAAGAAGGATTATTTTTTATTTTATTTATTTTATTTGGTCTATAGATTATAAATCCTTACAGACTAAAGAATATAATACAGGTGTGAATATACATATTAACTATTTAAATACAAAATTAGTTTTCTTTTTAAAATATCATTGCTTTCAGAAATATCTATAATATGATACAGTTTATTAAAATTTTCACAAATGCGACGAAAGGAGTCATTATTAGCATAAACGGATCTGTAGTAGTTAAGACTGATGAGCTGAAAGTTACGAGTTGGCCTATTTGGAACCCTAAAGTTAATTTTACTAAGCAGGAACGAAGAATCAACTTCACCATGAATTAATCCAAGTAGAAAAGATATACTCAGCATAGTACGGCGGCTTTTTAAAGTTGGCAGCTTAATAAGAGCAAGTCTATTAACATACGATGGCAGAACATATGAGTTCCAACCAAGACCACGTAAACAAAAAATCAAAAATTGCTTTTGTACTGATTCAATACTATTTATATGAATGGAATAGTAAGGATCCCATACAATGGATCCATATTCAAGAATTGGCCGAACCAAAGATGTATAAAGTTGTTTCGTGACAAAGGGGTCAGAAAATTCTCTAGACCACCGTTTCATAAAACCAAGAACCCCGTTAGCTTTGTTAACAGTTAACGCAATATGATTACGGAAATTTAGCCTATGATTCAACATAAAGTCCAGATCAGTTATGCTGTCCACTTTTTCAAGTATTATTTCATTAACATAGTATCGAGAATCAAATTTATAAGTTCTGTAGAATGTCATATGTTTACATTTTTTAATATTAAGGTCTATTAAATTAATTGTGCACCATTCGGAAAATTTATCAATATCAGACTGTAGTAAAAGTTGATTAGAGTCAATAAAGCTCTTGAAAATTTTGACATCATCTGCATACATGAGTTCATTGGAATGCAAGATAGCAGATGGGAGGTCATTTATAAATAACGTGAACAGTGTAGGGCCAAGATGACTTCCCTGGGGAACACCAGAAGTGACGTATATGTCTGTTGAGGTAACATTTCTAAACTTTACTTGTTGAGTTCTATCAAATAAATAAGAACGCAGCCACTTTAGGGCTGTACAACTAAATCCCATTAGTGATAGTTTGCTTAGTAACATTTTATGATTCACTATGTCAAAGGCTTTACTGAAATCCGTGTAAATTACATCTGTTTGCATGTTTTTTAAAAATCCATCATTTACCATAGTAGTAAGTTCCAGTATATTAGTTGTCGTGGAACGCGACTTGCAAAATCCATGTTGACAAGAAGATAACAGCGAAGAAATTTGGTGTGATCAGCGGTCAGTTAAAATTTTTTCTAAGAGTTTAGGAATTGCATTCAGCTTAGCAATTCCTCTATAGTTTGCAACATCGAATTTATTGCCACTTTTAAACAAAGGAATAATAAACGATTTTTTCCATGCGGCGGGTAAATAGCACAATTCAATAGATTTGTTGAAGATTGTAGTAAGTGGGCCGTACAAAGTTTCGGCACAATTTTTAAGAATACAACTAGGTATACCATCAGGGCCAGAATTATTATAATTATCCAAAGCAAAAATTTTAAACTTTGTGGAATCAAAGTGTATTTTGATTCAACAATATTTTTGTCGAGACACCCAAAAAATTTCATTTTACATTACTGCCATCTATGTTCGAACAACAACAACACAGAATGTAATCTGACAATTGTTCTTAAAACAATCACAGCTAGATGTCGCTGTCTTTAGAACATGTTGGAGATGTGAGTTATCGATTTTACTGTATCTATTGTTTTTCTTCATATTCCTTCATTTTCCATTTTTCTCGAACACCCGTCACACCCCCAGCGATTTTTTTCTAGTTTATTTTGTATTTCAAATATTCTTTATACATTTAAACCAAATAAAATACTTAACAAGAACCCCAATCGTTTGTCTTCCATTTTCGTGTTGTTCGCAGTAGAACGAATAAAGAATTTCTTCGATTTGCGTGAAAATGTCGAGTTTTTCTTATTAAAATTCTGAAAATTTTGTGAATAATTGTAAAAAAATTAAATAAGTGCAATGTGAAGTAGTGCAATTAGGTGAAAATTGTGGAGTTTTTTGTGGAAAATATAAAAAAGTCGACAAAATTTACACGCAGGTGCGTAGCGTACGCAGACGTGACAGACGGTAGCCCAACTGGGCCTGCTTGCTCCATGAAAGAAATTAATAGAAATTGTGTGGGCAGACATGACAATCAGCCTAGAAGAGTAAATAAATCAGAAAATATTCAAAACCTTTTGCATTTTGAAGGCACTCATCAATTATAAAAATATAATGATGCGCGGTCTTAGTGTATCAATAATTTTGGGGCAATCGTAGTTTATGGCCTGGAATAATTGTGGAAATTCTTACTAAAAAGTCTCAATGTTTTTCTGAGCCTGGTGGTGGTGGTTACATTTTCCTTGTTTGTGTGAGTGTGTTTCCTTTTTTTGTGAAAAATCGAAATATTCTGTATGTATCTACTACAATTTCTGTGATGATGATGAAAGTTTTCCTGCTGCACTTGTATGTATTTGTTGTGTGTGTTTTCATTCAATTGTAATATAAAAAACGGTTAAAACAGAAAAAACAACAGTACATTTTTGTTAAAAGGGGGTAGTTCTTGGCAGCAAACACCCCTTTGCAAATAGATTTGTTATTGTTGTTATTATTCTACTTTGTCAGTTGATAGAATGGTGATGCCAATAAAGTTATGTAAAAAACGACTAAATGTAATATTTGTATAAAATTGCCATTTGCGTTTTTTATAAAAAAAAATTCTTTTAATTGAAAAAAAAGAGTTTACCATATTTTCTTTTTAATGATTGATTAACAATAGAAATAAAAATATATTAATTATTTTTAGTAAAATGCGTTTTCCCAATTTAGCTATTCTGTGCATACATACATATCTCTGGTTTAACCACGAAAATGTAAATGAATTTGAAAAACAAAACGATTTAAAGCCGGCTATATTTATTTAAGTAACTTTAAAAAATAGATTTCTAATACATTTTCCTCTTATTTTCTGTATAGGTACATATGTATATTCTTATAAATTTTAAATTACATATCGTTCTTATACAATACTGTATTAACTCAAGCAAAACTATTCTTTATATATTTATATTAAAGGCATATGAAAAAAATTTTTTAATCCAACCGTTTTATTACCAAAAAGTGGATACAATACCACGATATTTTTGCAGCGGTTAGTTATGAATAATAAGTTTCGATTTTTTCCAAAAAGTGAAAAAATATAAATTTGAAGCTAATACACTTTTACTGCTTAATGTTAACTGAAATTCATTTTGAACAAAAAATTAAGAGTTAACTATGAAAAGGATTTTAAAATTGCCTCAAATTAATTAAAAACGATCGTTTTGAAAACGAAGGATTTTTAATACTACCTGTTAGTCATAAGCAATTTAGTTTTTAATAACTTTAATTAAAAAAATTTTAACCAAAAATTCAAAAAAAATTTACGTGCTGAAATGACTAAGACGTAAAGCAACATTTCTATAAATATATATTTACCAACAACTTATTCCTATCATGCAAAAGTAAATTACGTTGATAATTTCAATATACAAATACATATATCGAGCCCTAACCGCAAAAAAAGCTTAAACGACATCATTTTCAATTTTCGTCTATTTCTTTAATAAATGACGTTACGATTTTGTAGCAAAAAAAAAAAATTATCTTAAGCGACAACCTTCATACAAAATTTTTATGGAATTAAAAAAAAAACACCTTCTTCTGTAAAATGTTGTTTATGTCGCTTAAGCTGTTTTGCAGTTATGTCTCGATTCACCTATTTATTCAATAATTTTATCACACATTCGCGACTATTTTTCGACGTGACGACTTGGCAACAATTAGTAAATTCATTAATTTTACTGATTATTTGCAGATTCTTCGTACACAGCAATACTGAATATTATTTAGCAAACAATTGTGGACAATTTAACTATTATCAGTGCAATTCCCCTGAAATTGTTTAAATGTTGCCTTAAATTTAATAACAAAAACAATTTTCGTAAATTTTGTTTTGTTTTCATGTAACTGTTCACTTATTCGACGCGTATTTCAGAATAGCCACGATTATTGCGAAAAAAAATTATTTTTGAGTTTTATTTTTTGCTCAGAAAATAAGAGTGAGTCCCTTTTTTAAAAAAGCAATTTTCTGTGCTAAAATTAATATTAAACGATTTAATGGAAAATTTATCCCCAGAGGCAGTGCAAAAACTAATTTGCTAAATTAAATTAATTTTTTAAAAATAATTAGTATTGTGGTAATTTTGTTGAACTATTTATGGATTTTAATCCAAAGTTTCAATATTTTTAATCAGGCTTAAGTTCATCAAGTTTAATTTTCATTAAATTATTTTTATGAAGAAAACAATAAAATTCAAAAAACGACTTTTTTTGAGGAATAAATAAATCACAGTTTTTATTTTCCAACCAAAAAATAAAATTAAAAATAATTTTTATTAATTTTATTAAAAATAATTATTATAATAAATAAAACTTTTATTTTCTAAGCGAAAAATAAATCTTAAACATAATTTTTATTTCCTAAGGAATAAATAAAAAATAATCGCTAAGTTGAGTTTTTTAATAAAATTTAAAAAAATAAAAATTAATTCCTTACTTGGTGGCCACACGATCAAGTTTTGCCTTTCAATTCCTTTCAATTTGCAATACACACTCACTTTTTTACGAACATTGCTTTCAATTTCACCTTTCCATTTGTTTGGAAATTTTGCTTTCAATTTAACAGCTGATTACATGTTTGTCTTTATAAATTGTTTTTTTTGATTACATCATGACAGTAAATTACTTACAAATTGAGTTCAGCCTACGTCACAGCTTTCAATTTTTGTAAATTTTGACAAGCAGTATATGTAAAAGACTATCAAGAACAACTTGATCGTGTGGCCGAAGGGCTATGCACGTATCACTTCACTTTAAGTCTAATTTTTTTAGTTAAAATTTGAAAAAGAATTGGGCTTGGAGTGCCTGATTTAAACACAATAATATCCCAAAAAATTTAAATAAAATCAAAAGTGATAGTCAGTTTATTAAACTGATTCACTAAAAAATAAAGTTAAAAATTGCAGACAAAAATACGCGACATTGTCAACACAAATTAGCCACTAAGTAAAAATTGTTCTTGTTTTGTAAATGTTGGTGTACGTGTGTGTGTGTGAAAGATTTTACAGATTTTGATTGATTTCTTTTTTCAATTTCTATTACACAAACAAATAATATGTTTTTATTTATTTTATTCTTCCTGTTGTTATTTAATCAATGCAATAAATATTTCCTAAATTAACAAATTTACACTTTGTACGCAAAACTTTAACTATTCTTTAAAAAAAAACGTTTAATTCAAACACTTAAAATTAAAGCTTTAATAAATTTCCGTTAAAATATTTGCAGTTATTATTTTCGTTTAAAATTTTAACACTTAAGTCCTCTACCATCAATCACTTCAGCCACAAGTTTCCAATATACATTAACATGAAGTTGCTTCCTTCAAAGTTTAGTAAACCATTCAAAAGTTTCCGTTTTTTGATCTGCATTCATTGCCATTCTAATCGCCTCAAAATTCTCAAAAGGTGGACATTGTTTGAATTTCTATTTTGTTTGTACATGTCAACTGATGCGCGATTTTTTGCCGGCACTCTATAATGCTTCCATAAGCAATGTCTTTGCGTATGTCCCAATTCAATGCATGCTCAATGCAGGCGTTTTATATCGTACATTCAATTTACTTATAAAATATTCTATGTCTCTGCTTTAGCACCGCTAACAACAGAAAGAATCAACCATAGCGGCAATATGAACCACAACGAGCACAACGTCAGCCAGATATTGCCACTGTAGAAGCATACACTGCCAACAAGCTGGTCTCCCACAGTCGCTCTAATATTTAGTTTATTTTGTTACAATAATAATACATATATGCATATGCCTTTGTTTTGTAGCAGAAAGCACATGATGGTGATGGTTATTACGGTGTTGTTAAATATTATTTAATTTAAAGTTGATGTTTTTGTTTTTTTTTTATTATTTCTTAATGTAAAAATATACATACCTATTATTAGTGCTGACGCTTTGTTACAATATCCGGTATATTTAATGAATCTTATGAATTTGTTTTTTGTTATTACTATTAATATAAAGATTTTTTTTAAGAATACATATTGAGTTTAAAAGAAAAATTTTCTTGCCTGCAGTGAAATTTTCAAGCCAGTGCATTACTTTTTAAAAGCTTTTCGTTTACAAAATTACTAAATATTTACTAGAACGAATTCAAACGTGAAATAATTTCGAACGAATTCTATACCTAAATGAACTTGGATTGAAACTAAATTAAATTATTTTGCCTGTATTCATAAAAAAATTTATTTAATAAAGGTTTACAAAACAAATTGTTTATGAAAATTTTCTTTAGTGAACAAATAATAGAATTGAATAATATGCTTTTATGTAGCATACTTTAAGGATTACTTAAAAACTGAAGTTATTAACTTATAAATGGAAAATTAACTCAAATTTGATTTCCATAAGTTGATCTAGTTTCAAAAAAAATTCAAAAAATATTTATTTTTAGTTATAAAACTGATTTTAAAGATTTCTTTTATATTCTCCAAAGGTTTTGCGGAACTCTGAAACTGCCATTGCCAAATATCAAATATATGTATGTGTGTAGTTTGGTTAAGCTATTCGGAAGTCACTATGCAATTCGAATAAAAGTATCCTCAAGCCGAAGTCGAATATTTTCTAAATTGAAAATAAATTTTTTTGAAATAGAGGGTGCGTTCGTAAATGCATCACTGCGCTGCATCAGTGATTTCAAATGGTTATATATTTATCAGTGAAGTAAATGTGGACCAAGGCGAATTCGTCCCAGGTAATCTCGGTACTACAACAAGTACAACTCATACAAAAACCACAAGCAATTTGTTTTTGTAAAATCATTGTACAATGTCAAAAAACAGAAATAAAACAAAACAGAAACAAAGATAATAAAAGAGAATAAACAAAATTTTGACATCCAACAGTGATTTTAGCTAATATCAACAGGGCTTTTAAGACCACCTGTAATAAATTCGCCTTGATGTGGACCAAACAATTGTGAAATACTCCACAAAAATAATAGTCACACAATAAAAAAATTATAATTATTCTTTTCTAGCCCTTAAAAAAAGTTTGCTTTTCTGATGCAGCGCAGTGATGCATTTACGAACGTCCCCAGAGTTTAATTTTAATGGGCTGTACAGAAAAACAACATTTGTAAAACTGCTTTCCTGTCATTCATGAAATGAATGAAAGTCGACGTCGAAACAAATCGACGGCAACGGATCAATAACAGTTTCTTCTTGTTGACAACATTCGTTTACTATTGACTGTCACTTGGTATTTTCGACTCTTTTTTTAGTCAACAGGAAATTTTGCGACTTTTTAGAGTTTGGCCAAATGGCCATTATGGAGTAACACTTGAATAACTACAGCCGTCATGGTGAATACTTTACTCGAGCTGCCTGTTTTTAGAAAATGAAAACAAAATTTCGTGTATTGAAAACAACAATAAAATGCGAAAATTTGTTTTGTTTTCAATACGATTTCTCTCACGAAATTTGTTTTCATTTTCTTAAAACAAGTGTGTAGTTTATTTTTTTTTCTATAAGTTTTCCAAAAGCACACTTTTAAGTCAAAATTGTTTAATACTTTTCGATAACCAGTCGACGTCGATACAACATTCTTGTAAAATGCCAAATTAACGTCGAGCTGATGTGGTCGTAGATTGATGTGACAGCAATTTAAAATCGACAACGTCTTACATAATAGGGGTGATTGTCATTATCGTTTAGACTTGCTTACTGTTGCGGATTTTTCTTTCAACCGCGTTTGGTTTGTATTGTTCACTTCTATTGTAACCAACACATTTAGTTAATTCACTTTTGCTGGGCTTAATGTGTTGGGTAACTTAAGTGAACTTTAACTTATTTTTGCATAAGAAGGTTAATATTTGAGGATGAGCCAACGACTTCATTAAGTATTTCATACAAAATTGTTTTTCGTTTTTTCTATTTTTTCGTTTTTTCTATAAGTAATTCCAGAATGTACTAATAAAGTGATGACGTGTATGACGTTTGGCATAATTTTTTTTGTTTATTTACATTTTTTATAAAGGCATTTTGACATTTGCCGTCTCAATTCTAGCAACAAAATGCCTGTTGTTTTTTCTATTGTTTCATTGTTTTAGTACTGAGGCCACTTTGTTAATACATTTTGAAGTAATTCAATGGCCTACACAGTTTTATGATGTTATGCGCCTACTCTGTTTCTTTCAAGGACAGGAAAATTCGCTATTGAGCAGTGCCGATGATAACTCCATTATCCATTACATCCTTAAAACAAAATGGGATTCTTCGGATTAAAATCATATTGAAATGTGCAATTTAACCATAGACCATTTAAATTTCTTCGCAGCATTGATGTATTTCTAATTAGTCTGCACTTAGTTTGTAACATATAAGAAAGCTATGAGGCCCTATGCTCCTTATAGGATCGATAGGAACCTATAAATGTATGCATATATATTAGAGGAAACACATTTTCACCAAGTTCAGTTATTATTAACTACCAGTTCTAACTGTGAAAAGCCTATTGTAACTGGAAGTTAAAGAAATATTAAGTTTTAGCTGAACTTGGGGAAATTGGCCGTTAAAATAATTCATTTAGAATTTGTTAAAATAAAAATTCTTATTAAACATATGCGCGTATGTACATATGTATATATCTTCAAAGAAATTTGAAATAATTTATCTTTTAGATAAAAAACCACTCTTAACACGAATAATACATTTTATAATACTTCAATAAATGAGTGCATATTCATGTCTACAACCCCCTTTTATAGGGGTTGTTTATTAAAAGCGAAAAATATTTTCCCAGTGGCATTACAGGTACAGTTGTTCCAATTAGATTATTTTTTTTTTTTTGTAAACCAACGTAAACGTGTGGTATGGTGATTCTTATTTTGTTATTTATTTAATGATTACGCAAACTCGTTTTGCTTTGAGCGCTTGAGTCAGTCGTTCACCCCCTGATAGGTGTTTTGTTGTATGCGTTTGCGTGCTATTTATTACTACCGTCAAGTACTGTTCTACATTTTTGTTTTATGTAAGTTTTTCTGCTTTTCTAAAAAATATGTTCGAATTTTTTAATGAAATAAAAATAAAAACAACTAAAGCAAAATGAAAAGTGATGATTACAGCACAAGTGTATTTTATTGATTTCTTTTTGTTTAGCATTGTATTTGCTATGATCGTTGTTGTTGTTGTTATTTTTCATTTAAGTGCACAGTTCTGTTTTATTTTTGTTAAAGTAGTTTATTTATTTCTTTAGATTTTACGTGTGTGTAAGTTTGTGAGAATATAGTACGTATGTATTTAGATAGGTCTGTATTATTCGATATTAAAGCGATTTCGAATCTATATGGGTACTTACCCCAAACCTATTGTAATTGCATTTTATTAAATGACTTGATATACATACCTAATTATATTTCTTGGATTCATAATACAAAGATCGAAGTTAAGAGTTTTTACAAAATCAAAAAATTGCTTGTGGTTTTTGCACGAGTTGTGCTTGTTGTAGTGCCGAGATTACTGAATTTGCCTCGATTCAATTTGTTCATTATTAACAACTTTTAACTCCTTTGTTTTACCCTACACCAACTTCATAAAAAAATTATCCGTATAAATTGACTCTTATTCGACCTTTTAAATAAATTTAATATTTTTTATAAAAAAATGAGACCTCAAGCTTTATTAAGTAATAATAACAAAAATGTATCCATATTTAAAATTAAAATTTTAATAGACCTTATGGCCACAAATTTAATTCATAGTTGTTTAAATTAAAGGTTTTAATTAGTCTACAGAATATTTATAGAAAAGTGATTTTGATATAAAATTATTAAAAAAAAGAAGCCAAACGTCAGAAGAAAACAATTAAGAAAACTTTTTGTCAAATTTTCGATTACAACATCCCTTAAAAATGCCAAATTAACGTCGATTTGATGTGTCGACAACATAAAATTGACGTCGAAATCGACCAAGACTTACATAACAGGTTTGAATTCGTTTTAACTTTTTATTTAAGAAATACGTATTAATTTTTTTTTAATACAGTATATAAATGGGGAATATTTTTAGTTTAGTTATGAAAAATAATATCTCGCAAGTGGTGGCCATTTTCTGCTTCGCAAATTCGTACTCTTTTCAACACATTTTCCATAACCCTTCGCAAAACATCAGGCGTTATGTTGTTTATTTCGTCGCGTGTATTGCTTTTTAATTGCTGGATGGTTCTATGCTTATTAATGTAGACTTTTCCTTTCAAATAACCCCAAAGAAAACAACTGTGGCGGTTAAATCCGGTGAACGTGGAGGCCAATTAAAATCACTTGTACGCGAAAAACTGCATAATCATGTTCGTGGTAATCTTTAGGCTTTAATTCTTGGACAATCTAAATCTTGTATGTAAACATTCCTATTGTGTGCAAAATTCTCTGTGCCAAACGTCTCCTGGTTGATGTTTCTCCAACTTCCCGAATACTCTTCAGTACCAATTCAATATTGTCATCCGTGTGCACCGTTCGTTTCTGTCAGCACCAGGAAGGCTCTTACTGCCCCTTGTTGTCGAAAATTTGCAACCAGACTTTTTATTGTTGACTCTGAGGATCTTACCCGCACATTAAAATAAGGCCGATATGCACGCTAAGTCAAAACAGTGGATGGTTGATTTGAAAAATAAAGCTCAACAATTTGGGCACGTTGTTTAATTGAGTACTGCTCCATTTTAAATTCCCCAAGTCTTCTTTACAAGAAGAAAAGAAAAAATAAATTATAATAAAAAAGTTATAAGCAATTCAAACCCCTTCGGTAATTTTGGGCCACCCTGTACTATCGACAATATTGATCTTAAACCTTTTAAATGATATATATTCAGGGGGGTTCCCGCGTATTCGATTTGAAAGCAATCAGTTTCGAGTTCAATCAATTTGAACTGTGTAAAACGATTGTACACTTATTGATTTTCTTTTTTCCGGCCAAGTGAATTGATATTCTAGATTTTGTTGTTGTTAAGCTAATAAGTATTAATAAACAAATGGGAAATATGATGAAAGTTATTGTTTGTAATAGAGAGTTGGTGTCTTAAAAGGAATTTTTTGTTTCCGACAAAGTATAAAAAACTTCCGCTCATTCGAAACAAATATGTAGTACTAAAATCGTACAACGTATTACAAATTGCTCAAACACGTGAATTATTTCTTTCGCATCGCATTACACGGTAACCTCCCTGGGTTTCTGGGAGTAGTACAGTTGATTTTACGATTTCCGTGTGTCTCTTGAAATTAGATTTCGAGATATGTTGGGACAAGGTCGTTATAAATTTTTATCACATAGAGTCCGGATTTTTTTGCTATTGAATTTCAGTTAGACTTGGCTACGTTATAAGCAGAAAAAACTCCTACTGCATTACATTTTTACCTCATAAATCTCTAATTTTACTTTTTGAAAGACACTAATTTGAATAAAAAAAAATCTGAAATCCACTAACAATGGTAGAAGCCAAGGGCAATAAAGGAAAAATTATAAATTTTTTATTTCTAACGGTATTTTTAAAACATCCTTAACCGCTAATAAATATTTATTATATTTAAATAAAATAAAAACAGAGAGCGTCTCATGAAAAAAACAAATAGAATCTGGGAATTTATTTCTCATGGTGAGTTACATTTATTATATAAATTTTCATATTAATGCGAGTGTGTATTCTGTCAAAAAAACAAAATTTGTATGTATTTGGAAACCTGATTCAAGAAATTAATCTTAACCTATCTTTTATTAAGTTATTTACTCGAAATAACGTTTTGAATCGATCTACTTGTAAACGTCCGACCTGTATAGAATGTCTATGCCAACCTTATGCGCAAAGTACCATTCGCAAATTTACAGTTAATTTTATGAAAACTGACAGCTAAGCTTTTATTTATGGTAATAGGGGAAAATATTCAAACCGTAATACATATGTATATGGGTGAGTTCCGAAACGTCAGTTGCAAAGCAACTAGCTTTTTTGAATGTAACCGTGTAGAATTTTTCAATGTTATCTGTCCCAATGTGCACCAAAAAAGTTATCAATGCTTACACAATAAGAAAACATTGCATAGTTAAATTCTGTAACACTTTTTTACTTTGACTGCAAATTATTATGATGTTTTGAAACTCAGCCTATTTGTTTTATTAACAAAAATATTCTTATAAAATCTGTTAATTAATTAATTATTAATCTTTTTCTAGGAAAATTTGTATTTAGACCTTTTTTATTTAAAATGAAAACACCCGTTTAAGAAAATAAAAATAATCATTTTTTCTCAATAACGATTAAATATTATCTAAAACCATACGATCTAGCTAAACACTTTACTCGTTTACAGAACTCACAGAAAATGAGAAGTGTAATAATTAAAAACTTGTAATCACTCACATACGAGACACACGCTCACCCACTTATCACCAAACTGGAATAGGCGCAGTGGGAGAGATTGTGTAGAACAGAAAATATAAACAAAACACTGCTCCGTCGCATTTTAAATTTAATATTGAAAAAAGAAAACACAAAAAAGTTCAAAAAAAAAGAAAACGAAAATAAAAAATATTAGACCAACACCGCATTGATAAAGAAGACCTGCTCGAAGAGGCGCACATGAGCAGATAAGCGAAAAATTTATAAATATAATAAAAAAAGATGTGTGTTATAAATTTAATGGAAAAAGCCAAATCTTTTTTCGCTGTCTAAAACAAACTAGAGAAAAAAAGTTTTAACTAAAAATAGATGCTAAAATAAAAACACAACGAAATTACATATTTAAGAATTTGAATTCATATAAACTCTCAAAAAAGACATACATACATGCAACTACTTATGAATGTATGTATGTGTTTCCCGTTTTGAAAATAAAAACATTCATCTGAGTACATTTGGATATACAATATTTCAAATATTTTTTAGTTATATGTACTTACAAAATTCTAAACAACTGCAACTACGAAAAATGTTAGTGACCCTAGAAAGATTTTAAACATGTATGTATGTATGAATATATGCATGTATGAATGTATGTAATTATGAAAATGTACATAACTAATTTTTAATTATGGCAATAGGAGAAGACATGGTAAACATAGAATATATTTATTTATTGGCCATGTTCTGGAAATCGAAATCAAGTGAAATTAAAATCGATTTGGAATTTTAGTAAGAAGTAGTTCTGGTAAAGATAAGTGATCCTCAAAGTAAATAATATATACTATACTCCGATAATATACCCTGAGAACCACTTTCAAAACAGGATATACATATTTAAAAATTTGCGGACGCCGGAGGCTGTTATCTGGTCTTAGGAGCGTTCCGAAAAAAACCATTGGATTCTTTTGGGAGATATTGCCCTTATACGGACAAATTTTAATGGTCCCTTCGGTGTCCGATCTTAGGAAATTTCACTGTATTGCCATTTTATGTTACGTCCTCATAACATAAACGAGTGTTATTACAGTTACTTTCAAAAAGTTCACAAATCATAACATTATATTTATTTATTGCGAAAACACAACAACAACCACATAGACATTAGTTTCGCACAAATAATTGTCTGACATTTGTTTCGCACAAATAATTGTCTATGCGGTTGTTGCAACGTTGTGCAATTTTCCTTTATCGCAAAAGTGCAACTTTTGACTTAAATACCTTAATTTTTTTCGCCAAGTAAGAGTGGCATATTTCATACGAAAATATATTTCATACCTTTCTAATACTTTAAGAGAAAAATCACATTCACTCCAAAATAACTTTTATGTCAAGTACGATATGCACCTATTTTGCTCTTTATTTTGGACAATAAGCTTACGAATGTTGTAATTTTTTTTTTCAAAAATAAAACAATAATACAATTATGGTGTTTTCTTTTCTACAAAAAAAAATTTTTTAAAAAAAATTCAATTTGGTGTCTTTTTCTTAAAAAGTTTGCTCCCGAAAAGGGTGGCTTGTTTTATTCTAAAAAACTCATGTTTTTCGGGAGCAAAATTTTTTTAGAAACAGACACCAAATTGCATTTTTTTTAAAAAAGGCACATTTTTTTGTAGAAAAGAAAACACCATTAGTTTTCAGTTACTACTATTTTTTTAAAAATTTCTACCTTTCTTAATAGCCTTTTTACACTGATCGACATCTAACATATACATACCATTAATTTGCGAAGATATTAACATCTTTCCATAACAAATACTTATTTCAACACCTTTAAAAGATGTTCCTATCTCATTCTATTTTACATCTTTCGATGATTTTAGTGTCACCACTAGAAGAGTGGCAATAAGTTCTATTATTATTGTGGCATCACTGACAAAAAGAAGTTTGCTTTGAAAGCAGCGTTACAATTTGTCAAGTTTTCTCTTTTATTGCAATGTTTTTTTGTAAAGTATTTTTTATATTTTTAAACAAATTGAACTTCAAATACATTTTTGTGTTTTCTTTTTAAATTCTGGCACTTTTGTAGAAAAAATTTTTTTTTTTTTTAAAAACATTTCTTTTTTAAAAAATGGTGACATTTTAGTTTTAAGGTAGTTGTTTGATGTGAGGAATGTAAACGAGTGTTTCACATTTTCTGCATTTTTGATGGTAAATGTTAGATGTTGATTAGTGTAAAAAGCATATAAGGCGTACAAATGTCACGTACGTATGTGACCGTACCTTAGGAATTACGGGTAGTAATGCCCTATTTCGTTAAATAATTAACCAATTTTATATTTCTTCGGCTAAACCGTATGTACTTCTATTATTACACTGGTTCACAAATGTTTATCTTTTTGCCATAACCTCAAAAATTAAATGCTTTCTAAGATTAATTGGGCTGAACACGAATATGACATTTATTTATTTTTCTTAAGAAGCGTTTGCGCGAAAAACCAGTTTTTGCAGTTCATACGGCTGTTTTCAAAAATTTTAAGAGCTGATTTTTTTAGCTACGCAAATTTTACACTGTTACAAATACATCCTCTTTCAGCCGATATCTATACTGTGTTTATCGCAACAAAATTCACTAATTTACATGCGTTAAGATTGTTAAAAAATTTATTTTTTCTACTTTTTTTTTTTTTTTTTTTTTTTTTTTTTCAAAATTCAACATTTTCAATCCTTCCGTTAGGGCAATTGTTTACACCCATGAATTCCAAACATTTTTGTAACAAAATAATTATCATCGGACAAAATGTAGCAATTTGCAATATAATTAGCAAACACATCCAAATTAAAATTTTCAATAAAAAAAAAAAATTATTGTTGAGGGAAAGCTATACTTTAACTGTGGAGGCGAAATTTTGGGACATACCTTATGACGTGGTGGTAAATTTTACCCCTCTGAATTTTACTAAAAAAAATATAAATAAATATAATATAAAGTAACCTTCAGAGGGAAATAATTCCCAGTTTCTATTTGTTAAAATAGTTGAGTTAAATACATTCAATTTATAAAGTATCACTATCCAGTGTGACACAGAGAATGCTGACGAAGGCCGTAGCGGGCCAGAAAATGCATTACATTCTGCTGGTGTCTAATAATTGTAAATTTTTCTGTTCATACAATATACCTCATTGCTTTCCAACGGAAAGCTAAGGTAAAATGTAACAAGAAAATACAATATAATAGTCTGATAGTGTATAAAGTCATTTCTGAAAAATTGAAGGAATATGACTATTACAAAAAAGCTTTATAAAATACATAACTGAAATTTAGCTCATAGAATAAATTCGAAAAATAAAAAAATGTTAAAAAATTAGTAAAAAATATTTTTTTTTATAATTTTTTGTTTTTGAAAAATAAGCTACTACATTTTTAATTACAAAAAATAAAGAAACCAAAATTTTTTTTATTTGCTTAAATAAAACTACTTCACAAACCTTTTTTCAAATGATATAAAAAGATATAAAAAAGATCATGAATAAAAATAATTAGGTGTAGAAACTAACTACAGGTCAACCTTTTTGGAGGTTTTTACTCATTAAAATCTGCATCCCGTACACATTGGCTTACTACATTGAAGACAAATCGGCAAGAACAAAAGTTTCCAACTATAGACTAAATATCATGATTTTCATACACAACATCTGGGTGGAGGAACTGTAGAAGTGGGAGTGGCACCTTCCAAGCAAAGACCTTATAGCTTTTTGAATATCTGAAGAATGTCAAAAGTCAAAGTTTCGAAATTAGGTACAAGCATCTTGGTAAGCAATACACAACATCCGACAAAATGTAGGTGGGATTAGAGAATTGGGCATGGCACAAAATACATTTTTTAATATCTAATGAACGGTAAGAGAAAAATTGTCCAAAACGGTAAGGGAAAGTTAAAGAATTGCACAAGCGTTACAAAATACAATTCTGTATATCTTAATAACGATAACCAAAAAATGTTCAAAATTTGGTACAAATAGAATGGTTAACAATACCTATCATCTGGCAATAATGATCGGAACTGGAGGAGAACATCTCTCAAAAAGGAGACCTTCAATACAAAGACCCCATAGATTTCTGTATAACTGCAGAATAGTAACAGTAAGGGTATTCAAACTTGGTACAAACAGCATCCTAAACAATGCACGAGATTAAATAACATGTACTTATTTTAATGAGGGCTTGTATTATATAAAATAACGTTTTTGGCATAAATAATTTTTTACCAACGAGAAGACGGACGGACGACGTTAATTTTGATGTGAGGTAATTTTGTTTTTACTAAATACTTACGCTAACGCGTAAACGATGACGAGTGGTAATTTTACCACGAGCCAAAACACAAGTGAATAACAAGGATCGCGATATGAGAAGATACTAGAGTTTCTACGCGGGAAAGAATTCCCGGGAATTCCGGGACATTATTTTTAAATTATTCCCGGGAAATTGTTTCCGGGAATTTTCGGGAATTTAAAATTAAATTTTTTGAAATCTTAATTTGTTTGCATCGGTAAACTCTAAAACGAGCAATAAAAATTTATGGTGTTTTCTTTTCTACAAAAAATGTGCCTGTTTCTTAAAAATTTTGCTCCCGAAAAGCATGAGTTTTTAAGAATAAAACAAGCCACCCTTTTCGGGAGCAAAATTTTTAAGAAAAAGACACCAAATTAAATTTTTTTTTAAAAAAAGGCACATTTTTTTGTAGAAAAGAAAACACCATTAATCTTTACTAAAAACTACCTATAAATCGAACTATTTTTCCTACTCCAATAAAAATTTTTAATTGCTAATGAAATGTCTTAAAAGCTTCTTGAAGTAGAAAATTAAAATGTACATGATACACCATAACCAATACCAGAACCATCTAAAAATTCTAAATTCTAAAAAAAGGCCAACAAATTTATAATCTTTGTATCAGCGCTTCTTACTATAAAACCAGCGTCTGTAGAGAATAAGAGCACGCTTTCGGTAGCAGGTTATATATCGTCATCTAAAAGACCTAATAACCTATCTGCAAAAATTTCAAAATTGATTTTTTTATGGATTTTTATTTCTTATATCATAACGCATATGTGTGCAAAATTTTGAACATGTAATATTACAAATGACAAAGTTTTTCTACCTAGAGGACCGTTACGCACTAAAAAAGAGAAAAATAAATCATCAAAAATCACGATAAGAGTTTTATTTTGTTGCATAGTGTAATTTAAACAAACATTAAGTACTTATTTTTGCTTAAACCAGTAAAAAAAACTACTACTTTAATTATTTAATGTATATAATATTCATGTGTAAAGAAATTTTTATTTATGCATACTAATTAGTACTGCAGATAGGTTATTTGGTTTCAGATTTTTACAATTCCAAAAAACCTAAGTGTCATAACATAAGCTGTGATTATAAAAACAAAATTTTCTCACCCGATATATATTACTGGTTTCATTTTAATCAAAATGTGTAATTTTCGTTTCAATATCGTTAATAGTTCCAATTTTATAACGTTTTTTCCCTCTCCTGTAAACTTTTGAAAACTGCAGATAGGTTATTTCGTCTTTTAGGTGACGTCGTCACTTAAAAGACGAAATAACCTATCTGCAGTTTTCAAAAGTTTACAGGAGAGGGGAAAAACGTTATAAAATTGGAACTATTAACGATATTTTTTTGTCCGTAACGGCCCTCTAGGTAGAACAACTTTGTCATTTGTAATATTATATGTTCAAAATTTTGCACACATATGCGTTATGATATAAGGAATAAAAATCCACAAAAAAATCAATTTTGAAATTTTTGCAGATAGGTTATTAGGTCTTTTAGATGACGATATATATAAACATACATATATAATATGCATGTGTATATGGATGTAACAATTTATTTGGTTTTGTTTTGGGTTTCTGTGGAATTATTTAAGCTAATTTTTTTAGACTGTGTATATTTTTTTAAAAAAGTAAAAACTTTTGTCTTTAACTCATTTAATGAAATCATTGTCTTATTCAAAAAATAAGATTTTTGTTGTTTCGTTTCCCGGGTATAGAAAAAGACCGGGAAATTAGAAACCCTAGAAGATACTTAAAAATTAAAGTGATCGAGCGCAACGGATGAGAGTATTCAAAAAAATTAAAAGGGAGGGTAAAATTTACCACCACCACCACAATTAAAGGCTAGCTTTATGAGCAATTCTCTGGTTGCTTAGGCCAGGTTATCGGGAAACTTTTTCCAAAGATTTTAGAAAAGCTAAAAATATTATACAAATAAAACCTTAAAGCGAATAAAGGCTCAGTTAGTTGGAAGTAACAGAAACAGTAACCTTACCGTAAACAAGTAAGAACAATCTATTTCTTACAGATTGAGACGTAACATCTTCCTGCTAACTGTAATCGTTCTAATTGCTTTACATACAACAAAATGAATCAGCTGATTTGCAACGTAACTGTTACTCCCGGCTAACTGAGGCTTAAGAATTATAAACACTCAAAGTCTTACTTCTAACAATATCAAACCTTAAACAAAACACAAACAACAAAAAGTGAGATTATCCCTTCTCACATTCCCCTAAAAAATTGGTTGGTTTTTTTCCGACTCGAATTGTAGTACAACTAGTGGGAAAAAAGAAAAAACAAAATTAAACATAAAATTCCTTCATTAAAATAAAACCAATTAGCCATTTCAGTGCTTTGCACGGGCACATGCAATTATATTATCAAAGTTATTTTCGGGAATACAAAATTTATTATTAATAAGATATCCGCATAGAAGCTAGCATTCCCTCAACAATGCATTTCTGTGTATTTATCGCATGTGAAAAATTGCACGTCATACGGAAATCTTATTAATAATAAAATTTTTATTCCCGAAAATAACGTTGAACAAATTTTTGTTTCTTGGTTGTGTTGATTGGACAATTAAGTGTTAAGAAACAATTTAATTTGTTTCCTTAAGTCTAGTTTTAGCAAAAAATTTAATATTTTTTCTCTTCGATTTGTCCTTTTATGTTGCGTTGACGTGTCATGAATTTGCATTCTGTTGTATTAAACCATCATGACCTGGTCCCAATGGCGCTGATAACGCTTTCCCATTACTGCAATCCCGCGGTAAAATCTTAGCAATCAGTCATATGATCAATTCGATCCCTCCATTCAACTGGCTCAACGAATGACAAATACTGTAGATAGACCACAAACATACTAAAAGTTATCAAGTGAATGTTTACATACATATTTAAATATACAATGTAATTTAGAAATTTCAAAAGTTGGTAAAATAACAAAAACGGGACAGTGGCTGACTTCATAAACTCAGCGTTGCAATGCAGCCCTGAAAGGCATAAGGCCCAACCAGAACATGCATGTATTAGCTTAAGCAACTGTCAAAAATTAACGAAAAGTCTGTTAAATGCATAAGCAAATAATAAAAGACTTTTAGGTGGCCATTATGTACTTAATATCTATTTAACCATTGGTGCATATTTGTGCAATATTTTGTTTGTTTGCGAGTACTTCAAACTAAAAACTACCAAAAAGTCCAACCGTGTACTTGTTTATTTTATGCTATTTAATTTGTAAATAATTTAAAAATAGATAATATGTGAGTGTGTTAAAAAAATGGAAAATAAATTAAAATATGTAAAAGTCGATTTTAATTTATTTTATTTTTTATTGTTATATGTACATACACAGCTGTTTTCGTAAGGAATGTGCGTTCAGTTTGGCACTTTGCTTAAGCAAATGACATTTGACGAAAAGCATCATTAAGTACATTGTAGCTTGCCATATATGTTTTATATGTATTCGCAAGCTACTTAAGTTGACTTAAGCGACCACATTCATGTTCTGGTTGGGCCTATAGAATTCATAGACAATTTTTTTAAAAGCAATGCCTTGAGTTCATTATTGAATGAATGGTAATCGTCTTCACTTCACAACGGTTGCAAAATTTGTGATGCTTTGCCAACGCATTCGTTTTCAGTGATGCTTTGCAATATTGCATTTATGAAGTTATCCAGTATCTTTAAATAGACCGATAAGTTAAAGCCCGGGAGTTTTTTCCCTTTTCCCATTTTTACAATTAAATTTACATACATACATAGGAAAAATGGGAGAAGGGAAAAAACTCCCGGGGATGTATTTAAAACCGCAATAAGGTACATAAATATAAAAGTAGCATTGATAAAAAAGTGTTTATGAAAATTCAAATTTGGATGTTTTCACTTAATATGTCGTTATTTATTAATTTTTTGTCCGACGATACCGACGTTTACTACGTTTCACAGAAAAAATTATTTTTCGAATTCAAACAAAAAATTTGTAGTATCAAAACATTTTTTGTCTGAAATCGGTCCTACAAACAAATTCGCATATTCAAACAATTTATTTGCATTTTGTTTACTAAAAAAAACACTGATTTTTTCAAACAAATAATTTACAGAATCAAACAAAAAGTTTACTGAAATTCATATAAATTTCAAACAAATAATTTTGCTGAATCAAACAAAAATTTTTTGCACAAGCAATGACGCGCACCCAAGCTATCACTGAAGGAGAAGATGAAGGCAGAAGCAGAGCGGCAGCTGGCTTTGAGACACATGTTTTGTTTGAATTATTTTTGAACGAAGTCTTGTTTATACACACAATGTTTTTCTTCATCACTCACTGTTGCTGTATCCTTTCCTTGGCTAAAGAAGAAGAAATGTAACAAACAACGGCAGCAGACCGACTCGATATGTTTTTCGTCATCATTTTATTTTTGTAGTTGATGTATTTATGTAAACAGTTTTCAAAAATTGAATACGGGATTTTGTTTTTCATTCTTTTTTTTCCAACTTTGAAACCAACCAAAAATGTATTTTGTTTCTTATAATGTTGTTGTTGTTTCTGTTGTTTAAAAAAGAATGAAACCTTTTTTTACCTGCTATTTTTTTTGTTTTTTTACTAATAACCTCGTCGCGCTATTTTATCATCTCTCTTCTTGTTGTACTTTTTTAAAGTGTCCAAAAATAAACTGTATGTGTTTTGTGTTGTTGTTCTTATATTTCGTATAAAGAAGTGTTGCTTACGATCAAATAAAAAATGCAAAAAACGACAACATTAAAGAGCGTTAAATATTTCATACAAAATTATGAAAAATTGAAACCAATAGCGCGTATATTATATTATTGAAAAGTTGTCAACATTTTTGTTGGTTAAATAAAAATCAAACAAAAATATTAATTGAATCAGTAAAAAAATTTGTAGAAATTAAAAAAAATTTCAAACAATCGTTTGTTTGAAAATAATTCGGCAATAATTTTTTCTGTGTTTGGAACAAAATATTATTTAAGGCACATGTTAAATTTTTTTCAATTCAATTTATTTATTTACATAACATGGATATATATTTACAAAGTAATAATACAAATTTAAAGAGTTCAGGCAATAATTAGCCTTTTCTACTTAGAAAATTAATTACAAAAGATATAATAATATTATATGTTACAATATTTTTTTGTTTAGGAAAAAAGTAACAAAAACCTATTAAAATAAAAAAAAAAAAAAAGTTTTTAATGGTAAGATAAAACTTAAAACTACGTGGTAACTGACAATTCGGTAATGTGTAAATATTTAGAAAATTGACATCTGATATCATAAATGTGAGTGAGCTTCAAAATTCTATCACTGACCATTTCGATACCGTTTAAGGAGTGCAATCGTTGAGTCGAATAATGGCGAGGAAGATTGTAAATCATCTTGAGTAGTTTATTTTGACTTATTTGAAGTTTTTTGACATGACAGGTTGCGACATCATTCCACACGGGGGCAGCATAATAAAGTATGGCCATAAAAATAGCTTTGAATATTATAAGTTTATTATCTGGACTTAATGTTGACTTTCTATTAATGAAAGAATACAAAAGTCTTGTGACATTATTTATTTTGTTTATGACGTAAGCAACATGTTTGCTAAAGTTAATTTTTGAGTCCAATATTACTCCAAGATACTTAACTTCAGACTCCCATTTTATAGTGGCACATGTTAAAAAAATTGTTTTAAATTTTTGTATTGCCTTACTGGAGCGAATTAAAATGGTGAATTAAAAAAAAAAAAAAAATCAGTAAATCTTTCTCCGATCGACACAGTATAGATATGGGCTGAAAGAGAAAAGACATATCAATGTAAAAGCTTAAATCTTGCACAATTCAGTTGAACAGTTCTCGAGATTTTTCGAAATGCCTGAAACAACTGCATTCAACACGATTTTCGCGTATATCTCGAAAACGCTTCTTGAGAAAAATAAATGAATGCCATATTCGTGTTGAGCAACCCCAATTTATCTTAGAAAATATAAAATTTTTGAGGTTAATTTTTTTGTGGCATAGTGTTATTTACTGAATCCGCTACAATTCCGCTAACTGTCAAATATTATTGAATTATGTATATTTTTAATTAAGATCTCATATTTCCGTGAACGGATCAATATGCTTATTTTCTGATTTGAGTTCATAATTATTACATTTGGGCCTAACATCAGAACAAAGCTATCATATTTATGGTGAATACCCTACACCGCAAATTTTAAACCATTTTTTTTTAGTTTCCACTTTTAAATAAAATTCCGTCTAGGATCCGTTTAAACTTTAAAGGGTTTTATTCGTGCACTAAGAGCAGCCAAACGCTCTTAATTTTTTTTTTAACAAAATTAAAAAATACTTTCCGAATATCATTGGAAATGCTGTAAACTATTTTGGCTGTTTTCAATTTTATTTGGCTCGTGCCACATCGAGGGTGTTTTATGTTTCTATTCCTGTTTTCTTTTTCATTCAGTTTATTCTTTATCTAGATATTCCTGTTGTACGTGTGGATGTTAAATGTCTTTGTGCGTGTATTTTTAAGGTTGGGGTGTTGTTAGCGCAAACGTATAGATACACAAAATTTTCATTATAAGAAAAACTTAAAGCACAAATAACAACTTTTAACAAGGCGTAAGTAAATATAACATGTCAAAAAAGCAAACAATGGTCGGAATCGACAGACAGACTGGCTGCTTAACTGATATAGACAGCTTAAGGGTGCAGTGCATGCGTTTTCTAAGTGTCTTATAGAAAATTAAAAGAATGAAGGAAGGAATAGCAAGTGCAAATTCAGTTAGAAAATTAACTACAACTAAACAACAAATAAAAGCCACCCTCTCTTTGACTCCCTTTCGCTTTATTCGCAACGTTAAAGGGTAGTGCATATACATATGTATGTATGTATGTATGTACACTCACTTACATACCACCTTCCAACCCATGGGATACAAGGTGGTATTGGTTACAGTGGGGTTGTTTCTTTTTTCTATTAAAGCTCTTTTTTTAAACTTGGTGGTAGTTTTTCTTTATATGCTTGTACTTTGTTTCCTCGTACGAGCGTTTTGTAAACGATAGACTGTTTATTATTGATTTTTTCTTCATTTACTTTTTGTTCACATTTTCATTCTTTCTTTTCGTTTGCTTTCTTTTGTTCTTTTATTCTCTGTGCACACACGTACTACTGAAACAACTCAATGCTCCTGCTCAGTCGGTGGGGTGGTTCGTTAAAGTGTAGAAGTGATTTTTATGTTTAACGCATGACCGTTAAACGCTGCGTTAAAGTTTTAAATTTAAATAAATTACAACAACAACAAAAAAATTATTAAAAAAATTCTATAAAATAGATTTTTTTTACATATTTGTAAGTTTAAAAAAAATTAATTCCAAAACAATGAAGTAACAAATGCAAATCAAACTTAAAAAAAAAAAAAAAATTTTAAATAAAAAAATCTTTACGCAAGCGCATATTTTTGTAAAAATTTTTAAAAAACTTTGTGATATTTAAAGTGTGGATGGAGTGTTTTTCAACAAAAGTTACTTCAATTAGGTGCACCGACACAGATGACCTCATTTCGTTATCACCACTAAACAACAATTACAATAATAACAATGAAAACAGAATATTTTTTTTAAATATACATATTTATACGTATGTACTTATGTATATACCTATCTATATACTTATAAATATATGTACATATATGTATGTATATTTTGTTTTGCTACATGATGTCTTGCTTTAAAACATTTGCACACACAGTCAGTCAATCTGTCTAAAAAATTGACTGTGATGTGACTCTAGTCTGCAGTCATTGTAATACGTTTAATGTTAATTATAGTTGTTAAATAATTTTAGAAAAAATATTTAAAAAAATTATACACGCCAACAGTTTTGTGTAATGATTTATTTTTTATGAACTCTCTTTCGCTCTCATTAAACTAGAATTTATTTAGCAATATGTATGTATGTGAAACACTGTGAGATTTCCAATTGTTTTAAGTATAAGCTTTTACTAAAAAGTTAAATGTATTTATTAAAAGTTATTGAAAACAATTTAAAAATCTAAGACCAAATAAAATTCTAAAAATAATCTAAAGTTTAATTTTTACAAATTTTTGATTTTCGAATATTTTTTTAAATTCAAAAATTCTCAATTTTTTCAAACAAACTTTAAAAAGTTTAATAATTTTATTGCATTTTTTAATAGTTTTTTTTTTAATTACCAAATTTAAAAAAGCAAATCTTAAAAACGATTCAGTTAAATTAAAATGATAAAAAATATTTTTGGAAAATCCGTTTTTTTTACTTATCGAAATATCTTTAATAGGAATAAACAAATCGTTTTATCAACATTTCTGATTAATTAAAACTCTAATTATTAAAAAAAAAATACATTTTAAATATATGTAAAATCAAATTTTAATAATTTAATTAAAAAATTTTATAATTAGAAAAAATATACATATAAAAAAATTAAGCAAAAAAAAGAACTATGTATGTGGTGATTTATATAAAACGTTGTATAGGGTTGGGCAGTTTTTCAAATACTTGTATTTGAAATGCAAATGCATACATATGTACGTATTTTGTAATTGTTTTTCAGATACAGTCCCAAAATTTTTTTTTGTATTTTAAATATGGACCGATTTCAAAAACATTTGGTAAAATAATTAGGTTTGCAATAAAAAGACAGGCTTCCTTCTTGTGATGCATACTAAAAGGTGGGTCTAGCTAGGACAATGACAGATTTTTTGTCCTTTTGACCTTTCCTCACGGTGCTCTTAACACTGGGTCAAAATAATGCGTTGACCAGCTCCCCCTTCCTCCTTCGCCACAAAGCCGTGGCACCAGAGCAGGGATAGCGACTTCGAATCCATGATTTTGGGCACTTCATCACCCTCGGTAAAGGGCACCCTGGTTCCCTTGTACCGAATAAAGACTTCGGTCATTTTCGTAGCATAAGCTACTACCAGGAGGACCCCAAATGGTCCGGGACTGGTGACCCCCAGCGACAGCAGCAGCACACAACGACAATGAAACTGCAAAAACAGCAAACTGGAATCCAGCAGACTGCAACGGTGACAACATTAAACATACATCCACATACAGGGACCAAAGACAGCACCAAGAACACACAATGCAATCAATAGCCGTCCTCACGGACGACACATTGACCACATGGTGTGACACCGGGAAGGAACATCACGCACAACACTGACCACAAACACAACAATAAACACAGCTAGGACAGCGACAGGCAACCTATATTATTTTGCGATTGTATGAAGTGTTACAAATTTGGCCATTTCGTGGCTAGATTTAGCCATTTTCACCTTGTTTAGCCATTAAAAAATGAGTTTACCCATTAGCAATTCTTCAACTTGTTTAGCCATACATTTTTTTTGCTGGTTTTCTTTTCAAATAATAATTTTTATTTATATTATTAAAAGTAAAATAATTTAACAATTATCAAAGTAATTTATTGGGAATACAAAATTTTTAATTAGATAATACGATTCTGCTTGTCGTGCTTAATTTCCAATTTATAATCTTGACAAATACACTGCAATTTATTGCTGAAGGATAAGCTAGTTTCTATGCGCATTTCACTGATTGCTTAGAGCAGATCATCAGGAAACATTCTCCCAAAAAATTTTAGAAAAGCCAGCGATATTAGCAACCAAAACTGCAGAGTGAATGAGAATTGCAAACACTCAAAAAGTCTTATTTGCTACGATATCAAAGCTTAAACAACAAAAATTAAAACGCATTTAAATTAAATCACAAGTTTTACAACTGTTAAAAATCGCTATAAACGATGATGATGGAACATATTTCAAAATTGGGGAACAGTATTACAATATGAAATTTATAAAAAGGATCAACACAATCAACACTGTTCCTTTCTTGTCGGAAGTATTTCAATATAGAGATGCAGCCGGCAACAATTTTTTTTTCGAAATCTTTGAATTTACTATAAAGTTACTCTCACTTCCATGGTCTAAACATCGTTAAAAGTAATTGCATAAATAAGTTACATTTAGCAACCGTTAATTCGATTTTATCAATTGCATAAATATTTTTAACAAAACAATAAAACCTACCGCATTTGTGCTGGTGTTTGTAACACCTTAAAATATTGGTCCTAGACCTAGACTTTAAACCATCTTCTTTTGTTGGTACAGTGGACTCCCGATAATTCGTTACGGCAAGGACGGGCCATTTCTTTCGATTTATAGGGACTAAAATAAAATAAATACGAATTAACGGGGTTTTTCAATTTATTTACTTAAACGATAAAAAAACAAGAAAAAAATCTTAGGACCTTTAGAAAATAAACACACACACAAGCAAAAACCCACGCAAAAAAAGCGGTAAACAAAAAATCATTTTTTCCATGTTTCTGTTTTTTTTTATTACGAATTATAAGTAGTAGTTAGCAAACAATTACGATTTATAAGAGGTAAAGAAGATTTTATTTGAAAAATAAATTAAATTTTGGTCCAAACTTCTTTTGATGCAATCAAAATCATCTTACAAAATTTTATTGGAATCGGTCCATATTTGACAATAGTTCCCATACAAAAACTATTTCCGAGAATAGCTTTTAATGCCATAACTTCCTTATTTATGTTGATATTAACACACAAATTGGCGATAATAAATGTTACGATTGCTGCTATGTTACGACAAAATGTTGTCCTGGTAGGTTTAACATTAACCATAGGTAAAATATAAACCCCCATCCTAAAATCTTATATAGATGAAGATATCTAAATAATACTCGGCACAAAGAACTTTTACATTAATCTTAACCTCAAAACATTATTTATTAAGGCAGATCCATGGGTCACAAATAGGGTACACTAGAAAAAAGTGTATTCTATACTGTGGCGTAGGGTATCATAAAGTCAAGCTTGACCGACTATGCATTCTTACTTGTTTTTGTCTTTTTTATTTTTTTATTGTAGATTTGGGCTCAAAAGGTTGGGTAAATGTTGTCATGGTTATGATTTACCTTCAAAATATTAAAAACTTGATTCCTATGAAATGAACAATAACCACATCGAATTTATCGATGATTTAATTTTTTAGCTGCTAAAATATTTCATTTACGTTTATTCTTATGTGATAAATTGATCTCAATTTACAATTTCATTGTAAACATTTTTAGATGAATTTTTTTTGTTATAATATTGAATTTTAATGTGTTTTTATTTTAAAAAGCCATTTTTTAGGCAGTTTCAGCCATTTTTTCCGTAAATTTAGCTATTTTTGTCACTGGTTGTATGCATTCTACATATCGTCAGCTCAATTTTGGTTTGACCTACCGACCATTATTAAAAAAATTTTATTAAGGTATAAAGTATATATGTATATTTTGATTACCCCCTTTCTGATTCCAAATCCTGTTTCAAGAAATTTTTTATTGTTTCTGAGATATTAAGCATTAATTTTTTAAAGCTTATTAAATATTTAGCCTTATTGTGGTTGTAGTTTTCGTAAACAAACGTGTCGTTTTTTGTAGTAGATTAAAGAACACATGTTGTGTATTACTTTAATCTATTACACAGTCGTATACGACAACCACAATAAGACTGATTGTTTTGTTCTACACGCAACTGTTTGGCTAATGCTGCAAATTTCTCATACAAAAACGTTTAAAATAACGCAACTCTTGGTTTGCTTTATTGTCGTAAGGAAAATGAGTAGTAAAAGTAAAATAAAAATTCAACAACTTAATTCACAGCAGTTAGTATACGTACACAGCACAATAAGCTAATTTTTAAAAATAAATTTAGAAAAGTGGCGTATGCGGCACAAAACAATAATTTTCACTTTCAATAAAATACTATTCCAATTTTCTTCAAAACATAAGCCAGATGCAGTGGTGAAAATACAATAATATTGTATCGGGCATATTTTCAAAACACTTCATGTAAACCTTTATTTTTCTCCACAACTACTTGTTGACATATGCGCTAAATCAATAATAAACTGACGATATGTTGTTGTTAATGTTTTTCAATTCTCTACAATATGTGTACGCAAAAAAAAAGAAAAACAAGGCGTTCTGAATTTGCCGATCGCTGGTCTAGGACCAATATTTTAAGGTGTTACATACATCAACACTCCAAAATTTTGTTGAGGGTATAAATAGCATATTTTAAGGTACTTTCGAAAATTGAAGTTATAAAATGTTTTTATTTTTTTTAAAGCCGATTTTTTTTTATAAAATACATATATTTTAATTAAATAAATGAGTTTAGAAAAACGATATTATTAATTAGTAACATTATACCAAAACTGTAACTGAAATATTAAAATTTTTCGGTTAGCATGTCTTTTGTAAAATTTTAAAATCAGCTTCATTGCAAATTACAGCCAAAAACGTGCCGTTTACCTTTTCAAAATAATGTTTTGTGAAAATAATTTATAATTAATTTGATTGCACGTAATACCATTCAAAACTAATGGGCGAAAATTCAAAAACAAATTTAAAATGTGCATATTTACATACTTAGTTGCTTGTAATGATTTGACCTTTTAGTTACAGTTTTAATAGTACAATACTAATAAATTTTTGTTAGGAAAACATTGAAAATATTCCAAAATTTAAGTTTTCATTAATTCATTAAATTGGAAAATTTCATTTGAAAAAATGTATTTTGCACGCAAAAATATACAAGATAAAAACTAATTGGAAAATAAATATGTATGTAATTTTAAATGGCCTCCTAATTAAGCAATATTTACTTTCAGCCTTATTACGGTTGTCGTTGTCGTAAACGACTGTGTAATTTTTTGTAATAGATTAAAGTTACACACAGCCTGTGTTCTGACTACGAAAAGCGTAATAAGGCTGATTACACTATGCAACAAAAAAAAGCCTCAATACGAAACATACATTGCACGAACTTGTGATCTTAGAAGACCACTAGTAAAATTGAATGCAGAAAATATTCGTAGTACATTTTAACCCTTTAAAGTGCTGTTTTAGTATACTTTTGTGTGAAAGTTGGAAAAAGGATAAAAATTATTGCTATTAGAGGGTTTATATATTCTAAGAAAAGAATAGCCATACAATTCTACTGAAGACATCTTCAATAATTTTTTTTAGCACAGAAGTACATTTAGTATATTTTTGTCTTATTGCAAACGCCTTTTCAAAAAATTCAAAAATTCAAGGTCCGAAATTTCGAAAGCCCGAGTTAAGTTTTGAAAGCCCTTTTCCAGATTTGCTCTACCAGTAGTGTAGTTTCATTTCGCATTGTAAGTATTGAGGATGGCGGCGATGACCCGAACTTTGTTGCACTGTGTTTTCTGTGTTTATTGATCAAAGTGGGCTTCAAGTTACCTTAAAGTTCTAAAATCAATTCATTTAAAATTGTATTCATAAAAATATTTTATGAACGTTTGTAACATAAAAGAAAACTATAAAAGTGAATTTCCCAGACTTCTTTCAATCAAAATTTTGAATACGGTACAGATTGATATTGTTATTATTGAAAATACTAAGTTTTTTTGAATTTCTTCAATACACCATTTCAATTGCATTTCATGTAGTTATTTATTAAAATCTCTTTTAAAATGTTTTTTTTACAAAACTCTTCTTTTATATAATTTTTAGATTTAACATCAAACTCTAAACGGCAAACATCTCTGAAACTTCTCCTCCCATCTTATATCACTAGTTCTTCTAAGAACATTTCTATTTCCACAACCTAAACTAAATAGAAAACTAACAAAGAGGATAAGTGCAATATTTACAAAAGTAATATTATTTTTTAAGCAACGAAACCAAAGATATTTGGGTGCAGCCCGTTTACAGGGTGCAAAGAACCCAATTCCAATCGAAATCATCTAATTCAAAGCTAAAACCAAAAAAACAAATTCTACACACACAGGCACATAATGAATGTAACTACTATAACAACGGGTACTCATGCTACTCAGGCGGCGGTCGAGAGCATAACCAATGTCAAACACCAACAGCAGACCTATAAAATAGAAATGCTCGAGGACAGTTTAGCTTCCGACGAGGATGATGATGATTTAATAAGCAGCGATGGCAGCATGTTTGATGAAACTGAATTGACACAAATTGCTGTGCAAGACGATTTGGCCAATCAATTGGCCGCTGCTGGGCCAGTGGGCGTGGCTGCAGCCGCTGCTATAGCATCGTCAAAGAAACGCAAACGACAGCATTCGTTTGAAACGAATCCGTCAGTGCGTAAAAGACAACAGAATAGATTATTGCGTAAATTGCGTGGAATAATTTATGAGTTCACCGGGCGTGTGGGTAAACAGGCTGTGGTGTTGGTAGCAACACCCGGTAAACCCAATACCAGTTATAAGGTTTTTGGTGCCAAACCTTTAGAAGATGTAGTACGTAACCTTAAGAATATTGTAATGGATGAATTGGAAAATGCTTTAGCCCAACAGGCACCGCCCCCACCACAAGAGGATCCCTCACTCTTTGAACTGCCACCTTTAATTATTGATGGTATACCAACGCCTGTAGAAAAAATGACACAGGCTCAGCTAAGAGCTTTTATACCTCTTATGCTGAAGTATTCAACTGGTAGGGGTAAACCAGGATGGGGACGTGAAGCAACCAGACCACCATGGTGGCCCAAAGAATTACCCTGGGCTAATGTACGCATGGATGCCAGATCAGAAGACGATAAACAAAAGGTAATTGTTATGGTTTATATGAAATTTTTTAACTGTTTTGTTTAAAACTCTTTGATTCCATTTAGATTTCCTGGACTCATGCTTTACGAAAAATTGTAATTAATTGTTACAAATATCATGGCCGCGAAGATCTCTTGCCCACATTTGCCGACGAAGAGGATAAAGTAACACATCTGATCTCACATGAGGAGGAAGAGGAGGAAGAAGAATTGATTGAACACCCAGTCAGTAATCAAGCCACTACTATTCAAACAATACACACAACAAATGCACCAACAAATACTACAGCTAATGTAAGGGTAAATATTTTTTCTATTTATTTCTTTAAAAAAATATCTTCCAAAAGGTAAATAACTTAAAAATGTATTACTATTAACGAATGGTAAATTATTAAATATTGTCGCAAGACTTAAACCAGTTTAAAAGCGTATACAAATTTTTATAAAAAATAAACAATATTATAAGTATGTATGTATGTATGTCGATGTAACATAAACAAAATGCATTTTCAAGTTCTCAGATTTACGGTCAATTTAAAGGGTCCGCCAAATAACTTTTTTTTTTTTTTTTGAAAATGTTATAAAAAAAACTACTGAATATGTTCTCAAATTTCTTTTTTTATTTGAAAGTACAATCCTTCCGGTTAATAATGGAAAATAATTTCATTCAAATGGCTGCCTTGGCTGGCCATGCAGTAGCCTACACGATCGGTCCAATTTTTAAGCACATTATCGATTGTGTGCAGCTGTATTTCACTAATGGCTTCACGAATATTTTCCTTTAAAGCGTCAATTGTCTCTGGCTTGTCGGCGTAACACTAATCTTTGACGGCACCCCACAAATAATAGTCCAACAGTGTCAAATCGCAGCTCCGAGGTGACCAAACGACATTAGCTCTGCGGCTGATAATGCGATCTTAAAAAACAGGGCGCAAAACATCGAGTGTAGCTTCGGCTGTGCAGCACGTAGCGCCGTCCTGTTGAAACGAAGTGTTGCCAATATCCTCCTCTTCAATTTTTGTGAACCGAAATTCGTTCAACATGGCGCGATAACGGCCACTCCTTGCGCATTTTCGAAGAAAAATGGCCCAATTATGCCTCTGGACCAAAATCCGCATCAAACTGCGACTCGTTTTGGGTGCATCGGCTTTTCAATGTATGCGTGCCGGTTTTCTGTGCTCTAAATGCGACAATTTTGCTTGTTTACATACCCGCCAAGATCGGTGCTTCTCCAAAATCCGTACGCAATTTTCGCATAGATTCTGCAACATTACCATGATTTTCGAAGTAATGTCGCAATGTTTCCCAGCGTTGTTCAAGCATATACACAACCATATTCGTTCAGCGGAAGGATAAAACTAATTATCTGTCAAATCAGACATGAGCTAAGTGTTACCATTCACAAAATAAGCACTAGTTGAAAAAAAACGTTAGATGGCGGACCCGTTATTTTGTTGTTCTTTTTGTAACGCATCGAAATGATCGTCTTATTATCTACTTCTATTAAAGAACTTAATTCGGTTTACAAGAAGTGAGTCATGAGTTGGAATGAATGGGCATGATGGGTTCTCTGAGCTTCGTTTTTTACACAAACGTCCCTCTGAAATATGGTTTGTAATGCCAAGCCGGTATTAGAAATTCAGTAGTTCGGATTTGAATTATTTAAATACCAAAATTCTGTTTTTTTCGGTATACAATACATATATTCGAAAATGTATAAAAAACGCAGTTCAAACGGCTTGGTTTTTTGTTTTTTCTCTAAAAAAATTATTTAAATATTAAAAATGTAAATAAAATATCAGAAAGAAAATTTGTTATTTAAAATATAAGGGTAATTCCATGTTAAATTGATCAAGAGTGAGACCAGACCCCGTTCGATTTGAATGAAATTTAGTGAGAAGGTTCCTTTCATCCTATAAGGAACATGTATCAACGAAAAATTATTTTTAAACTTTTTAACTTTCAAAAGTTATGTCATGATCAAAATGTAATAATTTCGCCGAATGTGTTGAGTTTACTTTTTCAATATCTCAAAAACTACTTTTCATACGAAGATGATTTTTATTTAATTTTAAAGAGAATATCTGGGGCTACAAATAATATTAAGGAACAAATGTCTTTTTGAAAAATGTAATATCTGCAAAATATATAATTTTAAAAATGAACTAAGCCAAAAACCTATTTTGTTGTGCGGTTTTTTTTTCATAAAAAAAAATTTATAAATTTATTATTTTTCACAAGAAATAATTCGTTCACTTGTAAAACACTTGTAACCACGAAGTAAAACTGTAACTTTAATCGCCATTTTTAATGTTTACATTTATTTTTTGGTTTAGTTTTGCCAAGTTTTGTTTTGATTTGAATTTAACAATTGATACCAATTTGACATCAAATTGATAAAACATTTAAAGTCAAATGTTTATTTTCAAATCATTATCAATTTGAATTTAACTGTTAAAATCAAACAATTGAAAAACGTTTGAGATAAAATGATAAAGTCATTTCATATCAAAGGTTTGACTTCGTGTTTGTTGGGTAAAGAGAGGATAGAAAAGAAAAATGTATTAGAAATAAATTTTTAAGACGCTGAAAGTGATATTCGAGGTTTTTTATCGTTTTGTTTTCTAAATCTATTTCTATCACATGCCTGTATAAAAACAGTTATTAATTCTGTATTTTATATTAAAGAAAGAAAGAAAGTATAGTATTTAATACACTACACCACAGAATATACAGACAATTTTCCGATAGTGTACCATGTCTGGGACCGATGGGCAATCATAAACCCGCAAAACAAAATTATATTTTGAATTTAAGATTCCTTTGTGCCGTATATTATCTACACACATACATGCATCTAAATGGGATTTGATCGTCTTAGACCGATTTTAGAGAGGAGTTTATATGGGAACTATGGCCAATTCTGGACCTACCGGTACGTAGTAGCTATTAAAAAGTTAACGTCGCTTAATTTTATATCAATTCGGGAGTGGTATTTGTATGGGAGATATGATCAAATAAAGATCGATTTGGCAAAATAATTAAGGTTGTAATCAGATATTTGTAGACCAAATCTAATCAAAGTACAGACATAATAAGATAGTTCCCTCTTCACTATTGTGGCGAGGGAATATAAAGATAGAAGTACATAACACGCGTTAATTCGTTGACGTGCATGAATAATTGCAAGTTACACAGCTGATTACTTGTCAAAAATACGCAACGCGTTAAAAAGTTCAAAGTTAACCAACTTTCTGGCGTAAACGCGACAAAATATTTTGCATGTAGCTTGTTCTATGAAAATACACTAGTTTAACTTTTTGCCAGAAGTCTAAAGAGCGCGCGCGCACTAACACTAACTTCTACCGTAAAAGACTAGAATTTGGGCGATTTCGGTATTTCCGAATTCGGTATTTAAACCCCTCACTGAATACAATATAAAGCCCAGTAGAAGATGGCCTGGCAAAAATAATATTTGTTCGGCTGTAGGAAACGAAGTTTCCCCAATATTTCTTATTACGCATAAATTTTATGATTATGAGGAATGAAATATAAAATAAATACCTTAAGAATTCAAAAAACTATGATCAAATGAGAGTATTTATAGTAAAACTTAAATAATATAAGGTTTTTAATAAAACGATTAAAAAACCAGCAAAATGAAACTCACTGTAATTATTTGTCCCATTCATTACATTATTTTAGCAACAAGTAAATGTGGTTAAAATTAATAGTTCAGGCACTGTCATAACTACAACAAATCCACATAATCCAAATAATCCTGGACCCACCATCATACAAAGTACGAATGATCAACATATAACAACAACAGCACGTTTGCCAGCATCGACAAAGATTGAACTGTGTCCAGCACCCATGGCTCAGATAACGCAGCAACAGCATCATCACCAGCAGCAGCAGCAACATCAGCAGCAGCAGCAGCAGCAACAACAGCAGCAACATCAACAGCAACAACAGCAGCAGCATCATCAACAACAACAGCAGCAGCAACAACAGCAGCATCATCAGCAACAGCAGCAGCAACAACAACATCATCAACAACCACAACAGCAACAACATCATCAAATACAAACCACAAATGTGACTTCTCAACAGCTGGCCAATGCACAAGTCTGCATAGAACCCATGAATTTGGGAGATGTTGATGTTCGTAAAGAAATCCTTGTTGTGTTTTACTGTTTGCCTTTTTCGTTTTTTTTTTGTTCGCTTAGTTTTTTTTTCTTGATGTTGCCAATTTTGATTTTGAATTTTATATTCTGAAAGATTTTTTTTTAACTTTTCGGCTTGCAGAAATTTGGAAACTTTTAAGAATTTTTTAATATAACAATGCTCCTTTGCACCAGTGCTGTTTTGATTATTTTTTATTTATATTTTCTTTAATTTTGTTATTGATTTTTTTAACTTATTTTATTTTGTTATTTATTTTTTAACTTATTTATTTAATTTTGTTTGCTTTTAAATTAACAATTTTTTTATTGATAAAATAAATCCCTTTCCACTATTAAATTTAAAAATTCTTTATCTCTTTCTCTTAATATAGTACACTACTCAAACGGTTTTATCAACTATTCAAAATGCTGATGGCACTGTTTCTCTTATACAAGTTGATCCTAATAATCCTATTATAACTTTGCCAGATGGTACAACTGCTCAAGTCCAGGGTGTTGCTACGGTAGTATTTATATTTTTGTTTTAAGTATTTAAATTTAAGTAAAATTTGTATTTTTTTTGTTCTTACAGCTGCATCAAGGCGAAGGTGGTGCTACTATACAAACCGTACAGAGTCTGGGTGATGTCAATGGTCATGAAAATATGACAGTTGATTTGACAGAAGCTACTGTAGCACAAGATGGTCAGATTTACATAACGACCGAGGATGGTCAGGGTGAGTTAAAATTTATTTTCCCAAAGGATTTAAACGTATTCACTATGATTGATCCTCACTATGTTAAAAATAAAACGATTACCAAGCAAATTATTTTAATACAAAGTTGAGATGATTATACCCTGTGTAATCTTTTAAATGAAAATTGCAATTGAAATTTTTAAATATATCGCTCATTTGCTGACGTTACAAGTTAAAATTTTTGTTCTATGAAGTAGTAATTAATTCAATGAAAATATTGTAGTCTCAACTCTTGAGAGAAGAATAAAGTTTCGTAGTTGTGACGATGTTGCAGCAAATGAGCGATATTTGCTTATGATTTTTGTTTAAGTAGATGTACCATTTGCAAACTATGTTTGTTGAATATGATTTACTTAGTGGAACAAATTTTCACATGTTTGCTTCTTTCTCTTATATATGTAATTCTCTTTGAGAAATAGTGCCTTTACAAACGCCGGTAGAGTTATTGACATTTTCATTGTTAAAAAGATTCTGCACAATAAGGCCTGGGAGGATAGATACAATTTTACATGTTAAATTTGCTACCAGTTGACCTTATACACAAATAGCTAGTGCTGTTCTCCGCTGAATGGGCTGAATGCTGTTGGCTTTTGGTCGACGGGAAACTTTGGTCACATAACGCAGTCGTTTGAATTATCTCTTAGAGTATATGCAAATTGGTTTAAGCAGAAGCATCCTGCTATATTTTATATCGAAAAAATATATCATATTATGGATAGGAAAACCGAAACTTCAGCTCTAGCGGGTTCGACATTAAAGTTAATTGCAAAATGAAGAGTATCTCTGAACAAGGTTGCGAAACATTCTAAGGTGACAACCCAGGACACAGTGAGTGGCTATCGGGAAACCAAATTGCAGGCACCCTTGCCAAACAATAATGTCTTCTAGACTACAACTTAGTTGGCATTTCAATGGCTCGCAACAGAAAACTAATTTAACGTGAGTCATAAAGGAAGGCTCAGTAGCGATAACTAGCTGATAATCGGGCCTATTCTGAAATTAATGTGATTTTAAATCACGTGCATTTAAAATCACGCATGTGGTTTTGTGGTGTTCTGAAAGTCATACCGTTTTTGTGTTTCTCCGTGTGCTTTCGGCAATTGAAGATCACACCAAAACACACAAAAACGGAAAACTAAAATATCAAACGTGTGATTTTAAAACGCACATATGATTTGAAATCACGTGATTTAAGTTAAAGTGATTTTCAGAACAGGCCTGAATAGCTGCTTTCTGGCCAGAACTCTATGGCCTACTACTTAGGTTTGGTAAGGACTAGACGAGATTTCACTTTTTCTGGAGACTAGAACTGTCCTGTTTGGATGTTTTATCCGGTAGGACTACGATAAAATAATCTTTTTAGCAGGGAATTTAAACAGATAAAGACTTCAGTGATGAATAAAAAGTAATCTAGCTGTAATGGGGTATCACAATGAGACCGTTGTAGGACCCAAGTGCTCTGTGCTAGTGTCGGATGTCCATTGAACCCATTCTTACCTTCTGTATTTGTTTTTAGATTTTTTTTTTAATATTGACGACATCAACATAAGAGCTGAGTCTGTGTTTGATTTTATTATGGTCAACAGTCTCTGTTACACAGCTATCTAACATTGTTTATACCGGAAGTAAACGAAAGTATTTATAAAGTAGATCGTTATCGAATCTTTCGATCGGATAGGCAAAGTAATGCTGGAGGTGTAGCTATTTACATTAGGAATAATATCTCATGTATACTTATCTGTTCACATAATGAACCCGATGATATTGAATTAATTTTTATTGACGTACATTTTCATGGTGAAAAAATGATGGTTGGCTGTGTTTATAGACCGAATAGGTATATGAAATTGGACACACTTATTGACAAATTGAAAAATTTTTCTGTAGCGTGCTCGGAGGTTATTTTAACTTGTGATTTTAATTGCAATTTGCTTGAAAATTAAACTCTGTCCAACATTATGTATTCTTTTAATTTATCTCCTGTAAACACTTCCAGGCCTACACACTTTTCAACCACAAACAGTCGTGATCGAGTATTTTCTCGATTCGAAAGCAATTTAATATTTAATTATTTCAGTCAATACTGAATTAATCGGAATTATTTTTTCAGTGTTGTAAAGCATTAATTTGAGTTTCACAATACTGAAAAAATAATTTCGATTCGTTCAGTAACGACTGAAAGAATTAGAAATAAAATTGCTTTCGAATCCAGAAAGTACTCGATCACGAATGCCAGAATTTGGCCCCAGGTCGAATCATATTACACAAGTTTGTGGTAAAGTATATGACATGTTGCGAAGTTTATGGGCTACTCAGCACTTTACACCTCTGCAAGTAAGAATATTACTTGTAAAAATATAACTTCTGGTTGTAACACAAATGATATGAGAAAGCTGACCGTAACATACAACAATAACATCCGTTACATATTCTATTTAAAAAGATTTGATCATATATCGCAGCACTGTTGTCGTTTATTCAATATGTCATTTTCAAACTACGTTTATGAATTACGCGAACAGTTCAACTAAGTACTCCAACAAATTTTGAACAACACGTGAAACAAATGGATCGGAAGATTACACATGCGATTTTTGGAGTGCAAATCTAACTGGCAGCAATAGCAGCTACTCAGTTTTTAAAGCCTGATCGAACTGGATTTCCTCGAATAAATTTCTGGGAGGAATGGTAGTCAAAATGTTATACCATTGATACGTGTCTAGGAATATTTTGGCCACCATCCCGCTAAGAATTCCATTCGAAGGAAGCCAGGCCGATTCAACTTCAAAAATTTGAGGCTATAAGGTCAAAGACATTATGATCAAAGATTTTTCAGATACTTCTTCACGTACATTATTTAAGCTTTCCTTAACTTCAGAGTTCTTCTGAGGCGTTGTGCTCTGCGATGAAAAGCATTTCCAAATAGGATTTTTTTTTTTTGCGAAGTCTTGCCGAGTTTTCTTGGGTGCCAACGGTACATCATCACTACCGTCACTGCCGTCGATGTCAATGATTTCAAGATTTACGAAAACTTCAATAGTACCAGATTTGTCTTTTGGTAGGCTTAAAATCGTAATATGTTTCTAAATACCTCCTTCTTCATCACATCATATGCTATCAACAGCTTTTTAAAGGCTTTTGATCACTTTTGGGCCGTTCAATGTTCTCCACTCATTGTTAAAACTTAAAAAAATGTTTTCAATATTATCAAAGTAGTGTTAATATAAAAAAACGATCGCAAAAAAGATAGAAAAGGCTCTTAAATGAATAGAAATAGACTGATAAATTTCTATAAAAAGGCTCCCAAATAACAAAAAAACTATTGATAAATGACTCATAGGCGATTAGAAATATGTCAGGGGATATCTCAGGGACAAATCAGACTTATAATTTTGTACCCAAAAATAAAAAAGAAAGACAAATTCTTTTTAAGCTATTGTTGGTATTATTGTTGTAAATATAAATTACGGTAAAACGATTAAAAATTCTTTGTCTTTGCTTGGAAGCTTGTAAAATGGTAGCTGTACTCAATTGAGTGCAGTGTCCTCTAATGGGTCCACACCAGCCATTCTATCTAACCCTGCCTAAAAGTAGCAATTGGTTTATAAAATTACATACTTATGAACTAATAAAAGCATTATCTATAGTAAAAGAAACATTCGAAATAAATCTAAATATTTATTTTAAAACCTCACTTTTAATTGGACAAATTAAAAAAATCAAAACACACTATTTAATTATTTTTTTCCATACTGTTAATAAGCAAAACCTAATTAAAGAATTTTATTTTTATAGTGTCCTTCTTTATTTTCAACATCGTTTAAGTCTAATAATTAATTACATTTACATTTTAATTGCAGGTTATCCCGTCTCCGTTAGTAATATGATTACACTACCGGTCTCAGCATCCATGTATCAATCAATGATGGCCAACATCCAGCAAATACATACGAATAGTGATGGAACAGTGTGTATAACACCAATGCAGGTAGATGTTCAAAACAATAACAATAATAATAACAATAATTCAAATGCCAACACAAATACAAATAATAGTAGCAATAATAGTTGTAGCAGTAGTAATAGTAATAATAGCATTAGTAATAATGGTGATGGCAATAATAGTAATGGTAATACCAATACTGCAACTTCAACTACAACGCCTCCACAATTTCAGTGTTATTCTATCATGGCAGCAACACCCATTGCTACCACAGCGGCTCATCGGCTGTTGACAAATTCAGCTTTAAATCAAACACAGAATTTAGTTAATAATTTAAATTTAAATAGCAATAGAAGTGGTAATAATAACGCTAGTTGTAACAATAACATACGTTGCCAAATAATAAACGCCTCTAGTTTACAACAACAAAATTCTAGTCAAATAAATTGCCAACAACAGCAACAACAAAATTATTTAGCAAATTTATTACAAAATGCAACAGCTAAAGTTTTCATAGCAAATCCAGCACATTTGAATTTAGCAACAGCGACAGCTAATATTTTTAACAATAACAATAACGATGCAACTACAAATAATAATAACAATAATAGCAGTAATAACAACAATAATATTGGTCACATAAAACTTGCAACCGCTATGCCATTGCCAATAGTTGTTGCTACCAAAAATCAGCGTCTTTCGTCTGTGTTGGGTAGTGGAGCGGCTAATGGCAGTTCTAGCAATAGAAAAACAGGACATAAACGTCGTAAGCAAACTTTTTCCAAAGTAATCCCAATAAAAGTTGAGAAAAATCTTCCTACGGAATCTACTAATACAACTGGCAATAACAACAATAATCTAAGCGAAGGTCTTTTAAATATACAAATTGTCAACACAACCGATAATAGTGTTGTTGTTGCAAGTGGTGGCAGTGCTGCTGGTGGTGTCGTAGGTAGTTTAGGCAACTTAGGTGTTGGCACCAGCTCAGCCTCCCACATACCCGCCAAAACCATTAAACTAGAAGCACTCGACAATTAACTAGGTACAATTAACAATGGCCGCATAGACACAGTCAAATGAAATCGACAGGGTATAATAAAAAGTGTATTGTTTGGAATGGGATTTTATTCGATTGGTTTGGATGAAGTTAAGAATGGTTCACAGGAATTTATATTTTCGAGATCTAAATGTATGCTGGCGTACATTTAAAGCAAAATTTTACCTGAACGTAAATAAAATCGATATACTATTTTATTTATTTATTTATTCTAAGGGTTTTGGATTTAAGCATTAAAAAAATTGTAGGTACTTATTATTATCAGCCGTATTCACAACAAAAAGTTAGCCACAGTTGGTACACTACGTTCAACGAACTGCTTACTAAAATGCCGATTAAGCTGGTCAGCTTGTTAGCACAGAGTAAATTCATAACACACTTTTCTCCATCTGCTAACTTTAAGTAAATCAACTCTGAATTTTAATGATGCCACATTATATTACTGAAAATGAAACACGTTTTGCCTTAATCATCACTGGTTTTGTCATTTTTTGCTTTTTTCCTCCACATATACAATTTTTTAAAAAGTTTTTTAAATTAAAAAAAAGATAGTAAATTGAAAAAAAAAACAGTAAATAAAAAAAACTAAGTGGTTTATCATTAAACGGCTGTTTTCAAAAGGTGGCAAACGTCTGACAGCTCGTTAACAAGAGTTTAGCAAATCGTAAGCCAGAGTTTCCGGTTCATTTTCGATTTTTAAGAAAACTGTTACAAAATATAAAAAAAGAACAAATATTAAATTTTTTAGAGGAACGATTTAAATTCATCCTAAAATCACTGGTGAACTGGAATTAGAATTTTAAAAAGGGTTTTTGTAATCAATATCATTCGTTGTAATGGAATAGGAGACAGATTTGAATCAGTAGCTTGTTATTCCAGCACAAGCTACTCTCTTTATAACAAAAATCGTATTACAAAATATATCGCTTTTTTCTATTTTATGTATGCATTTCAATTTGAAAAATATCATGGGCTTACTGCCTTCGCTCATTTGCTGCAACGTCGGTCGGTACACCTCTAAAAATTAAGTTTTGGAGTTTTGTTTTTCTTTATATTATGGGTATTCAGTTAAGATTCTTTTTTAATGATTGAAAAAATGGAAAGATGGAAGAATTGGATTTTTTTATTACAACAAACACAAGGAAACACTTTTACACTGAAAGTTGCAATTCAAGCAACCTCTAACCCAGTGCAAGAAAATCAGATTGGAAAATTACAAAATTTTAATTTTTAAACGTCAAATTGAGTCTAATTGCCGCTCTAATAGAAATGTTGTTATTATTCTTTTTAAGATAATCCAAACCATGATTCTTCGACCTCCATTTTAATTACATTCAATTTAAAATTTTCTCTTTGTTTTTAAAAAAATTATTTCAATAAAAAAAATATTAAAAAAGAAACAGGTAGAAAAATTTGCAGATGCAGAAGTTGATAAAGTGCTTGGATTTTTGTCAGATAATAGAAATGTTGAAGTAAATTTTAAAAATTTAATTTCAGGGAAAATGAATAATCCTTCTTTATTTTAGAAACCCACAGCACAGATATATTATAAACATTTGATTGACAGGTTGTTTACTTTAAATGTCAAATGTGTACAACTTTACACGATCAAATTATAATAATGACCGCTCACTCCAACATGAGTGCTATTTTCCATTTTTCCTGTTTTGCAATAAAAACATTTTTGAACTGAACATAATTGAGTCGTGTGAACGTAGGGCATAACGCCGTAAATTTTTAGAAACACGCTTCACTTACCCACAATGCCGTCGTAAACTTATTTTGGGTTCTTTTAGAAATAAAATTAAAAAATTCCAAATTTGTTCAAATTATTGTCTTTTTCCTTTCTTTTATTTTATTACCAAATATTCAATTTGAAAACACAAATCAAAATGTATTAACAAAGTGACCTCAGTACTACAACAATGAAACAATAGAAAAAACAACAGGTATTTTGTTACTAGAATTGAGACGGCAAATGTCAAAATGCCTTTATAAAAAATGTAAATAAACAAATAAAATGACGCCAAACGTCACACACGAAGAAAATCACTGCAAACAGCTGCACTTGTAAGGTCACTTTATTAGTACATTCTGACACAAACATCATTTCTGTAGCATTTTGACAAAACATCTTAAGTCAAATTCAAAAAGTTGAAAAAAATGTTGTTAATCATACGAATTTTCATTCAAAAAACATTTTGTATACGTTTTTAAAATCTTGTATTAAAAACGAAATTTTTTTTAATTTGGTTTTTATTATTATTTGATAAAAATGATTTTTTTTAGCGTGCTTTTTTTAACGCTTTTTTGCTATCTTATCTCGACTTAAGATGTTTTGTCAAAATGCCACAGATTTCATTTTATATGTACAATTTTTCTTTTTCTTTGGCAATACGGTCGTAGCCGGCGTATGATATAGAATTAGATCGAATGCGACGTACGACGTAGATACGCTTTAACGTTTACGCCATCTATTGTGTGCCTTTTTATAAAATATTATACGTTTAAATTTGACAACGTATCTACGTCGTACGTCACTACGTTCATACGGTGCAATTGTGTTACTACGGTTATTGTTAAAAACGTTTATTTCGAAACGTTTTTGTTTGATTTAAGACGAAGTTGCAGCAAATGAGCGACTTCTATATGTCGCACCTAAAACGCAAAAGGCCCTATCTAACAAAAATTTTACGTGTGAAGAAAAAAAAACTATTTAGGCCCGTTTTCACAACTTACCAACAGCTAAAGGTAGGATTTTTTCGGCCGTATTAAAAGTGTCCCGTTATTACAACTTTACTTTAACCTACCAGGTAGGATGAACCTTAATTTAGTTTATCGCTCACTTAGTGTTCAAGTAAAGTTTTAATAATGGAACACTTTTTATAAGGCCGGCTGAAGTCTACTTTTAGCTATCGGTAAGTTGTGAAAACGGGCCTTAATATGATAAATTTATAAGTTACATTAAACTGTTTTAATCTTTCTTTTATTTTTCTTATAAAACCTACCAGTTGTTTTGACAATTAACAATGTTGAATAATTTTTAAATTGTTAGTTAGGTCTTTTAGCGTTTATGATATAATCCTTTGTAGATATGGCCGATTGTTTTTTTTGCCAATAAAATCGCTAATGGGTGCTCAAAGATGCCAAAATATTTGTGTTGATGCAATACATCAGATTTAATCAAAAAGTCGATTATAAATTTTTTGCTACACAGAAAATTAATTCAATTTGCACTAGTAAACCGATTACTTGTAACAATTAAACGTTTAATTCACTTAATTGAACATTTAATTCACTTGATTAGATGTTTAGTTCACTTGATTACATTTTTAATTAGAACTGATTTTATTTTCGATTGATGCTTTAGTTGGAGAAAAATTGAGAAGCATTTTTTCTGTGTAGTTGGAACCTTTTGCGTTTTAGATAACGATAATTTTTAGAACTTCCTGCTTGTAATAACTTTGAATATTATACTTAAGAAACATAAATTTCTAATTTTTGATTGGTATCTCGTTGTAATTGCAAATTTATTTAAAGTTTTTTTTTTGCTTGAAATCAATTTTATCATTTCGAAATAAAAGTTAAAAATTGTTGAAATTTATTTTAAAAACGAGACGGAGTCCATTAAATCTGTTGTTAATTGTTCACTAACAGATGACAAATCTTTGTGTTGTTTCACAACTTAGTTTTGAAAACTTTTTAAAATTTTTTTATGTGAAGGGAAAAACAAACAAAAGGAAAAAATGACAAAATCAGCGATGATTAATGCAAAACGTGTTGCATTTTTGAGTAATAATGGGTGTTTTTTATAGAGCGATGTCAGTTTAAATCCTAATAAAACATAGTAATATACTTTTGATATCAATGAAACGGTCTTTATTGGATAGACAATTTTATGACATTAATGTTTTAATATGATTTCGGCCATGTGGCCGCCACGGCTGGCGCGTTGAAAGCGCAATCTGGAACACCAATTTTCACAAACTTTTCGCATTCTGACCACCATCGTTTTTGAAGACATATGAGCCAATGACTCCGCAAGCCCATAAAGCGCACGAAGCAGTATTTTAACAACCTCGCAAATGAAATGTCGAAAATTGTATGAGAATTTATTTACACAAACTTCGTAAATTTGTCCAACAATTTCGACTCGTAAACATGCGCTGTTCAATTGTGCATTTATAGAAACAGATTTGTTTAATGCTTAGTCGCAGTTTACACTATGGACATTTCTTGCCGAGCAGAAAAAGTTTGATAATAAGGAAACCAACAAACATTTTCTGTCCGGCAAGAAATGTCAATAGTGAAAATTGCGACTTACGGTCGTTTTCAATAAATTCTTGCAAAAATTTGAGCAAAAAAGTCTTTTTGATTTCTTTATGAATTTAACATTTAAATTTCTACTTTGATTTTTATATTTTTTAATTATTTTTGTATTGGCGTTTCTTAAGAACTGACATTAATTGTTAAAAATTACACAAAACTTCAAAAGGGTCTTCATAAAATGAGTCTCGCAAGTTTGCCCATTTGCACAAATGACAGTTTTAAGCGATATCATGAAAACCCCTAATATTTGTGCTTAATTTGTATGGAAAAAGAAATTAGAGCTTTAGCTTTTCATTGATGTTAAGTTTTGATGTTTCAATTCCATTATACAGTTTTTATAGTTTGTTAGCTTATAATTATTAAATAATGGGTTTATTATACATTTTCAGAATTGCTCTATTAAAACCAATACACATTCAGTTCTTTCATGCACTCGAATAATCTTACCTACAGTGAAAGGCAAAAGTGGATGTATAGCTTTAACATTTTCCATTAGTTTTTTACACAAGTCTGAATATCATCATCTATTGTACTTGTAATTTTTGTTGTAGTACGTTTCGAGTTTAATGGTGAGTGATGTGAGAAGATTGGGAAGGGGTAAAATATGTATATAAAATATAAAAAGGAGAAGAGAAAAGACAAGATAAAAATGCAAAAATTGCAATACATACTAGAATTTCATAATATAGACACTAATGCAATTTCAAAGCAGAATTTCGAAGAAATTGCAAGTCTGGACGATGACCTTATGAGAAAGTTTCAAATTTTTGATTGCAATTAAATTTCTTTAATTAGTCCTCGTTTATACTATGAAACATTTGCTGCAAAATATTTAATTTAAGTGGTAAAAGGGGAAAGACGAATGGAAAAGTGTACGGTTCCTGTACTGTTTCGTTTCCAATCAGTTTTTGTGAGTTTGTAATAAAGAAGAAGAAAATCATTCAAAATACCTAAATGATGCAAGATAAATGTTTCAAACGTAAAAGGGTAGATACGATTGGAAAAGTGTACTGTTTCGTTTACAATCAGTTTTTGGGAGTTTTTAATAGAGAGGAAGAATAATAGAGAATAAAGACATTCAAAATAATTAACTGACGCAAAATAAATGTTTTATTATGCGAACACGAATGCTGTTTTGAAAGAGAGTTTATGAAAGTTTCTGAAGCAGATGTTTTATTATATGGAAGAGGTCTTAATTAACTTTAAATCTAAAAAGTATTTTCAGGTTTACAAGGTTTTTAAATAGCTTAAAATTCTTTTGTTATATTTCAATTAAAAAGTCCTTAAATGATTAGACTTTTTATGCTGTGTTTATAATTTTTTCATTACATACACAAAAGAAATCTCAGCCGAACGGACGAAACTATTCAGTGGAAAATTATGAAGAGTTTCTCAAAGCAGTCATATTTTTTTTGTTTTATTATTTTAAAACATATCGAGCCCTTATAGCAAAAATGATGTAACCAACAAAAAATAAATTTTACATTAGAAATTTTTTTTTTAAATATTTTTGCTTCAAGTCTAGGGTTTCGATTGAAATTGCCTTTTCTCCTATTTCGTAACGGTACCTCCCAGAGATATGAGATTTTTAGAGATGATGCGAATGATCAAAAATTATCGATTTTCATCAAAAACAAACATCTAAAATGTTGTTGGTTACATCATTTTTGCTATTAGGGCTCGATCTGACTTAATGATTAATGCTGAATCCCCCAATTTTGTCTTAAAGTTTATTTTGTCTGGGTTTACACCATGAAAGTTTTCTTTCAGAAAGTATGTGATATATTTTTCTCTCCTCTCACCACTCAGATTTTCTAAAAGAAAATTTTTATAGTGTGAACCCAGACTTTTACTAAAAACTGTACTTTTATTTTATATAAAGTGTGTTATAGATTTGATACATTTGTATGCAATGTGTAGTTGTTTACATCTACATATGTATGTACGTACATATGTACATGCATATGCAAGTACATATTATCGTATAAATATACTTATTTTTTTTATATATGCCATACAAGTGTGCTTATGTAGAAAACATATTTCTGCAACAATAATTTTAAAAGTGAGCCTTTAGTTTTTAACCACAATAGAGAGAAAAAAAAATTCCATTTCAATTCATTGTTTATTAAACTACTTTCATTCTCCTTGCTTTATTATAAAAATTTCACTGAACAATTATTTATTTTATTATATTTTTTATTTACCAACAAATAAAAATAATTAAAACATTCTTCATCAAGTCAAGAACGTTAAAAAGACCTGGTGGAAAATTTTCAACATTTGGAAAGTTTTTTTATGAGTCCATAGCTAAACTTCGATGACTATTGGAGAAATTAACAAAAAAATCTAGTTACTAAGGGAAATCACGACGGGAAGTGCAAAGCGTGCAAACGATGCAAATGCGTGCAAAAATACACACATTTGCACAACACAACAACAAAATGTACGTATTTGCAATTTGCTCTATTTTACTTTGTTTGCACTAGACAAACCATGAGCAAAATTAGTAGTGCATATTTGCTCAGTTGGAAACAATAGCATTTTTCATATTAAGCGCCATATTGTTTTTTAAGGACGCTTAAAAATTGAACATTAACAAATTTAAATAATATAAAAAGAAAAAATGTATTTTAATTTGCTGGTGCATTTTTGTAAACAAATGCAGGGGTCTAATCACATCGATATCGAGTAAACTATCTTATTTTTCTGCATACGATAGAAACTGACGTATCTAATGGAAACTCGAGAGATGTAAAGGCTTTGGTTACTCGATATCGAATGCTATCATCTCAAATTACGATACATTTCATTCGATATCGCGTCTCATGATACCAAAATAAAAAATTTCGATCAATTTTGCTCGATATCGTATGCGGTGATTAGACCCCAGATTTTTAACAGTGCTGCCAGAAGTTTTTTGTGTTGCCGGAATAAAATTTAGAAAAATAGTACATTTGCACAAAAAATAAATGTGATATGCTCACGATCAATCATGATATGCACTGCAAATTTGCACAATGACCGTCGTGATTACCCTTATTACTTAAAATCCAACAGACTGACTTCAAATTTAAAGTTGCGATTACCGATCCGAATTTCGGTAGTACATTTGTATGATTTGTATACGTTGTTAGTTCGTGTACTTTACCATGATGAAAATGTTGAGTTTACTTAAAAAAAAAAGGAAAGTAACAGTCAGATGATCAGTGAAAAAGTGCGTTCACAACTTAAATTCAAAATTGTCAAGTACCTAATGGCAAATCCGTTATATGAGTCAGTTTACACGTTGTGCTTTGCCGCTGCCACATAATTAGTATTTTTTCTTAATGTCCCTTCGTTTTCCCTTATGCACTTGCATTTTTAATTTTTTGTTGGACTTTGTAGAGTACTTTTGGACCAGAGAACTGCAAAAATCACTTTTTTGGTTGATTTAGTAATTTATAATTGTTTTTTCGAATAAAACCATTGAGATTTTCCTCATTGCGCCAAGCAGATTTGGTTTGAAAAATAACTCTTTCCAGTTGAAATAATAATTTTTTCCACCACCAAAGAAATTATTAACACAGACACACCAATTAAAATATTTTAATTGCCATTAAAATATCACAACATATTTTTTTTTAATTTATTTTTATTATTTTTTTTCATAAAATAATGTGTAGTCATTTGGAAGGTAAACTTTTCCAACTGGTAAATTTCTATTTGAAGTACATTTTTATAAAGTCGGCACGTTTGTTGTGCGTACATTTTAATAAAAACTTTTATTATAAACTTTTGTTACATCAAAGTAAATAAAGAGAGTTTTGTAGATTCCATCAGTCTGTTTTAAAAACTTAATGAAAATATATGCACATACATATTTATTAAATCATAAAATTACCTTTAGCAAATATTAGCACAAAATGAATCAAAAAATACAAAGTTTTACAAAATAATCATAAAAATAAAATTAAATACAGATCAAGTGGTCCATTGTAAAACTGTAAGAAAAGGAAGGTAAATTGTATATTTATTATTTAAAAAAAATTTCTTAATTTGTTGTTGAAAATTCTTTTATATTAAAGAAGTGAATATTTAAAAGGCAAATCTTTATTATGTACTACATCAAATGGTTATGTTGAAACAGTGAAAATATTGAGTCTGAAAAGTCGGAATTTCATTAATGAAAACGCTATTAAAAAATTTATAAAGAGTTTTGAATACAAGTCCTCGTTATTCTTCGTGAGTTACGAATTATTTAGCAGAATATCTTATATTTCAAGAGTAATAGGACATATCGCTCGTTTATTTTAATAGTGTCATAACTCATAACGATGTTTTAGTTAAGTATGCAAAAATGTGCGATATTGCGTTAAAAAATATTTCTAAATCGTTGGAAATTGACCGCTTGTGATAAAAATATGCCTTTATTCTACTTGTTGTTACGGGGGTTTTTTTTAAATATAATATAGACATGTCTCAGTTCTGCTAGTATAGCAGTTAAAGGTTAAATTCGACTTGAAATAACCATAACTATAAAAATTACCTTTGAATTTGATAATTTGACTTGCCACAACCATAGAAAACAAATGAATTTTGTTATTTTTTCATAACCAGCTTTTATTGCTATGACATTATGGTATTACATGTCTAATTGAACCTTTTGATCGTAGGTTTTCCAGAATGAACGAATTATTTTGTGTTCGAACGATATGTATACCAGTGTTCGAAAATAAATTTTATATATACGGTCCTTTAGTTTTCGGTACGGTAGAAATATGGAAAACACAAACGCTAATAGTTTCATAACGAAAACCAGAACACTACCTAATGTTTGTTACTTTCGTTAAAATAGTTATGAAAAGTATTACGGATGTGTACTAATACACAAACACTAAATATAAAATAAATTGTTTCTGGGTGTGTGTACCGTACGCGTAATAATGTTCGGTATATTTTCGAACACTGATTATACCTACACCACAATAGCGGAGAAGGTGTTATTTTTTTTTGATTAAAACTTAAACGGATCTACTAAAAGGTTTATTGTTTGAATTATGACACTATTGAAGTAAATGAGCAGTATGGGCTAGATTTTTATTCATCCAAATAATTGAAAACTGTATACCATTCTATGCTTTACTAAGACCGTGTTGGATTGTGTTAAAAGAAAACAGAAAAGTTGTCAAAATTTATATACATGATAGATTTAAGCTTTTGTTTTTTGTGTGTTTTGAATATAAAATTATAAAAAGGTCTGGACGTCGACGAAATGTTCACTTTGCTATAAAAGAGAAAAAATTTTAATTTTATTAGGCTTATCCGCAACGCTACGTCCCGTTTACGTAAGATTTCTTAATTATTCATAAGCTTCATAACAAAAGAGGAAAAGCTAATCGTCAATGTATACGATGACGTAAGAGTAACAAGGCCTTAAGACTGCAAACTTAATTTTGCGTGTGCAAAAGGAGTCAAAATGCATATAATTAAAAACACTCTTTTAAGTTAAAAAAAAGTTCTACCTTCTGTTCTCACTTCTGTTATTTTGACTATAAAAAGAGTATTAAAGGAACATAAATTGTTTTAACTGTAACTGTTTAAAAACAACTTTAACAAAAAGGTCCTGTGAACTTGACAGACATAATTTAATTTACTTTTGTTCTTTTTTTTTTGGTAGAAAGGAAAAACTTTTTAAAAGTTTTAACTTATTTTTATGGTTGTGTAGGAAAGTGGCCTGAAATTTTTTCTGGAAAAAGAAAACAGCCTAAAAGTATGCTTTTTAATAATAGTTTGTTGAATTTTAAATATGCGTATAAAATTCGTAAATGAACGTTGGTATTTAAATACAAATTGTTCAAACCTTTAGTTGTTGCATTATTAATTAATTTCATTTATATTTTAGCTATTTTGTGAGTTGTATATTTTTTTTTTGTTTGTTGGCAAATTTTTTTGTTAAAAATATTTAGATGTCCTAAATAAAAAATTTACTATAATAAAGTAGTGCTTGCCATTTTTTAGTTTTAATAAATACAAAATAGTTAAATTTGTTTTTTTTAATACATATATTTTTTGTTATTTTTAATTTATATAAATATAAAAATTTACAATTATTACAAAAACACAATAATTAGAAAAAAATACTAACATCAAATGAAAATTATTTAAACAAAGCGAAAACAAATAATTCGTTAAATGCCAAAGTTGTGTTTTAAACACATGAATTTTTAATTATAAATGAAAAAAAAAATAAAACATAAACCTGTCTAAATGATCTACCCGCCAAAGGAATAAATTATTAGTTTATTATAATTTTTTAATTTGCAATTAATTCAATGAAATGTTCAAAGTTCCTACAAAAAATGTTGTAAAAAAAACTTTATGAGCTTAATCAAAATTTATTTTTATCAAGGAAAAATCTTTTTTTTTTTTTTTGTTTTTTCTATTTCTGTATTAATATTTTATAATTTTAAATTATCTAACTTGTTTATAAAAATAAGTACATCATTTTTTTAATTATTTAACTATGTAAACATTTATTTTGAATGTCACTTTTCTTTTGTTATTTATATGTATACAAGTATTTGATTTTTTAATGTTTGTAGTAGATTTGGTTAATTAACTTTAAAAAAATACTATAAACCAAAAAATTATCCAAAATAATTAATTTATTGTCGAACATCTACTATTAATGCCCGTAATTCCTACAAGTAGATACCTGTGTATAGATATTTATGGTTTTCATATTTTTAAAACGTATTTCTTTCCTGCGGGTTAAAGTTTAGTGTATTTTACACTATCGATTTTCGAAAGTTAATTCACGTAGGCAAACTTAACGTTAAAATTACTACAATAGTGTTACCGGATAGGAAAAGATTACTGTTGGGTAAGAACACGACCAGACATCTGTTTGTAGAAATTACGGGCATAAGTTTGCGAAAATCTCAAAAAATGTATTCGTTTGTAAATTGTATTTTAAAATCTTCTCCGAAATGTCAAAAATTGCTATATGTAATTTAATGCTTTAAATTTATGTTTTTAAATGTAAATGCAATTTTAATGGATGTCAGAATATGTTCTATATATTTGCGTTTCGAAACAACCAAGTTTAGACTTCGAATCAGGGCTTTGGAGTCGTCACAAAATAGTTCTAACTTCAATTCCGACTCCAACCTCTAAAATTTTTTGGGCCCGACTACAACTCCTACTCTTACATTGATGCTAAATGTATATGAGACTGGTCCTTATTTGACTTTAAACTCTTTTTTATGCAGTTCCTTTAAAATCGTTAAATACAGCAAGAAAATTATTCTGTAAAAATTCAAATCGATATTTTAAATATCGCATCGCAACTTTCGAAGAATTTTTGTTTTGGAAAATATTAGAATATGTTTATTAAATTTTTATTAAATTTTTTATATCGAAACATTTTGGAGTCGAAGTCGCCAGTTTTTGTGGGTACTTCGACTCCGACTTCGGTATAAAAACCTCAACTTTGTCTAGGACTTCACAGCCCTGCTTCAAACTGTTCTTAATTTGTTTATTGGCTCCTAATTTCTTCTACATTGTAGATTTAAGATGGTTACTAAAGTTAACATTTAATTTAGTGGCCTTTTCCTCGGGCAGACACACATATAAATAGCTTAATGTCCCGATATTTGAACTGCGATTAAGCTGAACAATTTTTCTAATCTAAATTTTGAAATTTTTTATAAAAGTCAATGTTTGTAAGCATCAACTTCTGGGTAGTCTTTAAGAATGCATTTGGTGGAAAAAGGAGAAAGGAATATCATTTTCTCTTGCCCTCTCACAAATAAAATCAGACTTACTGAAATAAGACTTTCATAATTTCATAGATGCTTAATATTTTCCCGTTTTCTTACAACAAATTCTGAACTTCAAAAAGTTTTTGTCAAAAAAGCTAAAAGGGAATGTTTGTAAGCTTCAACATCTGAAAAAATCTCTAAGAATGCATTGGTTAGTTGTTGGTTAGTTGTTTTCTTTCAGACTTCCTGAAAGAAAACTTTCATATTCTAAACCCAGACTAATGATGCTTAATCTTTTTTCAGTTTTCTTATAACAAAATTTGAATTTTTTAAAAGTATTTGTCAAAAAAGCTTTTTTTAGCATCAAAACCATTCGTTGACATTTATTACTGTGAGAATAGAACGATTTATGCTTCCTTCCATTGTCATTTGAAGTTTAAAGACCAATTTCGGGACTTGTGTTTTGTGAAAGGGTTTCATGTAAACATACTTTTAACAGTTACCTAGAAACAGTCGCTAAAACGAATTTTATTATTGGCCTAATCACCAAAATTGATCGAAATTTTTTATTTTGGTATCATGACACTCGATATCGAACGGAATGTATCGTAATTTGGGATGATAGCATTCGATATCGAGCAACCAAAGACATTACATCCCACGAGTTTTCATTCGATACGTCAGTTTCTATCGTATGGAGAAAAATACGATAGTTTGCTCGATATCGAATGCTATCATCTCAAATTACGATACATTTCATTCGATATCGTGTGTCATGAGACCAAAATAAAAAATTTCGGCCTGCCGTAGAAATAACTTCCGATCGAAAACGGAAGTATGTAATTCCGTGTGTATTTTCCCATTGCCCCGTTTCGATTACTTTGTTATCTTGATAGTAGAGCGTTAAATAATAAATTTTAATACAATTGAAATTTTTTGTTTGATAATAAATTTTAATACAATTGAAATTTTTTGTTTGAAAATTTTAATTTAAGTTAAATTCATTTAACATTTTTTAGAAAAATTTATTATGATTTTGTTGTAAATAAATTCGACCCTAAAAAATTAAATAATGTAATATTAGACCTTTTTTTTAGAATTCAATTTAAATTTGTTTTTTTTTTTGTAGTTACTGAATTTACATAATAGTTTTTTGCCTTTTTTGTTGTTGTGATTTTTGTCATATTTTAAATAAAGAATTGTATCAATATTTTGCTGTATACCTAAACATATGTAATATGTTCATATGCCCATATTTGTGGCAATGTGGAAATGTAGCTTAAGTCGATTATTGTAATTTGCAAATATCGTAAGTTTTGTTGAAGCATCTTTAATTGAGGCTGAAAATAAATGTAAAAAAGTCTGTTTAGTAAATATTAAATATTTTACACCTTTTCTAATTGTTGTAATAACTCTATTCTGTCTTATCTCGACTTAAGCTACTCTTCCATATGACCATAGCTATGTACATATATTATTGTATATGTTTTATATATTCAACTATTTTTTTGTTGTATTTCAATTATTATTGTAATAAGTTTTTTATTTAATTTTTACGTTGTTAATTTAATGAAATTTATGAATATTATTTTTGTTTTTTTTTTATTTAAAATGAAGATTGAAAAAAATTTATTGTATTTATAAAATATTTGAAATTTATTGCGAAACATTTAAATAAAAAGTCAGTGTAAACAAACGCCATTTTGTTATTATTTATTTAAATATTTTATTTGATTGTTTTCCTAAACTTTACCTTTAATTTGATATTCTTTTTATTAATTTTTATTTGTTTTTCTATTTTATTTTTCAGTTCTTTATTTGTTTTAGCATTTTTGGTTTTCTACGAGTTTTTTGTTTAATGATTAAGCGGAAGTTTTTGAAAACATTTTTACAGAAGAAAATGTGTGGTTTGGATCTAATTTCATTTGTAAATCGAATTATTTAATAATACAGGGTGTGAGCATACAATATTTTTTAATATTTTCTATAAACGAATTTTGAATAAATATGCATGGGAAACCGGAAATATGCTCTATAAAACTATGCAGTTAACACTTGAAAATATGTATTAGTTGGTCAGGTCCGAGTATACACAACAATATTCACAGAAAATATCCTCTTGCTCCCTGTTTGGAACCCATGGACAGTAATGGACCCGACAAAACAAAATTATGTTATGAGATTAAGATTCTCGTTATTTGTGCCGAAAAAAAATTTTAAAATCTTTTTGTACCGCACTTGCAAGAGTTAAAAAAAGTTTAACAAGTATCAAAACATGCTTCAAAAAGGTGACATTTGCACTAAAAACTTAAAAATAAGCTAAAAAAATTATCTTTTGACCAAACAAAATGGATGGTTAAAATATGCAAAAATGTGGCCTAACAAAGTGATGAAAAATTCATAAAAAGCTCTAAAACGGATAAAACGACACTTAAATTCTTGCGTTTTCGATTTCCAGAAACCCCTGATTGTTTCTGCCTTCCTTGGTCGCACAAGGAAGAAGATGCAATTGCATATTAACGGTTTCCCTGTGTACAAGTATATGTTCTGACCGGTATTACTTTTGAAAACTAAAATTTGTAATAAAAATATTTTAATACAAGATGTACTAAAAGACCTGTAAACTTTAATGTGTCCATACACATATGGTACATAAAGTAGAATAAAGAAGATCACAATTTTAACCAGGGTATAAAAAACTAAGTCTAAACCAAAAACTTTCGAACAAAAAACGAAAAGATGTGTACAACTCTTCGTTTTCTGCTTATTGTTTGACTGCGAGCGTTTACATTTACTGAATTAGAAGTAAAAGAAATATTTTTTTTGGTCTATGACAAATGAAAACAGGGCTGACAGGTTCATTTTTTCTTATCCCCAAAAAATAAAGCCCCAAAAATCCCCAAGTTGAAAAACAAAACCTTAAAAAGTTAATTTTTTTTTGTGTTTTTTCTGACCAAATTTAAAATTTTTTTTAAAAATAAAAAGAAAAATCATAATAAGAAATTTCAAAATCCCCCAAAAAAAATGTTTAGTAAAAAAAATTATTTTATTTAGTTTGTAGCGACTGGTTTCGGCATGATTTTTAATATTCTTTCTACGCGATCGACAGATAAAAACCGTAGCGTATGGGAAAACACCTAGACACACTTTCGCGTTGTATGTAATCTGCATTACAGATTCTAAACTTTTGGAGCATCTCCTATGGACTTGGTGTCAATCCACAGTAAACTGAGATGGTACTCTTTACCAGGAAGTACAAGGTTGGTAACTTTAGGCGTCCTGGGAAATTACTTCTCTGTCTATCTAACTATTTAGTGCTTAGTTAAAAATTCTTTCTCAGGAACGCTCTTTGAGCGGCTGGCGAACTGTTATAGCAACTGCAAAATGGGCTACAGAAGGAAGGGACTAACTTTAAGTCAATTTTTAACAAAAATTATAGATAACAAGAGTTTTTTTTATTAAAAGTGATTACGATAACACACACTTCTAGAAGATGTATAATCAAAGGTTTATTTCTCACACCCTGTATTATATGTTTAACATTTTTAGTAAATTTTATATTTGAAGTATCGCATATTATTAATAAATAAAATTTTTACAATTCCCAATTCCAGGTTGAAAACGGAGATCAATTAGAAGCTATAACCGTTTCACCCGGTATGCATCAGATGATGATTCAAGGTGGCCCGGGACAGGAGCCACAAGTATTGCAGGTGGTAAGTCTTAAGGATGCCACACTTTTGTCTAAGGCCATGGAGGCCATAACGAGTGGAAATGTCAAGGCTGACGATACCATCATAATGGAACAATAAAAATTATTTCCAAATGCCAAATTGCAAACAGTTAAAACTGAAAACAAAAACAAAACCAACAACAACAGGGATAGCAGCAACACCAAATATAACAAGTATTGAAACGTGGACTCCAAAGTGAAATGGGTTGGTGTTGTTGCATCCTGTTATCTTAATCGATATGTGTATTTTTTTTTTATTATTTTAGGTCAAAAAAATTTTAAAATTTTTCCTTAAGTTCTTTTGTTTAATTAAAACACCCTCAAGATTTATTGTTTCTTATTTTTTAACTGCCTCTGTCAGACTTTTTTTCTGTCCTTTTTTTGTTTTCTTTCCGCCAGTAACTGTAATTTTTGTTTGTATGCATGTACGTATGTATTTTAAGTATTTTTAAGCTTAGAAAAAGAAAAATTGTGAGGGGAAAAAGTTTTATTGTATCATGATGATTTATAAGTACCTGAAAGGTGTTTTTATATCTTTTTTTTTTTTTTATTTTATTTATTTATATATTTTGTTTGTTTTTTCTCGTTCTGTTCTTATTTATTGTTTAAATAATTTTTAAGATATTTATTTACTTTTCTGTTTGTTATTATTTTATTTATGTATAAGTTTCTTTTTAAGTTGTTGCAAAAACCGAAAAAATACGCTGATCAGCAAAAAATTTACTTACATATAATTTGCCAAAGTGTTAAAATAATTACACTGGTCAGCAAAAGAGAAAACATTTTCTCGCCTTTAAACAAAAATATTTTTGTGGACTATAGAGATTTTAATGGGTTAAACATAAATCTGTTCTCAACTTTTTTTTTCTATCGGGTTCAGATTTTTTTATGGTCTGACTAAACTTTCGCGGTACATCGTGGTAACGCTAGGAACCAACACGGTCTATGCGGAGTCTAAATGACCGGCCACATTACCTAACCTAACTTAATATTTCGCGGCTTTGCTGATACATTTCATCATAGCTTGGTACCGATTTGTCCCAGTTGAAAATATAAAAAATTTTTATTTGAATGACTTAGGGCCATTATTACAACTTGCCAATAGTTAAAAGTCGGATTTTGTTGGACCGATAAATAGCTTTGCATTATTACAACTTCCATTTTTTATTGCTGTTATTTTCAATAATAATAATATTTAATAGATGAAAACATAATAAATGAAGGTTTTATAATGCAAAGCAATTTATCGGTCCGACAAAATCCGACTTTTAACTATTGGCAAGTTGTAATAATGGCCCTTAAAGAAATTTGTATTCCTTATTATAAGTTTTGATCAATGTCGGACAAATCGTTTTCAAGTTATGATAAAAATGTATCGGCATAACCGTTTCATTTCGGTCGAAATGTCAGTCCAGCCCATAAAAAAATCTGAACTCAATAGAAACAAAAACTGAAACCGGATTTGAATTTAGTGCGTAGAAATCTTTTTAGTCCGCCTTGTTTTATTTAAAGACGATTTTTGCTGCAGACCAGTGTTATAAGCGGGTTGTCCACATCAGTACTCCAGCCACGATATTTTCTCTTTGTAACTTATCACCTTTTTTTTTTAGAGATAAAGCAGATTCAAACGAAATTAAAAAAAGTTGCTTAACAAACTTTGGCTCTTTGGCAAAAAGAAGTGTCATAGATTTTAATCCTTTTGAAATTTAAATTAGGTGTTTTTTTATATTTTTTTTTTATTAATTTAACACAAACAAAATGTGATTTAAAAAAATGGTAAGCAGCTAAAAACAAATCAATTTAGTTTTTGTAACTAAAATTCCCTTATAAAATTGTCAAGGAAGTCCAAATTGTTAATCAGTTATTTTTATTGAAAAAGCACAGTCGACTGGAAAATTGAATTATAAGTGAAAACATAGAAATTTCGCAAAATAAACTCGCATTACCATGATATGCGCCAAACCAATTTTGAGCTGACGCTTTGTTAGTTGGCATTGAGCGATTTGTTTCGCTGCCACTCTTACTTTATGAGAGCAAAAAGAAGAGTTGAATTGACAACAAATCGCAAAGCTATTATTTATGTGTATACCTAAACATTGTACTTGATGTCATTGTGCGTAATGCTGCCAGAGCAAGCAGAGCAATAAGATGTGGAACAATTAGAGAGCCTGGAATATGCTGATTATATCTGCCTCCTGTCGCACAACTATCGCCACTTGTTAGCTAAATTAAATTCTCTTGAGAGCGGAGCTTTAAAAGCTGAGGTCTAATCACCGCAATCGATACTGTCGTATCGAATAAACTATCGGATTATTTTGCATACGGTAGACATTGACGTATCGAATGAATACTCGAGAAATGTATTGTCGAGTTACTCGATATCGAAAGCTATTATTTCAAATTCAATAAATAATTGATACCGAAATAAATAATTTCGATCAATTTTGCTCGATATCGTATGCGGTGATTAGACCCCTGGCTTAAGGATAAATGTTAGGAAGAGTAAGGTAAAGCGCTGCAATACTCTTAACAACAATAAATTCCGATCACATAATGCTGAACTGGAAACATGTTATAACCAGGGAAACCATAAATAAATATGCAATTGCATGTTTTTTCTTGAGCGAACAATGAAGGCACACACAATATATTTATCCGTTTTAGAGCCTTTTATGAATTTTGGCATCGATTTGTTAGTGCATATTTTAGCGTTTGCAGCATTTTTGTGCTTTATTTATGTTTATAGCGCATATTTTGACTTTTTAAGGCATATTTTGATACTTGTTCAATTTTGTTAGATGATGAAAGAAGCTTTCGCTGAAAATAATTTTTTTTTCGAAATGCTGTTACTTCAATTTCGCCATCTACATTTATTTATACCCACACCACAATAGTGGAGAGGTTATTATGAATTTGTGCTGATGTGTTTAACACCTTAAAATATGGGTCCTGGACCCACCTTAAAGTATACTGATCGACTCAGAATCACTTTCTGAGTCTGGCTGTCCATGTAACCTTGTGCGCAAAGTACAGTTCGCAATTTTGGAGATAATTTGATAAAATTACCAAGCCTAATCGTACGACCACGAGAGGAGATAGGGGCAATTTCTTCCTCTCAGAAACTATCAAACCGATTGTAATGAAATTTAAAACATAGGTAGATCCATATTTATATGGGAACATAAGCATGATTTTCCATGGGTCCCGAATAGGGTGCACTCTCGTAAATGTGTTTTACCTTGACCGACTGTACTTTCTTACTTGTTTTTACCCTAAAATTGTAAGACAAAGCAGGCTGTCATTAAGGATTAATGTTTTGCGATGTGTATAATACATAGAAATCTGGACCAATCTTTTAGTATTCCGCTTGACTCAGAATCACATTTTAACGATATCCATCCGTCCGTCTGGCTGGTTACTCATGTTTACCTTGTGCGCAAAGTACAAGTTACGGTCTTGTCGATAATTTGATTAAATTTGGCAAATACATTTTAATTGTAATTGTTGTAAGGACGAAGTCTGTGTAAATTATTTTCAAATATAATATGAGTCAGTTCAATTATGAGTCAGTTCACATTTGCCCAAAGATCCCACCTATAAATAGCTCTAACTTCCTTTTAAATGTTAACATTAATAAAAATTTTGCTGACCGTCTCTAAAATCTTTTTAAGACAAAAGATTTTATATGGATGTTAATATCTCGATAATATACCTCTCCAAATAGGGCAAAATCCCAAAAATTCGTCTTTGTTTGGGATGGACCGATTATAATTTTCGGATTATTTTTATTAATTGGAACTGTTATTAAATTGTTGAATATTTTGTTTTCAAATTAGCCATTTTTGAATTGCTTGGGGCATATTTTTAACAATTTTCAGGGCATATCTTCAAGTTTTTACTGCATATTTAATTTACATAAAACGCGTTTTTAAGAGCATATTTCTGGTTTCCCTGGTTATTACATTCTGCTATTTAGGCAGCATATTAATAAAAACTGGCGGTTACAATGATGATAAAGCGTTCCAAATTTCAAAGGCTAACCAGTCGTTTTGTATCTTACGACCTGTATCGAAGTCAACTGCTGTCTCAAAACGAACAAAGAGTAACATATTTAATTCCTAAGTGAAATCGGTACTCCTTTACGCAAGTGAATCTTGGAACACCACATCTCATGATATTGATACAAACCAGCTATTCATCAGCCGCTGTCTGCGAAGAATATTAACAAATTTGTTGGCCGATTAATCGTAAGTGGTGTTGGATTGGTCACACGCTCCACAGAGCAGTGGGCGACTCTACAAAAGCTGGGGGGCTACTCTCTATTGCGATGCGAAAGAAAATTGTAGCAAATCTAGCGATTGGTACTCTTTAATACGTTTGCGCATATGTCTTTCGCATATTTTAATTTTTTTCTTTTCATAAATCATCACTTTATTTTATTTTACTTTTCCAATTTCTAATATTTTTGCACACTTTGGGATATCATTACTGTAAATCCGCGCCATCTTTAATTTTTATTGCCACTATTGCTTGATTTTCAGAAAATTTTGGTTAAGTGATAGTGAGAACCAAGTTGGCATTTAGCTTTCGCATCGAAATTGTTTTCGCATCGCAATAGAGAGTACCCCCCCGTTTTAGATTAAAATCCCCATGGTAATACACATAGAGTTGGATGCCCACCGCACATCTAAACCCGCCAACTGGAATCCGAAATCTCTCGAAGCGGCATAATCTGGAGAGAAATTAAACATGTTTCATTAAATAGGACCGCTTGGAAAGAGTTAGTTAGATATTTATAATTACAAATTAAACGGGAACTAAGAAGTAAAACGGAAATTTGTTCATAAATTTAGACACGTCAGGTTTAGCTAAACACGATTTCTTAAATTCTCTTTTCTTTATATTCAGTTTGTGTCGTCCATTTTCATGTTTTTTACCTTAAACTTTAAACGAATCTGGCATATTACGAATACAAAGACGAGCCAAAGTAGATATGTGTAAATCATCATTGAGGACTGATTGAAACGCTTCAGGTTATAGCCGTCAACTCTTGTGTTTTTATAAGAGCAGGGAAAAGAGAAAGCTATTTTTTCCTCCCTCTCTCTCCCGCTCCTTAAAACTCAAGACTTGACGGCTTGAACCTAAAGCGTTTCAATCAGCAATAAGAAATTTAATCAGAGGCTTTCATAACTGAAAAATAAAACAAAACTGAAAAGAGAATTTCCAAAGCAAGTTCGTATCAAGTTTAAAAAATAAAATATAGAATTTTTTATAAAAAGAACAAAAAAAAAAAAATACAAAAATTGCAACCCTAGAATTTCATAATCTGCTCACTAGTGCAATTTCAATGCAGATTTTAATAAAATTGCAGCAAATTGCTAGTCAGGACGATGACAAAGTGACTCCGTACTTTACTCCTTCAAAAACGAAAATTTAATTAAAAACGCTAAAACAAATTCAATCCGAATTAAAACCGCGGAATTAACACCATTTCGATTGGGAGGTATGGCAGGCCTGTACATTTTGTGCCATCTAAGTGGGAGATTTCCTTTGTTGATCAGTGTTAATTAAAAGCTTTATTTTATTTCTATAATTTTCTTAAAGAATTTATTTCAATCTAGTCATTTTTTTTTATTAAATACATATTAAGTTTTATTTACTTTGACATACTTTATACATATGCTCAAAATATCTTTACATATTTATGTTTATTATAAGATTTAATATTGTAATAATAATAACCAAAATTCCACAAAAATAAAATTATTTTCATATAAAAAATTAACTAGTTACATAAATAAAATTATTATAAATTTTTTCTAACTCTCAACAAAGCAAAAACAAAATTAATGTAGTTTTAAACATTTTGTTGGGTTATGCAATAAAATATTAACACAAATAAATAATTAAAGATTTAAACAAAGTGTAAACCAATTGATATAAAGTATTTAAATTTAAATAATATAATATGAATGATAAATTAAATAAATTAAGAGTATTTTTTTGCATTGTTAAAAATTCAATTTTTTCTGTAAAATATTTAAATTAATTGTATTTAAAGTTGTATTAAAAAGTATTTATAATATTTTATTTATATAATAAATAATCATAGTTTTTCCCCCCAACATTTTATTGTATATACTATAAGATATTTGATATTTAACGGATAAGCTTCATCATTATTCTACAATAAAAAAAAAGAATTTGAAATAAAAAAAAAAAAAATTCATTCATTAATCAATTACATAAAATAACAGGAATTAAAGCGAAATGTGGAATTTTATTATTGACTCTAATAGTACTTTTAATACCGACACCACAATAATGTAGAGGGAATTCTACGTCTGTGCTGATGTTTGTAACACCTTAAAATATTGGTCGTACTCTTCATATTAATGATACCCTAACATCAGAATTGTGACATCAATGTTACTTCAAATGGCATCAATGATGCAAAAAGTAACATCAATCCAATCACTAACGTCTACGCACAATTTTGTCATTTTTTACTTGTCATCTATTTTATGACTTTAGTGACATCAATTCGATGCCACATTTTGTATATTATTAACATTATTATGATTACAATGTATAATAAGAAGCAAAAATTCCTATATTCTATTTTTTTAAATTATTTAGTTAAATACATCAAATTTTCAAAGTAGAATGATTACGAAAACCATATGGGGCATGGTACTGGTGTCTTATTATTGAGAGTTCTGCTATAAACAAAGGTTGTAATTCAACAAACGTGAAACGAACATCTGTAACGGGTAAGTAAATAATAATATTCTTACACTTTGACTTAAGTCAATTCCGATGACTTTGACTTAATGACAAACCGTCATTAAATTGATGCTAATGTGTCCTTCCTTGATGTTACTGCGTCATCGCACTGAGGACATGTTCGTCATTTCTGTGATGTCAATGTGTCATCCCATTGATGAAAGATTTTCATTTTGACCCTGATGACACTTTGGCCAAGTGATGTTATGCTTGACATCACAATGATGAAAAGTGTCATGGGGTCAAAAATGAAGTCACTTGTCATAGTACTGATGTCAAAATACATCATCGCTATGGCGCCTTTTCTATCGGTGTAGACCCACCTTTAGAAAAACCCATCGATCGATTTAGAATCACTTTCTGATTCGACTTAACGATGTCCGTCCCACTAGTCGGCTGTTCATGTAGAGAAGATAATTTGATTAAATTTGGTACGAAGGTTCTAAATGTCACAAGGATCAGGCCTATGGAAAATGGTGACAATCGGTCCATAATTTGTCATAGCTCCCATGCAAGTTTCTTTCTGAAAAAGGGTCTTTGTGTCCATAAACCATCTGATTATGTTGGTATTAAGATTATATTTGGTCCAAACTTGATTGAAATCAAAATCACCTTACCAAATGTTAATGGAAGCGGTCTAAAGTTGATCATAGCCTGTTCTGAAAATCACTTGCTTATTAAATCACACATGTGATTTTGTGGTGTTCCGAAAATCACACCATTTTTGTGTTTCTCGGTGTGCTTTCGGTCATTGAAAATCACACCGATACACACCAAAATGTAACACGTGTTATTTTAAAAGGCACATGTGATTTGAATTAAAGTAATTTTCAGAACAGGCCTGATATATGTACATATGAGCAACTTCAAAAATTTACGACACCTAGACATTTTTTTTTAAATTTTTTTTTTTGTCTGACATCAATGTTGATTTGCGTGTGTATAAACCGATATTTTAGCATGTGAAATCCGTTCGCGTTAATCATTTTTATTACACGGCGCAAATTTTACTGCAGTTTAAAGTTAAAAATTAAAAAAAATATAAAAATTACAGTTTTTGTTAAAATTGAAAAAGGATAACGCGTGTGAATAATACCCCTTAAGGGCTTTCTTAGCACACTTAAATATTTGTAAAAGCTTGAATACTTTTTAAAATACACTGGAAAAAAAATATAAAAACATTTTTTTTGATCGTGTATGCATATAAAAATTTATTTAAAATTGTTAAACATTTTACAAAATTACGGCTAGTATAAGACATAATTTGCAATCAGGACTTTAAAAATGTATAATCTGAAACCAAATCAAATATTTCATACAAGGATGCTTTTTGAGGTTAGAAACATTTTGTTTCCTCCATAAAATTTAAAATCCTTAAAATTTTTTGGTGCGTTTTCAATTTTAGTATCAAGCTCAGTAAAGTCTTCTATTCGATGTACGTTTGAGCGGAATTGATACAGCGCTTCAGTTGTCACAAAGCGAAATGTGTTTGGAAAAAACTGCCGCTGCACGCGCCAGGGTTGAAAAAAATTATTTTTTTTTTGCACTTTATCAGTTTAGTCCGTCGCGAAGAATCTATTTAGATACCTAAACATGTTCCCATGACATGTTTTGATATAAAAAAAAGCTTAAAAATAAATTGTTTTTTTGCAAAAATTTTCAAAAGTTCATAAAATTTTTGCGTTTAAAAATTTTAAAGTGCGTTTTCGCCTCGGAGGTGCCCTTTACGAAGTTACTCACATCACGCAATACATTAGCCAACTTAAAAGGCAATTCAGATTGTCAGACGCAAAAAAGATACATTTTTAAAAAATTTACGCTAATTTCTTTTAAGTTTGTGATGTCCGTGATACGTTATTGGTGCGCTGACACCAACTTGATACACCTCAAACTTTATAAAATTACGCAGTTTTTTTAATTCTGCGCTTTAAACTCATTTTTTTAAACGGCGCAAAAACTCTATGTAAAATCTTAAAAAATTTCAAAATTCGGAAAATTTTGGTTTCACTTTAAAACACCATGCAACTTTTCACCCAGCAGCGATATCAAAATTTTTTTTTAGTGGATATATCCTCCAAGTCTAGTGACTATATTTTGTATGGGCTTGGATCTGAAAGCTTAAAACTATTACAAAGAAAACGGAATGAATGAAAAAACTCTTGCAAGTTTCAAGTCGTTTTTTTAATTTTTCGAATTTTAGATGACCACCCATTCTTTAGGTGAGGACTTTTCAACGTAAAACTTTACACGTCATATCCGCCAAGTATAGTCATCCAAGCCCTGTACAACGTTTTTTTTCAATTCTTAAAACTTAACGAAATAAGAGCCATAGTATGTCGGTTTCAGCAGGTGCTCAAAAAATTTGAAGTAGCCCATATGAAAATACCAAAATAATATTCGGCACAAAGAACTTTTACATGAATCTTAACCACAATTTGATACCAATATTTATCTTTTCTTTTGAGTCGTTTGAAAAGGAGCGTGATTTCAATAGACGGATAGACAGGCGGGCATGGATAAATCGACTTAGAATTACTCAATGACCTAGAAAATATATATTTTATGGGTTTTTAAATGAATATTAAAACAGTTTCACACAACAACTAGTTCAAGTGGAGGGTATACAAATTCCTATATAAAACGCAAACAGTTTATAACATTTACGCTACTTTTGGCAATTATTTGCCGTTTTAAGCACTTTGATAAAATAAGTTAGATGAAAGAAAATGAATTATATCGCTTGGGATCTTTCGAGACAATTTAGATCAATATCTTACCTTTTGTTTCAAATTTCTTAGCAATCTTAAAGTTGAGAATTGTCACATACAACCCTAACAAAATAAAGGGTAGTTAAGGGCCGATGTTGAATGTGAACCGCACTTTAGGGTTATTATGAAAATGGGCGTTCAAATCAAAATGCACTTCGAAGAAAATCATCTTCAGTGATGAGGCACATTATCACCTCAGTGGATTCGTTAATAAGAAGAATTGACGCATTTTGGCGAATGATAATGCAAGAGTGATTGTCGAAAAACCAATGCACCCACAAAGAGTGACTGGTTGGTGCGGTTTATGGGCTGGCGGCATCATTGCGATGTATTTTTTCCAAAATGAGGCCGGTCAGGCAGTTCCTGTGGATGGTGTTCGCTATCGTGAGATGATAACGAACTTTTTATGGCCCGAATTGGAAGATATGGATGCGGACGATATGTGGTTTCAACAGGACGGTCCCACTTGCCACACAGCTAACGAAACAATGGCTCTTTAGCGCGACAAATTTAATGGCCGTGTTATATAACGTGGTAGCGATGCCAATTGGCCGCCAAGATCATGTGATTTGACACCGTTGGACTTCTTTTTTTGGGGTTATTTGAAAGAAAATGTGTACGTCGATAAGCCAGCAACAATTCAAGAGCTTAATGATGAGATTATTCGGCACATTAACGGCATAGAAACTCAATTATGCCACGGCGTTATCGAAAATTTGGGCAATCGGATGGAGATGTGCCGCCGAGGTCGCGGCGGTCATTTGGCCGATATGTTGTTCCATACATAATTGAACCATACCAATATTATGATATTAAAAAGAAATGGCAATAATTTCCCAAATAATTTGTGTATATTTCTAGTTGAAATATATGATCCTGTAAGCAACGAGATGCTTCATAACGGTTATCGTGGACGCTTAGAAAAGCTGTATCGTATGCAAATGTTGAAGTTTGGGTGTAGTTGTTTGTTGGCATGTCCGAAGTATAAATTAAGTATAAAAGAGGGCCCAGGATGCTGCCTTGTGGAACTCCAGCGCCAATTGGCTGAGGTGAACTTAAGAAATTTCCTTCTTTAATAATAAATTGACGGCCGATTAAGTAACTTTCTAACAGCTTATGTGTGTTTGCTGGTAAATTTTGTTTCAATTTATGTAATAAGCCTTCATGCCAGACTTTATCAAAAGCTTGCGAAACATCGATGAAGAGAGCTGAGCAATATTTTTTTTCTTCAAATGTTTTTCTTATGACATTTACTTTTCGATGAGTTTGTTCAATTGTGCTGTGTTTTCTTCTAAATCCGAATTGATGGTTTGGAATACATCTATTTTCACTTAAAATCGGTGTTAATTGTGAAATTAATGATTTCTCAAACAGCTTTGACATATTTTATAATAATCTAATAGGCCTATGTGACTCAACTTTTGTATGATCTTTCCCTGGCTTTGGTATCATGGTAACTAAGGAAACCTTCCATTCTTACGGGTAGTATTCAAGCCGAAAAATAGCATTAAAAATAAAAAGAATAATTTTCTTTGCTATGCGACGTAGCTCTAAACGCATTTTATTACTGATCTTGTCAATACCAGGTGTCTTCTTAGTATTTAAGTCACAAATAGCGTTTTCGATATTTCTTATCTCAAATCTTATGGGAATAGCTGCTCTAGCAGCAACAGGTGGTAACTCGACCGCAATATCGTTAGATAAATTTGGTGTAAATACGTTTTTCAAGTGACTCACAAACAGATTTCGTTTTTCAATATCGTTTCTTGTCCAACTACCATTCAAGTTTCTTAATGGTGGCTTTGATATAACTGGCCTTTTTAGATTTCTAGCTGCACGCCATAATGAGTATTCTGACTGTGGAGTTGCATCAAGTTCCTTAAGATATTTTTCTAGAGAAGCCGTTTTCTAAGTCTGCAGTAACTTTCTTAGTCTTTTTGTGCACTCTTTTAATAAATTTTTAAGTTGCAGGGATCTGTAAAGTTGCCACTCTCTTCGAACTCTCCTTTTTTCAGTCAAGAGCCGCTCGACATCTGTGGAATATATTTAAATATTTTTTGTTTTTTTGGGGCCAATACTGGAATGTTGAACAGCTAGTTTTAGATAACTGTCAAAATAACAATAGAGCGATCTACATACTCCAGTGTACTAAGCGGAATATTTTCTGTGCCATGGGTACTGAGAAATTTTTTATATTTTAACCAGTCGGGAATACAATTCTATTGGGGTTCATTATAGTAACAATTTTAGGTGTGTGGTTGGAAGATAATTCTAATAGATTGTATTAAGCAAAACACGACCCTTTAGTGTTATAAGTCATGACCCCCAGAAGGTATGTTTAGCGTTATAATCGCCCAGCGGCTAGGAAACAGGGTCCTTGTGATTTATAATATTCACATTATTGGCTTTCTGATATTGAGAATCTAGGTGGAGAGTATAAAGATGACATTACTATGTTTCGATTTAGCTCTTCAACACAAATGTTTGTTGCTTGCAGATAATCCTCTCGATAATCACACATTAAGTAGTGTTTGGCTCGGGGTTTTATGAAAATGGCAGAACGTCCACAAGCTCTATCTCGAGGGTCCTTGGTGTCATATAGTATGTAACCATTACTTTTAAACGTATTTCTTGAGGTCAAATGAGTTTCAGAAACCATCATGACATCAATTTGTTTACTTTTAAGAAAATATTCTAATTTATTTTTATTTATTGGCGGAAGCCGTTTGCGTTCCAAAAACAAATTTTAAAACAGTTCATAGCTTGTTGAGTATGGCTTGTTGAGTACAGCTTGCAATAACATTGATTGCATTTTGAGAATTTCCTGCATCATATCACCCATTGTGTTCGTACAATGATTTACTGTTTGCACTAATGTTTCCATGGTTTTTTCTAGACGACTTAAATTAGACACTGGAGTTTCATCATTATTTGGCGAGGCACCATGCGTTGGCACATGGTTTAATCTAAGGACGTTAGCATAAGAGGTTCTGTTATTACTAGGCTGCGGAGCCTGTATGTTATTTGTGGTCAATTGATTTGTTACCTGAATTTGGGGAGGATTATTTTTTGCTACAACCGACTGCTTGACGATATTATATATAGGACATCCTCTATAATTGGCAGTGTGGTTACCGCCACAGTTGCTATATTTTTTTACGTTGGGGTCGGTTTTTAACTTATCGCAGAGAACTGTACCGTGCAGTTCCCCACATACTACGCAAACAGGAGGTAAGTAGCAGTGAGCCTTGGTATGACCAAATTATTGGCAGCTTAAGCACTGAACAGATCCATTTCTCTTGTGCGGCTCCTCCACCGTGATTTTTCTGTACAGAATATAATTTAAACTGTAAATAGGATGCGTTTCGTTTTTTTTTAGCTTAACGTCGTTGTCTCGTTTATACTACCTCGCTTTATTGCAGCTACATAAAAGGAATTTTTAAGTTGAAAAAGTTACCCGGGTACCCGGTTATTGACCGTATTGCTTTAAATAACTTTGTATAAATTGTTAATTTAGTTTTTTTTTAGTGTATATTTCAAATGAATTAAAAATTTACAAAAATTGATCAAAAATTCTTAAAACAAATCTATAGGCCAATTAGCCCTTCAAAGATCAAATGCATACAGTTGTTAATATATTTGTGAACTTTAATTTCCTAAAAACAAACCAAATTTTGTTTGAAATTCTAAACAAAAGAACAAACAGAATTTATAACTTAAGCATGGTCACACTTAACAAACATTTGACGCCCCACACGTAACCACTTGTTTTGTTAAACATTTCTTTCATTTTGCATAGCGTATCCAAGATCAAACAGCACTTAACAGTTTATTAATTACGTTTTTTCACTTTTTTTTAGAATTAAAGAAATAAAATTGGTAAACAGAAAGCTTTAATTAGATCGATCAATTTAGTGGTCACGCTTTTTGTCAAATTATTTGTGTTGTGAAAATACAATAGAAAAAAATACTAACATTTTATTAACAATACATTTTTTGTTGAGTATGTGAATTTTATTTATAGTTTTTTTTACTTGTTTATTTTGTAATAAATAATTCGATGACATTGTATTAAAAAATCCTTTAAAACTATTAATTTTAAATAACAAATACTAAAATAAAACAAAAAGAATAATTAAGTATTCATACATACCAATTTAAAACTATATTAATTTATAAACTAAAACAAATTGACAACAAACATAAATCAAACAAATTTAATAAACTACTAAGCAGTATTTAATTTTATTTATTACATTTGTGTCCTTTTTAGTGAATTTGTTTTTTATTACAAGCAATTTTTTATAAATGATTTTTTTTTATATAAAATTTAATCTCTTCGAGTTGATTTCATTTGGGAATAAAAGCAAAATATAAAGTAAATAAATTTTTATTTAGTTGACTTTATTCAAAACTGTAAATACTGAATATGCAGTTTTCATAACCTGAAAGAAAAAAATACGAGTTTGTTTAATAAAACTTAAGTTGAACAAATTTAAAAGTTGTAACAATAAATATATTTAAAACCCCATACCGCGAGCGGTATATGAAGATGTACTAAATTTCTCATTATTCAAAGTTTGTAAAGTTTATATGTATTCTGAATCCTTAATAACTCTAATCCACGCCCTGTGCTATTGAAAGCTTTTGGGTCACTAGAAAACGTTCATGTCATTGAAACTTTTATCCATTGATACAAAGTCTAAAGTGTATTCAATGTTGTTGATCGTTTTAAAAATTTTTTTTAGATTCTTTTTAATAATGACATGATACTTGTAAAATTTAATTTAGGGTTAACTTTTAAATATTTAAATAGTTTTCAAGTATCATTTCAAAATATACCAGACTTCAAGCTACTAAGGAAATCAAAACAATAATATTTGTCTCTTCAGAAAATCAATTCAACAAAAAATTTCTTTAATAAAAAGTACACGCAGAGAAAAATATGGTTCGGCATTGTTACGGAAACTACACTATGTTTGTTGCAACTATTTATTGTTGTCGTACACATAAATTGTTATTTCTATCAAATACTAGAGTAATCCTGCCCGCGTTGCTGGACAATACAATAACATACGTTTACGTCTTTGTATTAAAAATTAAATTTTCTAGAAAGAATAGGCATTTTCCTGAAAAGAAGTGCAAATAATCAGCCTTATTTCGGTTCTCGATGTCGGTAACACCGTAAGTCGAATTTTGTAGTAGATTAAAGAACTTTAATTTAATTTACTTTAATCTAATACTGAGTCGTTTTCGACATCGAGAACCGAAATAAGGCTGAATATAAATTTTTTAAAGTGAGAACATCAAAAAGAACAAAATTTATTGCAGAGCTTGGTGGTAAACGACATTTTAGTTTTGCCAACCCGTGTCTGTCTCCCAGTTTTGCCGAAAGTCATGCACTTTTTTTTATGGGCCCTTAAAGATTTAGGACTTCGGTGTCATTTTTGCAAAAAAGTGATCATTTTCTCAGGCTTATATCTTGCAAACCGTTCGGAATTTTGAACATATAAAATCAAAAAAACTTCATCTTCAAGATCAAAATCGCAAAAAACTTAAAAAAATTCGATTTTTTTTTACCTTTTTTCCCTGAAGCAAACAGTTCCATAGGTAGCAAATAGTTCAAAATTCAAGAAAAAAAATCGACCACAAAAATGTACCAAAGATCTAAATAAACAACTTTCTAAAGCATATAAACTTCCTAGGAATGATTCTTAACACCGTTTTGGTAGCGTTTAGGTAGCCGCAAAAGTGAAAATCTCCTGAAAATTCAATTTTTTTTACCTTTTTCCCACTGTTCAGGTCCATGGGTAGCAAACCGTTAAAAATTCATGGAAACGATCAACCACAAAAATGTACCTAAGGTCTCAATAAAATGATTCCTAACACCGTTTAGGTAGCGCTTAGGTAGCCGCAAAAGTGAAAAATTTCCCGAAATTTTTACTGTGTGTAATTTTTGAAGTCGTGGAAAAATAACCATATACGGACAATAAATAACCAAAAAGGACAAAAAAAAACCCGTGTCTCTCAGTTTTTCCCAAAGTCATGCACTTTTTTGTATGGGCCCTTAGATTTAGGGCTTCGGTGTAATTTTTCTGTCTTTATTTTTTGTCTTCATTTAACAGGCGTACTTAATGGTCCTGACATTACAAAACTATTCAAGAGCAACTTTGATTCATCGCTTGAGGAAAATCTTTCAATGGCATGGATTTACCTTCACCGTGTATGCACCAGAGTCTTGGGAGGGGATCGAGACGCGGAACCGGAAGCAAAAGAATGGGTGAAAGAAATGCTGTATTATTTTGAAAAATTGGCACATCGATGACATTAAAGTTGCATTTTCTTCATTTTTATTTTGACGACTTTATCAAACAACTCCCTACCAAGTCCGATGAGCAAGGAGAACGGTTTCACCAAACCACAATGCCCATGGAGAAACGCTACAAAGGCAAAAAACTCGACGCATTGCTTGCAGAGGGAATATCCATTTTATTGATGCGTGGTTTTGCATTCCTTTTCTAATTCCTTTCTGTGCGAGCAGAATACAGAGCAACTAGACAAAAACTAAATAATTTTTACATATACATACATATTCACAATTCTAAAAACTTCATTATAAATTGAATTTAAAATCTAAAACTGGCAAATAATTTTTTAAATCGTTTTTAGAACATAAAAATTAAAAAAAAATTCGCTTTGAAAAACCAAGATTTGAACCAGAGGACTCACAGCTTCTAAACTCAACCCCCTAGACGACTGAACCATAAACGAACGTTGTTCGAATATCATTAAAACGAAATATTCGCTACATAAGCAACAGTTTCGCAGTTATAAATGAATGTATGAAGAAAAAAAATATTTTTTGCCCAACAAATTTAAATTTTTTATTTTTAATTCATAAAAAATCCCAAACCGTCAAAAAAGTGTCAAGTCCTATTACTTTCACGTAAAGTCGCATAACCCATGAACAAAATGACACATAAATCATGAAAATCGATGAACGCGTTTCGCTTTAATTCACAATTAATTAAAGGAATGAATTTCAAAAATTTGCTCGAGATATTTTCACTAAGCCTGGGATATCATGGGAGTAGGTGAACGTATTTGCTTCGTCAATGGAATAAAATTTCTGCAAATCAGCTTGGCATTGTCGGTATGATGTTGCGCTGAAATTTTTGGTTTTGTTCATAGGTTATGCGACTTTACGTGAAAATAATAGGACTTGATACTTTTTTTACCGTTTTGTATTTGTTATGAATTAAAAATAAAATAGTGAAATTTTTTGGGCAAAAAATATTTTTTTTCTTCATACATTTATTTATAACTGCGAAACTGTTGCTTATGTAGCGATACGTTGTATAAACAGATTAAAGGAATTGTAATTCTTAATTTTTTTTTCAGCTTATTCGGACTAGTGGTTCTCGAGTTATGACAAACAAAAGAGCCTAAAACGTGACAAATTCCCCTATACGATACTTACTAACTTCAAATTAATTTTAAAATTATTTATTGAGGTACCATGACCAAACCCTGCGGGAAATTTGTGTCAATTGGTCCAACAGACTGGTCCTGGGATTTGTGAAAATAGACCAAGTACAAAAAGAAAGGAATCATGACCAGTGAAAGAAGAACCAATCCCTTAACTGGTTTATATAGAACAAAAAGGTAGAAAAAGTAATGAACGGTGCTGTGACACATTTGTTGGTACTTTTTAAAATTTGGTTCTTGAATATAATTCTAGGACTTGTTTTATTGAAAAACTACTACATTGTATTGAAATAATACTACATTGTAGTTACTGACACTAAGTACGTTCATTAAGATTAGTTCTGTGACTGGTCAAATGGTGTCAATTGACCCCCACCAATGACAACCCCATGTAAAAGTGATAGGTCTTATTCATATAAAGTGTTAGAACTGGACCTATCACGGGACTACTTTGGTGTCAGTTCACTTCCCTCTAGGAAACTAATGATGCAGAAGTTCTTCTTTTTGGGTCTACTTTCATAAGCAATTATCAGAATTGCAAGCATTAATTATCTTGTTAGCATTAATTACCTTGTTAGCCTGCATATAGGAAACTATATAATCTATTTAGAGTAATCAAAAAGAACGTTCAACACTTGAAATTTCGTATTGTTGATTGAAAAATAATTATTTTTCGTACAACTAAAAAATTTCAACTTTGAAAATTTATTTAATGTCTTACAACCATTTAATGATATTTTATAACTTTCTATACGTGCAATAATTAAAGGTATACAACTATTTCGAAAAAGCATGCCTTCATAAAAAAAAAATTTCATTATGAGAATGAACAAGTAAGAGTGCTATATTCGGCTGTGCCGAATCTTATATACCCTTCACCATTGTGCGAGCAGAATACATAGCAATTAGACAGAAACTAAATAAAACTGGTAAATATTTTTTTTTTAAATAAGAGACAACCGGTTTTGAACTTCGCTTTTCGTAAGGGCCCAGAATATATATACTTTATAGGGTGTAGGATCAATATTGTAGAAATTACAGTTATACATATATACCTTTTTTTACCTTCGGCGAAGGGTATAAAAAGAGTAATTTTCGGGAAGTTAGGGGTCTAATCACCCCTGCATACGATAGACACTGGCGTATCGAATGAAAACTCGATAAATGTAATGTCGAGTTACTCGATGTCGAATGGTATTATTTCAAATTCAATACATTTCATTCGATATCGAGTTTCAAGATACCAAAATAAATAATATCGATGGATTTTGCTCGATATCGTATGCGGTGATTAGACCCCAGTATTTCGGTTATAACTCATACAAATTTCCGACATTTTGGTATATAAGTCATATACATAGGGCATATGGCAGCCCTAAAATTTAGGTTTTTATAAAAATGTTGATGTTTTTTAGCCCATTTTTGGAGTATTTTGCTCATAAATTACCCATTGTCCAACCGATTTGATATTTTTAAATAGGAAGAATTTTACCATTTACTTAAGTTATATTTATATATAAACATTTATATATACTTGTATACATATATTTTAACAAAGTTAATTATAAAAAGAGTAATTTTTGGGGATTCAGTATTTCGGTTGTAACTCAGCCATTTTATAACCGATTTGGCAGATTTATATACCGACGTGTTGAAGAAGAAATTTACCATTTACTTTAGTTATAAAACTTGGACTCGGGGAGATCTATGGTTCCCGAAAGTGGGTATTTAAAAAACTTTTTTCATAACTTTTTTGTATCTGAACCGATTTTCCCGAGTTTTTTATAAAATATGTTCTACTTAAAATTTCCGATATTTTGATATATAAGTCATATCCATAGGACATATGGCAGCCCAAAAATTTAGGTTTTTATACATTTTTTAATTTTTTTTGTATGGAAACTTTGGCTCTTGCCGTTCTCAAGATATACAGAAATAAAAAAAATACAACAACAACAAGGGTTTTTTGGATAAATTTAGAGGTAGTCGTGGTTTTTTGCTCATATCTCCGTCATTTTTGGACCGATCTGGCTGAATTTCAATAGCAAACTTGAACGGAGTATATGTGACATCAATATACATCCACCTAGTCCAGATCATTTCTGGGGTTTTCGGAAAACCCATTTCAACATACACACGGACAGACGGACAGATGGACAACCGGATTTGAACTTCGCTTTTCATAAGGACCCAAAATATATATACTTTATAGGGTGTAGGATCAATATTGTGGAACATACAAACGGAATGACAAAGTTATATATACCCTCTTACCTTCGGTGAAGGGTATAAAAATGTCATTATAGTAATGAAGCAAAAACTTTCAATCCATAAATGTGTATGTTTTTAGTTTTCTTTAATATGAACACACGCTAGCATCTACGTTGTTATTGTTGTTATGGACAATTTAATCTCATATTAAGGCTCTTAATTGAGAAATGGCAAAAAAACATAGTTTTTTATTCAAAAACTACACTGCCCCGGTAGGATAGCTGGTAGTGAGCCAGTCTATCAGCGCAAGGGTTGCGGGATCGATTCCGCCAGCGACTCACTCTGGTTCCTGCAGACAAGCGTAAACCTTCACGAGATTAGCTTAGGGAATTAATAAAAACAAGTAAGAGTGCTATATTTTATACCCTTCACCATGGTGCAATAAGAACAAAATGTTATGTAAACACCATTCTTAAGATTTAAATAAATTTATTTTGTGCCACGCCCACTTCTCTAATCCCGCTCACATTTTGAGGGATGCTGTATATTGGTAATCTAAATGTTTGTACCCGATTTGGAAATTTTGGCTCATGCCGTTCTCAATATATACAGAAATAAATAAAATACAACAACAACAAGGGATTTTTGGAAAAATTTAGAGGTAGTCGTGTTTTTTTGCTCATATCTCCGTAATTTTTGGACCGATCTTGCTGAATTTCAACAGCAAACTTAAACGGAGTATCTACATATATATAACTTATGGACTCCAAAACAGCTGGGCCGATTTTGATGAAATTTTCAATGAATCTTCAGAATATTCAGGCGGGTGACACTTTGAAGTCTGATTTTCGGTCTGGGGGCGGAGGGGCGTGGCAAAATCCATAACTTGAGAACGGCTTGACCGATTTGAACGATTTTTTCTTTAAAATGATCGTCATGGTCCAACTTAGGTTTTTACGCAAAAAAAACCCCGCCCACTTTTACGCCCACTTTTTTTAATTTACCTAAAATCAGAAAACGGCTCCATCGAGTTGACTAATTTTTCTTTCAAATGTTCGTATTAATCAACTTTAAGTTTTCATCGAAAGAAAAATTTACCACGCCTACTTTTACGCCTACTTTTTCTATTAAGCGCATAACTGGAGAACGGCTTGACCGATTTGGACGATTTTTTCTTTAAAATGTTCGCCATGGTCTAACTTAGGTCTGGCGGAAAGAAAATTTTGCCCCGCCCACTTTTACCTAAAATCAAAATTTACCTAAAATCAAAAAACTGCTCCATCGATTTGACTAACTTTTCTTTTAACTGTTCGTATTAATCCATTTTACGTTTTCATCGAAAGAAAAAATTACCACGGTTTTTCTTTAAAATTATCGCCATGGTCCAACTTAGGTTTTTACGGAAAGAAAATTTTGACCCGCCCGCTTATTTCGATTAACCTAAAATCAGAAAACGGATCTTTACACCAAATAAAAAAAAACATTGTCTATGCGCTGGCCTTAAGATGAAGTAATAAATAAATATAATTTCCAATTTGCCTTAAATACATGCGTTTCTTTTTTTATTTTGTAAAAAAACTTTATTATAGGTATTTCATGGATTTTTATTTAAAGGCCGTAAATTTCGTTTAAAGATCAATTTAAATCGTCTGGTAACACAACACTTATATTTGCTTAGGGCCAGCAACGCGGACCGGGTCAGCTAGTGTGTGATATAAATGTATGATAACCTAGTCCCCATCACTTTTGGGGTCTTCGGAAAACCCACGGTCAACCGGATTTGAACTTCGCTTTTCATAAGGACCCAGAATATATATACTTTATAGGGCGTAGGATCAATATTGTGGAACTTACAAACGGAATGACAAAGTTATATATACCCTCTTACCTTCGGTGAAGGGTATACAAAAATAAATAAAAAATTGTCAGGAGAAAAGCCCATCTAAAGAACCAATGAAATTGATATTTATGTTGTGTTTTATTTCGTCATTCAAAGAATAAAGATGAATCTAAATACTTAAGGCTAATAAAGCATTGAAAATCTTTACATTTTTGTTTTTAAAGCTTTTAAAGCATTTGAATTAATTAATTTTTTTTAAAGCAGTGGTTTTATTGAAGAAAATAATTGTTAAATACATAGTCCAAAATGTGGATTCTACTTGGTTTCAAAAGTTGTGCAATTATAGTAGTTGACTATAAGCGAAAAGTACTGTATAAGCAAACCAGCGTTGCCACGGCTAAAACAAATTTTAACCACAATTTAAAAATAAAGTAACCAAAAGCGGAAAAAAGTAACCAAAATTATTTTGTATCAAACGTACTATTTTGTTCGCACTTTTTAAAAATGTTTAAAAATTGTGTACCTAAAGAAGAGATAGTGTTTGCTTGTATCTATCCACTGGACCGATTTTTTTTTAAGTTTTGGCAGGTCAGGCACCTCCTATACAAAGTTAATACTTATTTTCGTCAATTTTAAAAACTTTTTGATATTGAGCTTTCAACTTTTTTTAAAAAGTAAGACGTTTATATATTTATGTCATGTATGCTTATTATAATTTTGCTATTGAAATTCAGCCAGATCGGGTCAAAAATGGCTGAGATATGAAAAAACCACGACTACCTCTAATTTTTTCCAAAACTCCATTGTTGTTGTTGAATTGATATTCTTTTTTTTTCTGTATATCTGGAGAACGGTAAGAACCAAAGTTTCCAAATTTTGTAAAAACAATAAGGCTATCAATACACAGCATCCCACAACATGTGGGCGGGGTTGGAGAAGTGGGCGTGGTATTTCCCGTACAAAAATATGAATTTTTGGACTAGCATATAACCTACATATGATTACGCCTTATATATCAAATATTTTCTGAAAAATTCGGAAAAATCGGTTCAGATACGAAAAAGTTATGACCAAAATAAAAAAATATTTAAAAATGTTTAAAATATCCATTTTCGGGAACCATAGATCTTCCCGAATCCAAGTATTATAACCCAAGTAAATGGTAATTTTCTTCTTTAAACACGTACGTACATAAATCTGTCAAATCGGTTACAAAATCAAAACTAAACGTGCTATATGTGGCCTTCTCCGAGAAAAGGGACTTAGTGTGTCAAAAACGGGTTTGGACTTAAGAGTGTGTTCTGGTACCCAAAAGGGTGTAGAATAATATGAAATCAAATCAAATAAAAACTTCATTTTCACACACTTCTGTTCTTTTCCAACCATGGTGAAGGGTATATAAGATTTGGCATAGCCGAATATAGCGCTCTTACTTGTTTTAACTCAAAGTAGATTTCCTTAAGGCAATATTTGAGAAATTAAAAGTAAATCTTTTTAAGACTTTAAAATAACGTACAATATTGGCCACTACTGAAAATATCAATTGGTAAGGAAGCCGTTAATGAATAAGCTTCAAGACACTTGATTCTATTTGTGCAATTTAAAATTTTAAATCTGAGAAACATGGTTCTATTTGCTATTAAAGTTTCCACATGGTTCTATCTGCAAAATAATATGGACTTTATAAGTTCACAAGGAGGTGGCATGTCATAACGTCCAGCCAATTGGCGCTGGAGTCCCACAAGGCAGCATCCATACTTAATTTATACTTCGGACATGCCAACGAGCAACTACACACAAACTTCAACATTTGCAGACGATACAGCTTTTTTAAGCGTCCACGAAAACAGTTATGAAGCATCTCGTTATTTACAGGATCACATATTTCAACTAGAAATATGGCTAAGACAATGGAGGATAATGGTAAATGAGCAAAAATGCGTACATATAACATTCACCTTGCGCCGGGAATCTTGCCCCCCTATAACAATCAATAATCAAATAATTCCTCAACATTTGCATGTAAAATATCTCGGTATACATCTGGATCGGCGATTAACGTGGAAATGGCATAAAGAGGCGAAATTAACTCAAATGAAACTAAAAGCCATCCAAATTCATTGGCTTATTGGAAGTAACTCCGTCCTTAGTCTCGATTGCAAGCTTCTACTTTACAACCCTATCTTAAAGCCTATCATGTGCTACGGTATTCAACTATGGGGCACTGCCTCGGCCTCTAATATCGAAAAAATTCAAAGGCGTCAAAATAAACTTCTTCGAATAATCACAGCCGCTCCCTGGTATATTAAAAACTCAAACATTCATAAGGTTCTTAATGTGCCATTAGAAAAAACTATGATTACAAAATATGCAGTAAAATATTTGAAAAGGCTTGAACACCACCCAAATCCACTGCTCGGAATATTTTAAAACACGGCGGCCATACTCGCTTAAGAAGAAGAGACACCGAAGCAGAAGAGCGATAAACACCCACATATGTGAACATAAACCGTTATGACGAAATTTTGTGTGGCACTGGCTGGACATACATATATAAATTATTAGGATTAGATTTGATTAATTATTGTTAGTTCATATTTAATATATGAAGATTCAATAAATAAATAATAAACAAAAAAAAAATATATAAGAGGTAGACAAAAACGGTGAACGCCAATCGAAAGACCGTAGTCGATCTATAACGATGTGATACAGAACACATTTATGGAAAAAATTCCTGATAAAACGATCTCAATTTAATGGTGGTAAAGTTAAAAAGTGTGTGCATCGTTTTATTCAACAAAACATACATAGAATATCTGAATAGGTTGAGACAAAACGTAGTAGATATTAGCTTTTATTACGAATTATAAGAGGTTGTTTACGAGTAAGTACGATTTAGAGAGGTGACCTCAGACGTTGAATCACAAAAAAAAAAAAAAAAAAAAAAAATACGAATTAACGAAGGGACCAAAATGTATGGGATTATAGTGAATAAAAGAGTTTTTCTCAAGGGACCAGCAGTTTATAACGAATTGTTGAGGTTTTCGAATAAACAGGGTACGAATTATAGCGGTTTGACTGTAATAGAATACAAAAGTCTCACAAAGAATATTTTAAAATATGCACTAAGCGTTAAAGATAAAAGTACGAGGATGGTCTATGATAACAACTTCCAATATGTCTAGATTAATTTGAAATTTGTTCAACGCCAAGAAGACAAAGATACTTCTGATGAAAAGAAGAAACTATATAAACCATCGTTAGGTGATTACCTTGAACTGCAGTGGCTAACATTTAGCTCCCTAGGAAAGTATTTATTGCACTGTTTCTCAGACCGTTATTGATTGTCCTTTAGTAGCTTTAAATGGTTAAAAGTTCTGGCTGGTTCTTAAGTGTTCGAAATTAAGGAATTTTAGTGGCGCCTAGTTTTAAAATGGATTCCATTTGGGCATTGAGTTTGTACAACATAGCCTTACATAAAACTTTTTTATTGCTCAATTTTGTTCCATTGAATCGTATGCTATCTTTAGGATGACATTGCTGTGAGTATGCCAGGGCTATCGTAACAAAGTCCTCATTCCAATGGTTTTGTATAGGGGCGGGGAGATAAGTGAACATGTTAATCCCATTTTCAAATGTTTGCTGAAATGGACATTGCTGCTCTAGCACAAACGCATAATACCCTCTCCACTAGTGAGGTGTAGGTTTTAAAATTGTGCATAATTGTTTTGATATCTCTTTCTTACTTACCTTTACAAATGTTGGCATTCGCACTGGTATTAAATTTCCTGCCATTATAGTGCTCGGAATTTGTGAACGGTGTAATAATATCAAAAACGCTTGCTTAAATTTTTTATCTTGGTCCATCCAATTGCAGGCATATATGGACTCGGTTAAATGGGCGTTGGCCTGGCAATACAAATCGCCATAATAACATAATATGAACATTTCCATTGTAACCCCACTAAAATAAAAAAACAGATTCAGGATTTTTGATGGATCTGGTCCAACATAAAGCATGTAAACACCAATTGTACATTGAGCCAAGCCGGTAGCCACAAATTGAACTAAGCAAGTTGTGGAAATGATTTCTTGAATATAGAGAAAAAGCCTGAAAGAAATTTGGGGAAAATAATTAAGAGTTGCTTAAAGGTACGTTCAGACTGATGAAATATTTGATAGCAAACATCAAATATTTCATTAACGTAGTCTGAACACAAAATATTTTTAAGTGTCAAATAAAATAACAGCTGATTTTGAGCAAATAAAAGTATTTGCCGGCAAACAAATATTTGTCCAATGTGAACATAGTGTGAACACAAAAAATCAAATATTTTAGTAATTTTTGAGCAAACATTTATTTGATATTACAAAAAAATTGTAAGAGCAAACAACGACAAATAATTTTAGCCATGTACCCGATAGAAGCAATTTTTCCTGTAATTTTTCGGATTTTTTACAGTTTTAAAGATTTTTAATAATTATTAGACTTTGCTATCATGCCGCTATTAGCCAATTGTTGCGAATTTTTGCTAAGTTAGCAATTTTCACCGAATTTTTGCCATTCCTTATACTTTTGGGGACTTTTAGTCAATTTTATGGATTGTATGAAATATTAAAATTGTTCGCGAATTTCCGCTATTTTCGCAACATTTTTTTTATTTGGTTTTTCCCCGACATTTTGTTTTTAACCGATTTAGCGATTTAAAATAAATTTTAGGGTTTGCTATTAGCAAATTTTTGCGAATTTCCGCTAATTTAGCAATTTTTACCAAATTTTTGCCATTTCTTATACTTTTAGGGACTTTTGATCAATTTTATGGCTTGTTTGAAATATCAAAATTTTTCGCGAATTTTCGCTGTTTTTGCAACATTTTTTCTTGTTCTTTTCCCGACATTTTGTTTTTAACCGAATTATATATTTTAGGGGTTGTTACCAATTTTTCGCAAATTTTAGCCATGTTTCCGTTAACCATTGTCTTCCAGTTTTGTTTTTCTTTTACATACTCCTGTTCTAACAATATAATAGATGTTGCTCCACAGAATAAAACAAATAATTAGGCTTCTGCGCGATTTTTACTATTTGTGAAATATATTTAAATTTTTGAACACTTTCATTAAATAATTATTTGATGCAAATATTTGTTTTAGTCTGAACGCATGGCTAACATGAATTAATTTATTTTATTTGACACTATTTGCCAACTGTTTCAACAAACAAAAATTGTCAAATATTTGAGCTTAGTCTGAACATCAAACAAAATATTTTTTTGTTTCACACAGTTTGAAGCAAATATCAGAACAAATATTTTTGTTAAATATTTCATTAGTCTGAACGTCTGTAAAACCTAAAAATTTCCAAAAATAATAAATTTCTTTAAGAGTGGGTTTTTAACATCGAGTTTAATCTTAGCGGCAAACTGTAATTAATTATTCTGAGAATAAATCTAATCGAGTACTAATTGTGTTTGCCGTTTTTAAGAGGTAGTTTAAACCTCGCAGCATTGCCATACTGAATAACAACAAATGGGAGCAAAATATTTAAAAATGGCATCTTTTTATCAATCCACTTAGCATTTCATACAGAAGAAGAAGAATTTTCGCCCTTTTAATTCTTATAAAAAGAAAATTGATTCTTATAATTATTTTATTTAGGTTTTTATATGTTTCGGAATCACTAAAGTTTTCATCCTTACTAGAATATGTCAATGACTTTTGGTCTGAACCGGTGGATGGTTAGGATGGCAACGCTTTGATTTTGAAATTTTGCCAGGTTAGGCCGCCAGAGGCGGAATTCGCCATCTTAAAACCAAACAAAATTAATAAAAAAAATCGATACTAAATTTAAATAAAAATGAAAAAGAATGTAACAACGCCATAAAAAATGATCATAAAGATAAATAAAAATAAAAACAAAAGGCTGATTAAATTAAAACAGAATCATCTTTTACCACCAAAAAACACTAACCTCCTAACAGCTTCCCAATTCCCTGCGATATTTCGATTCCCGACCTATCACTTCCTCAGTTGGTAGCTGATGTTTGCTACCTGGCCTGCCCTCACACTACCTTGGCAAATCCTTGGCCCATATGTGGATTCGCCCCTTTACGCTTCCCTACTTTAACAAGTGTAAAACTCACTCACTTACCTGTTTTTCTACTCCATGTTCCGTTCCAATTATTTTCCTCAAGACATTTTCCTTACGCCAGAAACTCACCAAACTGTGCAGTCCAACCTGTCCCTTCAAACAAACCCTAAAAAGGCACAGTTCAAGCTACCCCTTTCCCTACCTAGTCCAAGCTCGCCCTGGTTTCCTGGGTTTAACCACAAGTGAGGTCACCAAAACTGCCCTTTTTCCCCGCCGCACACTGGTTCATATTTTAAGAAGGAGGCCAAAATTATTTTTTTTTATGTTCTCCGATTTTAAAACTTTTTTATGCATGTGAAAGTAAATACTAGTGAACCTCGGGAGCCAAAAAATTTCAACCCTATTTCAACTATTTCATTGAGAACAGGGTGGTCCGAAATGAACTTTCTCAATATTTGGTTATAGTTTTGAATTTCCGAGTCAATTTTTGAAGTTGAAATGCTCATAACTTTTTTGTTTTTTGAGATTTTTTGACAGAATAAGTTTTGTGTATTAGTTTATTTTATTAGCTTTACGTGGTTTAAAGCATTGCCTGCGACCTCTAGAACAATTTAATTTTTTTTTAATGTCAAAATTTCCTGGAAATTTCCTACTTTATAGAGAATAAGTCCTGCCCGTCAAAACGCGTCAAAAAACAATCTATACTCCCTTGTAGTCCAGAATCTAACCTACATTTCTATACCCCATTGTACACACGTCTGGATACGACCTTGCGAACTACAGCAATTTCTGTGACCCAAGGTAAGATATTCGGTTCAAAAAATAAGTCCTGCAAGAGTCTTAAAGAATTTTCGACAAATAAAGCAGTTCAAGCCACATAAATAACCTAGCACGCCAGGCTATCAATTAATTTGGAGAAGGTAAAGGTATTGCCATTGTTATGAACTTATTGTGGGTGAACGGATGCTGCAAAACGAATAGGCGAGATAAATAGACTAACACGTTCGATTTCTGAGTAAGTTAAAAGGTTAAACATTAGTAAATAGCCGCAAAATAAACTACATAGTTTAATTACCTGAAAATTGCAACTTAATTTAAAAAAATGGAAGAGCAGGTAAATGGTAAAAAAACTAGAATGCAGTTATATTTTACGTGAAAATTACTTACATGTTACCTGTTAATTTATTGCCGGTATGTTATCCTTTTAAAAAGTGTGAAAACAGGGGTTTTTTATGTTTCAAAGAAATGCTAATAAAATAATATAATATAAAACTTAGATTGGCTTAGAGCCGTCAACCAGTAGAGTTACAGAAATGGATGTGTGGAAAAATGAAATTCACTCTTCAACAAAGTATTGCAGACCAATAAAGTTTGTTTACAAAAAGGAAACTAAAGCTGTCATAACTGAAGAAGTTCGAAAAATAAAAGATCAAATTAAAGAACTTCAACCGGCAATATTTAAATTTGATGACCAATGCATTGAAATTAATTTTCAAATGTTCCTTACAATGATCGATGGAAAAGTTGCACAAGCATTAACCGAAACAAAGTCTTCGTCAAGCTGTACCATATGCCAAAAGACATCAAGTCAATTAAGCCAACCCCTATCACAAGACAATAGTTTCAATGAAGCATACGAATTTAGAATGCCCCCTCTTCATACCAGAATTCGTTTTATGGAGCATATTCTTAAATTGGGTTATGATTGGGAATTTGGCCCGTTAGGCGAAACAGTGAGAAAAAACAAAGGAAATGTGGAAAAAGGAAGCAAACAAAAAAACAAATTCAAGAAAAATACCTTCACCTAGGCCTTTTAATTGATCAGCCAAAACAAGGAGAAGGAAATTCAAATGATGGAAACACTGCAAGGAGATTCTTTTCCGATCCAGAAACTGCAGCATCTATCACAGGAGTACATTTTGAATAAATAAGACGATTCCAGATCATTTTACAAGTTATATCATGTAGCAGAAAGATAAATGCAAAAAAATTTGGCCAGTATGCAAACGAAACAGCAATTCTGTATAACAAAAAAATACTCTTGGAGACATATGCCAACCACAGTTCATAAAATTTTATACCATGGGGAACAAATAGTTCAACACAATATGCTACCAATTGGAGATCTATCTGAAGAAGCGCAAGAAAAAAGGAACAAAGACTACAGATTCTTCCGCGAGCATAACACAAGAAAAATATCCAGATGTTGTACTAATGAAGATCTTATTGCTATTTTGTTGTGCGACAAAAATGGAAATCAACCTCAATCGAATTAGAGGAAGAAGATAAACAACTTCTGGAAAATGAAACCCAAAGCTATTTAGAAGAAATTTTTACTAATATTGTTTAATTTAAAATTGTTTATAGATTATAATTTGTTTTGGATTAAAGTATATATTTGTATTAATATATACAAATAAAATACACATCCATACATCTCAAACCAAAAATAAAAGTAGAATTACCTAAAATGTTATCGATAGCCAAGAATGCCATTTGGGCATTTTTCAAAATATTCCTTTTCAGTTTTATCCTTATAACAACTCGTCTCGTCCCAAAAACCCCAACCTTTGGCCCCTGTGAATATTGGGACTAAAAAATTTACAGGGGAGAAATAATGATAAATTATAAAAAAATCTTATATGAAATATTCAACTTTTACAAAGAAACTCAACAAAAAAATGAAAATGCATTTCGATCTCCCCATAACTTTTGCTCCTATCAGCGCAAATTAAAGCCTAACATCGTACCTATCGAGCACATATGGTTTTTATGTAAAGTTGCCATATCCAATTGTAAAACCATTTAGCAAAATCGATCGGAATTTGAAGAAGCTAAAACTAAATCGATCGGAATTGAACGTACGGAATTAAAACCATTCCGATCGGAATTTGTGACATGCCTGATAATAACAAAATTGGAGATTGCTGTGTTTGCTTTAATCAAATGGACATTGCTGCTTTTGAATGAATCGAATATGGATTTTGTATTGTTTGATTTGATCTGAGATAAATAATACAGTTTTGTTTTATATCCAATTTTATTATAGCATGGGCAATGTACTTAAAAAATCAAAGGTTATAAAATTCTTAAATAAAACTTGACAAAGGTTCAATTCAACCTCTTTAGACTTTTTACCAAATAACTTAAATTATTAAAAAATCAAATTTTTATTTTCATTTCTTTAAGTTTTGTTTTGCAAAAAAAGAAACAGAATAAAAAAATAGCGTGCATTTTCGCAAATAGTTGAGAGAAAAAGAGCTTAACAAACTGTGATCATCGCAAAAACGGCAATGTCCATTGGAGATTGTTGTTTTTGCATCAATTCTTCATTTTTGAACATACTTTTTTATGAGATAAAGGTGTTTCTGGTAATGTAATATTCACTAATTAGAAGCATTCATTAAATACAACTAAGAGGTATTACTATTATTGGCTTTGATATTGTTACAAGTAAGACTTTGAGTGTTTATAATTCTTGTTCGATTTAGGGTTTTATTTGTATAATATTTTTGGCCTTTCTAAAATCTTTGGAAAAGGTTTCCTGATGAGCTGGCCTAAGCAACCAGTGAAATGCGCATAGAAGCTAGCTTTCCCTCAACAATAAATTTCAGTGTATCAAATATGAAAAACTGGGAATTTAGCACGTCATACGGAAATCGTATTAATAATAAATTTTGTATTCCCGAAAATAACTTTGATAATATACATACTTGCATGTGCCCGTGCAAAAAAACTGAATTGGCAAATTGGTTTTTCTTTGTTGTTTTCTTACGAAGACAGTAGAATGAAGCAGTTTGTTTTTTAATTTTGTTTTTTCTTTTTACCCACTTTCAACCACAATTCGAGTCGGAAAGAACCCAACCAATTGTAGGGGAATGTAAGAAAAGATAAACTCACTGTTTATTTTTGGTGTTTTGTTTTGGCTTTGATATTGTTACAAGTAAGACTTTTGTGTTTATAATTCTTATTCGCTTTAGGGTTTTATTTGTATAATATTTTTGGCCTTTCTAAAATCTTTGGAAAAGGTTTCCTGATGAGCTGGCCTAAGCAACCAGTGAAATGCGCATAGAAGCTAGCTTTCCCTCAACAATAAATTTCAGTGTATTTATCAAATATGAAAAACTGGGAATTTAGTACGTCATACGGAAATCGTATGACGTTTGTGAAAAAAGTGGACATTGCAGTCTTTGCATTTATACCCCTCATTTGATGATTAAGTTTAAACCACTAACATTGGCCGCTTAAACTGGCAAATAAAAGTAATTAATCCACATCTTAAAAACTAAAAACACAGATTAAAGATGACTAAATCTCTAATCTCCATGTTAAAAACCCACCCTAAGTGTTAAACATTAGAATTCCTTACTCATATATGGTATTATGATCATTAATACAATCTGTTAGTTCTTTGTACAACTTTTCCTTCGAAATTTTGGCATTTCCGCCCAAGTCTTTGATACGACCTGCTAATGCCTTTATTTGAGCCGTAAGTATGATTAAGTATGCCGGTGGATACGTGTCATTGCCAAGATTTTGTATTGCTTGCAAAATTAAGCCATACAGTTGATACGAGTGTGCGTATAGAAAATTTCTCTTAGATGCCTTCCAATCCCAAGGATACCAGGCTGGATACATGAGTATTCTTTCACTTGAAAAATAAACCAGCATTTGGCTGCTGATAACGGCACAACAAAATAAACGTGCAAAAATCATAAAGCAGTTTCTAGCCGATTTAATACCCTCCTCCAATATGGCAACTTCTTTGCGTTTTTTGGCTCTGGCATCTAAACGTTGTAAAATTTCACGCACCCTGAGCAGTTTGTGTTTTACAAAAAATATATTTAAAAATTTTATATTGCACATCACATCCGTTGTTGTCATATAAAGATTTTCGCATAATTCGGTTATATTTTTCGAAAGTATTAAACTGACAAGCAGAGTGGTTGGAAACAACAATGTAACGGACATATTTAGGAAAATCGCGTAAGTAATGTACGGCTTATACCACCTAGAGGCAGGATTTGGTGGCTTTAAACCGAAAAATTTCCATAAAATCCAGTGGTACTTAAATGCCTGATAGGTGTCCACTTTATTCTTTGTGTGTGAAGGCATTTCTTTATTAGGACTCTATATGTAAAAAAAGTTATATATGAGTTTAATTTACTAATATGTAATTTTCTCCGAGAAAAGGGACCTTGTGTGTGAAAATGAAGTTTTGAGAAAAACTCATTTCCTCCTTTTTTTACAACCTTTTAGGTACCAGAATCCACTCTTAAGTCCAAACCCGTTTTTTTTAGCACGCTAGGTCTCTTTTCTCGGAGAAGGTCAACTGTAAGTTGATTCAAATTATACAAAATTTTATTTATTTACTTAAAATAATTGGAAACTGGGAATTATTTCCTTTCGAAGGTTACTTTATATTATATTCAACATTTTTTATTTTTCGAATTTATTCTATGAGGTAAATTTCAGTTTTGTATTTCATAAAGCTTTTTTGTAATTTTCAATTTTTCAGAAATGACTTTTTTATACACTACCAGACTATTATATTGTATCTTCTTGTTACATTTTACCTTACCTTTCCTTTGGACAGCAATGAAGTATATTGTATGTACAGAAAAATTTACAATTATTAGACACCAGCAGAATGTGAGATAAAGAAAATAAATTATAAAATAAAATAAATGTTATCGATTAAAAAAACACAACGTTAACTATTGTCGCTTATAGTGCATTTACACCTACGCCATGAACTGGTTTTAAGTTGTTTATGATGATAAACCAGCTTAAAAAACTTGTTAACCATACAAATTATGAACACGTTTGTAACTAGCTTTTGAGATAAACTAGTTACAAACCACCAGTTTTTGTTAATGCAACTCTGTTTCTTTAAATTTTGTTCTGGCAGCGCTAGTGATATTTAATATTTCCTCAAAAAAAAAAAAAATAATTGATAAAAATTTAATATGCAAAAAAAAATTGAAAAAATAAAATTACCAAAGAAAAAGTTCAAAAAAAAATACAAATTTAAAAGAAATTTTAGTTTTTTTTAAATAAGGACAACGGAAATAAAAGGCATGTTCATATGTACGTGCATCCACGTTTTTTTAAATAATGGGAATTATAATATTGTGTCTTGTCAAAGATAAACAACTTAACTGTCTAAAATGCTGATGTAAACGGTATAGTTTTTGAAAGTATCTTACGATAATAAACTAGTTTGAAAATTACAAGTGTAAATGCACTTTTAAATAACGAAAAAAAACTTATTAAAGTAACAGCTGACTGCAATCGACAGCGAATATTGTTAAAAATTTTACTGAATAGTAGATTCGATAAATTATCGTTATATTTATTTTAACGATACGATTATCGTTATAAAGGGAATCGCAATACTGAAAACAGATTTGTGCCGTCATTATCAAGTTTGTATGTATACAAAATTTTGAAGGAACAGCTAAGTTTTGCTTAAAATGTTGGTCTTTAATAAAATATCAAAACAAATCACATATCACCAGGAAAATCCGAGTTTCAGACTACGTTTGCACCTTAGTACGCGCGGAATATCTTGTGCTATCGAATGATGTAAATATTTTGTAAATAAACCAAAAACTCGGATTTTTGAATGCAACATTTCGAAAGTTTTAAAATTTTGATATTGGACCATTATTAACATAGGTTTTTTTGTAAATATCTTCGGAACTACATAACCGATTTAACGGTTTGCTATCTCGTTTTGAAAAACATGACAAAAAAAGCAAAAAAAAAATAAATATATGTTTATGTCATTGGTGGTGCAATATGAAAATGTGATTTTGCCACGCCCCTCCGAAAATCAAAAATCAGACTTAACAGTGTCACCCGCCTGAATATTCTGCAGATTCCCTGAAAATTTCATTAAAATCGGCCCAGCTGTTTTAGAGTCCATACGTTACATACATACACACATCCTATTTTATTTATATATATTTAAAAAGAGATAGATAAACGTTTGGCCAATAGCTTTCAACATCCGAACTGTCAGAGTTTGTTCTCATTAAAGGTACCGTCCAATTTTTGGTCATTCTTCTTCATCATCATCTTGTTCTACATTCACCACTAGGTGACAAAGCGCTAAGAGCTTTTCCTAAAGAAACCATGGTTCTAAAATCAAAATCGAGTTTCTGGTTTTTGACCTGAATATTTGGTGTTCAGGAAATTCGGAAAAATTCTACTTTTTTGGAAATTTTTATTTCAATTGATGAATAGTTGATCTGTAACGCTGAAAAAGGGCTTGTTTAAAAGAAAGTTTAAAAATTTAAATTTAAAAAGAAAATTCTGTACATAAATAATTGGCTTAAAGGTTTTTGTCAAAATAAACACAGTCAAGCTGGAAAAAATGTATTTTATTTTTTACTAAAACTCACTTTACTATTTCAAAAATTCACTACCTTTTTAAAAAGAAACTGAATAAAAAAATAAAAAAAAAATAACCATTTCAATAAAAATTTATTTTAAAGAAAAAACTTTTGCGCTTAATACGAGTTTTTGTTCATTATACCCTTCACCACAACTAGTGGTGAATGAGGGTATACTAAGTTTGTCATTCCGTGTGAAACTTTCTTGATATTGATCTAAGATCCCATAAAGTACCCAGCCAGCAAAATTCTTCAACATCCTGGAAAGCAATGCAAATGCTTAACTCACTGAAATGTCACTTAAGCGTAACGTGCCAACCTGTAGAAAATAGAATTTCATTACAAGGTTACGTGACAGTTGTAGATAGTGATGGGCAGCTTGTATTTTAAATGGAATGCGGGAAAGATCACTCTTTTTCTTTGGTCCTTTTTTCAGCAATAATATCTGTGGACTTTTGACAAAATAACTTACAATACATAAGTAAATATTTTCATTTATACAAATATATGCTTAGATGTATTAAAGAAACAATTGTATTAAATTCACATTTGCAATATAATTAATGTACATTTGTACCCTGCAAATATTATTGGAACACCTGATCCATTTCATGAAATGGACTACTCCATGGACTGGTCCGATGTAATGCAAGCATGGACATTTCATTGTTAAAAAGTGTTTGTAGTGAGACGACATGTCTTCGTTATTTAACGACATGTTTCCGTTTTTAAACAAAGTAAAAACTAATCCTCTTGTGTACACAATGGAGTAGCTTTAAAACTACTCTTTTGTAGTCCAAATATGGGATACATGGTCCTGCCCTGGGACTTCGTAATGTTAAATAGACCATGTTTTTTCCTTACGTTCCGGTTACTTTTGGGCTAGTCCTAGTCCCTTGTGGGGTACGTTTTACACGCGTGTTTGGACTGGCCCTATTATTTGCAGCGTATATATATGCTAAAATTAATATTTGTTTATTTAAAATCTAAAATATTAATATCAATTATTAAATTATTTTTGTATTTGTACTTACACGAAATTATGTTTTAATACCATTTCAACCACTTGGTACTTTTTCTGCACAGCGACCGTCATTTGAAAATTTTTAATTCCTATCACTGTGAAAAAGGGGTATTTTAAAGTAAAATAGGGCCAAGTTTATTAGTATGTATTAATTAAATACATAAGACTAAAATAAAAGTAATTTTTAATTATAAATCAATGTTTAAACTGAGAAATAATGCACAGGTACATTCCAATATTAGTCATATTATCAAAAAAAGAAGTTACTTTTACAAAAACCTGTGGTAATGTTTATCACTTGGAGTCCATTCTTCTAGCTCCGATTCGAGCAAATTGAGAGAAGAAAGCATGAACTCACATGTTTCTATGATTCAAAGGGATAAATTAAAAAAGGGTCACAAAAAGTGCCATTGGCATGAAAAAGTGTAAAAAGTGATACTTTAGTGTCACAACGGCAACACTGCTGACAGAATATTCTGGGTCCTTGATTAATTCTAAGTCCGCCTGTCTGTTTGATGAAATCACGTTTAATTTCAAACGATTTAAAAGAAATGAACAATAGGGTTGTCAAATTGTTTCTTGCTCTCCTAAGTAGTTTGTAATTGAATGCCAGCAAAATCGGCTTGGTAGATTTAGGCCTGTTTTCACGACATACCGCAAGCTAAAAGTACACTTTAACCGGCCTTTAACCTAAAGTGACAAATAAAGTAAATTAATGTTTATCTTACCGGGAAGGTTAAAGAAAAGTTGTAATAATGGAACACTTTTTATACGGCCAATAAAATAAGAAGTATGATATAAAATCACACCCTAAAAAATTGATCATTTTATTACAAAAACTAATATAAAACATAGTTGTGGAATGCACAAATTAATATAAGTTTTTGAACACATAAGTTTTATATGACAAAAAATTATACTAAGAAATTCCGTGAAGATCGGTCCATAATTTACCATTTGCCCCATATAAACCATATACTCCCAACAAACAGTTTAGTAATAAAATTTGCTCAGCCTTATAGTTTTATGAAACTATAATTCACTTTGTCAAATTTCGTAAAGATCGTACCATAATTTACCATAGATCCAATTTTAGGCCCAATTCGCCCAATATTCGTCGGTGGAGGGTATCAAAGATTCGGTACAATCGAATATGGCATTATAACTTGTTTTTAAATAGTGCTTATTTTTATTTACCTTATATTTCTAAAATGGAACAAACATGAAAATTTTAACGCGGCTCTCTCTCTTTTAGAAACGCGAGAATTACAAACTTTTTAAATTTCTCATTACCAACTTCGATGACGATAGTATTTTGTTAATCCACCGATTACTGACGAGGAATACTTGCACATATTCAGGGAACTGAGCGATTTCTACAATTGCTTAGTGCCCATTCACATAACATATACGATTTTTGTCGTTGCGATTCTTACCTTATGGACGAGAGGGGAGAGAGAAATTAGAAGGGGTAGACAAGCGAGTGTACTCTTCGATTTATTTTGTACGCTCATTCGTTCTCTCATTGTTCTCTCATTTGACGAAAAATGTATTGAAGTTCGGTTGCAAAAGAAAAAGTCGTAACGACAAAAATCGTACAATGTAAACAAAGGGGAAACGACAATAATCGCAACGACAAAAATCGTATAATATGAATTGGGACTTACCAATGTTTCCCGGCGTGCCATATAATATAATCGCGATGATATTTGGCAGTTACTATTGAAAACCGCAACAGACTACCACGAATAAATTTGATGTTTTTATTATTTTATTCGGCTTCTTTTGTTTAAATTAGTGAATTTTCGAAATAAAAAAGTGCGTTTTAATGAAAAATAGAATAATAATAAAAAATATATTGTATGTATAATTTTTTATACTCTCCACCACAATTAGTTGTGAAGAGGGTATATTAAGTTTGTCATTCCGTGTGATACTTTTTTATTATTCATCTCAGACCCCATAAAATATATATATTCTGGGTGCTTGAGTGTTTCTAAATCGATTTAGCCATGTCCATCTGTCTGTCCGTCTGTTGAAAACACGAACAACTCAACTTTCGAACAATTCAAAAGAAATGAACAAACTTGGTGCCAAATTGCTTGTAGTTATCCTAAGCAGTTTGGGATTGAAATTCAGCAAAATCGGTGCAATAGGACCTGATATATGAATCAAAATGTGGAACCACCACCTAATTATAATTTTGTTACAATAACTAACATAAATGGTGAAACAAGGCACGGAATGAGATAAGATTTTGCAAAAATTTGTTTTATTCGACTGGAAATCACGGTGCAAAATTTCGTGAAGATCCGTCTATAATTTACCCTAAGCCCCATATAAACACTACTCCCGGAAAAGAGTTTAGTACGCCTAAAACCGTAAAAATAATGCTATCATAACAAAATTTGGTACGTCACAGTTTTTTAGGACTAGAAATAACACTGTGAAATTTCGTGAAGATCGGTCCATAATTTACTATAGGCCCCATATAAAGCCCACTGAGCTGTCGGTGGAGGGTATCAAAGAGTTTGCACAGCCGAATTTAAATATATTTATTCATTTTGAGTTTTTGTATCAATTTTTTTCAAACAAATTTTCGTTTAATTATGTTTGGAAGCAATTTTTTTTTAATAAATTTTGAATTAAAATTTAGTAAAATTATTTTATTTATTTTTTGTGTAGCGAAATTGTAACAGTTTTAGGTTTTTTACCAACTATGAATATTTTGACCAAAAGCTTTAAACCAATTATTTATGTATAGAATTTTTTAAAATGAGCACAAAAATAGAATGCTGAGCAAATTTCCTTTTAAACAAGCCCTCATTAAGCGATACAGATCAACTGTTCATTAATTACAATAAATATTTCCAAATAAGTAGCATTTTTCGGATTTCCTGAGCACCAAATTTTCAAGCCAAAAACCGGAAGCTCGATTTTGATTTTAGACCCATGGTTTCTTTCGGAAAAGTTCTTAGAATTTTCCTTAGATTACGATTTTTCTATACGCTTGGTGGTCAAAAAAATTTACCCACCCTAATGACCAATGTACATCGATTTCTTGCAAAAAGTTAAAACTGAAAAATTTTGAGTTGACTCTCTTTAGAGGAACCAGCGGCGAAATTACACAAACATTTTATGTTCCAAAAATAGCTGCAGGAAAATTTATCAGTTTATGGATAGTTACACGGCAACACAGGCAAACAAATATATTGTCGCAACGTTTGTGTGACTGTCACACAATTTCACACAAAACCAAAGATTTAACCGAAATGCGTTATATTTAGAGTTTTTTTTCCCGGAGTTTTTCGATTCCCGGGAAAACGGGAATTTTTTTTTAAATTTCCCGGGATCCCGGGATCCCGCTCCATATAAATAATACAAAGTAAATTCATAAAATAGATAAAATATTTTAAATAAATATGTTTTATAAGCATATAAATTTTAAATAAATATATTAACATTTTTAAAGAGCTTAGGAAATAACCTAAAGATGCACTCAATGCGTTTAGAAATTCGGCAACGAGTATATTTCTTATTTTATTTACTTATTACCATGTTTCCGAAACATTTCGTTCACTTTTTTTGCCGAGATTGGACAAATAGTTTAAAGTGCAAAAGTTAAAAGTTGTTGCATATTTCTAATTCACAATCCGAAGTAATTTTTCTTTTTTATAAACAACGTCTATATCAGTCAAATGTATGTCAAGGTTGATGCAAAAAATAGCATCAAACGGACTTCTTCTTACAAGATCCACCTGTAATCTTTAGGACAATGTGTTTTTAAAATTGTATATTGCAGAATCTTACACGAGTTTCCATAGTTTTTTTTTATTTCTGTTTCCCAGCACTTCCCAGTTATATAAGCCGTCACAAAATGAAACAAATTTTTGTTTATTACCTTATTAACATATCGTCATATCTCACCACTTTTTTTTTAATTTTAAGTTAATTAAGCAAAGTGTTCCTTTTTCTTTCTTGTAACAAAACATCAGTTTTTATCTCAAACTGAACCGAAGTTATAGCAAAAGATATGTATCTTCAAATCGGTACATTTTAACTTTATTCGCATTTTGCCATTTTGTAGATATGTAGATTGCTGCAATAAAGGAGCGATATTTTTGGATTTCTCCTATTTGTAAGACTTGTCCATGGACAGTTAAAATTTACTGCCTGCATCTTATTTTGAATTTATGTTCTTTATAAACTCTTCACTTCACTAAATTTATTAATTATCAACTGTAGCACGGCACATTCTGCTTTTGGTAAATTTATTTCGTCAGTAGACATTGATTTACGAACGTACTCACTTCTTGTTATTGATCTAATCGACAACCCATCAACAGATGCTAATTTTTAGAGAATATAAAACAAAATTTCAAAGTATAAATAGCTTTTTTCTGAAACTATGAGGAACTTTTATTTCCCGGGATCCCGCAACAAAAATCCCGGGAAAACGGGAAATAAAATAATTGAAATTCCCGGGAATTCCCGGGACGGGAAATCTCGGGAAAAAGCCCTAGTTATATTATTGAATTTTGAAAATGTTCCTGGAAAATTTTGTAAATTCTTTTTCTTGCTGCAATAACTCGTCAATTATAGAAAATGTAACTAAATTTAATGGCACCTAGACTTGCCCAAAGTAATTGTAAAATTAAATTGAATTTGCACTTGAACACCAAATTTTTTCGTTTGTATGACAAACCACTTATTTATAAGTTGAGTTGTGCTAACGTTCGCAACGTGTATGGCCAAGGTTTTTAAGTTATTTTATAGTACTTTAAAACATTTACAAACAATTTTTAAGATTTCCGAAATTAATTTAAATGCCAGCCGATAATTTGTGTTTTCACCAAAATTCAAAACCGAAGTGCAGTTTTTATTTAAATTGAACGTGTATTTATATGAAAAACAAAATCCTTTTTATCAGAAGTTCCCAAACTTTTAATTATTTCATGTTTTTAGTTTAGAAATACGGATTTAAAGATAAAAGAAGGTTAAGTCGAGCTGGTTTGACCTTTTAATATTCCACATCATTTGCAAATATTTATGAGTCATTGCCAGTTTTTTTTAAACAATTGTATAGGTAATGACAATTTGCTCTTTGACGCGAAAAATGTTCTCACTGATAAAAAAAACTGTACTGATCCACCCACCATCATATGTGCGTTTGTCACTTATAAAAAGTTAAATCGATCGATTTTTCAACGATGCTTGTCCGTCTTGTTAAAAAGAAGACTAATTAAATGGGTGAATGTCCTTTGCTTAAATTAAAGACAAAGCGACTGAGTGTGCCACCTATTCCGGTTCTAGTGTTGCGGCTTCCAACAACATGTAGGCATGTTAGCCGAAGTACGGCAAAATATACAACTGAACGATACTTGGTATAAAACAAGAAGTGTTGAGCTGCTTGGGAAACTCAAAGCAGAAGAATTGCCTCTTGCCACCCCAAGTGGATGGCAGACAGAGAGCTTTCCGCGCAAATGCGCATCTGAAAGACCCCATCCCCCTTTTACTGGTTAAAGTTGATAAAATTACTTTGGTAAAGTATTCTTTATTTAACAATTTGAAATTGCTGAACACTTTAGTTCAACACTTAAATGTCATTAATATCTAATTTGATTTTTTGATTTGTTTCACACATAAAATATTGCTTTATACCCCCAGCACAACAGTGGAGACGGTATTATGCGCTTATGCTGACATTTGTAACACCTTAAAATATTGGTCTTAACGATTTCCGTCCAGATGGCTGGAGATCGCAAGTTTAGAGATAGTTTTCTCATGATCAAAAAAAAAAAAAAAAAAAAACGCCACAGCCAATAAAGACACATGGCCAATCATGGACCCGGCAGAGCTAAATTATCTAAATATCAACATCTACTTATATGAGTTGTTTTCGTCTTAAAGCGATTTTGGAGAAGGGGTTTATAGTCAATTCTGGACCTGCCACAACAATGCCATAGCATAATCCCTATTATTAAAGTGCATGCAGACAAAACCTTAATCTTTCTTTGAATTTAAACTGTGTTATATCAAAAAGGCGGCTGCTACCCAAAATTATATCTCGTATCACAGGAAACAGTTGACCCAGAGGTAGTGCTGGGAAACTATCGAATGTACTAACGATATTAAGGATAGTCTTAATATATCGAAAATATCCATAGGAAAAATTTCGATATCGATATTATTATTAAACATACAGCTATGAAAAGAAAATTTACTTGCTAATAATTTTCCCAGAATTTTTTGATACGTTCCGTTTGGATTTTAATTACACCAGTCAATATATAATACAATATGCAAAAAAATTTCTTTTGGCCAATGGCCACGCCCACAGTGTTTAAATTTACACCTTTTTCTCATTTGCTTGCACAAAATACTTTGATTGAGTTTCGTTCTAATATAAATACTTAATAAGTATATAAAAAAACCGGAATAAAGTAAAAGAAAAATACCTGGCCAGGCCCCGGTATACTCTTAAGGGTTAATAAAAGTACCTGTATATAAAAACATTTTATAACATACAAACAAATATATATCGAGCCCTAATAGCAAAAATGATGTAACCAACAAAAATTAAATTTTACAGGAGAAGGTTTTTTTTAAATATTTTTGCTTGAAGTCTAGGGTTTCGTTTGAAATTGCTTTTGATCTTATTTCTTAACGGTACTTCCCAGAGATATGAGATTTTTAGAGATGATGCAAATGATCAAAAGCTATCGATTTTTATCAAAAAACCAATATCTTAAATGTTGTTGGTTACATAATTTTTGCTATTATGGCTCGATATGTATGTAGTTTAACTTTGATATTTTCAAAACCGAAAACCGAACCTAAACCGACCGGTTTAAACCATTTTAAAAACGAAGCCGCGGTTTCACATTTTTACGGTTTTTAGCAAACTGTAATCCTTATGGGGTTGATTTTCAAATAAATCTTTACGTAGTTTATTTGTTCCTACATGCCGTCGATGTATGTTACAAATATAATCAAGTTCCTAATCGGGACTTATTTTTTTGTTTTATTCAGGTATTGAAATTAATTTTAGTTATTATACAAATGTAATACATAATAAAAACAAAAAGATACTTTCTTACTGACTCCATTACAAGTTTGTCATCTTATTTAAAAACAACGAAATGTAGAATGATGAAAAATTAGTTAAAAGTTTTCCTAATCAAATACAAATATTCATTCGATAGTAATATCGATATTATCGATAGTGAACTATATGTTATGTTATTACTTTCGTCTTTTGCCATACAGACTTTTTAATATATGGAGTTACAATTAAGTTAATATTTGTAAAACAATACTAAGAATATGTTACCTTTTGCGAGCAAAATCAATTTTGGAAACAGCACTCTAAGCTAGCGAAATGTTATTCGTAGGGCAAATTAGTGAATTATGATTTCAAAAAACGAAATCAGTAAATATAAAATTTTGACTTGGTAATTGAATTAATATTTTTAATTAGGCTTAAATTTTCGGATTTTCGGTACTTAATAAATAAATTTCTTTAAAAAAAAATCCAAATTGTGAAAAAAATTACGAAAAATTATATTTAACAAAGATATTGACAGAATTGATTGAACTCCTTTCTCAAAAGTATTAAAAATACCGCTTTTTGCATTTTAGTATTGAAATTTTTAAGCGCGAAAACGACGGCTTACTTCGAAAAATGACTAGCACCATTGAGTTCAGCGAACTCAAATTAGCTTTACCGGCACGGTGTCAAATTTTAGCACAGTGTAATTAATCAAATCTTATTCTAAGTCTTATGTTTATTCCCAGCCAATGCCGGACGAAAATAATCTCCACAAATAATGTTCCCCCATGGCGGTAATCACACTGCCAATTGTAGAGGATACCCTGTATAAACTATCGTCAAGAATTCGCCTGGACCGAAAACTAATCCCCCTCATGCAGGTAACAAATCAAGTAAACGCTAATGTCATTCAGGCTCCGCAGCCTAGTAAAAACAGAACCTCCTACGCTAACGTCCTAAAATCAAACCATGTGCCAATGCAATTTGCTTCGCCAATTAATGATGAAACTCCAGTTTCTAATTTAAGTCGTCTAGAAAAATCCATGGAAAAATTAGTGCAAAAAGTAAATAATTTTACAAACACAATTGGTAATATGTTGCAGGAAATTCTTAGAATGCAATCGATGTTATTGCAAGCCGTACTTAACAAGCCATGAACTGTTTAAAAATTTGTTTTTGGAACGCAAACGCAAACGGCATCCGCCAACATAAAAATGAATTAGAATATTTTCTTCATGATGCCATGATAGTTTCTGAAACTCTTTTGACCTCAAGAAATACGTTTAAAAGTAATGGTTACATACTATATGACACCAAGGACCCTCGAGATAGAGCTTGTGGACGTTCTGCCATTTTGATAAAAACCCGAGCCAAACACTACTTAATGTGTGATCATCGTGAGGACTATCTGCAAGCAACAAACGTTTGTGTTGAAGACCTAAACCGAAACATAGTAATTTCATCTTTATACTCTCCCCCTAGATTCTCAATATCAGAAAGCCAATAATGTGAATATTATAAATCACAAGGACCCTGTTTCCAAGCCGCTGGGCGATTATAACGCTAAACATACCTTCTGGGGGTCACGACTTATAACACTAAAGGGTCGTGTTTTGCTTAATACAATCTCTAAACTGGATTTAAATGTGGTCGCGAGCGGACAACCCACATATTGGCCTACTGATCAGCAAAAAATTCCAGATGTTATCGATTTTGGCGTGGTTAAAAACATCCCCATAGAAACGATTTATGTTGAAGCTTCCTTAGAGTTATCTTCTGAACACACACCTACAATTGTTACTATAATTAACCCCAATAGAATTGTATCCCCGACTGGTAACTTAGCGACGTCAGCCACACAAATTAATTGGTTAAAATATACAAAATTTCTCAGTACCCATTGCACAGAAAATATTCCGCTTAGTACACCGGAGAATGTGGATCCAGTGATGTTAACTTTTATTTTTTCATTACCGTACGGCCCTCTAAAAATTACCATTTTTGTGAAGAAATGTGCTGTTTCCAAATGACAGGCGATTGATTGTAATATAAAATTAATAATATACAAGAGTAATTTCATTTGTCTTATTTTACACTTATTGGTGTTACAAAAACATTTATAGGAACACAATGTTCTTAATTTTTTTTGTTATAATATTTATCGATGTATTTTAAAATTGAAAATCACCTCTCAAAAGTTAAAACTTTAATCCCTACATATCGACCCCTTTGCGCGAAACTATCGTATATGCCAATTTTTTTGAAATTGAGTTTTTGAAGCCATCTTGTTCTACATTCAAAGAGACGTCACCTGACAAAATATTGTAGGCGGATTCCACTTCGTTGCTCCAAAAATTTAATGTGTATTTTCATTTTGATATTGCAAGCGAAAGCAGAGAAAAGTAGAAAAATGGCTGTCCTGTAAAATTTGATTTTTTTTTTTTTTTTTTTTCAAATTTATTTACAAATTAATTCATTTACAATTGTTGGTCTCAGCGCCTTAAAGGCATTGTTGAGACAAGTTGGCATAATATTATTTTTCGTAAAAATTATATGTTAGTACAGAAAAAAAGAAAAATAAAAAAAAAAATATGTATTTCAAAAAGTTAATTAAATTAATTTGAGATCATTTAAATCAATAACATTATATAAAAAGTTCATTTATATATTGCCGAATGTGTTGCTTAAGAAGTGTTTTAAAGACGGAAATTCTATTTTCATTTTTTAAAATTAGGGGTAATTTATTAAATTCACGACTACCCATAAACTCCACGCGCTGTTTGGTAGTTTCTAACATACGATAATTTCGCGCAAAGGGTCGATATGTTAGTACGTATATTTATACCAAACACCCAAATTTCTTTAAATTACCGTATTTTAAATAAAATTACCATGCTACCTTTTGCGCCCAAAATTACCATAAAAAAGGGTTATTAACGTACGGTTGACATCGCTGTGTGGATCGCTTTATTGGTAATATCGACAGTTATCTGAAACTAGCTGTTCAACATTCCAGGACTGCCCCCAAAAAAACAAAAAATCATCATATACTTAACATGTATTTGCACATTTTCTTAAGCCAACTTAAGCACATTATGGTTGGGCCTTAAGACAGTTACTGCAGCTACTGTTTGAGAAAATTAACCCCAAATTTTAAATGAAAATAGATGTATTCCTAACCGTCAATTAGGCTTTAGAAGAAAACACAGCACAATTGAACAATCTCATCGAAAAGTAAATGTCATAAGAAAAGCATTTGAAGAAAAAAAATATTGCTCAGCACTCTTCATCGATGTTTCGCAAGCTTTTGATAAAGTCCGACATGAAGGGTTATTACATAAGTTGAAGCAAAATTTACCAGCAAACACAAAAAAGCTGTTAGAAAGCTACTTTTTCGGTCGTAAATGTACTATCAAAGAAGGAATTTTTTTAAGTGGACGCTGGAGTCCCACAAAGCAGCATCCTGGGCCCTCTATTATACTTCGGACATGCCAACAAACAACTACACCTAAACTTCAACATATGCAGACGATACAGCTTTTCTAAGCGTCCACGGAAACCGTTCTGAAGCATCTCGTTACTTATGATATTTCAACTAGAAAAATCGTTAAGACAATGGAGGATAATGGTCAATGAGCAAAAATGAGTACATGAAACATTTACCTTCCGACGGAAATCATGCCCCTATAAAAATCAATAATCAAATAATTCCTCAACATTCGCATGTAAAATATCTCGGTATACATCTGGATCGGCGATTTACGTGGAAATGCCATAAAGAGGCAAAATTAACTCAAATGAAACTAAAAGCCATTCAAATTCATTGGATTATTAGAAGAAATTCTGCCCATAGACTCTTTTGCAAGCTTCTACTTTACAACTCTATCTTAAGGCCTATCTGGTGCTACGGTATTCAACTATGGGGTACTGCCTCGGCCTCTAATATCGAACAAATTCAAAGGCGCCAAAATAAACTCAAACATTCATAATTATCTCAATGTGCATTAGTTAAAACTATGATTACAAAATATGCACTTAAAAATTTAAAAAGGCTAGAACTACACCCAAATCCCCAAGCTCGAAATATTTTAAATGTATGAAGATTCAATAGGTAAATATTGAGAAAAAGGGAGACAAAAACGGGGGATTTGTTAAAATTAAACTTAATTAATTTAAACATTTGTAATGGATTATTTGTTATTTTTACTCCCAGCAATTATGTATGATGTTATGTCTTTCAATATAAGTGAAATGAGTTCCACAGCTCTTTACTAGCACGTAGAATCTGTCATAACATAAAAGTACTTATTTTAAAAATAAAAATTTGCACATAATTCCATTTAATTTCGCAATATCAAGTATTTGATAACCAGGGAAACCAGAAATATGTGCTAAAAAACACGTTTTATGCGCATTAAATATGCAGTAAAAGCTTGAAAATATGCCCTGAAAACTGTTCAAAATATGCCCCGAAAAATTCAAAAATTGCTTATTTGAAAACAAAATGTTCAATAATTTAATAACAGTTCCATTTAATAAAAACAATCCTAAAATTATAGTCGGTAAAGCTTAAACTCCATAGTATGTATATACAGACGAATTTTCGAGATTTTACCCTATTTGGAATCGATGGGCCGTCATCGGCTCACAAAAACAGAGTTATGTTAATTTATATAAGAGTTATTGGTGCCGAATATTATCTAGATATTAACACCCATATGAGATTTTTTCGTCTAAAAGGGATTTTAGGGACTGCCGCTAAATTGTTTATTAATGTTAACATTTAAAAGAAAGTTAAATCTTTTTATTTTTATAGTTTGTCATTCCGTGTGAAACTTTTTGATTATTCATCTCAGAGCCTCATATAAACACTACTCCCGGAAAACAGTTTAGTACGCCTAAAACCGATAAAAATAATGCTATCATAACAAAATTTTAATTGAAACTGTTACTCAAGCTAGTTTAAATTGCTAAATATTTTAATATAGATCTAAACCTCAAACCAACCAATTTTAATGCTGATGTCTTTTTTTATAAAGATAAATTAATAATAAATAGACATCATATAGATATCCCTCCTGAAATATTCGAACAGTCAGTGGAGGGTATTAAAGATTCGGCACAGCCGAATATAGCACTATAACTTGTTATATATGGGAGCATTTGCAGTAAAATATTTTTGGGGCGAATTTAATCTTAAGACATACCGACATAATTAAATGGTTTATGGACACAAAGATTATAATTTGTAAAAAAGTATTTATGAGGAATATGTGAAATTGTAGACTCACTATTCTCACTACATATTTACATGGACTTCGTCCCCATTACATTTAAAAAGTGTATTAATAAAATTTGATCAAATTATCTACAAGATTGCAATTGCACTTTGAGAACAAGGTTAACATTGACAGACAACTAGCCAGACGGACGGATGGACATCGTTATATCACTTTAACAAAGTGATCCTGAGTCGATATACTGAAAGATTGACCCAGATTTCTATGTATTACACACATCGACAAAAACCTACATAAAATTTTTAAGTTTAAAATAACATTCATCTTTAACGACAACCTGCAGTGTCTTGCAATTTTCGAGTAAAAATTAAATGTTGATGGTGAAATTAAAGCAACACGTAGGGTATAAAGATATTTTTAAGACAGAAAAGAAAATATTGCAAAAACAAAAAAAAAAAATTTTATATGGCATCCAAAAAATTAACATGTATAAAAATATGCATCAAAAAGGCAAAAACATGCGCTAAAATCTTAAAAAATTCTGCAAAAAGGCTCATTCAACCAAATTATGCAAAAAAAGCTCTAAGCGGTAAAATATGCACTAACAAATCGATGCCAAAATTCATAAAAAGCTCTAAAACGGAAAAATATATTGTTTCTGCCTTCATTGATCGCACAAGGAAAAACATGAAATTGCATATTTTTGGTTTCCCTGTTGATAACCAATGAGTTCGCGTTTTCTGGTAACAACAATATGTCACGTCTTGGCGGCTGTAAACCAACAAAATACCATAAAATCTAGGGATTTTTATCTGCATGTCATATTTTTGTTTCACTCAAATTCATTGTAGCTCGCAGCTGCGGTCATAAATGGTGTTTGTTTTTATCACTTGGTTTAATATTTATCTTGGAATAAAATACTCTCAAAAGTAACATTTAATGCCATTCGAAATGATGCCGATTACATGCATGATTTTTTGCAATAATACAAGACTATTAAGTCTTACGAGGATTTAAAGGAATGGATTGGTACATTTTATAGTGAAAAGTGTCTGTGTGTGCGTAAGTGCAGACAGTACCCTGCAGAAATTAAAAGTTAATTCTCTAAATGCCACAAGTACAATTACAAGAGCAATAAGTACTAACAGGGTAATAGTTTTTATGAAGAAATACCAGCGCATATGAGTACCAGTACTTGATGAAGTTCAAGGGCACTACTTGTAGACTGATAGAACTTTTTGTAGCAAAACTAAAATTCCAGTACATACTTCTATTTTGATTCAGTTTCTTTAATTTGATTTCAAATCATTTATTTATGGCATTTTTATTCTGACAAATTATTAAATGCAAAAAGCACCCAATTGGTCCCAGTGTACTAATTAACGTCTAGAACAAATAGTACTAGTGATGTTATAGAAAAGTTTACAGTTGAGAACTAGTACTGGTTATTTTTGTACTAGTTTGGTACTAATTAGGTACTACTTCAATCTCCTGCAGGGTAGTTTAAGGTGACTGAATTTAACAAAATAATAAATTTGCAAAATGTAGAACAATTAAAGTAAATACGTTGTTATTCATACGTAAATGCTGCGGACACGCAAACGGTCGAATTCAATGGTTGGTAGTTACTAAAAATACGCAAACGTGTTGAAATGTGTTTTAAGAAATCACAAAACAGAAAATTTGACTAAATTTTTATAATTTCAAAATTTATGGTATTGCTATTTGTGCATTTAGTATAATAGTTAGGGTTTCAAATTTCCCGGACGTTCGTTTTCTATTCCCGGGAAACGAAACAATAGAAATCTTATTCGCGGGAATCCCAGGATTCTTTGAATAAAACAATGATTTCATTAAATGAGTGCAAGACAAAAGTTTTTACTTTTTTAAAAGAATATACACTTATACAACGGTCTAAAAAAATTAGCTTTATTAATTCCACGTTTGACGTTGGTTTTATAGTAAGAAGCGCCATGTATAAAGATAATGAATTTGTTGGCCTGTTGCCCGTGACTTCATTAACGTCAAATTCTTCTTTTAAGATTTTTTTAGGCTTTTGTATTTTCTTTTCATTTATTTTTTAGAATTTGTAGATGATTCAGGCGTTCGTGTATTTTGTACATTTTCATTTTCTACTTCAAGAAACTTTTTAGACATTTCATCAGCAATTTAAAAGACCGTTGATTTATTGGCGTAGGAAAAATAGTTAGATTTGTAGGTAGTTTTTTAGCAATTTTACTAAAGAATATAATTGTATTGCTCGTTTTTGATTTTAACGATGCTTACAAATTAAAATTTCAAAAAAATTTAAATTATAATTCGCGAAAATTGCCGGAAAAAATTGTCAGGTGAAGACCCCATGTAAAGAACCTATGAAATTGATATTTATGTTGTGTTTGATTTCGTCATCCAAAGAATTAAAATGAATCTTTTAAGACATTTGAATTAATTAATAAAAAAGATTTTTGTTTCAACTATGTATTTATTAAAATTAAATCAATATTTGGTTATGTTTTAAATAAACTTTTCTTTTGTTTAAAAAGAGTTGTTTTATTGAAGAACAATTTTTTTTTAGTCCAAAATGTGGATTATACTAGGATTCACTTATTATCCCTAAAATGGCTAATAAAAAATCGCTTATAGTCCATAAAAGTTGTGCAACTAAGTTGTGGACTATAAGCGAAAATTACGTCATAAATTTTAGCTCATCTAATTCAAATGTAGTTTCGAAGAATATAATCAGTATTGTGGTTAGGGTTCTGCCAAAATATACACGAGTGTTACTATGTAATGCATTTTCGATCTGAAAATGTGTACTTAGCATGGGGAAAATGTTTCAAAAATTCAATAAATGAAAAGAAGAACATTAATTACTCAATTTTATTTATTTATATAAAAAAAACAAAAATTTTGTGAAAATGAGCGAATACACTTAATTGTGAATAAATTCGAAAAAAATCAATAGATTTTAATGCCCGATATCTCATTAAATGTGGCTTTGCGATAAAACAATAAATCTGAAAATTTTAACTCCGCTACTAAGCCGATTGAAACGCAATATATAAACGGATTAAAGGTTATGTAAATATAAATTAGTTTATTTTAATAATATCGGACAAAACCGTTTTTGAGTTATCATTAATTATGTGGAGAAAAGTCTTAAAATATTTATAATTTTACTTAACATTTAAAAAAAAAACTCTCTATGGAATGTAAAATTTGGAACATATTTGTACTACTTGACCCACAATACATTAAATAAAATAAAATTGTATAGTGGTTATTCAAGCCTTAAAATTTTTTCGATTTTGTTCCCTTGTGTGATTAGTGTTTATTTATAGACTTTTCGGTCTATCCTAAGGCTGCAATAAGCATACAAACACATATCCGCTCTTAAATTTAAAATGTAAAATATCACTTACATCCCTCTCTAAGATTTGCTAAAAGTTTTCGCTCGTTTTAATACCACCCTAATGTTGCTTATTCACATTTCTCATGCAGTCATTACAATTGTAAAACAATTTTCAAGTTAAATTATAAATTACAATCAGCTGCAAATCTTCACGCATTAAAACAATTGTTAACAATTGCACTTTGCTAATTTTCAACTTGTTTTAATACGTTTTTAGTTGGTCCTTCAAGATAATCTTTGAACTAATTATAAAACTTTAAGTTTTCTGTTAAAAAAAACCTTTTTTTATTTGGTATTCAATCATAGAGAAAACTTTTAAATTTTCAAGGAATTACAGAACAATTTGTTTTAAAGAGTTTTCAGCTTAGGAATTTAAAATTAAAAATTTAAAATATGGTATTTGATTGGGACAATAATTTTCTTATATGCTCTATCACATCAGTGCTGCCAGAAGTAGGAAAATAGAACCGTTGGGGGGAAATTGCACAGATCTTAAAAATTCCATTGAAATTTTTTTATTCACTGAAATAGACGTAACTGTTATTTTTGAATAATAATAAATTTTTTTGAAATTTTTTTAAAAGTTTGAACACATTGTACAAAAATTTCGAACTTTAAAGTTTCTCCCTTTTGGCCCGTTTGTGCAGAATATCTGCATATGAAACAATGTGTTCTTCACATCTGTAGTGGAAAATATTATGTTAGTTAGATCCTTTGTAACAGAACTTGGTGGCACTTTTCTTAAAAATCGTTAAAAAAACACCTCTTAGGGTGTGTGTGAAACGGTAGCAAAGTACTCATGGAAGTAAATTTTTGACACTGATGAGATGAATAAAGTTTGACATTAGCGTAGAAATTTTTGACAATTTTAATTCACCATCGAACTTTGCTACCGTTTACCACACACCCTTAGGGCCATTATTACAACTTGCCAATAGTTAAAAGTCGGATTTTGTTGGACCGATAAATAGCTTTGCATTATTACAACTTCCATTTTTTATTGCTGTTATTTTCAATAATAATAATATTTAATAGATGAAAACATAATAAATGAAGGTTTTATAATGCAAAGCTATTTATCCGTCCGACAAAATCCGACATTTAACTATTGGCAAGTTGTAATAATGGCCCTTAGAGGGAGATTGCAGGTATGAAATGTTTTACAACAATTTTGCCCACGAAATATTACTTGTTAGAATACACCAAAGCCGAAAACTCAACACAAACAACAGAAAACCGCCAAATTGATTTTGGTCTCCTAATCGCAGTTGTGGTTTTTGTACTGGAGTCAGAGTCGGGGTTGAAGTACCTACATAAACTCGCGACTCCGACTTAAAATTTTTTTCTAATGTATCCCTAAATAAAAATTCTTGTAAATTTGCGATGCGATATTTAAAATGTCGATTTGAACTTATTACAGAATAGTTTTCCTTGCTATATTTAATAATTTAAAGGTACTGAATAGAAAAAGGTTTAAAGTCAAATAAGGACCACTTTCATAAACATTAGGCATCAATGTAAGTGTAGGAGTTGGAGTCGGAATTGAAAAATTTCAGTGGTTGGATTCGTAGTCGGAGTAAATGCCATTTTTTGACGACTCCGGAGCCCTGATATACAGTTTAAACAGTAATGAAATGTTTTAATATTTAAAAAAGAAATACGTTTAAGGGATAAACAAAAAAAAAACAAGGATCGTGATGCTGATAAGATCAGCAAAACACGCATCGTAGAAACGCTGGCAAAGGGTGTTATAAAACGCTGATTTAAGCACGAATACGCGACGGGTAATGGTGGAGACGGAGTGGCATGAACTACTTCTGTCGAAATTTATACTGATATGCCGTGCCGCCGTCATGGCCTTGGATTCCTCCCTCCTGATAACACACAGCCTTCGACTGCCGCACATCTCTTAACGAGATGGATAAGTAGTTTTACATCAGGTCACAGAAATATACTGGGGAACATTAGCGCAGATGATCTTGTAAGAGTTGACACCATACCACGGGTGCTACTGGAATTGTAAAGCGTCAGGGTACCTCTGTTCTCCTGATAACGATAAATGGGCCGCGAACACTAAATGTTGGATTACCAGACAATTATAGCCCCGCATCACGATCACGTGCGTACCATTGTTGTACTACCGATGCATAAAAGGTACGTATTATTTTTAGTATCGGTTATTACGGGAAATTATCTTAAAGGTAGGAAATGACAGCGTCTGGTAGCAATACATTTTGATTACTGCCGCAGTTGAGATGACAAAAATGCGAAGAAGAACGTGAAATACCTACTCGGTCACTGTACTGCACTGGCGATAGGGTTGCCAGACGGCCTGGAATCGCCTGTATTGTCCAGTTTTTTTGGATCTTGGCCAGGCAAATATGACAAAATCCTATACTAAGAAAAAAATTGTAAGGAAAAAATTGCTAATTTGCCGACAGGCATTCCTATTAATAAGATACGGTCCCAAAATGCGTATTGACTTAAGCCCACAATTTTAATAAGACTAAGTTTTTATGAAATTTCAAATGTTTACAAAATTTTTGCTTACAACTAAATTTATAGTGTTATTTAAATTTTCAAACAACCATACAAAAAAATATATGTGGCTAAACAAAAAGTTATCAGCCATGTTCGGGAAATCGAATTCGATTGAAATCAAAATCGAAAAACTTTGAAAATGATCCAGTGCTTAAAATTCATTAAATAATTTTTTTTATGTACTTCATACTATGAGTAAAGCTTATCTTCATTAAAACTTATCTTAAAATAAAAAAAAGAAACGACGGTAATTTAAACCAAAATTTAACTAAAACATGTCTGCTTATGTAATTTTTATTTGATTTAAATTATTATAAACCAAGTCGAATTTATATATACGGTGGCAGCAATACTACAACAACACAAACACCACAGAAACATTAGCTGTTTTTTGCATTGCATTGCATTATTAGTGTTTTTGTAAATAAAATGTTATGAATCCAAAACAAATTGGTCAAAGGCAGGCTTTTCGCTGTCACTTGTAGTGAATTCGCTTTGATAATTATTTTGCAATATGACATACGATTGAATTTTTAGTGTTTCGTTTCGTTGCATTTTAAAGTCTGATGTAAAATTTAACTTTTTCTTAGAGTGAATTTTTTCTTTTGTCCAGTTATTGTACTTTTAGTATCTGGCAACCCTAACTGGCGAGTAGGTAGGCGAGTAGAGTCCGAAATACGATCCGCTACCTTCGACGGACTGTATGCTAACTCTGGCGTTGCGCTGGAGTGCACTTTGAATTTTGGTTGAAGTTCGGTTTAGTGAAACTTTAATTTAATAATCATCATTATATAACTTACTATTGGTCTTGTATAAATCCTACTCGCTTTTAATTCGAAGCAAATTCAGCTTTGTTATCAAATAATGAGCATTGTGGTTATTTTTGTCGATCTGTTCATGGGTTTCAATCCAAATTTTGATATTCCAATTAGGCTGTAGTTCATTAAATTTAATTTTCGTTAAATAATTTTTATGAAGAAAGGAATTTTACATCATGAAATCAATTAAAATTTATTTCTAATTTTTCATTCTTGACTGCCGCGGGAATCGATGTTTCAATTGCAACCACTCAATTCTTCAGAGGAATTCCCTGTTTAACACTCACAGCAGTCAATAGTCAAACATCAATCGTTAAACCAAATTGTATTTAACCCTTTAGTGGATCGAAATTTGCTTTGAATGATTATCTATTTAAATTGATTTATATGTTCTTCCTTACTTCGGTTTTGTAGAACTTTTATTCAAGAATTCTTCTTGGAAGGCGAAAGAACATTTTTCCGTGGCTCATGGTTTTGTCTTTCTTTCCCCTGTTGATAATTTTCAGCACAACTTGAAGGACAAATGAAAATATTGAGCTCGCGCCTTAGCCTTTAACATAACACTGTGCTCGAAATTGACACTTTTTTTAGACGAGCTGAGCACTTGTCGTTTTAACCTAATTCGGGTACGCTGAATCCAGTGGTGCTAGCCGTTTTTTTAAGTTAGCTCTGGTTTTCGAGATATACCGTTATTTCGAAAATGAAGGAGGTTGCACACATATGTTCGCGTAACTCAAAAACGACTTAGCTTTTAAAAAAATACTAAAAATACGAAATTCCGCAATAATTTTCTTAAAGAAAAGTACAACTTTATTCTAATATGCGCAGTCGTTTTAGAAACATAATTTTTTTTAAAAAGAACATTCATATTTTAAGAAGACATATAAAAAAGCGAAGCTGCAAACAAAGCAAGTATACATGATTAAAATCTGTTAGCAACTTTTGATTTTCTTTTACAAAATTCGAAACACGAATGTTGCTGTCCGTGTGAACATGATATAATAAAAAAATTTAACAAGTTAAGAGTTCAGCTGTATTGAGATAAATAGCAAAATGTCGAAAATTTTAATTGAAGTAAAAGAAATTAATTAAAGAATTAAATTAACACTAAAATAAAATTGCAAAAATTATTTTCATTAATATTTTAATATTTTTAATTTTCTTATTCGACTTTATTATTTAAATTTATATTAATTTGGTTAAGCTTGAGTTCTTTTTTTGATATAAAAATATTAATTTTAGTCTGGCATCACACTTTGAAAGTTTTCTTTCAGAAAGTCTGAGTTTATGGGTGAGAAAGGAGAGAAAAAAGCATATTCTCTTCCCCTCTCACCAGTAAACTCAAACTTTCTGAAAGAGAACTTTCATAATGTGAACCCAGACTTATTTTAACAAAAAAAAAAATTTGATTAAAATTAATAGTTTTACATAAAACAACACCCCAAGCTTAAACAAATTAATAAACATTTAAATAATAAAATTATTTTTGCAAGATGGCACCGTCTTCCTTGATTTTTTTCAAATTATGAGTTAACATAAATACGTTTTCCCATGCCTTTAACATAAGCTTAGCAATAAGATATATTGCTCTGTTATTCTGCCGACGTTATTGCCAACTTGCTGAGTAATTTATCTGCAGTGTACAGCCGGGGTGAGGTAATGCATAATTTTCGAAGACTTAATGAAACATTTCATTAACTGGGGGGATAATGAAACACCCTTTATTAATCCAATAGGTTGAATTTTTATGTTATTTTAAATCCATTGGATATGTGAAATAAATTCTTTCAGTGTACTTTAATGGACATGGCCGTCTTTAAAGAAACCTTAAATAAATTTGTTATATACACATGTATATTTTTGGTTTCTTTTCACCTTGTAATTTCCCATTTAATCTTTTGTTACAGACAATTCGTTTTTTATCATCGAATTTAATATTCTTACGTTGCTTGCATTGCAATTAAATGAACCTCTGCCGTTGGCAGTTTAAGAATTAAACGAACTTTATATTTTTATTTTTTTGCTTAATGTCATCATTTAAGTTTATTTAACTCGTATAGTAAAATGATAAGCTCCATTAAGTTTATGAAATATTTTAATCGCCGATAATTATTTTAAAATATATAGTTAATAAGTATATGTTTACACATTAATGCTTATAATATTCACTTGTCTACATACATATAAGTATGTATGCAGTTGTGGACTTACACGTAGACCCGTAAGGGGTAGGCCTAGGGCGGCATAATTTAAAGGCCGCCAAAATGTAAAGGTTAAATAATTTAATAAATAATTGTGTTGGGGAATGTAAGAAAAAATAATCCCACTGTTTATTGTTGTTGTTTTGTTTAAGCTTTGATATTGTTACGAGTATAATTCTTATTCGCTTAACAGTTTTATTTGTATAATATCTTTAGTTTCTCTAAAATCTTTGGATGAAAAGCGCATAGGAATAGCCTATTCCATCAACAATAAATTTCAGTGTTTTTATAACGAAACAAAATTAAGAATTATGCATGACAAACAAAATTTTGTTAGTTAATAATTTAAATATTTAAAATGTATATGAGCAACTTCAAAAATTTACGACACCTAGACATTTTGTTTAAATTTTTTTTTTGTCTGACATCACCCAGCTAGCATTTTCAACCGTCTAGGAGTCTACTGGGAATCTCACAAAGAGTGTTTTTGATCGTCGACGAGCTCATTTTTTAATTGTAGACGATTCCTCGCACGGGAGAAATTGTTACACGTGCTGATTCGTATGAGAGATTCTTTCATAACGCAGCGAAAGACGCTTTTATTAATCATAAAGGGAATCGTTTATGATGTATGTTGAGATTATCTAACGAGTCTTTCAAAAAGCATGCTAAGAGTCGTATGAGACTCACCTTGGGATTATTTTACAACTCGTAAAATGCTCAGCCATATAACTGAGCTACCTAAATAAGGGCATCAAGCGTATTTTTCATGTCAAAACTTCTAGTTTTCATACAATTTATATAAAACATCCTTTTTTTCAGGTCCTTAGGCCGGTTTGTTTTATTGAAATTGTATTGACAATAAAATTTTCATTTTTCAAAAACGCTCTTATTTAGGTAGCTCAGTAATTGTTATACGACTCTTACAGAGAGTCGCAAAAGGTTCATTTCAAGATTAAAAGACGAGCGTGTCAAAAAATAAATAAAAAAATAATAAATAAAAAAAATTTAGATGTTTTTGTTTTTGTTACTCGTCAGATAATCATCAGAAGATTCTTTTGGGAGTTGTGTATTAAACATAATCGTCAAACAAACAGCCTATGCTAGCTGGGCAATGTTGATTTGCGTGTGTATAAACCGATATTTGAGCATGTGAAATCCGTTCGCGTTAATCATTTTTATTACACGGCGCAAATTTTACTGCGGTTTAAAGTTAAAAATAAAAAAAAAATATAAAAATTACAGTTTTTGTTTAAATTGAAAAAGGATAACGCGTGTGGATAATACCCCTTAAGGGCTTTCTTAGCACACTAAAAGCTTGAATACTTTTTAAAATACACTGGAAAAAAAATATAAAAAAAATTTTTTTGATCGTGGATGCATATAAAAATTTATTTAAAATTGTTAAACGGCTAGTGTAAGACATAATTTGCAATATTTTGGGAAAAAACTTTTAAAATGTATTATCTGAAACCAAATCAAATATTTCATACAAGGATGCTTTTTGAGGTTAGAAACATTTTGTTTTCTCCATAAAATTTTAAATCCTTAAAATTTTTTGGTGCTTTTTCAATTTTAGTATCAAGCTCAGTAAAGTCTTCTATTAGATGTACGTTTGAGCGGAATTGATACAGCGCTTCAGTTGTCACAAAGCGAAATGTGTTTGGAAAAAACTGCCGCTGCACGCGCCAGGGTTGAAAAAAATAATTTTTTTTTTGCACTTTATCAGTTTAGTCCGTCGCGAAGAATCTATTTAGATACCTAAACATGTTCCCATGACATGTTTTGATATAAAAAAAAGCTTAAAAATAAATTGTTTTTTTGCAAAAATTTTCAAAAGTTCATAAAATTTTTGCGTTTAAAAATTTTAAAGTGCGTTTTCGCCTCGGAGGTGACCTTTACGAAGTTACTCACATCACGCAATACATTAGCCAACTTAAAAGGCAATTCAGATTGTCAGACGCAAAAAAGATACATTTTTAAAAAATTTACGCTAATTTCTTTTAAGTTTGTGATGTCCGTGATACGTTATTGGTGCGCTGACACCAACTTGATACACCTCAAACTTTATAAAATTACGCAGTTTTTTTAATTCTGCGCTTTAAACTCATTTTTTTAAACGGCGCAAAAACTCTATGTAAAATCTTCAAAAATTTCAAAATTCGGAAAATTTTGGTTTCACTTTAAAACACCATGCAACTTTTCACCCAGCAGCGATATCAAAATTTTTTTTTTAGTGGATATATCCTCCAAGTCTAGTGACTATATTTTGTATGGGTTTGGATCTGAAAGCTTAAAACTATTACAAAGAAACCGGAATGAATGAAAAAACTCTTGCAAGTTTCAAGTCGTTTTTTTAATTTTTCGAATTTTAGATGACCACCAATTCTTAAGGTGAGGACTTTTCAACGTAAAACTTTGCACGTCATATCCTTCATCCAAACCTTGTACAACGTTTTTTTCAATTCATAAAACTTAACGAAATAAGAGCCATAGTATGTCGGTTTCAGCAGGTGCTCAAACAATTTGAAGTAGCCCATATGTACAAACATACAGGTCTGTTTCAAAAATAACTGTATTTCAAATCATGTGATTTCAAAAGCCATACACTCAAAACAGTTTTACATTAACTGTTTGTAGTTTATTTTAAAAATTTTCAGTTTTGTTGAAATTAAACCAAAATATAGTCACTTTGGTATGAAAATTATTTTTTAACTTTAAGGCACGAATTACAGAATAAGAATGAAATATTGTGTGTTACTTTAATCTACTACAGAGTCGTTTTCGACATCGAGAGCCATAATTAGGCTGAATATCACTTTTAACCATTCCGTCTTCATATTCGATTTCAGCGGAGAATTTTACATAAAGATTGGGTGTCAGATTGATTTGATCACAACTTTGTTGTGGCACAGTGAAATTAAAAAGGGCAGTATATCAGGGTGCGCCTATAATGGGAGCAGTCGTAAATCATCCACTGCATAATTACAGATGAGGATGAACGTGTAAATACATTTGTAAATGTTCGCGGATAAACATTATTACATATTGTGTATGCGACCAGAGTACATGGATGGATGCCCATCAATTTCAGCTTATTACTTTATGGTGTGTGAGTTGGGGGAGGGGGTTTTTGTGTATTAACATCTGTGCGTGTATGATATCTTCAATTTAATACTTTGAATGGAGTGAATTCATGTACCTATAAACAGGTACAAAAGTCGATAAAACATACACTAGTACACTGAAAGAATTTTCTTCGCAATACCAATGAATTTTGACATTAATCCCATGAAAAATTTCATTAAAAAGGAACCTATGTAGCGCTTCGTTGGATCATTGAATATTATTCATTGGATGAATACTTCAATAAAGTAAACATTTTTTTAATTTTGTTTTTTTTTTCTTTTTAACTTTTTTTTTCTATCTCATTGTTTTTCTGTCTCTGGCAGGAGCCGATCCCGCAACCTCGGCGCTGATGGACTAGCTTACTACCAGCTAGCCTACAGGGGCAGTGAACTTTTTGAATAAAAATACTATGTTTTTTGCCAATACTCAACTATATGTAGGTACGTATGTACATATTAAAGAAAACTAAAAACATACATATTTATTGATTGAAAGCTTTTGATTCATTACTATAATGACATTTTTATTGTCATAATGAAAATTTAAATTTTTGAAGGCATGCTTTTTCGAAATATTTTTACACTCTTAATTATTGAGTTAATGTTAAAAATAATTTTTTTTTTCAATTATTAAAATATGTTGCTTTTTTATATATAAATTGATAGAACTTGAATTCCCTTTTACATATTATGATTTTGCTTATTTATGAAATGATAAGTAATAAATCTTTCAAGGTATATTACCAAAACTACGAAAGTAATAAACCATTTAATATTGTTTATGGCCTGCAACAAGGTACAGTTAACTCCCCTACACTATTTATCATTTTTATTCTAGATTTAGTTAAACAAATAGACAATATTATAGCTTTTGCAGGTGATATCATTATATATCATGCTGATGATTCAATTGAAAAAATAAATTCAAAACTTCAAGAGTATTTCAATGTAGTAGAGCAGTTTTCAGTTGATTGGTTCATGGAAATTAATATAAGTAAATGCGAAACAATTTTATTTAGACCGCCAGTTAATATATGCAATAATAATATTAAAAGAAATTGGAAATGCTTTGGAATTAGATCTTATTTAAAAAATGCCAATATTTCAAACAAACATATTGTCAAATATTTAGGAATTCAATTAGATAAATTCCTATACTATAATAATCATCATCGGCTGTGGCGAATCTTATATACCCTTCACCATTGTGCGAGCAGAATACAGAGCAGCTAGACAAAAACTAAATAATTTTTACATATACATACATATTCACAATTCTAAAAACTTCATTATAAATTAAATTTAAAAATCTAAAACTGGTAAATATTTTTTTACAATCGATTTTAGAACATAAAAATTAAAAAAAAAAATTCTCTTTGAAAAACCAAGATTTGAATCAGAGGACTCACAGTTTCTAAACTCAACCCCCAAGACGTCTGAACCATTAACGAACGTTATTTGAATATCTTTGAAATGAAATATGGCCCATTTTAGGTTTCACGACTCAACTCAGTTGTGCCAACTCAACTCAGTTATGTCAACTCAACTCAGCAAAGTTGTAAACCATAACACAAAAATTACAATTCAACTTATTTGAGTTGTGAACCGTAATAGTGGCCTATATTCACCAAAATGGTTTGTACCATGTATGTGTGTTTGTTTGTTTCCTTTAGTATAAGCAGTGTTGTCTTACCGTAGATTTACCTTTTTTGGCGAGTGACATAAATGTACAATAACCTGGCCCCCATCATATATGGGGTCTTCGGAAAACCCATTTCAACAGACAGACATCGTTAAATCAACTTCGCTTTTCATAAGGACCCAGAATTTATATACTTTATAGGGTGTATGATCAGTATTGTAGAAATTACAAACGGAATGACAAACTTATATATACCCTTTTACCTTCGGTGAAGGGTATAAAAAGAGTAATTTTGGAATTTCAATATTTTGGTTATAACTCAGCCATTTTTTAACCGATTTGAAAGATTTATATACCGACATGTTTAAGAAGAAATTTGCCATTTACTTGGGTTATAAAACTTTGACTCGGAAAGATCTTTGGTTTCCGAAAAAGGGTATTTAAAAAAAAAATTTTTATTTTGGCCATAACTTTTTCGTATCTGAACCGATTTTTTAGAGTGTTTTATAAAATGTGTTCTACTATTTTTTGGTATATCAGTCATATCCATTGGACATATGGCAGCCCTAAAACGTAGGTTTTTATAAAATTTTGATTTTTTTTGTACGGGATTGACCACGCCCACTTCTCCAATTCCGCCCACATTTTGTAGGATGGTGTGTATTCACAACCTAAATGTATGTACCTAATTTGGAAACTTTGGCTCTTGCCGGTTCCCAGATATACAGCAAAAAGTAATAAAAATACCACAACCACAAGGGATTTTTGGGAAAATTTAGAGGTATTCGTGGTTTTTTGCTCATATCTCAGCTATTTGTGGACCGATCTTTTTGAATTTCAATAGAAAACAATTCCGGACTATATGTGACAGAAATGTATAATAACCTGGCCCCCATCATATATGGGGTCTTCGGAAAATCCATTTCAACAGACAGACGGAAAGACGGACATCGTTAAATCAACTTCGCTTTTCATAAGGACCCAGAATATATATACTTTATAGGGTGTAGGATCAGTATTGTAGAAATTACAAACGGAATGACAAACTTATATATATATATACCCTTTTACCTTCGGTGAAGGGTATAATTATATGACAAATCAATTATAAGGATAGACAATTTTATAATAAGTTTAACAAGAAATTACATTTTGAGATGTATTTCATGTAATGAAAATAATTTGACAATGACACCTTATTACACAAATTTTAATTATATATGTAATGCTCTACAAAATGGCTTTGGTCCCCCTGAGTCATTTTTGTTCTTAGACAAATTAAAGATAATACAGGACAATAATAGTATTCCAATTTTCTATCACGTGCCAATGTCAAAGCAATTGATTGCAACAGTATATTAAATTTTTCAAACAGGTTTGAAAAAAGTATAGCTAATAAAAGCTGAAGGTCCACACCATGCGTTTATGCGTCTGTCCTTTTTATGCATTTGACAAAAAAGTTGAATCAGTGTAATTGCATATGACAAGTTACACACCAAAATGCATAGAATGCATAGACGTATGAACGCATCAAAGTAGGTTTACTTTCTACTTTTGTATCCGTCGCATGTGTGGTGAATAAAAGTCAGCTGTTATTGATGGCCATGGATGACAAATCATATTTTATTTTCAATGTTATCGATAAATATGTTTGTGTGGTGGATTACTTTTTACTATTTTTTTGCATTAAAAAAGGTTTTTAATAAGAGAAAAAGCTTTCGTTATTAAGATTGTATAAACTTTAAATAATAAAATACATTAAAATTAATTTTAAGCACAATTTTATCACGAACAAATTTTGCCATTCTAGTTATCGATTACTTTTATGTTCTGAGTGTCATCTTTGTTGTGTTTATTATATTTTTTTTTTTTTTAACAAATGCCATGAAATAAAAGCTTACTTTTCTATGAATTCTTTTAAATAAATTCTATTAAAATATCAATTACACTTTCCATTTTTGGCAAAATTGCTTTTAATTGATAAACATATTAGCACAACAGCTGATAAAAAAAAAAAATTTGGCGCATAAAACGCATGGCATGTAACTTGAATTTAGAAACGCATAAAATGCATAGAAAGTATCATACGCATCTACGCATGAACGCATGGTGTGGACCTTCAGCTAAAGATTTTCTTGCATTAAAAAGCACAACAACCAAAAAGTATTGGTGGATAATAGAATAGTGAAATATAAAACTCTCTTTTTTTATTTTTTAAGACTTTTGCTTATAAAAATTTATTACATTTGCAAATCAAAACTAACGTTGTATCCATAATACTCGAGAGCTCGTTTCTATGACTTTGTATTTATGTAAATATGTATTACTAGGGTTTATTATAGTAGAAATTGTTAAATTTTGTAAATAAATAAACATAAAAAAAACATATAAGCCTTTTTTACTTTTTCGCATGCTTAAATAGAAAAAAATCAAGTTAAAAAAAAAGTCGAAAACAAGGTTGATTTAAAATTTTTCGGTGATGATTTTGCTTCATACGTTTTTCATGTTAATTCAACCTGATTTTATAATTACTTGCGAACAACATTTTTTTATTTTGAAATAACTAAAATTCATGTTAATTTAACATTGCAGTAAAGTTAGAGCAAAATGTCATTTATATTGAAATAACAATCCAAATAACGTTGAATGAAAGTTATTTCAAGTTGAAACAACGTGAATTTCATGTAGAATCAAATTGCTTTGAGTGTGTTTTAACAGTGTGAAGAAGCTTCAGAGAGAACATATGCATTTATTTAAGAATAATTCACACTTACCCATGTAACACATGTTTAACTTATTTTGTAGTCTCCTTTGTTAACAGATCAATCAGCAGAATAGCCCGATATGGTTTTCGTCATCATTCTACTTTGAAAACTTGATGTACTATTTAACTAAATAATTTTAATTAAAAGAATACGGGAATTGTCTTCTTTTTATAACTTATTTTAAGAATGAAAAAAAAAATTTAAATACTTTACTATGTATGCATGTTAATTTAACAAGATAAACTTTTGATTTTAATATGAAACAGGTTTTTATGGATTCAATATTGAATCCATATTGCTTTATATTTTAATATATTTTTTTTTTATTTTTTTTAACAGTGAATAATATTTAATAAACGTAATTAAAGATTATTTTAATATTTTTCATTTAAAATTAATATGAAATAATGATAAATTTAAATAAGGGGCATACGTTTGCAGAAATTTACTATGATTCTCAATCAACATTTTTCCATGTTAATTTTACATTGGTATTTTTTTCTGTGTGTATGAAATATTGTGTAAAAATATTTTGTTTAGATATGTGACATAAATGTAAAACAATCTAGCCGCTATCATGTCTGGAAGCTCCGGAAAACACATTTCAAACGTAAGACCGAAAGACAGACGTCGTTAAATCTACTTCTCTCCTCATAAGGACCCAAATTATATCTACTTTATAGGGTCTAAGATCGATATTGTAGAAACTACAAACGGAATGACAAACTTATATATGTATACCCTTTATCACCTGTGGTGAAGGGTACACAAACAAAATATGGAAAAAGTAAGGGCACTTTCCCTATAACTATTTAGCTAGAGATCAGCTCAAAAAATCGATAATAAGTAGAAAAAATATCATAAAACGAATTAGAAGGTCGTAAGTTGATTTGTAAACTTTGTGAAAATAATCCTCATTAAAGAAAATTTGAATTTTTTCGTCACTTTTCTGAAATTCAAATTTAAAAATCTTTTATTTATAAGACAGTAGAAGCTTTCAAAAGTACAAAACCGTTTAATAGAAAACGACGATCCGGTAAAAAGGTTTGATACAATGCAACCAAACCAGAGCTATTTTGAAAGTAGAAATTGCCGTATATACTTCAAAATCTTACCATGCGTTTTTAAATAAATGAAGAGTTAACAATTAGAACTACGTAGCACATACCAGGGTAGTCAAATATGCAAAGAAACCCGTTCCATCAGTCTCAAAAAAGTGTCAGTAATCATCAAACATCTAATACGGGCTTTGCTACAAATTTTTTTTGCTCCAGGCTGGCCATGAATCGCATTGTGGATGGTGGGAGCTTTATAACAATGAACGCTCATGAATTAACACCAATTTAAACTTTTTAGGCGAATATAAATAAATTTCGATAAATGGGGATAGGAACCAAGAAACCTAGACTGCTTTATCCCTCAAATTAAATGGATGTTATAGAAAATGCACACAAATGTGATTCAAGAGCCTATCCGTAGGGTGCCTCAAAATATGAAAAAAAACCCATCGATGAGGCTTGATATCTAATTGTAATATAAGTTTAAGTTGTGTATTTGACAACTGCATATTAACTTTGATTTTCTAATTGTACCTGATATAAATTTTTTATTACTGCTAATGGATCAGTCTATATTTTATTCCGCATACGTTATACATAACTGGCAGGCTCCTCTCACCTTTCTTTTTATCTGTTTATTCATAAAATAAAAGTATGAGTTCAAATAGAGATGTTTGCTTTTTCCCATTGGATAAAATTATTGAAATTCTTCGATTTTATTCGATTAATTGAGCAATTTTAAAATTCAAAAATCGATCAATTCCTCACTCGAACAAAACCAAAATTCGAATAATTGGATACTCTACACACAGAAAAAAATCAATGTAAAATCGTAGAAAACAAGGTTGATTTTACCGTTTTCGGTAGTGATTTTGCTTCATTGTTACTTCATGTTAATTTAACATGATTTCACAATAACTTGCAAACAACATTTTTTTCTTTTAAAATAACTATAATTCATTTTAATTTAACATTGCAGAAAAGTTAGAGCACAATGTCATTTATATTGAAATAACAATCCGAATCACGTTGAATGAAAGTTATTTCAAGTTGAAACAACGTTAATTTCATGTAGAATCAAATTGGTTTGAATGTGATATACCAGTGTGAAGAAGCTTCAGAGACAACATATGTGACGCGCAAAATAGAAAGGGTGGATTCGCAAGTCCACCCCCACTGCGCAAGTCTCGCGCTTAATGAGTAAGCCATTTGAAAGCTAACGAATTGCTGAATGCATCTGTCATCCAAACAACCATCATCCGACATCTGCTTACCCCGGAAGTTTCCATGCCCTGGTGTCCAAATTAGCATTACTTTCGAATGCTTCGCAATTTCTGCACAATTTGGTCCAATATAGTTTTATATTCCTTGAAATAACACCATGCAATTTGATTGTAGTCGAAAGATAATACCGCAACGAACTATAATCAGCCTTATCGAAAACGACTCTGTAGTACATTAAAGTAGCACACAGCCAGTGTTCTTTAATCTACTACAAAATGCGACTTACGGTGTTACCGACAACGACAACCGTAATAAGGCTGAATACAAAGAGAGAAGGTCTTATAAAAATTGGTTCATATTGAGCAGTTACATCAACTAAACTAAATTTCAGCAAGTTATTTGTGAGCTTTGTTCGCACGGAGCTTCTAATAAAATTATAGCTGATATGAAAATGGAAAGAGGCATATATTTTTAGACTTACAAACCTGGGGATCTATAATTTCGAAATATTGGAATATCAATTAACACATCGCTTTTAGTATTTCATCATCATGTAGCATAGATTTTTAACTCGGCATTTTTCGGTGACTTCTTAAACGACCTTCTTACATTGGTTAATGTGTTTTCTTCTCTATTAGTTCCTAGTTTTGAATTAAATTCTTGAAATTCTTCGTTTTAAGTTTTTGAAAAACAAATTGCATATTTGCGACATTGAACTGATAAGAAAACTAAACCAAACTATTTTTTTTGTTTTCAAAACGTTGCTGTTGATTTCGATTTTAAAACACAACTTCCGATCTTAGTTTTAAAACAAATTTTGAATCGTAAACATCATTTAATCTTTAACAAAAAACTATCAGCAAAATTTTTTGTAAAATAAATATGAAAATTGTATTTATAATTTTGTTATTATTTACTTTATTTGCCTTGATAACAACGGCATTTGTGGTACGTCGAGATGTAGAGGATTTCGATGATGACGACGATTTAATTAATTCAATTTATGGTGATGATGATGATGATGATGATCATAATGCAAAATCTTTACAAATAGCTTCAATTAAATCAAGGGCTATAGCCATGGATCGGGGTTTATGTCGTGATTTGTCCCGTTATCATCCTCATCATCCACGCTGTCATGAGTATTGTAAACAATTGAAACACTGGATGGGAATGTGTCGCCGTGAGAGCTGTCATTGTTATTCTTAAATTAATTTAAAGTTAAATAAAAAGCACAAGAATTTCGTATAATTGTGTCCCTATAAATAAAACAAATTAAATGTTTAATAATATTTAAAGTTTATAATGATTCAAATAAACATATGTATGTATGTATGTTCGTAGAAGGAGTACGCATTAACTAATCTTACATGTGTTTACTTTTAATCTAATTTTATTAATTTTAAAAAGTGTTTGTTTTTAATCTTAAAAAAACTGAAATCGAAAAGATTTTAAATTATGTTACATTAATTTCATTACGTGTAAATAAATATACAGTTGATAACAGAAAAAACGTTTTAAATATGGGGTTTTACGATCCAATGTAATGAACAATTTATTTCCTTTACTTACCAACATACAATTAAGATTGAGTTCATTATATCGACCCCTTCCCCGAACATAACGTAAGTGCTGGTTCACACTCTTCAAGTTGTATCCGTCAAGTCTTGAGTTTTTAGGAAAGAGAGGAAAAGAAACGGCATTCTCTTTTCCTTCTTGAAGAGTGTAAACCAGCACTAAGCGATATTATTTTAAATTTTCGTTTTTTTAAAATGACTTTATTGACAGCACTTGCATCGTCTCTTAAAATATCATGGTCAGTCACATAAGGTACCGTTACGATTTCATCGCAAAAACAATTTTATCGTAAGCTGCAAATTTATATGAAACTAAATGACCCGGTCCGCGTTGCTGGCCCTTAGCAAACATTAGTGTTGTATTACCGCACGTATTAAATTGAGCTTTTAACGAAATTTACGGCCTTTAAAAAAAAATCCATGGATCATAAAGGTTTTTTTACAGAATAACTTACAAATGGTGTAGATATGGACTCAATCAAAAAAGAAACGCATGTATTTAAGGCAAATTGGAAATAATATTTATTTATTACTTCATCTTATGGCCAGCGGATAGACAATGGGTTTTTGTCGGGAGCAAGCCACATACAACTGGACTTGTGAAAAACATTAATTTTCCGAAATTAAGCTAGCAATAGTCAATGATTGGCCTTATGCTTTGTTGATAGTAATAGCAAAGGCAAGACGCAAAGGGAATTGAAGCCGCTTGAATCGGTATGGTAAATCGTTGGAAATCATCGGAATTCGTGGAATAAGTACGTCTTTACCTTTGAATCTGTCACCGATGATTGTTGCCTCGATTAAATTTGGTGAACAGTTTTTGATGTAAATAAACCGAAAACTCGGATTTTTGAATGCAACATTTCGAAAGTTTTAAAATTTTAATATTAGATCATTATTAACATAGGTTTTTTGTAAAAATCTTCGGAACTACATACCGATTTTATCTTCGGAACTACATAACCGATTTAAGAGTTTGATATCTTCTTTTGAAATACATGACAACTGCTTTCAAAAAAAAAATTAAAAAAAGCAAAAATAAATATATGAGTATGTCATTGGTGGTGCAATATGAAAATTGGATTTGCCACGCCTCTCCGCCCACCGACCGAAAATCAAAAATCAGACTTCACAGTATCACCCGCCTGAATATTCTGAAAATTTCATAAAAATCGGCCCAGCCGTTTTGCAGTCCATACGTTACATACACACATCCTCTTTTATATACATACATATAAAGAAGATAGATAAAATAAAAAAAATCTCTCCTTTAAAAATTTATTTTTGGCGCTCACGCTATTTTCGCGGTTAGGGCTCGGTATAATCTCAAATATGAACATAAACATATTCCCGTAGAAACTTCGCTTACTTTTTCAAAATTAATAGTTTTTTCCACTCATTATTAGGTAGCTGATTTTGTTTATATTTGCGTTTAATAGCAGCTAAGTGCTCCCAAAAAAATCCTTTTTATTTAAAATGGATTTTTGACAAGTTTAAACATTTTTTAATTAATATTCTCTTTTTGTAACAAGTTCTCTTTGGTAACAAGTTACCCTATAAATGCTTTATAAATCAATTGTAATTAGTGACATTTTACCTTGTAGGAAGGTTGGACTTTTTATAACTACTCACTTTTCGGATGTATTTGGGTAATAAAACCATGACTTTATTTTCAAGTACCATTTAGTTAAGTGTGAATGCGTTCATTTTGGGACATCCCTTGTAAAATTAATTGGTTCTTTCAGTAGAATTGACCGTAGTATTTTTGCTGTTTTCTGATTACTCATCATATTATTTTGTAGGCAAAGTTTTTACTGGGTATATTTCTACTAGGTTTCCTAATTTCCCCTACATTTTCTATTCCCATGAAGTGTTTCTTTCATATTTGGATTTTATATTGGTATGTATTTTGAAAGGATATACTGGACCCATTTAAATAAGTAATTAAGCCATTTAATTACAGAATATATCGTTCATTTGCTGCAACAACGTCATAAATAAAAAATCGCAAATTTTGACTCATATCACTAACGCTAAAAAAAAGCAGGCGTTTTGCTCATCGTCCAGACTTGCAATTTTTGTTGCAGCAATTCTTGAGTTTATTGTTGAGAGGGAGTGGGGGGAAGATTGAAAGGTTTACACAGTTTCATGTACTCTGCAATTCTATTTTGTTTTGTAATTTTTAGGGCCAATTTCATATAATTTTGTTTTGTTCTGACATGAAAGTCTGGACGATGACTTAAGATTTTATAAAGTCTTGTGTGCGAGCTTTTAAGATTTCACACAGAATCGCTTAAGAAAGCCTGTTTTGTATTTCTTCGTAAAAGTGGCATATTGCGCTTGTGTTAATATTAATATTTTAAAATTAAAAAAAAGATATGTATCACCCAATTTTCATGATGATTTTTTCTCCTATTTTTGAAACATGTCTTTTTTAGTTTGATAGCGAGCGGGGGTGAGAAGTAAGCAGGGTAGAAGAAAAGACATGAATCGTATTTTCTGTGTTTTTTTTGACATTCCTCTTTGCACTAAATTTTTGTTTTTTAATTTATATTGTATTTTTATTTCAAAATGACAATTACTTACTAAAATATAAAAAAATAAACAAATTTAATTTAAAAAAATTTAATACATACATACATATATAAGGAAAATAAAAAAAAAATCAAACAAAATTAGAAACATTGTGAAAATTTAACATGTTTTTGGAAGTTTCTTTAAAAAAGAATGTATATGTATATCAAGTTTAAAGCTAAAACTACGTTTCCTGAAAGTCACATTTTTGGAGTTATGACGACGTTGCAGCAGATGAGCGATATAATCTTCTTTCCGGAATGCCATCTTATTCTGCTGGCATTAAGGTTAAATTTAATCCAAACTTATTTTATTGCAATCTCAAAAATACTTTCAAATTTTATTGGAATCAGACTGTAAAGCTCGATTCACCCATGCGTTACGAACAATATTTTTGTCCCGACAACATTTTTTTATATATGTATTTAGTTTGACGTCTTACTTCTGAGAGAGAAAAAAATTAACTGAATTGCCAATTTTTTCAATTTGTACATAAAAGTTGAACTGATTGTTTTTTTGCTGAATAATGAAATAAAAAAAATTAATACATAATAAAATTTGTCCATTTTCCTTTACACAATTTTAGAAAACAATTCAGAATAAGTGTTTTGCCAGCTGTGCTGCCATTTTGTATAATTTTTTACATCTGTAAACTAGAACTGGGGTTTATAATTCTTATTCGCTTAACAGTTTTCTTAGTATAATATCTTTAGTTTTTCTAAAATTTTTGGATAAAGTCTCCTGACGATTGCTAAGGCCAGAGCAACCAGTGAAATGCGCATAGGAATAGCTTATCCCATCAACAATAAATTTCAGTTTATCAATAGAATGAAATGGGAATTTAGCACATTAAATTTTCTTGATGAACTAATTTGTTTTCAAACTTATACATAAACAATTGCACCCGAAGCCGATGTGACATTGCAGATGTTGAGAACGTCCGTAACACATATCGTTGACGGCGACCAAAATTTACTAAAATTGAACATTTTTAAACAACGGCGGCGAAATACAACCGTCCGCTTTACTTTAATGTTTGTTGTTTGCAAACGAGCTTTGGAAAATTCCGTATATTTTATAATAATATTAAAAGCAAAATAATTAAACAATTCCAAGAACAATATGTTATTATTATTATTCTTTGCATTTTAAATTGATTTTAGTGTTAACATTTTTTCTCGCTTCATTCTCATTCGTGAGTTTTTTGACAGTTCAAAATGGGAGCTTTTCTTTAAATTGGCGAGTAATTTCCTTGCGTGACAGCTAGAACTCGCCAAAAAAGTTACAGCCACAGTAAGCAGTACCTTAACAAAAGCGGCACGCGTTTTCTGGTTGTCAAAAATTGTCATGCCCATACAATTTTTATTAAGCATTCCTAAAGTCATGATGACACTATATTTGTCATGCATTGTTCAAGTTTTGGTGAACCATGCGAATATAACTTTATAGAAAAGTTAGAAAGTGAAAGGAGTTAAAATGTATTAAGATACATAGCAAACTGTCAAAAATTTTAAAAAAGTAATCGATAAAAAATGAAGTTATTTTAAAAAAAAGTAAAATTTTTCAACTTAACATTGACATTTCATGTTTGATGTTTAAAAGTGTTGCTGAATCAGCGTTTAAGTGGCAAATTCAGCGATTTATAAAGTTGACAACATTTAAGAAAATAAACAAAATGACAACAAAAGAAAAACTAAACAAAAAATTTCCAACATTTACTGTTTCTTCCTATCAATTCTATATCAATTCAATGAATAAAAAATGCAGTGTCATAAGGGTTTAAATACTGCGGCGTTAACGCTTTGCAATTGGAAAATCCGATTTTGAAAGCGCGCTTAATAGTGAAGTTGGCCACTATTGTTAATAAATAATGACAATTTAGTTACTTTTTGATCAATCTAGTTATTTTATTTCCATTTGTTATTTCTACTAGCACTACTGTTTGTCACACAACGTTGACGCTCTTATTTAGGTATGGAATATCAGCGTGAAAGCTAAGGGAAAGATAACGTTCCGCTCTTGTTTAGGTAAAGTTTTTAGTGAGACAACCAGCTATTTGTTGCAATATATGGCATTATTGTTTCATTTTAACAATACAATCCTTTTAAAACTGTGCTAAAATAATTTTGTTAAATTTAAAAGATTTTATTTTCTTGCTGTATATGGGCATTTCCGTTTTGACGTGTCGTGATATTTGAACCACAAAATGTCAAAAAATGAAATGAAGAAGTCAAATTTGTAAAAAGGGTTTTTACATGTACAAAGTAATGTAGTAGCACTATATTCAGGAAAAACATTACAGTAATCGACGCTAAGGATTTGCAGATATAAGCAAAAATCTGCGCAGGCATGACGTTAAAAAAACGGAAGTGGATTTTGACTTGCATTACAAAACTGAATAAGACTGCGAATTGAGCAAGATGTTTTGTATAAAACCTTTTTTAGTAAACTTCGGACTAATACAGATTAATGTTCAAGCTATAAAATTTATAAATCTTTGCTCGTTTTAAGGTAAATATGGGTATTTTCAGCGAAAAGTCTATTTTTTTTAATGTAACGCCAGATTGCAAATAAGGTTATATTTTCGGACCATGTTGATCAATCGTTATCCCTTTTGTTACTAAATGTAGAGCTAGTTGCGCTTTACACCAATATATAACAAAGTAAAATTTTTTGAGAAATAATTTGAAATGATTCTGGCGTTACGTTACATAAAGTAGACTTTTCGATGGAAATGCCCATATTTCTTATTTATTATTTGTTATTATTGGAAAGTCTTGCTACTGTCATTTAAACGACACTTACAACTGGAATTATGTGATTAAAATGCAAAAAAGTTTAAAAGATATTGCAGTTGTTTTTTCATTAGTTAAATTATGGTCCGATTCTCACCATTTTCAATTGGCTTCGTCCTTATAACAATATAAACATACAAACATACATATGTGCCAAATTATGTCAAAATATCTCTAAAATTACAACCTGTAGCCCGTTTCTGTATTTTTCACATCGTAAAATTTTCCGCATGAAACCAGTGAATCGGGACAGAAACAGTGCAAAATGAAACAAAAAATGGGTTTTCTCACACAAGTGTTTCTGTATCTTTCCGTTGCGAGAATTATCTGTCATTTTAATAATTTTCCAGCAATTATTGGAAGGATGTGAGAAAAAGTGTTTCTGTAACAATATTTTGCGAAAAGTTTCTTACAAGAACTGTCAAAACAAGTCACATTTGAAATTGGTGCGAGAAAAACAAAATATAGATATTTTAAATTTAAAATACGTTTATATACTATTTTTGTAATATAAATAAAAAATAAAAAACATTTTAATTATGAATGCGTAATTTAAATGATGAAAATAAATAAAAGACCATTGTTATATTTTGTTAATTAAATTTTTTTAAGCCTTTCCTTGTTTTGGTTTTATTCAGGGCTGCCAGATAAATTTGCGTGAAAATCGTCAATTTTTTGAGAAAAATAAAAAGATCGTCTTTTTGTTTTAAAAAATCGGACAGTTTAAAATTAATTATAAACAGATTTTGTTCGATTTTTTATTACAACAAAATCAAACAAAGACGTAGTCAAAGTTCATGGGTATTTTATACATACAAATGTACATAAAAATTGTCTTTTGTTCGAACTTAATTTTTTTTAATGTATATATATTTTATTAAGCTTGAGGTCTATTTTTAATAAAATTATTGATTTTCTTTGATCCGATAACAATTTAAAATTGTTTTTTTTTCCCTGAACAAGTCTCACAAAGGCGTGACAAAATATCATATTAAAAATAAATTTTAACAAAAAATAAAATAAATATTTTTATAAAAACAAAAAGAAGTCAAGCTTAATAAAATAAACATACAAACTTATTTAAAATAGATATATACAAATACCAAGAAATTAAAAATTTTTAAATTAATTCCGCTTTGATAACAGTAAAATAAATATTTAGGGTTTTTATTTTTTATTTTATATAGTTGAAATCGAAATTGCCGAAATATGGGTTTGGCATAAAAGTGTCCATATACATAAGCTAAGAATATCAAATATGTATATAAATTTGTTGTTGCTTTTTACAGAGTTTCATATTGTCTTTTTAAATTTTCAATGCCACAAAATATGAAGTGTTTGAAATTTTAAAATTCGATATGAATTTTTATAGAAAGCTACAATAAAGTTATAAGATATTGTTGATTTTGTTTTTGCTTTCGTCACTTTTTAGAAAAAATCAGTAAATCGGCACGTTTTCGGAGCAAAAATCGTTGAAATGAAGATAAATCGTCAAATCTGGCAGCCCTGTTTTTATTATATTTATTTCTTTTGTTGACGTTTCGCTTTCATTTGACATTTAATTCTGGAAATAATCCAGTTAAAACTGAATCTGTTTTGTCTGTTTTCGCATTTAAATACAGAAACACTTTTTTCTCGCAAATCGAGAAACGATGGAATTTTTTGTTTCACACTTCATGTGAAAAATTTTACGATGCGAGAAATACAGAAACGAGCTACTGTACTCCGAACACAAGGTTTTAATGGATAGACATGCAAAGCTTGTGCCAGCTGTACCCATGAACATCGTTAAGCTGGCGACCTAAAAATTAAATTCTGTCCGACTTGGAAATGTTGATGAAAATCTTTATAAAATGATAGATTTCATGCGATTAGAGCTGCATTTTCTTGTAAAGTAAAGACATATGACTTTGGATCTTTTTTGTGTGGTAGACAATAGATTTTGTAGACAATTTTTTTTTATGACGGATAGAATTCTGTCAGATTTTCTTTTGAATGAATTGCACGTTTGTGTAGGATAGTAAATCCTAGATTCTAGATGAATTTCAAAGATTATTTCTATGTGTTACATACATCAGCGCAAACGTAGAGCACCCTCCCCAAACCTGTTGTGGTGAAGTGTATAAAAATCATCTTTTAAAACGTTTTTGCTGTGAGCGACTGTATTTTTTATAAATTCTTTGGGTGTGTGTGCTTTTCATAATTTATTTCCTGTGGATGGGGCAAATAAGTTGTATGTGCGTATGTTTTTTGTATTTGTCCCTCTATGCATTATTTCCTTCGCCGAAATAATTTAAATATGTTCTCCAGGGCATGTGGCTGATATGTGTTATTTTTTTCTTCGAACATTTGTTTTGCTTATTAAACCAAATAACTTTGTGGGCAGTGTAATCTTCCATCCTCTGTACAACTTTATTTCTTTGTTTCTTGTGTCCCTTGTGTTCAATTGCTGGATGTTGTTGGTGTTTTAATTTAATAAATCTTAATAACGTTGTAATTTATTTATACGCTCCTTAATTATGTTGTAAATGATAGAAATAACTTGTAAATTAAATTAAGGGGTTGGACATGTAAATCTCGTTTCGGAAGATTAACACCCACTAAAACATAATTAAAAAGAAAAGAAATGGAGAAGTAAAAAGGAAGGAAGGAAAAAATTCAATCTTAGAAAAAGTGTTAATGTTTTCACAATCGCACTGGTCTAATCTGGTGTTTTCTGATTTCAAATCTTAACTTAAACTTGCGATCTGCCATAGTTTCTTACAAATATTCTAGTTCCGATGAGCTTAATTTTGCAATTTTAAGTAGCCATACTTCAAGCGATTGCGATTTACAGAACACCTTTTATGCGATATGAAGTCAGCATCGCATTTTATAAAGCGTTATGCGATTGTCTGAACATGACCGTTACCGTTAAAATATTTCAGTTCCTTTTCATACTTACAAGTGGCATTAAACACCATATTAAATTTCACATTTTATATCCACATATCCACTTTCTACAATTTTAAAAAAGACAAATACAATCATTTAACCCGGCTACAAACTCAATTAAACTCATGTCAATGCCATTAACGAACGGAACATTAAATTCATATGGACTGGATGTAAACTCATGTTGTTAATTTAAAATTACGTGCCAACGTTCAAACGTTGATTTTCCCAAACTTTTTACAACAAAAGATAATCGAGAAATTATACAAAAATTAAAAAGATTTTGCAAAAAAAAACTAGTTACCAAGTTTAATTATTGATCAGGAAATGAACCCATATTCAATAAACCATATTAACACACAAAACTGAGCCACAGGCGATTTTAATGAATTGCAAAGAAAGATATTTAGAAATTACTGGATTGTAGAGTACGCAAATGTTGCATAATTTATATATAAATTGGCTATTTACGCATTGTTCGAGCAACAAAGCCAACAATGCCACCGACAACCTAAATAAGAAAACTGCAATAAAATAAACTGAAGTCACTTGGTTTAATAAAACGTAGGTCTTGGCGAATATCTTTAATACTCTATCATTAATATAAATATGTAAATATTAAAAACTTCAGCCGTATTCTGTAATTCGCTTAGCTAAAGCAAAATCTCGGTCGGTAAAATGCCTTAAGCTGGGATCACACGATTGCCGCAAATGCACCAATATGACACAATTTTTATTGTGCTTTATTGACGCACAATAATGAAATTGCACCAATCAAATATTCTGAAATCACACGATTGCCCTGTTTTAAACAAATTTAATTGCCGCTAGTTGGTACAAAGCGAAATGGTTACAAAAATTGCCATAGCACAGTCACACGATTGTTCTTACTTGTGTTAACTGCGAAAACAGCTGTTGTGGTAGCTTTTTTATTTGTTTGAAAGTTCTTGTTGGTTTGTTAATTGAAAAAAATTAAATTTGTAACATTTACTTAAACAAATTATTGTTGAATAGTTTTATTTAATTTTTTTAAGACATTTGAAAAACTAACAGTCTGTTCAACAATTTCCTAAATTTAGTTTCGAATAGAAAAATCTTTAATAAAAATATTCGCACAGAACAGCTAAATATGCTTGTGAACATACATACTTAAAATAATTAATTAAACAAATTTAAATGCAAAATAAATAAATATGTACATATTTATTTTTATTACCTACTAAAAGAAACACAAAAAAGCAAATCTCATAAAAAAGGCAAATATTGCCGCGTATTGTGTTGTTTGATTGCCGCACAAGAACACAATAAATATTGGTGCATTTTTGTCATTTTTATTGACGCGCGGTTGCATAGCAAACAGTCACACGATTGCCGCACCAGGGTTGCATTTGATTGGTAAAAGTAAGCACAATATTGTCCTCGATTGGTACATGAGCCATTTGGTTGTGCGGACACACGATTGGGGTATTAAAAAGTGTGAAAATTGGTACATTGCGGCAATCGTGTGATCCCAGCTTTAGAGAATACAAAATTGAAAAATTTTAGCGATGAAATTAAAAGCTAAAATTGCGGCGAATTAAATTGTTATGGCAATGCCAAATTTAGCAATGCACGTTACAGTATTGCATTCGTAGCCAAAAATCGCAAAATCAACTATTTAGATTTTTAGCGATAGAGATTTAGCTTTAGCGAATTACAGAATACGGCCACTGGCTGCATGTAATGGAGTTATTGTATTGAAATTGGATACTGCAAAGTGGGGTCATGAAGTTTACTATGAGTTTGACTTTAAGCTTAATATAATTCTTTGATAAGAAATCTGTTAGGTCTTAAAGAATTTTTAAGTCAAAGGTTGATATTCATCCGATACAAGTTCCAATTTAAAAGGGTCCAAGTCAGTTGATTACTCCTCTTTGGGTTCTTCCTTAAAAATGTCCACCGGAATAAGACTTTTCTCTTAATAGAACACCTACACATGGAAACAATTTAGAGTAAGAAATATAGCACCACTAGCCTAGTGTTCTTCTTTTATTTAGTATTTGTATACGGAATCTGTATTTTTGATATTTTTTAAAAAGGAAAAGATGTTCCAAAAACCTTTTAAATAACTATTAAATTGAATTAAATTTACATATTTTGATTTAATTATTTTTATGAAGAAAGGAATTTTACAACATTAAATAAATGAAAATTTTTTGATAATTTTTCATTCTTGACATACCGGGGAATTGAATCCACGTTCACGGACAGCTATATCTCTTCAGAAATCTTTGCCGTTTCTTCTTCAATGTACTTCGGGTTATTGTGATGAAAATTAATTTTAACGAACTAAAGTCTGAATTAAAATATGAAAATTTGGATTAAAATCCATAAATAGTTCAATAAAATGCTAATTGCTACGGCGCAAGCAAGCATTTGTCCTTCAAGTTGACTGCATAGAGCTTCGTACAGACGATGGTAAGACCCATCGTTGTAATTGTTAGATCATTCTCAGACGTTGCAACGCGTTGGTTGCTTATTTTTTTCTGTCAAATGCGCGAAGTTTGTGTATCTGACAATATGTGACAATGGGATAATTTTTGCAACAAATTATTTCTAGTGATCTATCACGACATGTTTTCCGTCCACTGCTCCAATGCAATTAGGAAATTGCCACTCATTAAATTTATCAGCAATGTCTGCCCAAGAATCTGCTGTTTTTGGCGTCTTAAAATAAATTTGAGTATACAAACATAATATATGATAGTACGAATGAAGAAAAAAAATTTACCTGGATATTCGTATTCACAAGCACTTTTTAAACGGCATCTAAAACTTCGGGAATAATGTACGATACTGTGGATGCAGGAATGCGAAATACTATGTACTGCATTGAGCGAAATCTTTCGCCAGTAGCTTGGTATCGTAGGGTTAATACGAGTTGCTCACCTGCCGAAATACTCTATCGCATATTTGTTTCCTACTTTTGAATATATCGAGCCTTTGCTGCAATAGAGTCATAACTGAAAAAACCAAATATTTGAGCTAATGTATTTGATTCTTTAATTCCCAGAGGAACATAGGGTCGCCTACAGGCAAAAAATGTTGAGTAAATCGCCATATCGATTCTTCATATTGTGTAAAAATTTCATACAAATATGTTATATACTCAACAATTGAGAGGAGAATTAAATTGTTAGGTTTTAGAAAATTCAATATTAAGATATTACTCTATTGCAGCAAAGGCTCGATATGGAGTCACTAAATTCAAAAGATGATCAAATTGCTCGGAGTCAATTCGCAAAAAATTGCGATACAACTCCGGCTCATTACTACGTAGTCGGCTGAGCAATTTGTCATAACATCCTTCCTGTTGGCGTTGCATCACTCAATCGTACACCCAAATTTTTGCGGGTTTTTGTTTTAAATTGGTTCTTGACCACAATTTTATTTTCACTTTTTCAAATTAATAAAACACAAATAATTGAAATTAAATAATTTCTCTCAAATGCTTTGAATAGATCCAGCAACTTTTGCCACGCAATTATCTGACATCCGTGTGAACTGACAACTTTTGTTGGCAGATAAATTTATTGTCTTACAACTGCCTGGCAATGAAATTTATGGGGTTTCTACAATCGTCTGAACTGACAATTACTTTTGGTGACAATTTTTCTTAGGTACTATATTGTCAGCCTATTGCCACACCTTACAATATTGTAAGATCTGACCATCGTCTGTACGAATATGGTCGAAACTTACCATATTTGGGTTAAAATTAAATATAATATGGACCACTCCGCTGTCACGTACACAAAAATTCAACTTTGTTAGCGTATCAACAACAACAAAACCACAAGAAGAAAAACATACATTATTTTCATATTTAAAAAGTAAAATATGATGCCAAAACTCCCGAATTCAATTTGTTAAAATTACCTAGTTAAATACATAACATTTCCAAAGTAGATCGATTACGAAAACCAAATCGGCCATGCCGCTGGTGTCTTATAATTGTGAATTCTTCTGTTAACAAAAATGGTGAACAAAACAAATGTGAAAACGAACGAAACATTTGTGTTAACGGGTTAGTAAATAAAATAATATTCTCTCTCTCTCTCTCTCTCTCTCTGGTTCTCTGCAGTAAGTGTTGAGGTAATAATCAAAACATTTTCTTTAGATTATTACAAGTACGAATTATGAACTTAAACCAACTTGAAAATTCTTTAATTAAGCACAGCTTGAGATTAACTTTTATCTTGTCACCGCTTTAGCTTGATTTAAAAACGAATGGAGTTATTTTTCTTTTCAGTGTAGCTCTGCTTTTATTAGCCCCATATTCCAATAGATTAGTGTGATTTTTAAAAGAGTAAGTGTGTTTTAGATTCCGAAATGAATGGTAATTTATAACAGGTAAGCAGGTTACACTCGGTCATCCGAAACCTATTTTACCAATTACACTAATTCTAATAGCACAATTATAGATGAAAAAAGGACACGGCGGGCATTGCAGCTGTCCAGACATCACCTAAGGAACCTAATTGTGGTTAAAACTGGCCACTGGCCGATTGGGAGGCACGCCCAGAGGCTGGGGCTCCTTTATATTGGCTTCTGTAGAAGTTGCGTCGACGAGGAGGAGGAGGAGTCAACGGAACATCTCCTCTGTAATTGTCCGGCATTCGGAGATCTGAGAGTTGAAATGTTTGGTCGAAGAGCCCTTGGGGACAAGACTTGTCTCTCTGATGTTGATTTAAACAGGATGCACTCCTTTGTTGAATCGACCGGGTGGCTGCGTGGGAACACTAGCAGCCAGACAACATAGGGCCCATGGGAGACGGTGTGATATGGTAGTACAACGGGAACTAATAAGTGGACCCACGTTAGCTGTGCTTGATCACGGCTGCCAATGGAACCTAATCTAACCTAATAGCACAACTGAAAGTAATCACGGATTAGGCAAATTTTCGATGCCAAGCTAACTTAATGTTTTTAGAATAAATCCGCGGAAGAATCAGTGACATAAGCGAATATATTTTTTTTTGAAAGGTAGGCTGACTTTAGGATACTCTATTTTTACAGTACGCCATTGGCTAAGGTTACATTTTTATCTAGAGGTCCTCGAATTAGTTGTTTCTCTGTGCTGGTGAAGGGGTTTAAACCTGACTGGTTTGTTTTAAATTGAAAGGAAACTGAAATGAAAAATAATTTCTATAATGCATTTAATCGCCTTAGACGCTGCCAAAGAACATTTCATATTTTGCAAAAGGAAGGACATAACATAATGAATTCGTATCGTTTTAGTAGGGGATACCAAAACAGCTTATTCAACTATCCAGAAGTAGATACCAGCACAAAATAGATATGCCTGTATGTACATGTGTGTATATTATTTTGGATGCTTAAACAATATCGTAATATTTCTTGGGAAAAGTCCACACACTCATATTTCGAACAATTTCTGGTTACAAAAAGCAAAAACGAGCTGCCAGCAACGGCGCATTTATTTGTGAAAACATTCATTATGAACTGGACGGAACAATGGCATGTAATACAATACTATAAAAATCCTGTGTTCAAATACTCATTACTTCTCCAACATCCAAACAGTTGGTCTGTCACCTAAGCAACCAGTCTACTTTCCTGGCTGCATGCCTGCAAACCAAACTACCAGTAACGACCGACCAACCCATCCAGCCATACAGCATCTGGAAACAGGTTTTTAAATTAACAATTGAATCACTCTAATGTGTAACGATGACAACACGCAATCATTGGACTCCATACTGATGCGGAACAAACTGCACTTTACGATGGTGTTACCATGTTTTTAAACTCAATTGTACCAAATTCAGTTGTTTTAACTACAGTTTTTTCTGTATATTTTGCAACATCCGTACAACAATTGCAAGATAATTACAGTAGATATGGACGCACATACAAATACTTACGAACATTTAGGTTTTGTCTGATTGAAAAAAACGAACAATGGAAAAGTGGATAAATTGTAAACCGATAATTACCTTAAAAAGGAATTCAAACCCGCATTTATACCAACCATTTTTCACAAAAATAAACTTTTGCATATTGCATTGGTACACATTATCTGACGACGTACGCGAAGTTTCACCTGCAAATGATAACCAACGTCATTGAATTTTTTAAAGTTTAACATTCAGTCGAATTGAAGTTTATTTTAATCATTTGCCAAATGCAATTCACAACTTCAGTATACAGTAGGACGATTGACTACAAATAGTTTGCAAACAATTACGTAATAGTGGGTATACACTATGCAATGCATTTCAGATTGCATGTTTTGACACACACACACACTGCAATTAACAATGAAATCATAAACGCAATATTAGTTCTGGTAGCAATTTTTGCTTGCTAACCACAAGGAAAAACGTCGGCAGCACATTGGTGCAATAATTGCTAATTATATTGCTGGAGAAGACGTGAAATTGCTCTGCCATAAACAAACGTATATAGAAATGAAATGTCAGATAAATGACAACTGATTTGACAGTAGATTGTTAAAGGCTAGTCTACACTATCTCGCAATTCTTACGTATTCCATAACACTTTGTGAGATAGAAATCTAATAAGTTTTGTTGCGAGTGTCAAAAAAGAACAACCCACTTTTGCAAGTTAAAAATCAGGGGAAAAAAGTACAGTTGTTGAAATCAAAAATAGAGTAGTTTATTAAATTAAAGTTAATTAAATGTTTTGTTTTAGAATATAACAAAAAGTGATACAAACCTATGATTTAGAATACATACAAGTTTTAAAGAAAATCATCCCAAAAGTACAGTCATAGTCGTATTTATTTACACACGAAAAATATGTCATAAATTTTACAAAGAATTTCTATATTATAAGAGAAAAAACCCGAATTCTGCGGTCAAAAACACAACTCTACGGTTGTGCTAGAAAGAAATGAGTTTAATTTGTAATTGGAACTTCACACGTACGAAACTTTGATAGAACATTTGTCATTTGTAGAAACAAGTTTTGTAAGTGTGCCTGAAGTTGCCTGCAGACAAAGTAACAAGCATTTAGTTACCCCAGGTGAACACCAGCAATTTGGCAATAACGTCGGCAGAATAAAAATATTATTTTAACAAAAATTATTTTTGCAATTTCATTTTAGTGTTTATTTAAAAATAAAACTATTTTAGTGTTTATTTTTAATTATCTGCCTGATTAACGATTTCGGACGTCAACGTTCGCATAGAAAATTATATTTAAAACAAAATTTTTAAATTTGTTTTTGTTTTTAATGTTATTTTCTATGCGAACGTTAACGTTCAAAGTTGATGAACCGAATGTATGTATTAATTTCTTTTACTTACATTATAATTTGCTACCATTTGAACAACTTAATTTCTTTTCCACACAATTTGCTTCTAGTTTTCTTTCTTTTTGCTTATTTTTTTCAATTGACAACCAAATTTGACGTTTTATGCTAGCAATAATTGTCAACGAAAATTGATTAACAATTATTGAAATATAAATTGCCGGAAATAGATATGTACAAAAAATTGCTGTCTACATTAAAGATAACATAATTTTGACATTTACTGCACTATATGTCGCAATATTTATCTCTGGTATAGACGGGCAGTTTAAAATCTATATATATAAAAATAAGTTGTCCAATGTTCGAGATTTTATAACACGAGAACCATTCAACCGATTTTCAAACGAGTACATGCGTTGGAAAGTTCCACTTTCACTCATGGTGGAATAAGCGGGTGGCATCGTTACGGCAACAAATACAACGTTACAACAAAAATGGAAATTATATCACCGTTTACGTCAAAATTTACTTTAAGCAAAAATCAAGGCGTGCCGCTGAACGTGATGAAATACATAAATTTTTAGTCAATTTTTATTTAATTATGGTCAATATTTTATTTATTTTAATTTTTAAATTATCAAAAACTTTATTAAAATACACTAATCACAGCACAAAACGTGGACTTTTGTAAAGTATGGGTTCACATTATGAAAGTTTTCTTTCAGAAAGTCTGAGTTTATTGGTGAGAGTCTCTCCTCTCTCACCCATAAACTCAGAATTTCTGAAAGAAAACTTTCATAATGTGATCCCAGACAAACATAAACAAAACTTTGACATAAACCAAGACAAACAATGCACTAGCAGAAAATCGTCATCTGGCGTAGTGCTGCCACCTGTTCATTTCACCATGCTTTCATTGATGATAAAAACAAATCCCGAAAGGTGGCGCTGTTGTCGCGATATTAAATTTTTTTTTTTTGATGGTAGTTATTAACAAAATTCTTCAGTATTTCATTTTGTATTTTTATTTAGAAAACCCCGAGCAGTGCCGGGACCAAACAGCTAGTATACCAGTTAATTATTAACTTCAGACTAGTTGCACATCTGTAATTTTTCATATATCGAATTATCGATTTCAACGTTGGGTTATCAATGAAGCCTAACTAGTTCATTTGTAAGCAGTTGTATTGTAGTTCAAAGTTAGTTGTTTTATTTTTAGCATTACATACTACGAAAAACAAAAATAAATTAAAATTTTTCTATTCCCTCAATATTATTCACATACTTTTAGCTTTATAAGCGCCAAAGCACACATCAGTAAACAGCTTCAGACTCATATGCATATATTTTGGAATAATTCTAAGCACGACACACAAACATACATAAAACTGGGCTGAGTTCCAAAACATTTTACATAATACCTCGCATTCAAAGTCAAAAATCTATCATCAAGTTTAACGATTCACAGCTTGCTTATTGTGTATGCATCGATAACTTTTTTGGTGCACTTTGGGACAGAAAACAATAACGGCGTTCGTTCAGTGATTGGTGGAAATGTTCCTGCGAAAAAAGCAAATGCCAAATATCGCTTTTAAGCTTGAAACTTGTGTAATTATAGTTCACAGAAAAAATGTGGTTCGACATGGTTACGGCAACTACACTATGTTTATACCTAGTAACAATATATGGTTGTCGTACACAAAAAATGTTATTTTTATTAAATATCAGCAATATTTTAGTTACTGTAAACATCCCAGTTGGCAAAACTGTAATCGACGACATTGTCGTCAACGATTTATGCACACGACATTGTCTTGTGCACTGTCTGTTAAACAAGTTTATAAGCGACGACATGACCGACATTGTTCTTAAGATTGTCTTTTATCAAAGCCTATCTACGAAAACAGGACCGACACTGTCTTGTAAGGTGTCTTATATTAACACCTATACACAGGGCTGTCAGATTTGACGATTTTTTTTCCGAAATTGGCAAAATGATAATTTGACGATTTTTTTCTGAAAAGTGACGATTTGTTCAGTCACTAAAGTCTGAATAAAACATTTAATTTTCTGACAATTTCGTTTTTAGATCTTGTTTAACAGCCGTACCTTAGCTAGAGCGGAAGGTGGAATGTTTTCTTTCGCTTAGCTTTTACGCCGATATGCCATACCAAAGCAATAAGGTTAATGCTGTGTCACGAACAGTAGTTACAGCTTTCTTGTTTAAGTTATGAATAAAAATAGAGACTAAAACGCTAGTTTAACTAAAAATAGTAAAATTGCCATTTTTAGTTAACAATGGCGGCAAACTTCACTATTAAACGAGCTGTCAGAATCGGATTTTCCAATTGCAAAGCGCTAACGCCGCCCTATTCAAAAACTAGAAAACGCGTGCTGCTTTTGTTAAGGTACGGCTGTAATGTGCAAGTATTAAGAAAATCTTTGATTATTTTCAGAGTACAACAACAACAAAGATACTCTTTATCTTTCGTCAAACCATCATCGAATGAACCTTTTACGACTCTCTGTATAAATTATATTTTCAACAATTAAACGGCGAGGATTTCACGAGTTGTAGGATAATATCTACATGGGTCTCATACAATACTTGACATGACAGACTCGTTTGATTATCTTTACCCACGTCTTAAACGATTGGAGAAGCGTCTTTCGCTGCGCTATGCTAGAATCTCACTCGTGTTACAGTTTTTCCCGTGTGAGGAATCTTCTACGATTAAAAAATGCGGCCGTCGATGATTAACAACGCTCTTCATGAGACTCCTATTAGCTCTTTCACGATTGAAAATACTAGCTGGGTATGAAGTAAATACGGGAAAATCCTGCGTGACGAACGCTACATTCGCACGCGTTTTCTGATTGATATATACACATTTTTTGGTCTTTCAAAAAAGATAGCTTCAACTTATATATGTATAGTGCTTAGTGAGATTTATTTGTACTTACGAATGACAAATATCATAATTTATAATATATAATTGATCACAAGATTTTGTGACGCACGCCACAAAAAGTGGAAGTAACTTTTAAAGTTGTAGTGTGTTTTCCTAATTTTTAGCAAATTTTGTAACATCAGGTATACAACATCTAATTCCTAAAAGAAAGCTGAATTTTAGAGAATACTTAAATCACTTGTTCGCAGCCAAAAAATTTTGTGAATTTTTGACAAAAGCCGTGAAGCCTTTGTGATGCACGCCCCACAACGCACGCTAAATTTTTTCCAGTAGTATATAAACCCAATTTTATTTATTTTAACAAAACAAATTATGTATATTTTTATGAATTGCATTTCTAAAACGAATTTTGTGATTAATAATGAATATCAATTTTTTAACGAAATTTATATTTTTATGAGTCTAATGATGTTAAATTCATGTATAATATTAATAGATCAGGGATTGGGTAGGATTTGGCAAAAATTATTTAATAATTGATCATCGAAATACATGTTTTTTAATATATAATATAGATGTATAATTCTAGTCTTATATTTCATAAAAAAACTGTTTCTGGGATTTGCCCATATGTTTTTGTTTAAATGTTTTTTTTATAAAAATCGAACAATAAATGTTTTCAAAAAACTAAATTTTGAGTTGTCCGATTTTTTTGACGATTTTTCCAAACGATAAAGACGATTTTTTTATTTTTTCTCAGGAACCTGACGATGTCCTAACAAATTTATCTGGCAGCCCTGCCTATACACGACAATATGAGCGACATTGCCTTGTATGCTGTCTTCTAAACAAGCAAAAATAATTTTTTCCCAATAAAAAAAATAACGATAATAATAAGAAACAACCAAAGCAAAGTGAAGAAAATCGGGCAGTCAAGTCTGAGATCGCAAAGACTAAAGGCCCAGTTAGGCGAACGTTGCTGTACCCGTAATGTACCGCACCGTACTGTAGGCACGTTGGTGGATTTATAGAACATTTAAAAACGTGTCATATGTTTTTCCCATACATAAACAAAAAGCAAGAGTATACATAAAGCAATACACACAGTGATGGGAATCAAAAATGTTTAAATGATGGCCGCTGTGCAAAAAAAGTACCAAGTGATTTATATGGTATTAAAACAGTATTGTGTGTATGTAAACAACGTTAATAATTTAATATTTATATTATAGATTTAACATAAACAAATTTGTATTTCAGCATACATTTATAATAGATGTGCATACACCAAACAAGGTTTTGATAGCATTTAAAGACTTTTATATGTTTCACATTTTCATTGTGTGTTTATATGCATTTGTTTATTTTATACATCTTAACATATGTACATATATATGAAAATATGTTGTATTGTAAGTTGTTTTGTCACAATTCCATAGCTATACTTAAAAAAGTACCAAAAATAGATCAAAACTACCCAAATTGCAAGTAACATACAAGCTGCTCATCACTGTTTTACAAATGTCACGTAACAACAGTATGAAATTCTATTTTATACAGAATGGTACGTTGCAACTACGGTACATTGCATATCGGTAAGCTTTTGTATTGGTTTTCATATAACAAATAGCGAACAGCTGATTGATACAGTACAGATACGGTACAGCAACGTTCGCCTAACTGAGCCTTAAGGTATGATTTTGAAAATATGAATATGCTATTGTATATTTTGTTTTTACTCGTTTAGGTTTATAAACGACATAAACGACAGCTTACACGAAAGCTGTAATTCCTGTTACTTCATCGACATTGACTTATAAGCAGTTGTTGACGGCAAAGTAGAATCCATTGTCGTCTATATAGTCATCAACGACAATATGAACGACTATGTCGTACATGTGGTCATCAACGACAGGCTGAGCGACATTGTCTCTCTTTGCACGTGCACGATTTACGCGACACTTGTTTGAAAATGTCATCGACGATTTGCATTAGTTGTCCCTTACGTGTAGTGCAGGAATTAACAGCCAACTGGGATATCAATGTTTATCGCAATTTTAATTTGGGTATTGTTAACTGAAAAATGAATATTTTTCTAACATCTAAATATGATAACTTTGAAAACATATTATATTACTCATAACCATATCATGATATTTAATAGTCATAACATGATAACTTTCTATGCGTGTAGTCATAGTATGCTTAAGAAGCAAACAAAATATGTTTACTCTAATAATATCATGTTACCGCCATTTGTAAAATGGTAATGTGTTTTCGAGAGTAGACTATAAATGGGACCTATGATATATAATTTCAAAAGCTTGAAAAACTTACCCTCTTAGAATTAATAAAATGATTTTAACGAAAAACTGTTTTGATCCTTAATATACGCAGACATATTTAAATATGGTCACCTCCAACAATACAATGTTTAAAGAAAATTTTAACCATGTTATGTTTAAATAAACCATATTTTTGTCACCCACAACAATATTATGGTTAAATTGGTCCTCTATCAAGTAGTCACATTCATATTATGGTTGTCTCTAAACATGTTATCGTTAAATATGACAATCATTTGTTTTTTAAATTAACAATTGTATTTTCCTCTTTTCCAAGAGGTTGAAAACCAACCATGCTATAATAAGTGTTAAACATATTTTAGTTATTATTAACCATAATATGTTAGGAGGCAACCATAATATGGTTGCGGCTTCTTGATAGAGTATTTTTACCATAATATGATTGTCGTCGACATTTATATGGTTCAATTAAACATAATATGGCTAACATTTTCTTTAAACACAGTATTTATGGAGGTGGCCATATTTAAACATGTTTTTTCTCTGGGTGTACAATAATACCCTTAAACATAAATGGAAAATACCCCAGCAATCATCGCTCTACTTCAATTAGAATATCATCCGTATTATATTTCCTTCAGAATTTTCCCTTTAAGCATTTTAGTTGGTTTTTTATTCAAAACAAAAACTTAACTCTATAGAGAATAAATGTTCACTTTAGCAGCTAAGAAAAAAATATTTGAAGAAGCCAAAAAGGACATTTATTTTAAATAAAACTTTTTCTTTCAAATCCTAATATCCCTCTGCCATTACCACAGGCAATTGGCTTTCAGTACAAGTTTAAGTGAAGGAATGATTTGCAAATACGAGTGCGATGATTTTATTTTCATTTTTGCATCTAAATTGTTGCAAAAGTATGAAACGGCAGTTTGGAAGTGAGCCAAAAAAAAGACCAAAATGAAAACGGAACAGTACTCGTTATAACAAAACAAGTATGAAAACTTTTCATAAGTTCAGTTAGCGATTTTTTTATCGCTGAATTGTAAACAACCACAGGCTGTTTTAGCAAAATACTCTCGACGCAACAGACAATCTTTCATGTCGTCTTTTTATCCCGGCTTATTTGCAATACAATCCATTCAATCGTTCACAACAAGGCCAACAGCATTAAAAACAACTCAAAGAAATTGGCTCTGATTAATTTTATTTTTTTCACTTAGGCACCCTACAATAAAGAACGGTGAAGTGCTCAGTTAGTATCGGTGTGCAGGTATCGATGTAATAAAAAGCTTTGAAACATTTTTGAATTTAATTTTTTAACACACATAGTATGTATTTGATTGTTGTCTACCAGTGGAGTTCCTGGATAGGGAGGTTTGGCGTGGATCCAATGGAATGTTTGAATGGTGGGCAGTATTTACGGACGGAACCAAGATGGAAATCGGATGGAAACTGGTTCCGGTGAATATATTGCGAATACTGACGTGAGATGGTCATTAATACTCCCAGATGAGTGCAGTGTCTTCCAAGCTGAGATCCTAATGATCTGGTTGACGACGTAGGTGACACTGGATCACATCGTGGGTGGCTCTGTGGCGATAATTTACGTCGATAGTCAGGCGGCGCTTAGGGCATTGACAAATTATACAGTGCGATCGTGCCTGGTCGCTCGGTAAAGGGATGCTCTGAGGGAACTTTTGGGGGTATTCAAAGTAAGGCTGTGTTGGTTACCCGGACACTGCATGGTTGATGGAAATGGGCTGGCGGACGAACTCGCGAAAGAGGGTTCGAATCTGGACTTAGTGGTAAGGGGCAGGGGGTAAAGCCGCTGCGATGCTACTACTATGGGGTGATACGGGAATGATTCCGTGATGACGTTTACAGGTCCTGGAGGGTTAAAACGGATTGCAGAGAGTCTAGGGCGCTGTGGCCCGGATTGGACGCAGGGCAATCATGATTCTACAAGGACTGGAAAGGAGTGGTCTTAGAACATGTATAGGCTTCTTGACGGGTCATTGTCCTGTTAGGGCTTTTACGAGTAACTGGGGTGTACCGCTAGATGTAATCCAGTCGATCTATTAGGGTTTGTCAAGGAAAAAGAACTGTGGTTTTTGTAGAAGGGGTAAAAGTTTTACGTGGTAACCACTAACTTTTTTAATTCTATTTATCTGTAATTTCTTTTCGTCTTCACTTCTCTCTTTTCTCTACCTCTTTATTGAAGGGATTCAGAATGGACCGCATTGGTCTCCGAGTGGAAGTGTGCCCTTGGGTGCATAACCCTTCTTAACCTAACCCTAGTTTTTTTAAGCTCACGAAAAGTCATATGTTATCCATATGTCAGCCATAGCAACATACTACATAATTGATTTTTTTCTGCTTGTATATGAGTAGCTCATCTTTTAAATGACTTTTACCATCCCATTTGTTTATCTTACTTTTTATTGCCTTTTAGAAATAATTTTTTAATTCTTCTGAAAGTTTAATATTCAATCCAATTTTCGTTACTAATTTATATTTTGTTGGCGGCTAATTTAAAGTTGTTTGGATTAAAAAGTTTTAATATTCGTCTTGAAGCGGAAATTATATTTCGCATTGTTTAACAACAATAGCAAGTTGAACCGGATGAAAGCGAAAACTTTTTTGTCTTCGTTATTGAATTTTTTGAAAAGAAAATGCTACTAAGGAAATTAATACTGGTAATTTATTAAACAAACACTAAATTATTATAAGAACTTAAAATGTTTTTTTATTTATTTATTAAGAGTTACATATACAATTACAAATTGTATTCTTTCTTAAATAACTGAAAAAAATAACTTAGACCTGAAGCCCGTTGTATTTAAATAAGCCAGATTCTCTGCAGGGAATCTAACCTGCCATCCTCGCACTGACGACAGATTAGCTGACTACCAACTTACCCGGGTAGGCTTGTTCTACAAACCCTTTACCATTGCAGCTCTTCCAAAATAGGATTGTACAATTTTAGACTAAAAAGTTTTGTAAGTATGTAATATCTATCTAAAGATCAGAGTTGTGATTTTGAAAACATTTTTAAGGTTTTTTGGCTTAAATTTTAAAAGTTCAGTTTGTGCTTTGTTGTGATACAGACGTGTATTATTAAACCCGCATACTATTAATTAAATTTGATTTTTTTTTAAATAAACATTCCGCGAATGAACGCAAAATACATAAATAATTTTTAAATAAATTATTTTGCATAAAAGTGATCAATTAATAAAAACGAAAAATTAATAAAGATAAGTAAAAAATATAAGTGAATATATGTACATACATACTTATGTATGTATGTAGGTATACATAATCTTGCAAAAACATTTTAATTTTGTAAAGAACAAAATAAAAAAAAAAAAAAAATAACAAAAATATTAAAAGCACAAAGTTACGGTGAAAAACAAAAACAATATTTTGTATGAACAACAACAATGAGACAACAATAAAACTCAACGAGAGAAATTGCTATGTAACAGTTCATGCAAATGAAAATAATGAAATAAATAAAACAAAACAAAACAATATTAATTACCTAACGGCTAAGCCAATTATTCGTACACGTTCCCTCTCACCCTCGGTATTTACACAAACGGTGGATAGCGACTCATTAAAAAAACTAAAACTAGACCTGGTGACAAGTGTTGCCAGGCCAGAAAGTATTGCCGCGACGTCAAAAACAAATTTAGTGGGAAATGATACCATGAACTTAAACACAAATGCAATGGAAAACCCCCCTGTAAAAAGTTGTCAAAAGCCTCAAGTCCAAGTTGGTATGGACAGGTATATAACAGTCCTTAAACGGGGTCGCAGCCCTACATCTTCAGCTGTTGCTTCGGCCTCAAAAGTGCCATTTTTTGAAAAAATAAATTCCCAAAATCGCTTTGCAATTCTGGAGGATGAATCCTCTGAAGCACCAAACGTAATAAAATCGTCCAAGCCTCCCCCGATATATCTTAGGGAGCATAACTCAAATGATCTAATAAAGAGTTTAATTTCGTTGATTGGTGAAAACTCTTTTTATGTAGCCGCAATAAAGCGAGGTAGTATTAATGAAACGAAAATTCAAGTAAATAATGAAAATGATTTTCGCAAAATAGTTAACAAATTTGAGGCACTTAAAAAAAGTTTTTATACATACCAACTCAAGAGCAGTAAAGGTCTGCAGGTGGTGATTAAAGGAATTGATTCATGCGTAGACCCAGAGGAAATTAAAACATTCTTGGAAGAAAAAGGTTTCAAGATAAAACATGTGGTAAATATTAGAAATAGGGAAAAAAATCCTCAACCACTTTTTCGTGTAGAATTAGAGCCCGGCGACATTAAGTTAAAAAAAAACGAAACGCATCCCATTTATAGTTTAAAATATATTCTATACAGAAAAATCACAATTGAGGAGCCGCACAAAAAAAATGGACCTGTTCAGTGCTTAAACTGCCAAGAATTTGGCCATACCAAGGCATACTGCTACTTACCCCCTGTTTGCGTAGTATGTGGTGAACTACACGGTACAGTTTCTTGCGATAAGTCTAAAACCGACCCCAACGTAAAAAAATGTAGCAACTGTGGCGGCAATCACACTGCCAATTATAGAGGATGCCCTGTATATAATATCGTTAAGCAAACGGTTGCACCGAAAACAAATACCCCTCAAATGCAGGTTGCAAACCAAGTAAACACAAATGCAATTCAAGCCCCCCAGCCTGGTAATAACAGGACCTCTTACGCTAACGTCCTAAAATCAAACCATGTGCCAATGCAAGGGGCCTCGCCAAGTAATGACGAAACTCCAGTTTCTAATTTAAGTCGCTTAGAAAAAACCATGGAAACATTAGTGCAAACAGTAAATAATTTTACAAACACAATGGGTAATATGATGCAGGAGATTCTTAGAATGCAATCGATGTTATTGCAAGCTGTACTTAATAAACCATGAACTGTTTAAAAATTTGTTTTTGGAACGCAAACGGCATCCGCCAACATAAAAATGAATTAGAATATTTTCTTAAAAGTAAACAAATTGATGTCATGATGGTTTCTGAAACTCATTTGACCTCAAGAAATACGTTTAAAATTAATGGTTATATAATATATGATACCAAGGACCCTCGAGATAGAGCTTGTGGAGGTTCTGCCATTTTAATAAAAACCAGAGTCAAACACTACCTCATGGGTGATCATCGTGAAGATTATCTTCAAGCAACAAACATTTGCGTTGAAGAATTAAATAGAAACGTAGTAATCTCATCGTTATACTCCCCACCAAGATATTCAATATCAGAAGGCCAATATAATAATTATTTTAAATCATTAGGACCTTGTTTCCTGGCCGCTGGCGATTATAACGCTAAACATACCTTCTGGGGGTCCCGACTTATAACACCAAAGGGTCGTGTACTATTTAATACTATTTCTAAAAGGGATTTGAATGTGATAGCGAGCGGACAACCAACATATTGGCCTACTGATCAGCAAAAAATACCAGATGTCATCGATTTTGGCGTGGTTAAAAACATTCCCTTAGAAACGATTTATGTTGAAGCTTCCTTAGAATTATCTTCCGACCACACACCAACAATTGTTACTTTAATGAACCCCAATAGAATTGTATCTCCAACTGGTTACTTAGCGACGCCAGCTACACAAATCAATTGGCTAAAATATAAAAAATATCTCAGCACCCATTGCACAGAAAATATTCTGCTTAGTACACCGGAATACGTAGATCGCGCTATTCTTAATTTTGACAGTTTTCTGAAGCTAGCTGTGCAACATTCCAGTATTACCCCAAAAAAAACTACAAATATTAAAATTTATTCCACAGATGTTGAGCGTCTCCTGTCTGAAAAAAGAAGAGTTCGAAGAGAGTGGCAATTGCACAGATTCCCTCAACTAAAGATTTTATTAAAAGATTGTACAAAAAGGCTAAGAAAGTTACTACAGACTCAAAAAACAGCTTCTCTGCAAAAATATCTTAAGGAACTTGATGCAACTCCGCAATCAGACTACTCATTATGGCGTGCAGCTAAAAATCTAAAAAGGCCAGTCGCCTCTAAGCCACCATTAAGAAACTTGAACGGAAGTTGGGCAAGAAATGATAACGAAAAGGGAAATCTGTTTGTTAATCACTTAAAAAACGTATTTACCCCAAATATATCTCACGATACTGCGGTCGTGTTACCACCTGTTCCTGCTAGAGCGGCTGTTCCCCTAAGATTTGAGATTAGAGAAATCGAAAAGGCTGTTTGTGAATTAAACCCCAAAAAAGCCACTGGTTTTGAAAAGATCAGCAACAAAATGCTTTTGGAGCTACCCAGCACAGCAAAGAAAATTATTCTTTTAATTTTCAATGCTATCTTACGTCTTCAATACTATCCTCAAAAATGGAAGGTTTCCTTAGTCACCATGATACCTAAACCAGGAAAGGATCACACAAAAGTTGAGTCATATAGGCCTATAAGCTTACTTTCTAATATATCAAAGCTGTTTGAGAGGCTGTTAGTGTCAAAATTAACTCCAATTTTAAGTGAAAATAGATGTATACCTAACCACCAATTCGGCTTTAGAAGAGAACACAGCACAATTGAACAAACCCATCGTATAGTAAACGCCATAAGAAAAGCCTTTGAAGAAAGAAAATATTGTTCCGCTCTCTTCATCGATGTTTCTCAAGCTTTTGATAAAGTCTGGCATGAAGGCTTATTACATAAATTGAAGCAAAATTTTCCAGCAAACACACACAAGCTGCTAGAAAGCTACTTAGTCGGTCGTCAATTTATTATTAAAGAAGGAAAATTCTTTAGTTCACCTCAGCCAATTGGCGCTGGAGTCCCACAGGGCAGCATTCTGGGGCCTCTATTATACTTAATTTATACTTCGGACATGCCAACGAGCAACTACACACAAACTTCAACATTTGCAGACGATACAGCTTTTCTAAGCGTCCACGAAAACAGTTATGAAGCATCTCGTTATTTACAGGATCATATATTTCAACTAGAAATATGGCTAAAACAGTGGAGGATAATGGTAAATGAGCAAAAATGCGTACATATAACATTCACCTTGCGGCGGGAATCATGTCCCCCTATTAAAATCAATAATCAAATAATACCTCAAAATTCGCATGTAAAATATCTCGGTATACATTTAGATCGCCGTTTGACGTGGAAAAGCCATATAGAGGCAAAATTAACTCAAATGAAACTAAAAGCCATACAAATTCATTGGCTTATTGGAAGAAACTCTGTCCTTAGTCTCGACTGCAAACTCCTACTTTACAACTCTATCTTAAAGCCTATCTGGTGCTACGGTATTCAGTTATGGGGCACTGCCTCGGCTTCTAATATCGATAAAATTCAAAGGCGCCAAAATAAACTTCTTCGAATAATCACAGCTGCCCCTTGGTATGTTAAAAATTCAAATATTCACAAGGATCTCAATGTTCCATTAGTTAAAACTGTGATAACGAAATATGCAGTAAAATACTTAAAAAGGCTCGAATTGCATCCGAACCCACTAGCTCGAAATATTTTAAATGATAGCGGCCACACTCGCTTAAGAAGAAGAGACACTGCAGCACTTGTCCAATTAGATGAGCGATAAACACCTACATACATATATAAGTGAACAGAACCCGTGATGAAAAAAATTGTTTGTCTGGCACTGGCAGGACATAAAATAAAGTATTAGGTTAAGATTTGATTAATTATTGTGAGTTCATATTTACTATATGAAGATTCAATAAATAAATAATGAAAAAGAAAAAAAAAAAAAAATTTTAAAATATTTCAATAAATTCTTTAGTTTGTATACCATTCACCACTAGTGTTGAATTACGGTATACTAAGTTTGTCATTCCGTGTGCAACTTTCTTAATATATACCCAAGACCCCATACAGTCGATTTTGCCATGTTCCTCTGTGGAAAACACGCTCAATTTCAAATTACTCATAAAAAAGAACAATATTAATCTAAAATCTCTTCTAGTTGTCCTAAGCAGTTTGGAAGCAAAATCCGTTTAGTAGGACAAGAGTTATGAATCCAAATGTGGAACTACCACCCTAAAAAATTGATAATTAACCGATAAAAGCTAAAATAAATATCGATTTGATCTTTTAATATCACTGAAAATCATACTTAAGAGCCCACTCCTGAAATATTTTAAGCGACCAAGTTACAAAATGTTTATCGAAGGTTTAAAAGTAGTTTACACTCGCAATATTATTACAGTAACGGGCTGTAGTTTATTAAAAAAGTATTCCGTTTAGTCATTTTTAAATAAATAAACATTTCAAATTCCAACCAAATTTATTTTTAACTTATTTTAACAGTTATTCAAAAAACTAAGTGCATATTAATACGGATTTTCAGTTGCAGTTAATATTGTCTGTTGATTAAGTTCATTTCTTCTTTATGTAAAATTAAATGAATATGTAATTTAAAGCAACGAAAATTTTATTTAATTTTTACTGTCAAAAATTCAACCCCGAAATTCGTAAAAACAAATGAACATTATTATTTTTATTTTATTATATTATTTTATATAATTTAACTACCAGAAATTAATTTTTACTTATCTATAAAAAACGATTTGTTTGTTTTGTATAAAGCAATTCCCAGTTTCTATTTGTTTAAATAATTTAGTTAAAAACATCAAATTTTAAAAGTAAAATAATTGCGAAGCCATATCGGCCATGCTGCTGCTGTCTTATAATTGAGAGTTATTCTGTAAACACCGTGGCCAGCAGCGTTACCGTTGTGATACTAAAGTATCAATTTTACCCTTTTTATAAGGTCTTGATACCTTTTATGACCCTTTTTTTAATTATCCTTTTGTATCATTTTAACCTATTTTGTGCCACTTTTTGACCCTTTTTGGAAATAGCACACACATGTTGTTTTTTTCCAACACCGCTGAACGTTAGTGCTAAACAAATGTTTTTGAAATAAGCGGAGATGTAGGAATAGACTTCAAGTGAATATTTAATACCAAAATTACTGGCAGTCTAATGTAGGTACAAATCTATTGCTGCAATGGTTACAAAAAGGTTGGCTTAAACTAGGGCTGCGGAGTCTGAGTTGAGGTTTTTATACCGGAGTCGAAGTCGGAGGCGTAGTACCCACAAAAACCCGCGACTCCGACTCCAAAATTTTTTGGAATAAGAACTTTTCTAATATTTTTGAAAATAAAAAAATTTTAAGAGATTCTGCTCTAAGTTATGAGTAGGTGAGTTTTAAAAATTGAGATAACAATTGATTTTGACAAATCTTTTAACACTTTAATATAAGCATACTGTCCTCAATAAGTAAAATTCTGGAAAAAATTATTAAAAGTAGATTAGTAGATTTTATGGAAGCCAATAACATTATACCGCCCCCACAGTTTGGTTTTCGCAGGGAACACAATACTGCTCATCCACTAATAAGAATAGGAAACTCCAGAAATAAACAAGCATGGTCTTACTCGATGTCAAAGCTGCCTTCGACTCGGTGTGGCATGACGGTCTTGTTTTTAAAATGATTAATTTTAACTTTCCCATACAGCTTACAAAGATCATTCACAGTTTTCTCCATTTTCGAACTTTTAAAGTTCATATCGGTTCATATTCTTCTGAATGTGTTTCTCTTACAGCAGGTTGTCCGCAAGGTTCTTGTCTGTCTCCTATTCTTTATAACCTTTAAACAGCAGATTTTCCCCAATTGGACTACTGTGCTCTGCCAAACTTTGCTGATGACACAGCGATTCTTAATAACTAATCTTCAAAGAGCCTTAACTGAATTACATTCGTATTTCAACAAATTGAAAATTATGCTAAATACTGATAAAACTCAGGCAATATATTTCACTAGGAAACGCAAAGATTGTTTTCTACCACAGACTTGTATTATATTCGACAACTATTCCATCCAATGGGAACAAAAAGTTAAACATTTAGCTGTTATGCGTGACCCTAAGATGAAATTCAAAGACCACATACCGTACATAACAGATAAGGTAAACGTACTAACTCCAATATTATATCCCTTTATAAATAGGAATTCAAGACTGAACATTAGTAATAAAAAAATTAATTTTAAAGTCTATTTTCCATGCTATCATTTTCTATGCAGCCCCTGTTTGGTCCACAAGTGCAAACTGTCAAAAATTGCAAATAGTGCAAAACAAGTTACTGAAGTGAATTTATAATCGTCCATGGTTTTTTCGACTGAGCGACTTCATTCCCTTGCCGGCATTGAATTAGTTAAAGAAAGGATATTAAGACTCAGCGACAATTTTAATATCAGATGCTTGAGCTCTCGTTATGAACATATCAATGATTTAGCTCATCTGAGTAAGGAGTGTAAGTGGTTTAGTTTAAGTTATTTTATAAAAAAACAAAAATAGTCAAATAGGGTTTTGCTTACTGACCATCCAATGCGTTTTCGCTTCGCTAAGTGGGCCTGCGATTGACTTACAGAAGATGCCGATTTTGCCAAAAAAAAATCATCTTTTCAGATGAAGCTCATTTTGATCTTGGCGGATATGTAAACAAGCAAAATTGTCGCATTTGGGGCACAGAAAACCCGCACGTATACTTTTAAAAGCCGTTTATTTTTATTTTATTTATTTATTTTATTTTAATTTAGTTGTATCCTAGCAAAACAAGGTAATTATCTTATAAATGAAAGTGCTAGGGAATAAGATCAAACTTATAATCACAGTATGTAATTAAGGAAATTATTAAGATATAATATTAAAATAATAACATAACATTAAAAAAAACAGCGAAATATAAAACTGCATCAGACTGGATAGTCAGTGATAAGACATAGTAAAACTAATATATTACAAAATGCAAAAAAATTTATATAACTCATTTTTAAACGCATTTGCATTGCCTAAGCATTGTATATAATTCGGTAAAGAATTCCAAAGACCTTGTGGTATAAATGAAAAATTGTCGATATGACAAAATACTCTTATATCTTTGTTGAACAATCTTCCTTCCACGGTTAGATCTAGCAAATTGAACCCTACTGAACAAATATATAGGCTGCTTAGAGGTAATAATCCTATGTAAAAATATAAGGCATTTAAGTTTCAAGAGGTTATCAAACTTAATCTGAAATATCTGATACGAGTAGAGTGAAATGTGGTCACGACGTCCTTTAAGAAATACATATCTTGCAATATTGTTGTAAGCTAAGTTGAGTTTTCGTTGATCTTCACTGTCACAGTTCGCAAAAATTTCACAACCGCATAATAGGACAGGAATAAGATATGTTTTTGCAAGTTTCATACGTATAGGAAATGGTGTTGAATCTATTACTGCCCACAAGTTGCGAAGCATACTATACACTCTACCCACAACGACATTAATATGGTTTGACCAGGTTAGCCGAACATTAAAAATAACTCCAAGGTTCACAGCTGCTTTAACATACTCGATTCTATTTCCCTTGATGTTTACTTCCGGTACTTCAAATGCTCTATTAGACTTCGAAAGCAAAATACATTTAGATTTGGCTGGGTTGATGGATAGCCCATTGGCATTAGCCCAGCTGTCAATTTTGTTTAATTCACAATTAATAGAGTTTACACAAGAACTTACATTTTCTATATGGGTACTCATGTAAACCTGCACGTCATCAGCGTACATATGGACTTTGCTGTCATTCAAAACATCAGGTAGGTAATTAATGTACATACAGAATAAGAGTGGCCCCAGTACAGAACCTTGAGAAACTCCTCTTTTAACATTCAGCGAATTTTAAACATTGTTGCACCCAAAACGAGACACTGGTTGGTGCGGATTTTGGTCCAGAGGGATAATTGGGCCATTTTTCTTCGAAAATGGACAAGGAGTGGCTGTTACAGTCAATGGTGATCGTTATCGGGCCATGTTGAACGAATTTTTGTTCACAAAAATTGAAGAGGAGGATATTGGCAACATTTGGTTTCAACAGGACGGCGCTACGTGCCACACAGCCGAAGCTACACTCGATGTTTTGCGCCCTTTTTTTGAAGATCGCATTATCAGCCGCAGATCTGATGTCGTTTGGCCACCTCGGAGCTGCGATTTGACACCGTTGGACAATTATTTGTGGGGAGTCGTCAAAGATAAGTGTTACGCCGTCAAGCCAGAGACAATTGACGCTTTAAAGGAAAATATTCGTGAAGCCATTAGTGAAATACAGCTGCACACAATCGATAATGTGCTTAAAAATTGGACCGATCGTGTAGGTTACTGCATGGCCAGCCAAGGCAGCCATTTGAATGAAATTATTTTCCATTATTAACCGGAAGGATTGTACTTTGAAATAAAAAAAGAAATTTGAGAAAATATTCAGTATTTTTTTTATAGCATTTTCAAAAAAAAAAGTTATTTGGCGGACCCTTTACTTATATGATTGGAAATCTGCTGTAGCTTCTGTGACGAAAACACTAAGCGAACTACATTTTTAATTACAACTTTTAAAGTGAATGCTAATAGAAATAAAATGAAATGAACTCGGAATATACATAAAATTGTTCTAGATATAATTCCCATCAATGTGGGCGTTAACACGAAAAATTTGTAGAGAATACTTTTATCTACCCACTTTGGGGAAAATCGGAGAGAAAATGAAGAATAATATTGGTTAACTATGGGACGGAAAAGGCTATGGCGAGTACACTGAAGAAAAAGATTTCAATTTATTCGTTTAGAATTTCTGATTTTTTAAACTCTACAGGTGGGAGATAAACTACACCAAGCCACACTTTGAAAACTTTAGAGCAGACCTAAAAAACATGTTGAAAATCACAAATACTTCTGTTTCTGGATTAAAAATTTGCCTTTGTTTGCATATTTTATATGACCCTAATATGTTTTCTTATGTCGATGATATCATTAATAAAATTACGTCATATAAGGTAACATACCTTTACTTATTAAATTGGACTTGGTGTTCTTTACCTCCCTCGATGGTATAGGTACTGTTCAATCCCTTGAGACAAACAGTACCAAGTCCAAGATTTGCTATTTCCCAAAAATAATACAAGGCTTACAACAATTTCTTTTACCTTAATTTTCTCTTCGAAATGTGTTTTACAAATTATTCAAGTAAAACCTGAAGGCGCATCTGCTTGTTTAAATAAAAATTGTCTACAAATTCAGTGGTAAACCACACTAAATAAATTTGATGCAATTTACGTCTAAGCGAGTTGGACTCGGTGTTGTTTTCAACTTTTCTATCTCGAAAACTACATTAGAAAAGACTTATGGGAATTTACACATCCATAGAGGGAAAATTCTGATTCCAACAGTATAAAAAACGTATTAAGAAAAAGATGTGAATTGGTGTAGTTTATCCCTCCCCTACAAAATTAGTGTTACATTTTTTTAGCACTGTTTGCATAATTTTAATAAATTAATGTAACTTTCAAAATAAACTTAAGCTCAATGAATAATTTTCCTGGTGGTCTAAAGTGTATTGCAAAACTAGTTCGATCCGATATGAATTGTAGCAAAACTCGTTTCTTTCTTTAGAAACTTCGTAGAGTTTTAGTTTTAAATTAAATTTATTTTTTTCTATATTTCAGTTGGTTTAAATTTTTCAACTGTTGAGTTATTAATCAAGAATGGCATAACACTTCAGAATGAAAATAGTTCACCTATTTTGGTCCATTTAATGTTTTTTGTATTTTCCCAAAATTCGAATAAAGTGTAACGAACGAGTTTTGCATCGCACCTACTCAGATGTAAATAACTATATTTAAGCTCAATGCGGCACGTGGTAAAATTGAAATGCCGATTTGAAATTTTTATGGAACCTTTTGTTTTTTTTTTGCTATATTTAACCATTTAAAATGTACTTCATTGAAAAAAAGCGTTTAAAGTCAAATAAAAAATATACACTGAGAATCAAAGGAGTCGGAGTCGCACTTAAAAATTTGTATCGAACTTTTTCTGGACGACTCCACAGCCCTGGCTTAAACAAAAATATTTTGTGAAATATTGAGGACATAGGACTATTTCAAGAAAGCCTCATAAATTGAAATTTGATTCATTTAACACATTTACAAACAAAATGGTTAACAAAATAATTTTTATTAAAACAAAACTAAACTAGTACGAAAGTGTAGTTTGTCAAGCCCGACCATATGATACCCTTTACCACAGTATTTAAAAACAAATTTTCTAGAGTGTACACTCATGGACCCGCCAAAACAAAAAAATTTTGTTAAGGGGTATCCTTGTAAATAAGAGAATTTTGCAATGGCGTGTATCTAAACCTATTGTTAATTTGAACCTTTAAACATTTATCATGACATAGTAGCCTTTATAAAAGGTATTGTCCCTAATTTTTATGTTAATATCAATATTTATAAGGAAGTAATGGAATTAGTAGCTATTTTCGGTAGAAGTATTTGTATGGGAGCCTATGATGGACCAATAAGATTGCAATCAAAATAAAATTTGACAAAATTTTATCTAAATACCAACATAGTAAGATGGTTTATTTTGGAAAGAAGTTTGTAGGGAGCTGTATGAAATTATGTCAGCTGGACGGACTAACTGACGGACATCGTTAGACCGACTCAGAAAGTGATTACGAGTCGATGGGTCAAGAAACTGAATGCTATATATCTATGACCCTATGGAAAACTAGGTAACTCCATTTTTTTAAAAAATCGAGCAAAACACACATACAGTTTTAAACATATTTTACTAATTATTTAACCCTAGGATAACCATCTTGGTCTGGCCGGACCAAATTGTGTTTCACTTGCAATATCTTTCCAATAGAACAACAAATAAAAAAACTAGGAATGTGAATTCTATAAATAATATGTTTTGAATCGAATAAAATTTATTTGGAATCGATCAGAGCAAATTTGTGGGGTGAAATTTCATTTTTATGTAAAGATCTATTAAATTACCCTTTTGGTCTGGCTGGACCACGAAGTATTGTATTTGTGTGTAATTTTGTTTCTTATTTTGTAAAATTAAATAAAATCAGGTGACTTGAATTGACGACGAAGTTATATTTTTGTCTTTTGTTTTTGGTATTTGTGTCTTGGCAAAGGAGGTTTATATTGCTTTGAATAAAAAGAAACCAACGAAGCAACCCATAGAAGCCATGGGACCCAATACACGAAAAAGAAATATATGCTTTGTTTGGATTGCTTTTATTTGCCGGGATTTTCAAATGTGAAACACAACCTGTTAAAGAATTGTGGGCACCACATCAACAAGATATTTATAAGACTACAATGCTACGGTTAATCCGCATTAATAACGCAACCACACGCCAATGCGCCAAGAATTGAACAAAAGACGATCTTTGGTTGAGGCTTGTTGCGAATTTATAATCCTCCTTCAATACACTCCAGGGGCAACCTTAAACGTGGACGAATAGCTTTTTCCTTTTCAAGGACGAACGCGATTTACACAATACATTCGACAAAAGCCAGTCAAATATGCCATAATACGTGGTCGAAAATAAATTATCGCATGAAAGGCCAAGTTTACAGAGGCAAAACCTCTGATTGCTCCCAAAATGTAAGTCAGGGGAAGAAAGTTGTGATGGATTTGTCATCTGTATATTGTGACAATTTTTCCTCAATTCTGATACACTCAAATATACTGATGGAAGTCCGCTAGGCTTTTGTTGGAACTCTTCGCTGTAATAAAGCCTTTGTGACACATTCATTTAAAATTCTAGCAAAAGTCAAGTAAACGAAAGTTTATTTGGCTTCTATATGGGGATATGAAAGCATGTTTTCTATTATCAACAGGTAGAACAACCAGATTGAACGCTTCAAAAAAATCTAGCCAAATTTAATATAACCAAATTAAAGCTGGAGTTTATATCGCTGGTCATTAGCCAATGTAATATTTGTAATATATTTTCTTAGGGCCAAAGACATCAACCTTGTAATGAACATCTTTAAAAAATTACCGCCCATTATGCGCTAATTGCAATTTATTGACAAAAACAAAACCAAAACCCCGTTTTAGCTGTGGTAAATGTGGAAAAGCCGTACATTTGTGACGATTGTGATGTATGTATAATAAAAAATTAATTAAAAAAATTATATAACAAATAAATAGAATTAAAAAAAATAAGCATATGTACGTTCAATAAAAAATAAATGTATGTACGTATGTACCTTCTTACTTTTAATTCAACTTGTGGTCTGGCCAGACCAAGAGGAGAACTTAGTGGCAATAGTTTACCAGTAATCCTAATGTTAATAATTTATGTTATTATGCATGCGCATTAAACAAAACGTAATTAAAAATAATGTTAAAGAATTCTGGTTCTATTGAACTAATTTTTGAACATGAAAACCGAAAATTAATGCAGTTACATTGTTTTTTTTTTCAAAAAACTGAGATACCAACATTTATTATAATTTTACAGAGTCTTTTGTGAAAAAACTTTAACTATTTGACTTAGCACGTGATCGTATACGTTTTTTTTTTACGAAAACATGGAGTTACGCCGGTTTTCCTAAAAATATTTGCTCACTTTTATTCTTATATGTGTATGCATATCAAAAAAAAGCCGGGTTTTTTTTGGCAGTCGTATTCTATGAATCAAAAACTTCAGAAAATAAAATATATAATCACACTTATCGTGGTTGGCGAATTTAAAATACGCCTGCGACTGTTCGGTAATGAATTAAAGATAGGTTGAACTTAATTCCTTTAATCCATTACCAAACATTCGCAAGCGTTTTTTAATTTGCCAACCACGATAAAGGTAAATATTAGGCAGATCGATTAGTCAATTTTTTTCAATAACCGGTTTTCGAATATTCCGAATAGTTGCTATTTTAAAAAACCCGGTTTTCGGTTAAGCATTTTATAAAATAACCGGTTAATCGGGTTTAATACGAATACATAAAAAAACAAAAATCAAATTAGTTTTTGTAATAAAAAGTTAATTAGAATAAAAACAAAACAATTCACGAAGGTAAGGAATTGATTAAACTTAAGCTTTATTTTTAACAATTTCTATTTATTTGCTAAACTTTATGTCTAAGATGATAATTGTATTTATGTATTTATAATGTAGTTAAGAAACCGTTAAATAATGTTTGCTCTAGCCAAACGTTTTGCAAAAGCAAACAATTCTTTAAAAAAAAACTAGTGGTTACGTGTAGGACGTCAAATATTTAAAAGGTGTGAACATGGCTGTAGAAATTTTGAAAAATTTCGATTTTAAAAAATTATAGGAATTTAATAAATTTTTTATTTGAGATATTCTCCCAAATTTATTTTAAATGAGTTTTAATTTGTTGGTGCCTAAGCATGCCTAAATTAATCATGAAACTTCAGTCTTATTTTTAAAAAGTTGCAAACAAAACCTCTTATCCAGGATTATATACAGGGTGACCCAAGATTACCGAAGGGGTTTGAATTGCTTATAACTTTTTTATTATAATTTTTTTTCCTTTATTTTTCAGTATTTTGTAAAGAAGACTTGAACCACGTGCCCAAATTGTTAAGCTTTATTTTTCAAATCAACGATCCATTGTTTTGACGAATTATTTCGCGTACAAGTGATTTTAATTGGCCTCCGCGTTCACCGGATTTAACCGCCCTAGGAAATAATTCCCAGTTTCTATTTTAAATTTTAATTAAAAAAATGATCAAAAAACTTTGCCGTTTCAAACAATGTGTTAATTGATTTAATAAGGATTCTACAAGTTTAAATTATATTATTTTAAACGAAAAAAAATCAATTAAGATAATTTGTTATTCACACAGAAAAAAATCAAGTTAAAAACGTAGAAAACAAGGTTGATTTAGGGGGTTATTTTGTAAATCCCTTCACCTTGCGTTTAGAAATTTTTCATATAAAATTTTTTGGCTTTTCAAAAATTTATATGAAAATATTTTACGAGTGAGGTAATGGGGTTTAGAAAATAAAGGTCTTAAAATTTGTCGGTGTTGAGTTTGCTTCATACGTTTTTCATGTTAATTCAACCTGATTTTACCATTACTTGCGAACAACATTTTTTTCTTTTAAAATAACTATAATTCATGTAAATTTAACATTGCAGCAAAGTTAGAGCAAAATGTAATTTATATTGAAATAACAATCCGAATCACGTTGAATGAAAGTTATTTCAAGTTGAAACAACGTGAACTTCATGTAGAATCAAATTGCTTTGAGTGTGAAGAAGCTTCAGAGACAACATATGCATTTATTTAAGAATAATTCAATACACTTACCCCTGTAACACATGCTTCACTTGTTTTGTATTCTCCTTTGTCAACAGAAGCATCAGTAGAATCGCCCGATATAGTTTTCGTCATCATTATACTTTGAAAGCTTGATGTACTATTTAACTAAATAATTTTAATATAAAAAAACCCGGGAATTGTCTTCTTTTTATAACATATTTTAAGAATGAAAATAAAAAAATTAAAATACTTAACTATGCATGCATGTTAATTTAACATGATAAACTTTTGATTTTAATATAAAACAGGTGTTTTAATGGATTCAATATTGAATCCATATTTATTTATATTTTAATATTTTATTTTTTTTATTTATTTTAACAGTGAATAATATTAAATAATCGTGATTTAAGATTATTTTAATAGTTTTCATTTAAAATTAATATGAAATAATGATGCATTTAAATAATGGGCATACTTTTGCAGAAATTTACTATGATTCTCAATCAACATTTTTCCATGTTAATTTTACATTGGTATTTTTTTCTGTGTGTTTAAATGATTTAATTAAAAATTTATTTTTAAACAACTAAAATGTTAATTATATCAAAATTATATCTTTAATTTGATTGAAATACTTTTTAAACAATTTTTTTGATTGATAAAAAACTACTTATCATTTTTACTGTGTTCCTCAGCAGGTTGGCATTAAAATCCAGCAAAATCTGTTCAGTAGGATCAGAGCTGTTAATCAAAATGTGGAACCACCCCCCTAAAAAGATGATAATATTGTTAGAAAAGCTAACATAAACGCTAGAATAATATAAGATTTTGCACAAATTCGTTTTATACGACTGGAAATTATACTGTTGAATTTCGTGAAGATCGGTCCATAATTTACCATAGGCTCCATATAAAGGCTACTCTGATAAATTAATTAAATGTGCCTACAACTGTGGCAGATATAGATATTGCGGTTAAATTTGTTTCAACTTAGCTTCATATGGCCAGAAAATATGTTATGGAATTTTGTGATAGACGGTCCATAATTTAACTTGGATCCCATACTAAGTAGTCCTCTGAAATTCACTGTAAACTCGAAAACTAATTTCACTGCTGTATTGACATTTACTCTAATTTATGCTTTTTATCAACAGAAATCGCTCTACAGAATATTTGGATGATTTGTTCATAATTTACCATGGGTTCAATACAAATTCCCCTCCTGAAAAACATTTTAGTTCTGTTAAAACTGTTACGAATCATGATATGCTATTCAAGTTAGTTTAAATTTCTAAAAAAAGCATAACACTTTCTGACTGCCGGTCAATAATTTAATATACGTCGAAACCGCGACCAATGTTAATGCCTACGCCCTTTTTTTTTAATTAATAATATCTAGATAAATATCATATAGAGTGCACTCCTGAAATATTCGAACTGTCGCGACACGTCGGTGAAGGGTATCAATGATTCGGCACAGCCAAATCATGCACACTTACCTGTATTTAATTGAATTGCTTTATATACCTACATACATATATACATATGCATATTAATATTATATTTTAAACTGTATTAAAAAAAATTGTTCAATTTAATGATTGCATTCCTAAATATATTTTTGTAATAAGAAAAAAAATTTACATAAGGACATTTAAAAAAAGTGATTGATAATACCATGTCCACACGGACAGCAATATTCGTGTTTCGCTCTCTTATTCCTGTTTCGCGCCCCAAACATAATTGAAACGACTTGTTTTCCCATACAAAATTTTGAGAGCGAAACAGGTCGTTTCATTTTGAAACAGGCTGCGAAACAGGAAAAATGTACTATCATCTCCAACTTTGATAACAGTTATCGTTAGTTTATCTGAACTAGCTCTCAAAAAATATCAACACAAAGAAAAAAACAAAATACATAAAAATTGATTTTTAATAAAATAAAGTGATAATTATAATACCTTAATATTAATAAAAGTATTAAATAATATATTCTTAAGTTTAATTTACTTTTTTATCTATTTAAAAAAATCACACCAACAACACAAAAAAAAATGTCAAAATGAAACAGGAATAAATCGTATAAACAGCATGTTTGGCAATCTAGTTTCAGAGAGCGAAACCAGTGGTTTCTGTCGTCGTATTAACATAGCATTAATTTGAAGAACCATAGATGACATCTTTATAAAGATATACTTATGTATACTGTCAAATGGCTAATTACTTTTCAAGCTGAACTTTTTTTTGTAGTATGTACTTTAAATGGTTTTTGATTTTTGTTACAAGATCACACGCGTATAAAAGCGATTGGTATTTTTTATTTATTAATCAAATAGATATTATACATATTTACAAAAATTAAACTAAATTTATTCACAAAATTCATTCGACTATAGATAAATATCAATAACTGGCGTAACTTTATAGTTGTGAGCCAGGTTGGCAAAATAATTGCTGTTAAAATTCATGAGAAAAGTAATTAAGAACTACGTTACACAAATGTTATTATTTTAGGGTATCGTCTAAGGCTATACAAATTCATGAAGTAACAAATTTCTGTATTTTAAACAGGAGTCTAAATAATTCACAAGACTGTTATAATTACAGGACTGACCATTAAGGATACATAAGACTTCTGATAAGTTTAGAATGTTTTTGTTGAAGTATTTACGTCTGTATCCGTTAAAAATAGGACAAATGCCAATAAAATGAAGCGTTGTGCATAAACCGACCGTTGTACTTCTGAAAGGTCTAGAATTTATGTCCTAGGAAACAACGAGGGGAAGAATTGACTTGCAGTGTTTGCTGAGTATATCGGAAGTATTTGCCGGAACAAAGTTAATTTTACTACATAAGTTCGTCCAATCTACAGTCCAAAAAGTATGTTTATAATTTTCATAAGACAATTTTGTTTACCAAGTTGGTGAGGTATTCTACTAAAAGGCATATTCAGTACTTTGTTTATATACCTAATTAAAATGCAGATTTAGTGTATCGGCATATAAAGAGTTTAATCCAGTTTCTAATAAAAGCATGTAGTTTGGGGTATTGATAGGTAAAATCAAAATTTTTTTAAAGGAAACATAATAGAACGCGAAGCAGCACTGAAGATTTTAAGGCCCTAATTTTGTAAAACACAACGCAGGCCAAAGTATTATATTGAAAGCAAAAACAAATTCATAAATATTTTGTAATTTTGTTGTTGCTTTGTACAGAAATTTATATACCGTTTTAAAATGTTCAACGCCACAAGCAATGAGGCGTATGAAATCATAAAAACCAATGTGAATTTCTGTAAGAGGCAACAACAAAATATTTATGAATTTGTTTTTGCTTTCAATGTAATTCTTTGTCGTTGCGTTGTGGTTTACAAAATTAGGGCCTAAGTTTATTTGTTTTAGATATTTTTGGGTGGTTTATGTATTTAGACCACGAAGAACACAGCCATTTTTGATGTTGATAATTTGCTTGATAAATGTTTATGAAACGATAAATTGTAACTGAGTTCAATTCCAAGATACTTATATGAATTTACAATTTCGACCATATTTTTTCCAAAAGTCCAAATTAGGGTTTCAGGTAGCCTTGTACCGCTGCGAAAAGCAAATATTTTGGAAATGCGCATAGGAATAGCTTATCCCATCAACAATAAATTTCAGTGTTTTTATCAAAAATAAATATTGGGAATCAAGCACGAATAACAAAATATCAAAATTATTTTGATAATATTTTGGATTTCGTCAGATTGTCTTTTAGATGCCATAAGTTGCAGGACACGTAAAGGGAGTCAATCATTGCTTGCAGACCACACGGCGAGTCAGATAGTACGACAATGTCGTAGGCAGAAAGCAACATTTTTATCTCGATGCTGTCAACACTTATTCCACCAGGGAGTATAACGGCAAGGTCATTTAAGTATAGCGCAAACAGTATTGGGCTTAATATGCACCCTTCCTTGACACCCAGCTCAATGTCAAAGGAATCAGAGAACGTATTTCCAAACAATATCTTGCTAGCAGTCTTATCATATGAGTGCTGAAGTAATCTTATTAATTTAGAGGACAATTCCATACAAGATAATTTGTAAAACAAAGAATTCCTGGGAATTGAATCAAATGCCCATGAAAAATAGGCGAAGAATGCATAGGTATATTTGCCATTTAATTTGTTTATACGAACAATATTGATAAGGTTGAAAATATTGTCGATGGTAGAATATTGTTTTCCCGCTTGGCATTCATTTAAAATATTGTTTTTATTGATCCAATCGGTAATACGGTTCAAAAGGATGCTGTTGAAAATATTTCATTAAGTATCTATTAATGATAATCCATGGTGTTAGAGGGACAGTTAGGATCTCCTTTTTTTAATAATGGGATGAGAATTGCAGTTTTGAAAGTAGACGGTATATTTTCTTTAAGAATTATAATATTTAGAATTTGCTTTAATAAAAGCAATTTGTATTGGTTTTTACATTTTTTATAAAAAGTTCAAGTTTGAAAAGTATTCAATTAGAAAAATACTGAAATTACGGGTACATTTTTAACAAAAGTAAGGAAAACATACATATCATTACTTTAATATACAAAGGCCCTAAGTCGTTTTTCTTTCAAATCGTTTTTTTGCATATTTTAATAGACAATCCTCTAGTACACTCATGGTAAAAAAAATTGATTCGATCTTTTTTCAGAGGTCTTTAAAGATCTGAATATATCTTTATTCAAGCCAAAAAAAAAGACGAGTGCGATGTTGGCGTTTCATATAAAGCTAAAAACTTGCCACAAGAAGACTACGAACTGCATAGAGAGCAAGTAGATATAATGAGGGAAGAAAAGAAAAATGATATAAAAAATGCCGAGTCGTTGGTATGTGCAGTGTTTTTCATGGATACTCAAGCTGTTAAATTAGTACCCCAACTGAGCGCAAGGGCTTCCTATTATAAAATGAAATGCAAATACATAACTTTACCATTTACAATGCTGCAACACATGAATCCCACAATTATGTATAGGACGAAACAAATGGGAATCTCGTGGCTTCAGTTTTTGCAACGTGCATCACTAAGCATTTGGAAAATTTCCTAATTGGTACACCACACATTCACCACATAATTCTTTATTCAGATGGACGTTTTTATCAAAATAGAAACGTAACATTATCCAACGCATTATTAGCCTTTTGCGAGAAAACTGGTATAACAATTGAGCAAACATATTTGATAAGCGGCCATACACAGATGGAGTGTGATGCAACTCATTCGCTAATAGAACGAAAGATACGTAAAAAACAAATAAACTTGCCCTCTCAATTTTTAGAGCTCATTAGGGAGGCGCGAAAGGATCCATTTCCTTTGAAAGCCAAACAATTAATTTACGATTATTTTTTGGATTTCGAAAGTACCTATTCCAAAGCGATATACATCTATACGGCCAGGTACTAAATATCTTAAAATACATAATGTCAATAAAATTTATAAGAAAATCTTTTATGTTTAAATATAGGAAGAAGCTGTGGAGATCCAACTGTGAATATGTTGCGGGCTCTAGGTTATGATTCGTCAGGATTATTATATTACAAAACGAACATCAATGCGGAATATGAACTACTTCCTTATAAGTCCAGGAAGTGCGATAAGGACATTACTCCCACGTGCTTATATAAAGAAAGAATTCCAATAAATATAAAAAAAAGGGAACACTTACAATATCTGAAAAAGTTTATTCCTTCCGATTGTCATAGTTTTTATGATTCTTTACCCCACAGCTTGTAAATCTTATCTGTATCACAATATACATTTCTCCTTTATACTTACATAATATGTAATATTTATATATGTACATACATATTATATTTGTTTTCAATTAATAAAACCCTGTTTTAAACGAAAAATATTACTTTTTTAACTTATAACGAAAAGCCCTAACTCGCAAAAACTTTCAATATATTGAATCACTAAAAGCCCTATCTAATATAATTTCATAAAATTCTCTTAATTTTAAAAAAAATTATTATATCATTAAATTCCTTAGAAAATTTAATAAAAAACTGCGATTAAAAAATTACTGTATCTTCAAAACTTAAGATTTTATTTAGTTTTTTCCCTCTCCTGAAAAGTAAGGAAAATATTAGTTAGGGCTTTTATATATTAAAGTTACGTAATATAAATTACACATTTAAATATAACCGGTTTATTTGACCAAAATTACCGGTTTATTCGATATTCGAAAAATGTACGTTTAAGAATATTCGACTTGGGCAAAACTAAAATAACCGGTTAAAACCGGTCGAATACTATTCGATCGATCTCCCTAGTTGGTACACATTAGGTTCAAATAATAGTGGCGGGGTTTTAGGCGTTTGTACTGATGCTGTGCTTTTTAAGAAGACTCCGGAATATTCGTTTAACGCTACCACTAATTTTTCCAAAATGTTGTAAGTATAATCATTACATTTTATTTAATGAAAAATCGTATTTATGCATAAATATTTATGTAGTTATTGGTATAAAACACACGTCAGCTGCTTTTTTAACTATACACTAACCATAGATCTCTCTCCTGGACGTTACAAGGAAGGCTCTAATTTACATTCCCAGGTCAACCGGCGCACACTGGGGATTTTTGTATGGAGGTGAGGAAAAAAGTATATTTTTCAAAAAATATAATGATTTCATTACAAATTTAGTTTTATTTATATAGTAATACACAAAAGTAATCAAAATAAAGAAAGTTAGAGAAATATATATCGTTACCTACAATGTAAAAAGCCCTAACTAACAAAAAAAATGTAAATGATTTTTTTAATTCATTATTTATTTTAAATCTATTTTTAATTTCATCACAAACTTAGTTTTATTTATATAGTTATATACAAAAGTAATCAAAATAAAGAAAGCTAGACAAATGTATATCGTTACCTACAATGTAAAAAGCCCTAACTAACAAAAAATTTAAATGATTTTTTTAATTTTTAATTTATTATTTATTTTAAATCTACTTTTTAATTTATTATTCTAAAAGAGCCTTAACTTCGTCGCTTATATCACTATGCTTTTTCTGGCTAAATGAAGGAGTCAAGTGTGAGATCATGGGATCTGATGTTACCATCATTCGGTGCATAATATCTTCGTTCGTGGCAATTCGACTGCATTTTCTGGAGTGTCTAAGGCGATATTTTTTATAGTCTTTGTTACGACTTTCCTGAGCCTCTTCGGATAATAAGCCTACAGGAAAAATACACTTTTCAATTATATATTTTCCATGAATCAGAATTTTGTGGAGTGTTGGTGGCATATTGTACCACTCGTACAGTGCAACAAACTTTTTTGCCGTCTCCAGACAAAAATCACCAAATTTTTTCGGATCTAGTGCCTCGGTAATGGTTATAGCTTCGAGAATTGTTGAAAACTTCTTGATTATGTCTTCATCTAGACCCGTGATTTCGGAAATTAAAGCAGGATTATCAAAGAATCTTCGTGACGTATTTCCTGAATTTGTCGTACCAGAGCCTTGTTTAACAGTATCAACCTGTATTCCAATTTTCTCTTTAATTTCACGCTTTATCAAACATTTTCGGGCTTCTCTTATCGGACGAGTATTTGAGTCGAATCTTCCACGTTTAAATTCAAGATTGTAAGCTACATGCAAAAGACACTCCATCAGCTTAATACGCGCATAAAGTGGTGACATACCAAATTGCAGTGCTTGTTCATTTACGGGCATAGCTTGAACTTCTTCGATTTTATTCATCTTGTATGTTGTTGCTCCACAAATAAAACAAGAAGATGCTGCTGGTGTCTCTGTTACTGATTGTGCTGTCTTGCCGTCAATCATTGTAAAATATAATTTATGTTTAACTTTAAAGTTACGATTATTTACTGTTAACTCAAATTCTTTTAGTTGAGATATCTCCTCATCGACTCTTCTCTTTTCTTCTCGTATAACTTGAGGTGTCTCTTTAACGTACGCAAACTGTAGTGTTCTACAATATTGTGTGGAAGAAGGCTTATTGTTGTTCCATACTAATTTATTTATGTCATCACTCAATGATAATTTTAGTGGTACAACTGATGTCATATATAAATGAGAATCAGAAATTTGATCATCTGAAAACCTCTGTTGATATTCGCTTTGACCAGATGCCCCATCACATCCCCATTTATAGTACATTGTTAGATTTCCGCTTTCAATATTATTTATTTCCTTTACTGATTTGGTCTCTAGGACTCTTTTAGCAGTATGATCCAACAGATTTTGCAGAGGTACACTGCCTGAACTTTCAGTGATAGAAATTTCTAGAGGATAACTGTTAGTTTTTTCTTTCGTGAGTTGTTATATCCTTCATTTTGTAACCAATGCATTAGATACTCGTATTTTTCTTTTGTAAGTTCAAGCTTTGAAAACATCCCCAAAGTTTTTAATGTACAAATTTTGTGGTTGGTTTTTGAAATACTAGATGAAAAATCAATTACTTCTTGAGGAAACATAGAACGTACTTCATCCCTTTTGTATTTGTATCACAGCACTCCTCAAACGATTTGCGTGGCCGACCAAGTGCAGAACTGGTAGAACATTCAGCCTCAGTAAACTTAATTGTAAATGTGCCTTCAAGCCAATTTGCATTTTTTTTTTCAAATCGCGACTTCGTACGGTTAGAATCCTGCCATCTTTGTTTGAAGTTATAGTAAAAGTTTTTATATATTGTATCCAAAATTTCACATGCTCTAGTATCGTTTAAGCCAACGTGCAATTGTTGCAAAAACTGTTTTAATTTTGTTCTGTCTTTGTCAAATTCCAGAAGCTTCGAGCATAAAACCCCATGAGAAATAGAAAAACTTTCCATTGCCGTAAAACTCTTGGTCCTTAGTTTCAGTTATAATTAAATAATTTCGCGTTCGCCAGCACTTGTTGAATGACAAAAATCGATCAGTGAACACCCATAAATACTACGTAAGTTTCAACATTTTACTGAAAGGTACTTATGAATTCGCGCATCTTTTAAGGGAGTCTATATACCTGTTTCGTGTGCGTTTAAAATTTTTCGAAACGTTCTAAAACATGACCACTCATAAATGTGGGTGCAATTTGTGTAAAAAAATCATGCAGGTAGCCAACGAAAAAAACCCAAATAATTAAAAAAGTGCACTTACCTTTTTTCCTTTCAATTTTCCACGCACATTTATTATCGCTTATTACTTTGCTACCGCAATCATAAAAATCAAATAACCTTTTGTTTATTGCTTTTTTTTTTTTTTTTTAATTCTGAGAATCATAAAAAAAGTCATAAATGTTTTTGCAAAGAATTTTGTGCATATCTCGAGCAAATTTTTGAAATGCATACCTTCACTTAATTGTGAATAAAAGCGAAACGCGTTCATCGATTTTCATGATTTATGTCTCATTTTTTTCACAGGTTATGCGACTTTACGTGAAAGTAATAAAACTTGAAACTTTTTTTTACTGTTTTGGATTTTTTATGAATTAAAAATAAAAAATTTAAATTTTTTGGGCAAAAAATATTTTTTTTCTTCATACATTTATTTATAACTGCAAAACTGTTGCTTATGTAGCAAAATGTTATGTAAACAGATGAAAGTAATTGTAATTCTTGATTTTTCTAAATTTTTTTCAGCAAAATCCGACTAGTGGTTCTCGAGTTATGTTAAACAAAAGAGCCTTATCAGAATTGAGTCCCGAATCAATCAGCTGAAAAATGTTGTACTGTGTAATGCAAAAACTTGAGAGGTGGCACCTGGTGGCACTTGAAATTGATTAATAATGTTAAAACAGATATAAGACAATGTATTCGGTGTGATTTCAAACTGAGGAAAAGTAAAGAAAAAATTCCAGGTCCAAATGTTTGGAGAAAAATGGGATTTTTGTTATATGTCCATAAAAATACAAAAAAAAAAAAAACTTAAGTCTCTGCAGATTTTTTTTTTCAATTTTAGTATACTGAAATATACTACTTTAAATAGAAAAAAAAAGAAAAACGTTAGCTCACATAGTAAAATAATATTCGTATTTAAATTCTTAGGTTAAAATTAAGTTGGTTCGGTAAAACACACAAGTTCTGAGTTTGAGACGGATATAAAAAAAAACTGGCAGTCAGATCGGAGTAAATCTGTTTGATTTGATTGTACCATTTAGTCTAAAATTGCAACATATCACTGCATATTGCTTGAAGACTATGTTGACAATTTGACTTTTTTCCGCGAAATCCCCAGTGTGCGGCGTAGAGCAAGACCTGCACACATGGCGGCGTCAAATATAAAACGATCTAAGCTCAGCCAGAATAACATGTCTTTACTCTTAGAAACTGTTTAACTTTGCGATTTCCCATTACTTTTGTCTTAAATTAAAATTGTATTGATTATACCATTATCTTTGTATATATTCGAATAATGTAGTGACCTCGATGGTCGGCATGGTCCGACTTTACGTTCTTACATGTTTTAATTAACATTAACGTTCAAAGTAAATTAATAATAAATACTATAAATGATAAAAGCCACTCACTCAATATCGTTAAAATAGTTATTTGTTTTTGAAAAGCAAATGTTCAAAAATATTTCATCGATTGGTACGCCCCTTTCCTGGCAACATGCAAAATGTAGGAAATGAAGATTCGTATATTTCTATTGAATCTTTCAGAAACGAAGCAATAAATATTTTGCCAAGCAAGAAAGAAACATTTCATACATTGGAAATTGAAATATGAAAATCACTTAAAGGCATTGGCTCGAATGAATGCAGCCATAAATATTTTGTTGTTTAAACGTTTGGGTTTAAACGTGTGAAATATTTCCATCACATTTGTTGAAGCGTTTCCAACATTTTGTTTTACTTTTTTTGTGTTTCCGATTGTTTAACAACTTGCAACAAAATGTAATAAATGGCAACAGTACAAGCCATTTTTACCACCAGCAGCCGCTCTTCAGACAAAACACTCGCGAAACTGAAAGTGGCAGTATTTGTCAAAAATATCAAAAAACTAACGCACAAAAACAAAAGTTACACTGTTACTCATCACTACACATTCGCTCTCATAAAAACTACATGCAACCGATGCCACAAACATGGTTACAACAACAAGAAATATGTAATAAGTTTTAAACAAATTGCAACAACAACATCAGCAAAAACGTATTTAGTTTTTTTCCAGTTTTACTTTTGGAAGTGGCTCTCGTCTTGTTATGAATTTTCAAACACTTCCCGTTGAACAAGCACCAACGATGATAAAACAAAAAAATAAAAAATACTCCAAATTGAAAGCAAAAGCAAACAAACTCTATTGCCATTTGGTGCACATGAATTTGCACAAGTTTGTTGCCGCGATTACTGGCGTTTGGTTACAGAGTCAGGTGGATTGGCAGGTATTTTGCACCCATAAAGAGATTGCGTGCAAGAAAATGTGGTGCTAAATAGTTGCTGTTGCACAGATTGTTGTTGTTTTATTTATTTATTTATGTTGCTTGCTACTGCCGTTTGTCTTAAAGAGGCAACCATGTGCGAGGATTTAAGGCAATGAAAAAGAAATGTGTACTCGTGTACCCACTGTCAATTGGAAAAACAAGAAAATGTTTACAAAAAAAAAAAAAAAAAAACACTAAGTATATGTTGCAAAAACAAATTTGTTGCAAAGTGGTTTGCAGCGGAACGTTAGCAGATATAAATAGTTTAATTTTGCTTAATAACTTGCAAATTTTGGAAGACTTATTGGTCCCAACTTCCTTTGATGATTCAACTTATTTAGACCCGCCTTCTCTAAAGAAGTCTCTTAAACTTTTGGAATTCCGATGGTGATACACTGTGTGTAATTTTTTAAGTCATGGAAAAATAACCATATACGGACAATAAATAACCATAAAGGAAAAAAAAGACCCGTGTCTCCCAGTTTTACCCAAAGTCATGCACTTTTTTGTTATGGGTCCTTAAAGATTTATGGCCTCGGTGTCGTTTCTGCAAAAAAGTGATCATTTTCTCAAGCTCATATCTTGCAAACCGTTCGGAATTTTTATTAACTGTCTGCAACAAAGTTGTAGCCCTTGCCACAAAGAACAAAAACTGTGAACATATAAAATCAAAAAAACTTCACCTTAAAAATCAAAATCGCGAAAAACTTTAAACAAATCTTTTTTAATCTTCTTTCCCCTGTTCAGGTCCAATCAACTACAAAAATATACTTAAGATCCTAAGAAACAACTTTTTAGAACATATGATTTTCCTATGAATGATTCCTAACATCGTTTAGCGAAGAAGATGAAGTTTTTTGATTTTATATGTTCACAGTTTTTGTTCTTTATGCCAAGGGCTACAAATTTGTCTCAGAAGGTTAATCTAAATTCCGAACGGTTTGCAAGATATGAGCCTATGAAAATGATCCCTTTTTAGCAAAAATGACACCGAGGCTCTAAATCTTTAAGGGCCCATAAAAAAAGGACATGACTTTGGGTACAACTGGGAGGCACGGGTCTTTTTTTTGGTCCTTTATGGTTATTTATTGTCCTTATATGGTTATTTATTTATTTTCGTTTTGCACTGTGATAAAACTAATAAAATAATCTGGCGATATTCGTACAGCTGGGTAACAAATCTGTTGAAATCGCAATTTTGACTGCCATTTTGATTATAAATATTACCTATTTAAATATTGTCGCCCGTATTTATAAAATTTAATTATATTTAATAAAGGTTTACAACACAAATTTTGTATGAAAAGTTGCCTTTATAAACGTTTGTTAAATTTAATAATCGTTTATAAATACGGGGGTAATTGTTTTATAATTAAATAACTCTTAAAACTAATTTAAATCGAAAATTAAAAGAAGTTTCGATTTAATCCATCAACATTTTTTTTTGGAAATAGTCCTAATGTACTGTTCTCCACAGCCGCGAGACACATTCGGTATGGTGAAAAAATATCTGGCAGGGATTTTACCATTATTACCAATAGCAAAACGGCCATCAGATCCCTGCAGAATGTGCTCATCACATCGAAAATTGTGCAAGAATGTCGTATGTCTCTGGAGGAGATAGCGAGACATTCAGTGGTTACCCTTAAGTGGGTCTCCGGACACAGGGATATACATGGAAACTGTATGGCGGACTCGTTGGCGCATGCAGACACCACTTTGAATCAAAACGATTCAACATACAATATAGGCGTTTTACTGCCAAGGAGTAAGCAATTTATTACACAAAAGTTTCATGTTGCTGCTGGGGAAACCAGGAAAATCTGGCCCATCATAGAAGAAAAAACACTAGGCGGGAATTACAGCTGTCCAGACATCGCCTAACAAACCTTATTGCGGTTATAACTTGCCACTGGCCATTGGGCGGCATGCTCCCTTACAATGTCCTATGTAGAAGTTGCGGCGGCGAGGAGGAGAAGTCAACGGAACATCTTCTTTGCCATTTCCCGGCATTCGGAGACCTTAGACTGCTTGATCGAAGAACCCTTAGAATCAAAACTTGTCTCTCAAATATTGCTTAAACCAGGATCCACTCCTTTATTGAATCGACTGGAGGGTGAGAATATTAGCAGCCAGGTAACAAAGGACCCTTTGGAGACGGTGCGACATGGTAACTTATTAATGGGCTCACGTGAGCTGTGCTTGCTTACGGCTGCCAATGGAACCTAGCCTTACCTAACCTAGACCATTCTGGACTTACACACTTTAAGTTTAAGGTTTGATTTTTAACCAATTGTACTAGCAAAGTTTTGTACACTGCAACAGGGTGGTTGCTTTAAAACGGCGGTGCGCAATATAACCCCAGGAAATATTGCCCCAAAAGGAAAGTGAAGAACGGCCCAAAATTTTATATGAAAACAACAACTCGCAATTTTGGGGCAATTTTTTGTTTTTGTTGGGGTTATTTTTGATTTTTTTCGTTAGCGCGTTTTTGCATTTCAAGTGGAATGCATTTTTCATTCCCCCAATATCAAGGAATGAAAAATGGCCACAAATAAAATCACAATTTTTACTAATAAAAAATGCAAATTTTAAGAAATTAAAAATCACCCCAAATATTTTTACACAAATTATGTAAAATTGTGTCTAAAAGTTTCTAGGAAAAAACCGAAAAAAACCCAAATTCTTATACCAAAGTGGAGAAAATCCTTGCCGGCTATGCAGAAAAGCTTTAGTGAGCGAAGCCAGTGTTCGTTATACCATAGAGAGGAAAATCCTTGCGCCCGGCCGAAGGCCAGCTATAACCTAAAGCTTTAGTAAGCAAAGCAAGTGGTCGTAATACCATAGAGGAAAATATCCTTGTGCATGGCCGAAAGCCCAACGATGCTATCAATCGTACAATTTTTAAAACCAAAACTGTATAACTATTCGGGTTTTGAAATCGGGATTCTAAATTTAGGATTTTTAGTTTCGGGCATATGAACTTCTCGCAAAATTTTTAAAATAACTTTCTTTGTTTTTTTTTGGGGTTAAAATTCATTATAAATTTTGAGGTGATTTTTCATTTTCAAATTTAGGGTCATATTTCATTTTATTTTTAGGGTTATTATTTCATTCAATTTGCAATACAGTCTCACTTTTTTACGAACACACACTCACTTTTAAAATTGACCACGAGATTGCTTTCAATTTCACCTTTCCATTTGTGTGACATTTTACTTTCAATTTAACAGCTGATGACAGGTATGTCTTTATAAATTGTGTTCTTGATGACATCTTGAAAGTAAATTGTTTGCAAATTGAATGCCAGCAGTTTATGTAAAAGATTATCAAGATAAACTTGATCGTGTTGCCGCAGGGTTGTGAAAAATATCCCCAAATTTGGGGTCAATTTTTATTTATTTTTTGGGGCCATATTTCGCAGCGCCCTTTAAAACACTTGGGAAATTTATGATATTTATGAAAGACTCAGCACACAACAAAGACCCAAAGTTGATTAATTTTATTTTGAAAGTTTGCATTCGATTATTCAGTCGCAAAGATTACATCGTATAATTTTTGTAATTTTTTCTATTTATATTTTGAAATGTTTACTTTTGTTATGCAGATTTAACGTCAAAAAAGTGTGAAGTAATTTTTCCCCCCGAATGCAAAAAAGGGTTAATTTAGTTATTTTTCTTTTAAATTAATTACCAAATACAGTAAATAGCTAAGACAACATTCTTTTAAATATGAATATACCCCACAATGTTTTGTAATTAATTTCAAGAAAAATTTTCAATTTTCAAAAAATTTACCTGACCTTGTCATTTGACTTTTGGCTTGATTCAAGTTTGACCAAATTTTCAGAATATAGTTCTTTTAGTTTGCATCATAGAACTCTGAATAAAATTTTTTAATAATTGAAATTGAAGATTTGAAAAACACCCGAAAAATTTTGTCCGTCACTCTCAAAAAGTTTCTTGAAATACTGTGGTGTAGGGTATAAAATGTTCGGGCTAAACCGACTTTACTTTCTTATTTGTTTTACTTGTAAATTTGTTACTTGCAAAATGGATCACTGATATACATAAAAATAAATTATAGCGTAAATTACTCCACACAAACCACTGTAGAAACAACAATCATACAAAATTGAATAATATTGAATCATTCGGATGCATGTTTGCTGATGATATTGTGTGCAGATGGAAAATAAAAAAATAACTTTTTGCGGGCCATATAAAACCAAACTTTGGGACTGAACCATTTTCACTTTCGTCGGTAAACTGTAACAAAATACAACTAACGTTTAAACGCGTTTAAACCTCATAATAAAAATAAAACTGTTTAATCAACAATCGTTTAGAAAATTATAAAAACGAACCACAACCTCTTGAAAATAAAACAAAATAAAAAAAAACAATTAAAACCATCACGCAATTTTTCCAAGTGAATTTAACAAAAATTGAAAATTGTTCGCGGTTTTTCATTCCATACAGGACCTGATCGTTTGTTGGTGTGACACAAATAAACGAGCGAACGAGTTCAACAAATTATCACATTCAATTTGCAAAACTGTGCGAAACTTAGATAAATGTTTTGAATTTGTTATGACTTTGTGTGAGAGGAGAGTATGTGTGTGTGTGTGTGTGTTTGGTTTAAGGGTTGATGCCTTTGGTTGGTTGGCTGTCACATTCTTGTCGTTTTTTTAAGGATAAAGCATTGTTGAAAATTATTCTCAAGTGGCGCACGTACAAGACCAATTGCTGTTTCCTTTAAGGCAAAAAACTTCTGCATATAAATAGCAAAAAGTTAAAAATGCATTCGCAAGTGTTTATATTAATGTGAGTGTGTGTGTGTGTTAGGATATGTGCTTTCTTATCCTTGACTTGATATTCAAATTCATGATATAAAAACTGGGTGAACATTTTGTGGTTGTGTGAGTTTCAATGACTGCTCAAACAAGCTGCGACAACAACAACAACAACAACAATTACTTTAAAACCCGACAATAATAAACAAAAGAGAACAATTAAGTTTATGCAAAGTGCACCTGAAGAATGAAAATACAAGCGGATATTTAACACAATCACACTCAAGTTCTCAATGTGCGTGGTATCTGAAACTTAAGTACCAACAAACACTTGACGTGATGAAATGGTTTTTCTTTTTGAATGATCGCGTGTGCTCAATAAATAACATGGAAAACAAAACAATGCACTTTTAAAGTTTTCTTTGCTTTTTGTTTCTGTTTAGTGTCTATTAACATTTTTTTGAACGTTTTGTAAAGATTTCCGCACAAAAAGTGCTTATAAAGATAAATTGTAAAAATATTAAAAGTAAAATGAATCACATAATTAACACAGAAAGAATGTTCGTAAATTGCTAACAAAATTTCATGGATTTATTCACTACACCCTACATTTTGAGTTTGGTTTGTGCCGATGTTTTTTACACAAGCAAATATTGGCTCCATAACATTCATACCGATCAGAGCTGTAAATGATTCTTTCATTTTTTCAATAATTCGCGAATCAAACATACACTAAATACGCAAATTTTGAATTAATTATTTTCACACAAAAAAATTAATTGAATAGAATTTAAGCCAATTCAAACGAATTTGGTAAAAATGAATTGCAATTAATTTTTAATTCAAATGAATCTGTCAAATGAATTACAATTCGTTACCAATTCAAATTAATTTCCAAAAGTGAATTGCAATTTACATATTTAACAGATTCATTTGAATTGATTTTGAAATAATTTAAATGAATAAGAAAAAATAATTAGCAATTCATTTTTAACTCATTTGAATTGAATTGATAGAAATTTGAATTGGATTTGGAATGGAATGGAATTGACAGGTAGCGGCAGAATGGGAATTAAATTATTAGGTAGAGGCGAATACCAAAATGGAATTTTGTTTATTTGCTACAAGAAACTTCAATTTTTATTTTTTATCAACAAGTGTGAAAATATTATTGAAAGTGTATTTAACAGTAATTTTTTGTTTAAATAATCTCAGATTTGTATATTGTGAAAAATTTCTTTTTTTTTAATTTTTCAATTGAATTTTAAAAATTTTAGCAACTTTGAATCTTAACATAATTGTTTGCTGTCAAAGCTGTGTTCGTTTACTCTAAATTCTTACTACTTTTATTGCAATTGGAAAATTTGCTTACTTTTTGTATTGAAAACTTCCAATTGCAATAAAAATAGTACATTTTTGTAATTCTCCTAGATCTGCTCTTGAATTTGGTTGATTGTAACTCAGTTTTGATTTCATTTATTTTAATAGCAATTCATTGTTCTAATTCATTTGAATGAATTCAAAATCAATTCAATTCAAATGAATTTGTAAAATTAATTGCATTTCACTTTAACAGATTCATTTGAATTGGACAACGAATTGAAATTCATTTCTGCTAAATTCGTTTGAATTGATTAAAATTTCATTCAATTCTTTTTCGCTGTGAAAAGAATTAATTCAAAATTAAGCTAGTTCGTAACGAATTAAAATCAAAAAAAATCAAAAAAAAAAAAATGATTCGTTTACAGCTCTGAAACCGATCGACATAGATTCAATTCACGAATTCGCCAGGCATGTTGGAAATACGTTTACTTCTGAAAGTCACAACAGAAGACAGCAACTTTTGGTGCCAAATTATTCCAAATTTCCCCAAGCAGTTTGGGATTTTAGTTTATCAAAATATTTAATTCTAATGTCCCATAGGTCTTAAAAAATATTATACTTGAAAATCACATTAAGACGCCTAAAGTTTTAACTAAAGGTCACACTACGATGACCGGGTCATAATTTGACATGTGCTAGGGTTTCTACTTAGACAATAATTGCCAATTTTGCCACTCTCCTTAAACTCTCTTTTTCAATAAAGATCCACTTGAAAAGTTTTAAATAGCGAATTTAGTTTTTCTATTAAAAAATAAAATATAACTCTGTTCTGTATTGGGACATACGAAATATTTTGTATGCTAATTTCATTAAAAATATTGCAACAATTCTTTGTATGCGTACGCCTCATCCAAGATGGCATAGGCTGTTCGTTAGACGATTATGTTAAATACAGCGCATGAAAAACTGCAGTCAAAGTAGAAAAACTGCAATTTCTTCCACTCCTTCATCTGTCATTGGCAAAAAAACTATTGCTTTTACTTCGGATTCATTAAATGTAAACAGTCGCTGTCAAAGCGAAAAGTTGTACACAAATTTTCGTTTTTTGTTCGACAGTTTTTGGTTTCGACTGCAGTTTTTTAAGCCCTGTGCGCAACTGTTTCTTCCGTACGAGAAATGTTCTACTATGTAAAAATGCCCTCGTCGACGATCAAAACCGCTCTTTATCAGATATCCAGTAGAGTCTTACACGATTGAAAATGCTAGCATCACTGATGGGATTTGTGGTACAATTGTACCAAATTTGGTACAATTGCAACTTCATTGGTACACTGGTACAATTCATCCCTTTGTGGTACAAGCTAAAAAATACCCAAGATTTTTTATAATTTCTTTGAGATTGATTAACTCACTTTTCAATTATAAAATATTTATTAACATATCTCCAGCCGTGACCACAACTTCAAAAAATTTTATTATTGTAAATTAATGTTCGGATGTTATAATAACATATAAAGTTTATACATTCATAAGTATATGCAGAATCCTAGATAAAGTGTATTTTTGGTGTTGTCTTTTCTAAAAAATAATAATGCATTATAATTGTGTAATATATTTATCAGGTTACAGGCACCCTTAAAAAGTGATACATGTTTCTAAGTTACAATGGAACAAAATAATGCCTACGTATTACACTCAACACTAATGTGCATTTAGCGTGTTAAATATTGAATGCAAAGTTTGTACTAACAAAAAATTTTGCGCAAAAAAAAAATATTATTAAATAAAAGTAAAACGATCGAAAAACAAAAAGTTTTTATATCCATCACAATATAACCAAAAATCACAATACAACACAAATTGTACGCATAAAAAATTACTTAACGCAGATGCAAAAGAGAGTATTATCTCACACTCAATTATAACTGGGGGTAAGAAATGACACAAATTTGCCATTTATTTTTGCAACATATTTAGAAAGAAAACCGACAACTTCTCACATTTTTACATATTTTTTTAGAATAGAACAAAAACCCGAATGGTAACGTACATGGAACATTATTGTCAGAAAAGAAAACACTTTTAAACTTGTTCTACAAACAGATTTCTATCAACATCGATGGGCTTTTTGATTTGGATTTAAGAAAAGTGTCGAAAAATTTAAAATTTTCTTTTATGATGATTATTTTCACAAAATTTACAAATCAACTTACGACGCCCTAATTCGTTTTATGATATTTTTCTACTTATCAGTCAATCAATTGAACTGATCTTTAGCCAATAATTATTGGAATGAATAGTGGCGTTACTTTTTCCACAATTTTGTTTTATTTTTCAACTTATGGTTATAAAGCAGTCCATATTTAATTCCGCATACGTAAGAAGCTTAGACAAACATTTGTTTACTGTATTGAAAGAAACAACTATTGCCTTCAGTGTATTTCTTTGAATTCTTGTACCTTGACAACACTATTTAAATTGTGCGATGAACAGTAATGCATAGCATTTGTCAAAGTGGTTGTACACAAATATTTTGTTCACACATTTAATTCTTGTAGTGTGTTTGATTTTTATATACATACATTTATGAAGGCCTTTGGTACGTCCATGGACCCGGCTAAACAAAATTATGTTATGAGATTAAGATTCAAATAAGAGTTCTTTGTGCTATCTGTATAAGAATTGTTGGTCTTAAGGCGAGGAAGGGGGGGGGGGGGGGGAGAGGGATCTAGCAGTACAACATTTTGCCTTGACATAGTAGTATTACAATAGTTATCGTTGCCAAATTTTATTTCAATACCAACATTTATAAGGAAATTATTACATATTAAGCTATTTTCGGAAGTGGTATTTATATGGAAGATACGGTAAAATATGGACCGATATCAAAAAGATTTTATAAGGTCATTTATGATGAAAAAAATATTTTTGAGTTAAATTTAAGCTAAATACAAAGATAATAAGATAGTTTATGGGCACAACGACTATCCTGGGAAGAAGTTTGTAGGGGGATCATATATGAACCAAGTCACTCCATTTTTAGCAGGCATCGTCCACATGACAATTTCGACGCATATACTAAATTTCATTAAATCATCTTCAAAATTGTGACATATACTTTGTGCACAAGGCTACATGGACAGACAACAACCAAGGTAAGGCAGCGGTCCCAGAATTGATCGTGTATATAAAAATATTTAGTCCTTTAATTCCCGCTGGATCATAGGGCCGTCACAAATGCTTTCCATTTTCCTCTATCCGTTGCAAGACTTTTAATCTCACATCCAGCTACGCAATTTTGCCTAAGCTCCGTTTCTAGTTGGCGTCTTCAGGTGTTATTAGGTCTTTAAATACGTCTCAAGCCTTTCGGATTATATTCGGCCGGTTGCCTTGTTATGTCATTCGTTGCTTTTCTCATTGTGTTACCGTGGTGATACTAAAGTATCAATTTGACCCTTTTTCGACGGTCTTGGTACCCTCTACGACCCTATTTTTGATTAACCCTTTTGTATCATTTTTAACTATTTTGTGCCCCTTTTTGGAAATACATAGCACTCACATTTGGTTTTTCTCAACACTGCTGAATAATAGTGCTTCTGCTAAACAAATGTTTTCGAAAAAAGCATTGCTTCAACATAAACTATGAAAAGACACAAATCTCATAATTTGTTCCAATCGCAGATAGAGGAATGGACTTCAAGTGAAGATTTCATAACAAAATATAAAACGCACATTCCTAAAAAGAAGTTACTACTCGTAAAAAGTTTTTTACGACTTCTAAATTAGATATTCGATAGTAAAGTACAAATTAAAAGTACAGTTTTCCTAATACGTTAAAGTTGTACCCCCTGAAAATTATCTCTGACATTTTTTATGAAGATTCCCAAAATATTTTGGCTCTAGCCATAATCTACCGTGAGCTAAACAGCGTCAAAAATGGTCAAAAAAATGGAATTTTTCATGAATAAAAAATTCATTAATTTTTTTTGTCTAATGAATGGCCAAACATAATAGATATTTCAGGAATTCTTCTGCATTAAAACATTTTAAAAATCTAACCACAGACCATACATGGGCATACTGCATTACTTTTTTACTGCATTACACGTTTCAGTAATCAGTAAAAAGTACTGATTACTGAAAAAAAAAATCAGTATTCAGTAAATTTTACTGGTTATTGAAACAAAAAATCAGTATTCAGTAAAAAGTACTGATTACTGAAAACAAAAATCAGTATTCAGTAAAAAGTACTGATTACTGAAAAAAAAAATCAGTATTCAGTAAAAAGTACTGATTACTGAAAAAAAAATCAGTATTCAGTAAAAAGTACTGATTACTGAAAAAAAAAATCAGTATTCAGTAAAAAGTACTGATTACTGAAAAAAAAAATCAGTATTCAGTAAAAAGTACTGATTACTGAAAACAAAAATCAGTATTCAGTTAATTTTACTGGTTTGTGTAAAAAAATGCAGTAATAAGTAAATGATTGATAGTAGATACTGTGGCGTGTTTTCACTTTTTTAAATTATTTAAAAAGGAGATGTGTTATTGGGTAAAAAAAATTTATTTACATGGTTAAAACAACGAGTTATTTTAAATAAACAATGAAAAAAAAATTAGATGTATTTGTGAATACATGCTGTGCTATATGCTGTTAGCTTTTCTAAGCACAAGCATTTCAAAATTTTTGTCGCTAAGTTTTTGTCTTCTAGAGCGATTCACAATCCCAGCAAAAGAAAACAGTCGTTCTACAGGTGCAGATGAGGGTAGTGGGGTATTATATTTTATAAAAACGTTTTTTATTGCATTGTGCTTATGCAGGCAATTTGTTGTTGTATCCCGGTCGGCCAAGTATAAAATTGTTTCCTCGAGATAATTTCCCACATCGCTTAAATTGGACTGTACATCATCATCTGGTTAAGAAAATTGGATATTCAAATATACATACTAATATAAATATCAAAGGAAAATAATGTGCAAAAGTTAACATCACCTTCTTCCCCAAAATCTAAAAATGAATTTTGCGGCGTTTGAGGCACAATACGGGTTTCAGTATCCGGTATCTTTCCGTATTTTATTAGGTATGTATTTAACATTTGTTTTACATCTTCCTCTGTTTTTGATGTAGCCGTTTCCAATAGAGGTTTTAAAAATCGGAGCTTTATTTCAGGTATAGTTACCGCCGCAATGATAGCATCCCAAGCGTCTGGCTGTACTTTGAAATATTTTTCAAATCTTAGAAATAAAGCCTCTTTCATTTTTTTTATCGATGGAGATAGGTATTTTAAATTTGATTGCTCTAAACGCCAAAATTTTACCCTTAACGAGACTATGGTGGTTTTTGAAACTCTTGTCATCAATTATGGACAATGGAGAGGCAGTAGAGCATATAAAATTCAAAATGTCCTCAACAAAGGAGCTTTTGCGACCTCTTGTTCTCCTGTTCTCCTCCTTTCTTGCTTTTAAATCTCCAAGTTTTTGGGGATGTTCTTTTTTTAAATGTTTAATAAAATTGGAGCTCACACGCAAAGACCCTTTAATTTTTTTGTTGCAGACTTGGCAAACAGCAATTAAGCCGCCCATTTTCCGTTGGTGAGGAGTTTTGTCCATCTTATTTAAATTGGAAATCAATAAATTACAATTGAGAGTAAGTGCTATATTTTCGGCTATACCGCCAATCATAATATTTATATCCTTCACCAATTTTGTTATAAATAAAAGCTGAAACTGGGGTTGAACTTGGAACCTCTTGTTTACTGAACAACCCCTTAGGCCGTTCAGCTATATAAGGTTTAATTTGTTAGATAAACATTTTTAAACATAAACGATGTAAAAAAAACCAAATAAATACGTAAGTAGTTATAAAAATATGTTATTAAATTAAAGAAAAATAAAAACTAATTTTTCACAACACCGGTTTTCATTTAAATATTATAAATATTTAGCTGGATTATTAAATCATTTTATGGTGAAGGTTATAAAATATGCTTATATTTTATATTACCATTTCAACAATTTTAAAAAAGTCGTCACTAAAAATAATTGTATTAACACCATTGAGTTCATCTGATTTCAACAAATCTTTTGAGGTTTCACTAAAAAAATTTGAAAATCTTGGAAGATCTTCTTCACACAAAAAATCCGGATCTCTGACCGAGTCATCACTGTCAAAATCGGAAATATCGCTCATTTTTTTAATATTTTTTCACAACTGATAAATAAAAATTCCAAATATCTGCTACGAAAGAATTTCTGTACCGTTATGAATGAAACTTTTTTTTATATTTTTATTAGTTGCAACTTTTACAATTGATTATGTTATTATGTATCAATTTCAGTGTTGATAAAGTTGGTACAATTGTACTTTTTTTGGTACAATTCAAAACTTAAAAGTACACTGGTCATTTGGTACAATTTCCAAATTTTTCAAACCTATAGGTAAACATACTTATAATTGATATAAAATAAAAATATAAGCGGAGTTTAATGTACAAATGAATTATATGCACCTTTTGTTTTTGTTGTATACAATTGTTGGTTTTAAAAATAAAAAAAAAAAGATTAAGTACTATTTTAAAAGTTCCTTGGTACGATATTGGTTTTCTTATTTATCATCCCTGATCAATATTAATTTACAAATTTTATACAAAACAATTAAAAACGTATAAAATTTAAATTAACATTAATGCAAAGTTACGACGTGATTGGCGTGGCATACTGGTTAGTGTTTAAGCCGCTAATCCTTAGGTTCGGTGGTTCGAATCCGGCTTTGGCAGACAAGATATTTTCTCTTTTATATTTTAAATGTAAAAATAAATTTTTTTAAACATTTTAAAAAATAACAAAAAAAATAAACTTTTTTTTTCAAAATATAAATATGAATTTAAATATAAAAGATATTGGTCTAGTACTAGGCGTTTACGGCTCTCATCTACTAGGTCGTGGGTTCGACTCTCAGCTCGGTCGGCTTGAAAATTTTTTTCATTGTAAATTAAAATAACTTGTTGTTTTAACTATGATAATATTTTTTTCCACAATAACACATTTCCCTTTTTAATAATTAAAAAAAGTGAAAACACGCCACTGTTCATACAATGTGTATGTATTATTTTTAAGGCAGACAGTATCTACTATCAATCATTTACTGATTACTGCATTTTTCTACACAAATCAGTAAAATTTACTGAATACTGATTTTTTTTTTCAGTAATCAGTACTTTTTACTGAATACTGATTTTTTTTTTTCAGTAATCAGTACTTTTTACTGAATACTGATTTTTTTTTCAGTAATCAGTACTTTTTACTGAATACTGATTTTTTTTTTCAGTAATCAGTACTTTTTACTGAATACTGATTTTTTTTTTCAGTAATCAGTACTTTTTACTGAATACTGATTTTTGTTTTCAGTAATCAGTACTTTTTACTGAATACTGATTTTTTTTTCCAATAATCAGTAAAAAAAGAAAATACTGAAAAAGTACTGGTACTGCAAAATGCCCATCTATGCCACAGACTCGAGATGTTTATGACATGTAAATAACTCAACCACATATTGTCCGATTTTCATTTCCAATACCTCGTAAGAAAGGTTTTTACTACCGCTTGAGATTTAACTGAATATCTTACCTTTTTACAACATTCACGGGAGATTATAGCTAGAGCCAAAATATTTTTGGAATCTTTATAAAACATGTCAAAGTTAGTTTTACGGGGGCACACCAACAATTTTTTTTTTTGAGTAACTCTAATGTACATATTTGTTATTATTTATATATTTTTTTATTTATTGCATTAACTATGGGGTTTTTGTCTAAAAAAATGTGACATATTTTTTAAAAAATGCAATTTTGTGTTCGTTTTTTAAAAATGTTTTGCTCTCCAAAAGGGTAGAATGTTGGTCTTAATATTTTCTTTAAAATGGGAAACACTGCTTATAAAAATCTTAAGCCTCTTTTAATTGAAATACCCTTTTTTCTGGAAAAATCCCCTTTTTATGACCCTTTTTGAAAATTTCCAACGGTAACCCTGGTGTGACCAAGCCATTTGAATTTGCTCTCTTTAATTTCTGTTGTTGGTTTGACATATGCCAAATTGCACTGATGGTCCATTTGACGTTTCGACAACTTCCACGTTTCGTAGCCGTATAATAGAACAGGCTTTACTTTATTGCCAATGACATTTAGTTTAATTTGCGTGAATAAAGTTATTGATCTCCAGAATTTATTTAATATTCTGAAAGTCGATTTCGCTTTGTTCATCCTAGATTGGATGTCTTTGTCGCCTCCGCCGTTTGTTGCAATAATGCTTCTCACTTAGCTAAAGATGTCTACGGCATCAATATGCTGACCCATAAACTGGAATTGTCGGTGTTTGAGTCATGAATTCACATAGACTTGGTTTTATTAATGTTGATCGGGAGACCAGCCCTAGCCTCTCGTTCGGCAAGACATTGGATCATTGAGACCATGTCGGATTATCGGTGTGGTAAAAACAAATGTCATCTGTATAATCTAAAGGCCCAACTACAATATGCATAAGCTTGCTTAAGCGTCTGTAAAAAATTAACAAAAAGCCTCTCAAATACTTTATAAGACATTATAGTTGGGCCTTCCACTATGGCCGCGCATGGAGTTACACATAACAATGTCTAGAACCATTTTAAACAAAAGTGGCAATAGAACGTAACCTTGCCCAACACCCATATAAATCCCCTCTCTAAAATCACTTCAAGGCGAACAAATCTCCAGTATTCGGCACAAAGAACATTAATATGAATCTTATTCGCATAACATAATTATGTTTTGAGAGTTCATTATGGCCCATGGGTCTTAGATACAGAAAACTTTCGAAAATTTGTCTGTTTATACTGTGGTGTAGGCCAACTAATGGTATGCTTGACCGCATTCCATACTTTCTTACTTTTTTTGTTGTTGTTATTGTTTTATGCAACAAATTAATTAGGGACATTATTACGGCACTATGTTTGTTTTAATATACACATATCGTCACCTAAAATCCAAAGGGACTTAAGAACACGCTTTATTATTTTTTCTTTACAGAAAAAGCAAACAAATTAACAAAATCAATAAAAACAAGGTGTACTTGGCGTTTGAATAAAGCCGCCATTTTTTATCGCAGGGAGTTTTTGTGAAAAAAACGAACAAAAATCAATCAAAAACTCTAATTCGAATTTTTTTGTTGCTACGCCCTTTTGCATCTTAGGTGACGATATGTAAGTAATTAAGAAAAAAGCCTTAAACAACATACACAATTTCCTAAAGACAACAACACACCGTCATTAAGAAAGGTGATTTTAAATCGTTTTTAGAAAATTCAATTAAAACACCTGTTTGTAATGTTTGGAAAAAAAATGCAATCAATAAAGTAAATTATTACTTTATTTGCCATAAATGTAAATCTTTTATAACCAAGACAATTGTATAATCTTGGAGATTATGTTTGCATTTACTGGTTTAGTTTTGCTGTTACTCTTTCAAAAATGGTTATGGTTTTATAGAAACTCGTTAATTAAATAAGCAACCATTCGACATTATTATTTTTATAAATACAGATGGAGAGATTGTCATAAAAGTGGAAAAATATTATTTAAACTTATGGAGCTGATGAAGCAAAATTTTTATAGTAAAATATTTAACCTCATATTCAAAAGGAGCCCCAATAGACTCTGAATAATTTTCTAGAAAATGTTTAACGAATTCTTTTGCGATTAGCCTAAACACGACCATAAATTATTTTTATAAATGTTGGTATAGGGTTAAAATTTAGCACAAATAAATTTTATAACAGTAACGAAAGGTGGCATAATTTAACAAAGTTTTTAAAGGGACCGAAGGCATATCTTCTTATCTACCTTACGGTCTAGTAAAAGTGATTTTGTGTAGTGTGGCTTACATTGGATTAATGGTGTGTTATACAAAATTGATTCTTTCTGCCGAGTCTGAATTCATTATGAACAACTGCAAGAAATAAATTGCAATGGAAATTATCATCGGGAGTGGGGCCATTTAGAAAAGTTTACGTTTACCTAACAAATATTTGACGAAAAACTTCAAAAAATGCGTGACGGGTAAATTGATCAAACTTTAGCTTTATTTTTAGCACTTTCTATAGATTTACAAAATTTTATGTGTAAGAAGACAATTGCTTAATGTAATTTAGAAACTGTTAAATGATGTTTGATCTTGCCAAACGTTTTGCAAAGGCAAATAATTTAATTTAATAAAACCAGGTTGATACGCGTAGGATGTCAAATATTTTATAGATGTTAAAATATATAGTTAAGACTTAAAGGAATAAAAACTTATAACGAATATAGTGCTTTGGATCGATAGATAAAATAATAATCCAATTTTCCAAACGTGGGGGCAAATTAAGGCATTCGATGTCGGTTGAAATTACAATTCAGGGGCCAAAACACGTACACACGTACGGTTTACACACCAAGAAACGATGTAAATTTTTTTTGTATTGGTACAACAACAAGAAAAAGTGATAACTCCGACTCCGACTCCATTTGATGAAATTTTTTAAGTACGACTCCGACTCCTTTGATTCGCAGTGTATATGAGACTGGTCCTTATTTGACTTTAAACTCTGTTTTTTAATACAGTACATTTTAAATGGTTAAATATAGCAAAAAAAAAAATAAAAAAGATTCCATAAAAATTTCAAATCGGCATTTCAATTTTAACACGTGCCGCATTGAGCTTTAATATAGTTATTTACATCTGAGTAGGTGCGATGCAAAACTCGTTCGTTACACTTTATTCGAAATTTGGGAAAAACAAAAAACATTAAATGAACGAAATTAGTTGAACTATATTCATTCTGAAGTGTTATGCCATTCTTAATTTATAACTCAACAGTTGAAAAATTTAAACCAACTGAAATATAGAAAAAAATAGATTTAATTTAAAACTAAAGAGTTTTGCTACGAAGTTTCGAAAGAAAGAAACGAGTTTTGCTACAATTCATATCGGATCGAACTAGTTTTGCAATACACTTTAGACCACCAGGAAAATTATTCATTGAGCTTAAGTTTATTTTGAAAGTTACATTAATTAATTAAAATTATGCAAGCAGTGCTAAAAAATGTAACACTAGTTCTGCAAGGGAGGGATAAACTACACCAATTCACATCTTTTTCTAAATACGTTTTTTAAACTGTTAGAATCAGAATTTTTCCTCTATTGATGTGTCTAATATAGTTGAAAACAACACCGAGTCCAACTCGCTTAGACGTAAATTGCATCAAATTTATTTAGTGTGGTTTACCACTGAATTTGTAGACAATTTTTATTTAAACATGCAGATGCGCCTTCAGTTTTTACTTGAATAATTTGTAAAACACATTTCGAAGAGAAAATTAAGGTAAAAGAAATTGCTGTTAGCCTTGTATTATTTTTGGGAAATAGCAAAACTTTTGTTGTTGGACTTGGTACTGTTTGTCTCAAGGGATTGAACAGTAGCAATACCATCGTGGGAGGTAAAGAACACCAAGTCCAATTTAATAAGTAAAGGTATGTTACCTTATATGACGTAATTTTATTAATGATATCATCGACATAAGAAAACATATTAGGGTCATATAAAATATTCAAACAATGGCAAATTTTTAATACAGAAACAGAAGTATTTGTGATTTTCAACATGTTTTTTCGGTCTGCTCTAAAGTTTTCAAAGTGTGGCTTGGTGTAGTTTATCTCCCACCTGTAGAGTTTACAAAATTAGAAATTCTAAGCAAATAAATTTAAATCTTTTTCTTCAGTGTACTCGCCATAGTTTTTTCCGTCCCATAGTTAATCAATATTATTATGGTCTAACTTTGTGCCCACAGGATCAAGTTTTGCCTTTCAATTTGCAATATCTACACTCTTACTTTTACAAACACACTCACATTTTTTATAAATTGTTTTCTTGATGACATTTTAAAAGTAAATTGCCTACACGCAAAAAAAATTATAGGTAAAATAACCTAAAAATATGGTATAAAATTATCTAAGCGCAAGGGTAGCATGGCAGTATCCAAGTTTCTTAGGAAATATGACTATTAACTTAGGTAATTTCCATGTTCGAAAAACTATCTATAAGTTTAGTTAAAATAACTTAAAAACTTTGAAAATTCACCAATAATAGCAAAGTTATTTTATATATTTATTTTTAGGAAATTATCAAAGTTCAATATTGTACAAGAACATAGCTTTTAGGTAAATTTACTACTTTTTTTTTAATTTAAATAAAATTAACTACCTTCTTCATTTTTTTACAACATTTTATTATACATATATACTTTTTACAAAGATATAAATTTAATAATAAACTTTTACACGTTACGAAACATTTTACTTTTCAAGAATTAACTAAATAATCTAATGTACTTTCTAAATAGTAGTCATTGTCTTTCTAAATCTAAGATCTAGATCTTCTGTCTTTAAATGTACTTCAGAGTCTATGGATTCATCTTGATTACTAGGGCTGTGATGGCACACCCACTAACTACCCAAATGTTAAGTATCTTTAAGTAACAAATTATCGCCTATAAGTTTCCGTCTTAATTTTTAGCTTTCTTGTTGGGTTTTTAAAATCTGAAAATAAAATATTTTCTTAAATACAAATACTGGAAAAGAATATGCAATATCTACCTACTTAGCCATTTCCGTTTTTTTTCTCACGTGCACCCTTTAACATTTTGCTATTGATCAAAGCTTCGCGTTGCTTTTCATCCAAATGTCGGTGTCTTTAAGTATTAAAATTACTGTCTTACCCTCAGAAATTATTCAATATCTTGGTCGACTTTTAAACCCTAACCCAACGTCTACAACAGGCGTGATTTTCTGTTATAACATGATGTTATAAAAGCGGTGTTAAAACATTTGCATTAACAACCATGTTCTGACATGAGACAACCTCTAACATGATGAGTCTTTACCCTACGGCCACACGTGCAATTTGTGATGTCTTAACACAAGCAATAACGCCGGCAAAATAACTTCGTCAAATTACCTATGTGTTTTAGGTGGAGAACACGTTAATATCTTACAACATAAGTTTAAAAACAAGCTAAAGACAGGTTGTGTGTTAAATTTGCTAAAAACATAATTTTTACTCATATACATACATACCTTAAACAAGTTTTTTTCACCAATTTGCTTTTAAAATGAATTTATTTTCGGAAAACTTATTTTGCAGTTTATTTTGCGCTTTAATTTTAATTATTTATCAGCCACGCGCGTATTTTTGACAAGTTGTATAAAAAGTTAATAAAAAAGTTAAGTTTTTAAAAAAATGCTGTCTGTCAAACTAAAACGTCAAGTTATGTTATAAAATAGCTTTCAAGACAGATTGCTTAACAACGCTGTTAAAACACAAACAAAACACTAACATGAGGAGGCTATACCTAACACTAACATGATGTTAGTGTTAATGTTAACCATTGTTGTAGCCTGGGTGTTACTTAACACTAACATCATATGTATAACTGTTAATCTTAAGCATTTCATGTCTGTTGTAGACTGTGTGTTAAGATGTTCATCGGTCTAGGCTTTTTAAATTCTTTGCCCATTTCCAAAAACATATTTTTTATTTAACATACAAATGTACATAATATACTTTTAATTTCATTTCTTTTAGTTTTATTTAAATTTTTCACAAAAAAAAAATCCAACTGACAATTAAATAAAACTATATTAAAAAAATTCGAAGAAGATACCTAACTCAATTTGGAATATTATCAAACATTTTAGGCAAAACTTTTTTATAATTTACCAATTTTCTTAGGCAATTTAACTTAGTTTTTTGTTTTTATATGAAAATAAAATACCTATGCGAGCCTTGGTAAACTTACCTAGATTATTTTCTTGTGTGTACAAGTTGAGTGCAGCCTTCGCAGCAGCTTTCAATTTTTGTAAATTTTGACAAGCAAAGTATGTGTAAAAGATTGTCAAGAAAAACTTGATCGTGCGGCCGCAGGGTAAGACCAAAATATAATATTGCACGCCTTTATTTTCGCTTTGATTTTCCCCACAGTGAGTAGATAAAAGTATTCTCTACAAATTTTTCGGCTTAACCCCCACATTGATGGGAATTATATCTAAAACAATTTTATGTATTTTTCCGAGTTCATTTGGTGTTTTCGCCACAGAAGCTACAGCAGATTTCCAGTCATATATGCATATTAGGGTGGGTCGATAAAAAAGTTGCTCCAGTCACCCCCTAGAATGAAAGATATGTCAATGAAGTTTCTAAAACAGGAAAACTTTTTTTTTTGCCACACCCCAAAATACTGCTCTTTTGGTTTTTTATATGTAGCGCTGCAATTTGAAATCCGATCTTATCATATCGCATATCGTTGTTCATGGCTTGACAGTGGTTTCATTTTTGCCTTTGGTGACTTTTCAAACCGACTTCAAACTCTGGAAGCCACTAATGCCATCTCGGTTACTTCCCCCAAATTTATCACAATTTACAATTGACAATATTAATTTGCACCAGTAAACATATTAATAATATTAATTAAAAATTTAATTCACTTGATTAAATGTTTAATTCACTTGATTAAATTTTAAATTAAAACTGATTTTATTTTTGATTAATGCTTTTACTGGTGCAAAATTTTTTTTCTGTGCACAAAGTTTTATGGTCTTATCTCTGGCCATAAAAATCTAAATGGATCAAATTTTACCACAACATCTGTATTTTCTACGGTTATGCCGTATTTGAATGCTTTCCAAGAGTGTACTTTAATATTCCCCCTTTCTTCGCTACTCGACGTACGTAACAAGAGAGGCGCAGATATAGCAAGCGACCATCATCTCGTAATCGCATCAATCCGTCTTAAAGTTGCAGCGCCAAATTTGGTGCAGAAAAGAAAGCCGCAGAGACGTCTCTGTGTCGAGTAATTAAAATACCCAATAATGTCACGCAGATTTGTGGACTCCATCGGAGCTTTAACTCAGGCAGCGAGATCAAATGATGCAGGTTGGCAACCAATACAAGATAGATACATAAAAGCAGCTTAAGAAACGATTGGGTACAGAAAGCAGAGACGAAAAGAATGGATCTCTAATACTACATGGCAACCCGCTAACGCCAAAAAACAGCAAAAGAATGAACTCAACTCTGCCAGGACCAGGTCCTACAAAACGCTTCTTCAGACTTTGTACTCCCCAGCCGATAGGATGGTGAAGAAGAGCGCCAGGAAAGACAAGAGAGCGTGGAATGACAGGCACAGGCAGCGGCAGCTACCTATCATAGCAGAGATCTGATCAACGCAAAATCTACATCTTGAGGACAATTACGGGAATTAATAACATCAAAAGAGGAACAGATCCATATATGGGAAGGCTACTACGCAGAGCTGCAGTCAAAGACGCCAATAGGACAGCACGCACCGCCAAGAACGGCAAGACATCAGTACAGCTTTTCCTGACATACCAGAAATTGTATCCGCTATTAGGGCGCTTAGTCTCGGGCCCTGACAATATAGCCCCGGAATTACTAAAAGCAGAGCTCATGGTTAGCACACCTATACATACATGTATTATCCTCCCACTTATACGCGAATTTTGGGCAACTGAAACTCTGCCAAATAAGTTGAAGAAAGACCTTCGATCCATGAAGCGATCTGGGGTGCACTTGAATGTAAAGGAGTGCCGACAAAAGTGATCAATCTGGTCAAAGAGCTGTATGATGGAGTTAGTTGTGGGATCACTCACGAGAACCAATTAAGTGCCAATATAAATATCCGGACTGGTGTCCGTCAGGGCTGTGTTCTCTCGCCTTTACTGTTTAACCTATCGCTTGACATAATAATGAACCGGGTGACGAACTACAACACGGGTATTGCATGGGGCCTGCAAGGTTCTCTTGGAGACTTAGATTATGCAGATGATATATGTATTCTGGCACACAAACACTCCCATATCGTGACAAAACTTCAGCACTTGAGCGAGTGTGTAGCTAAATCAGGCCTTATAATTAATATTGCGAAAACCAAGCTAATGTGCATTTATACCGAGTACACTCAACCTTTTTTTTAGACGGGAAAACGATCGAAGTTGTCGACTCTTTCTGCTACCTGGGAAGCATCATTTCCAGTAATGGTGGAGCATGTCTGGCGATCAGCATTCATCTCTAAGCGCACCAAACTCAGAATCTTTGACGCCTGTGTAAAATCCGTTGTTTTATACGTTTGTGAAACACGGCACGCACGGGAAATAAATGACATCCAAGTATTAATAAACCGGTGCCTACGGCAAATCTTACGCGTATTCTGGCCAAACACCATATCAAACGCACCATTATGGCCAGCAACAGACCAACTACCAATAAAGACCGAAATTCGATGACGTAAATGGAATTGGGCCGGGCATACGTTGAGAAAGCCCCCAGGCAACATCAATCGAACTGCGGTTGATTGGAATCCACAAGGTAGCCGAAGAAAGGGAAAACCTGCTAATACATGGAGAAGACTGGTTACATCTGAGGGACTAGCACCAGGGAGTACATGGCGTGAAATAAAGGCACTGGACAAACCGAATTTTAACTTGTTTGTTGAGGCCCAATGTTCCACATAGGAACTACGGGAATTTAATAACAATAGTATCATAAATAGTGGACCGATCATAAAATTTTACCAAACTTTACTACAATTAAAGTATTCGTTGCCGTTTAAGACATGGTAAAGTATTTTCCGCATCTATGTTAAATTATATACCGATCTTCATGAAATTTAGCAGTATGATTTCTAGTCATAAAAAACGAATCTGTGCAAAAATGTGCATTCTTCCACAATTTAAATTAGTTTTATTTAACAAAATTCTCAATTGTTAAGGTTGGATTCAATCCCAAACTGTTTAAGATAACTAAAAGCAATTTGACAGAAATATCATTCTATTCTTTGGAGTGTTTGAAAGTAAGCGTATTTCCAACAGACTGACATGGCTAAATCGATTTATAACTACACGAAGGCCCAGAATACATACATATTTCATGGGGTCTTGGACGAATATTGAAGAAGTTTCACACGGTATGACAAACTTAAAATACCCTGTTCACAACTAATTTTGGAGGGTAAAAAAAACGTCTGTGCAAATAGGCGATGTACAGATGTATGCATTTGTTTAGTTAAGCTGGCTGTTTATGTATGATTTTACTTTGTATGTATTTGTTGTTTTTTTTTCTTTGTTAAATAATAATTTCATATTATTTATGGTGGATTTTCATGCATTATTAGCTTCAATCAGCATATAAAATACAGATTTACATGCATTTATCAATAATAATTGTAAATACCACAACAACAACAAAAATAACACCAACAACAATAAATAAATAAGAGATAAAAACTTAATAATATTGTGTCGATTTTAAATTAATTTCATTCGTAATTTTGTTGGTTTTTTCCCTGTGGGTGTGTGTGTGTGTGTGTGTGTGTGTGTGTGTGCCCTGCAAATAATATTGGACCACCTGATCCATTTTGATACAATAGACTACTCCATGGACTGGTCCGATGTAATGCAAGCATGGACCATGTCATTGTAAAAAAGTGTTTGTTGTGAGAGGACATGTCTTCGTTTTTGAACGACGTGCTTTCGTTTTTATGTCGTTAAAAAAAAGAAGACATGTCGTCTCACTACAAACACTTTTCAACAATGACATGGTCCATGCTTGCATTACATCGGACCAGTCCATGGAGTAGTCCATTTCATGAAATTGGATCAGGTGGTCCAATAATATTTGCAGGGTTTTTGTTCATTTTATTTATTTTGAACTTTTTTCTTCTTCTCTTAAATATTTTTGTTTAAGTGTACACACATATATAATAATTTTTAATGGGGAAGTGCGATTAATCGGTTAATAATTTTACATAATCTTGATGCCGATTAACTAATTAATCAATCAGTCGATTAAACAACATTTATGATAAATCAGAATTCTAATGAATTGAATAAAATAAATTTTAACTAACCAAGCTTAAAGATTTTTATTCAAATATTCTTTTACTAAGAAAATAGTGAAAATTAAAATAAATAAAACTATCGTAGCTTGTTAATAATAAAATCGTTTACCACCTTAAAGTGCATAAAAAATACGGGGAAAATAATGCAAACTGAGTGCAAAATACAATGAAATAAAGAGAACAATTTTCAATTATATAAATTTCTGGTTAATTGATTAATCACAATTTTGGCTTAATGAAATAAAAATTATTCGAATATGTAATAAAATAATCGATTAATCACAATTTTAATTAATCGATTAATCGCACATCTCTTACTTTTAATAAATACAAAATTCAGAGAATACGAAAAAAAATCGCGGAAAAGGAGAGAATAATTAATTTTTAAATTTAATTGGATTCGCAACGTTGATTGGCCATTTTTATTTTGGTAATTTTATTTCTCTTGTGTGTGAGTGTATGGGTTTGCTTAAACAAAAACAAAATATTGCAAAACTTTTTAATTTTAAACAAAAGCTGCAACAACAAAAACAACAGAAACATTACCGGCAGCAGCAATAATAAGGCAAAATAAAAACAACAACAACAACAAACATCATAATTCGGGGCGAAAATGCGGGTAAATATAAATGATTTAATTTCATTTTTCTGCTTTTATTATGAAACAAATTTAAAATAATTTTATTGAGAATGTGTTTTAAAAACTTTTACGCAAATTGTATATTTTCATATGCACAAATTAATTTTAATGACTTTGTATAAAATATGGCCTGCATATTTTTCAAAGGTTGAAAATATTGTTAATTAAAATACCAACTCTTTGTAGTTTTCAAATTGTTATAAACAAAAATCGAATATACATTTATTTGAAATTTACTTACACAAAAATAAAAATGTATACATCCCTGCAAACAAATGGAAGATATCCCAAAGGCAATAGTTTAGCAATATCCCCAAATTGTCATCTAAAAGAAAATAATCGAAGTAATTTTTATTTTCTTTCTTTTTTAGTATTTTAAAAAAAATTACAAAATATAGACAGAAAAAATTTTAATTATTTATTAAAAAACATCATATTAAATAAATACACGAAAAGGGCGTTACTGTAAAATTAATGGACAAATACGGAGAACACAAAAATAAAAGATTTAAATTAAAGGTCGTACATGGAGCAAATAAAGAAAGTATTTGTTCGTTTTTGTATCAACGAAATACATTCTTGTTCTCTATTCTTTTTTAAATTTTGCTATTTATATTATAGGTATACTACTTTAATTTGTATTAAATTATTTTTATGAAGAAAGGAATTTTAAAAATTATATTAGCGTTTAGTACCATGTTCTGTAACTTTAGTGAGAACTTCTCGCATCGAAAAGATGTTTTTTTTTTAATTTCCTAAATTAATCCCCCGAAGTCTCTGGGGTGAATCGAGCGATTAAAAATACCGCAGTACCCCCACGTTGTTTTTAGTATTTTTTTAGTCCTTTGCGCTTTTTATGTTAGCGCTAAACATAAACTGTGTTTGGTAATCATGCGTTTGTTGCAAAATTTATGATTTTATGTTCATGCAAAATGTTGTAAAAAGCAAAGGTCGAAATCATGTACACGTAGAAACTGATTAAAGTTTATTAAAGACGAACGATATATTATAATATTTCTGAATATCTTAACAACACTGAATTAAAAGCTTTATTTATAAACATAAATGTTTTAAACTTTATTATAGAACTAAGTATGAACTACATATATTGAAAAGTCTAAACAATATAAATTTGCAAAAGTTAAAATATAAATATGAAACCTGCCATTGTAAATTTACGTGTACAAAAATAAAATTTCAATTTATATACTTTTTTATTCATAAAAATATGAACTATTTTAAATAAATTTCTTTGCAAAATACTGAAAATCGACCATACGCTTATGTACATATCACAGAAATATTATTTACATGTGTACATTATATTTATATTCGGTATGTTCTTTAATATATACAAACATATGTAGATAAATGAATCCAATATGATATTTTTGTTCCTTTTATTTTTAAAAATTATTGTTTAATTTTTTAACAAAAAGTACCATTTGGTAGAAAAGGGACCCTTTTATTTGAAGTTGAGTACCATTTCAAAATTTCAATTTTGCAACACTGGTTATAAATGTCATAAGACTGCACTCGAAGCCGATGTGACATTGCAGACGTTGAGAACGCCAGTCACACATATAATTTACGGCGACCAACATTTCCTAAAATTGAAAAATTTTCAACGACGGCGGCGAAAATACAACCGTCGGCTATACCATAATGTTAAGTGCGACTTAAATGATTGTTGCTTGCAAACGAGCTTTGAAAACATTCGTATATTTTATAAAAATATTAAGATAATAAAAAAAAAATTAAACATACCTGAATCAATTAAGTCTCCGTACAGTTGCTTTATTTTTAATTAATTAGATATATTTCCCTAAAAAAGCTAAAGTATGGCCAACATAAACTATTTAACTTAATCTAGGGATAAAAGGGAAAAGGACTACGACATTTTCACAAGCCAAATTGCAAAGATGGCCATGAAAAAAGCACTTATATCTGGCAACACTGTTTTTTGCATTCAAAAAAGTCTCCGTACAAGTTTTGATTTTACATTATTATTGCATTATAACGGATTTTTGTAAGTTTAAAGTCATTGATACCTAAATTCCGTATTGTTTTATCTAGACTAAAGTGGAAATTAAAACAAATTTATAATTATGGAGTGCAAAAATAAGCAAATTTCAATGGATACAAAAAATATTATCATTAATCTGAAAAATGAAGGAAAAAGCCTAAGCGAAATCAGTGATATTGTGAAAAGACCACGTTCTTCCATTCAATATGTTATTCAACAATTCACAAAAACCGGTACAATCGCAAATAAACCGAGAACTGGCCGACCAAGGAAAATAAATCCCCACCTAGAAAGAAGAATTGTGCGAACTGTAGAATGTAATCCAAAAATCAGCCCATGTGTAATTGCAAGAAACTTAAAAACTAGCAATGGAATAACAGTTAACCCCCAAACTATAAGAAAAGCTCTTAAACGAAATGGTTACAATGGCCGGGTAAGCCGTAAGAAGCCACTTGTTCGAAAAGTGAATATGAAAAAGAGATTGGATTACGCTATCGAGCATATTGATAAAGATTTTTTATTTTGGGATCGAGTTATTTTCAGCGATGAAAGTAAATTTAATGTTTTTGGTTCTGATGGAAGAAAAATGGTATGGAGAAAGCCAAATACCGAAATGGATCCGAAGCATTTGACTCCAACTGTAAAGCACGGAGGAGGTAAGTAATGGATTGGGGTTGTATGGCTTCATCTGGGGTGGGAAATCTTATTTTTATTGAAAGCACGATGGACAAATATGCATACCTTAAGATATTAAAAGAGAATTTAAAACAAAGTGCAGAAAAATTGGGCTTAGGACGTTTGTATTGCTTCCAACAAGACAACGATCCCAAACACACCTCTAGATTAGTAAAGGAATGGCTTCTTTATAATGTTCCTAAGCAATTAAATCACCCAGCTCAGTCACCGGATCTCAACCCAATTGAGCACCTATGGGATCACTTGGAACGAAAGATTCGGCAGCACACTATCACCAGTAAGGATCATCTAAAATCCGTTATTATGGAAGAGTGGAATAAAATAGATTCCCTGACAACAACAAAGCTGGTGCATTCCATGCATAGCCGTTTAAATGCTGTTATTGCTCAGAAAGGAGGACCTACCACATATTAGATGCATTCCTATTTGATATTGGGATTTTTTGCCTTAAAAAGGTTAACTGTACGGAAACTTTTTTGGTGTTATTTTTGGTGAAATTAATGAATTTATGTTAAATTTTATGTTTTTAATCAAAATATTTTGAATTCTTTTATGTTGTTTTCTAGTTTATAAGTTTTTTTTATAAAATTAATTCAAAAAACTATAATATATATACGTAAAATTTACCATAAAATGATAGTTTATATTATGATAATGTCTGTACGGAGACTTAATTGATTCAGGTATTAAACATATTATTATTCGTCTTCTCCGGGTTGACGCTTAGGCCCCTAGGCCGAGCCCAGCTCAAGGCCGTGTTAAGGGCCGCCTCGGCCGTTCTGCACAAATAGTTTGGATCCTTGCCTCTTAGAAGTATCACAACTTCGTCGGTTAAGGCCCTTAGGAGACTATTTATCGTGGTTACCCATAGCAGTGGAGATAAAATCCCCCCTGCGGCGTTCCGCGAAGTACTCTTCTCCGAATAGTTACACCGTACATTTCGCTACTTATCCATCTATTCCTTAGCATGTGGGTGATCCAGTCACCTAGCACCCGGTCAACCCGAATCTGGCCCAAGGATCGGATAAGAGTATCGGTCAGTACGTTATTAAGGGTTCCTCGATGTCAATGCACACCGCCAATGTGTACAGTTTGTTCTCGAAGGATTTCGGTATAAAGTGTACGACCTCATTTAACGCGGTTTCCACTGATCTGCCCTTTACATAAGCATGCTGCTTATATTTCAGGGCTCTGTCCGGTATTCTACTTTTAATCATGGCATCGGTATAAATGCTACCCTAGCAACCTGCCACCTAACCGGAGTGTATGCGAATTTTAAGCACGCAGTGTATATCACTGACATATGAGTTGACACTAAGTCCACCCCCTTCTGTTAGAGTGCCGGGAATATGCCATCCAGCCCTGCGGCCTTGTATAGTGCGAAACTTCCGATCGCATTCTTGATCATCTCAGCCGTTACGACTATCCCTCCATTTTGGTATCCTTGCCCATATAACGGTTCTTCCATGGCGCCCGTTTCGGTCGGAGGAAAATGGGAGTCCATTAGAAGGTTCATGATCTCTTAAGTATCCTCCAGTCTTCTCCCAGTCTCATCGACCATTGATCCTGGTTAGAGATGGGTTTTGGATAAGAATTTCTTTATCTTCGAAACGTTATTAACGCTATCTACCTGTTCTCAGAAATATCGTTTGGCCATGGAATCTCGTTTGGCCTTTCCTCGGCTTCTCCTGTGGGGATCTCCGCTCTCGTAGGGGGCAGCTTTCCACAAACGATTCAACCAAGGCGTTTGTGAGCGTTTCCACTTTGGCCTATGTCCTCTTTATTTCGGCATTGACATGTGCCCAATCCCAATAGGTTCCCCAATCTGGCCCCGAATTGTACCCAGTCGGTCTTAGACCTGTTCCGAAATGTTATCGGCTTCGGCGGTGGCGGTACTTAACTGTTAAATTTAATATAATAATTTTTTACAATATTTACATACGTATTTTCTTACATTAAATTAAGGGCAAAATAAAATTATATTGCTAAAAATGCAACACGTTTTGCATTAATCATCGCTGGTTTTGAATTTTTTTTTTGTTTTTCCCTTTGCATATAAAAATTTAAAAAATTTTTTAAAATTCAAATAAACTAATAAAGAGACAGTAAATTAAAAAGACAGCAAAATAAAACAAAAAAACAATTTTTTTGACATTAAATCCATAGATCTCAAACTGCTTAGGAGAACTAAAACCAATTTAACACTAAAGTAATTATTTTCTGACGTTTCGTCGGATGTGAGTGTGATTTCAACAGACGGAAAATCACGCAGATTATAAATTCCTTTTATTAATAATTCTCGTAAGCAGTTTGAGATAAAAACTTAGAACAAAAGACCTAATTGTGGAATTACCTCCTAAAAAAAATTATATTCCTATCCAAAAACTAACATTAATTGGTGGAGGAATGCCACAAAGCGGAATCCATTTTTGTATTTTTATATATTACGAATGACTTTTACTACACACTGTTTAACGTGTAATTACACAAGGAGAGAAATTTCACATCGTTTAACATTAAAAATTATATCTTCTTTAATATATATTATAAAAAAAAATATTAATTTCAAGTGATTAACTAAATATAAAACAAAATTTATTATATTACATATTTCCTTCAGCAATCACAACATATTACAAGCAAAAGAAAACATTTGAAAAACTAAATAAACAAAATACTGATAGAGGAAATTTTATATTCCATATTAAGTATCAATATCCAACGATAACATTTTAAGGATAATAGCAACGCTATACAAGTAACTGCGACAAAAACCCAACATTCACATGAACCACATTGATCGGACATTAAATTGTATTTTCTGTTTCAAATGTAACTCAAACTGATAAATGGAATGTTGCAGCATTTTATGACCAAAAAATACAAAATGAAAAAAATAAGTACTCAGGGTACAGAAAGATATTTTCAATGGCTTCAATATTTGTAAAGGTACGGTCACATATGGCAAACAATTGTCAAATTTTGTTTGCCGGCATTTTCAAAAAATTAGTTAAAAAAAATAAAAATTTTGTTTGCTGTTCACACTACACACATTTATTTGCCCATTTTTGTTTGTTCAAACAGATATTAAATAGTTTCAAATAAAAAATGGGAAGACTTGTTTGCCCTGTGTTCACATATAAAAATATTTGCCTAGAAATAAATATTTGAACAAATTGTCAAAAAAAAAAAATTAAATAAATAAAATTGCAAATAGAATCTGGGAACTTATTTCTCATGTTGAGTAACAGAAATATATTGAAGGAATAAGACTATTAAAGTATAAAAGCTTTTGAGGATTTTAATTTGACTTAGAATACACATTCGAATCCTATGCAAATTTGTATAATAAATAAAATTACTTTTTATTAAAACTAAAAATTAAAAGTTTCATTCAAAATATGGAAACTTTTATGGTTTTATGGTACAGAAGAGCGAGAACAGCTGTTTTTAAAGTAAACCAGGATTAAGATAAGAAATAAAGAGATAAAGGCAATTTGGCGAAGAAATTTCCAGTCTCATACAACTAAATTATTAACACAAGCAATAAAGTGTTTTTAGACAGTGGATCTATTATATATGTATTATATACCGATCTTCACGAAATTTAGTTATATGATATCTAGGCTTATAAATTAAGTTTGTGCATAATTTAGCGATAAAAGGTGCTTTCCGCCACTAATTTACGTTAGTTTTTGTTACAGAAATTTCGATTTTTTCGGGAGGTTGTTTCACATTTCCGTCATACAACTATTTTCCTACTGAACCAAAAGTGCTGAGTTTCAATCAAAACTGCTTGGATTTTTTTTTATTTTATTTTTCATCAGTATCCTTTTCTTAATCGATATAACAATGCCCATCCGTCCGGCTAGCTGTCGACGTTAACCTTATTCGCAAAGTACATGTCGCAATTTTTGAGATAATTGGGTGTGTTCTAGAATCCGAATTCACTCGAATGTGGATTACTTGATTACATGTTTTTATTCGTTTTAAATTAGAAAAGTAAGGGGTTAGTTTAAGTAAAACGAATCGACTTTTATTCTTATATATGAGAACATTTTTAGCAAAAAAAAATTTTGGTTTTTAATTTGAAATGTTCTTTATTCAATTTAATGAAAACAATATGTATTTTCACACAAATATCGCGAATTTCCACAGATTTACCAATATTTACAGCATTTTTATCATTCCTTATAGTTTAGGGACTTTTAGTCAATTTTAAGGTTTGTTTGAATAATAAAAATTATCGTTTTTTTCCAAATTGATTGCAATTTTCGCGTATGTTTGTTTCTTTTTTCGGCAATCGTCGCCACTATTAAGATAGCCCCATATGTTTTACCTATTTTACAGGGCACTATCAAAGAAAACATAATAAAATTTTTTGATTATGCGGATTCAAAATTTTTTTCGTGTTTTCAATACGAGTCGATATCTAGACACATTTGATAGAGGGTCCGCCAAATAACTTTTTTTTTTGAAATTACTATAAAAAAAAACTACTGAATATTTTCTCAAATTTCTTTTTTATTTGTATGGCTGCCTCGGCTGGCCATGCAGTAGCCTACACGATCAGTCCGATTTTTAAGCACATTATCGATTGTGTGCAGCTGTATTTCACCAATGGCTTCACGAATATTGTCCTTTAAAGCGTCAATTGTCTCTGGCATGTCGGCGTAACACTTATCTTTGACGGCACCCCACAAATAATAGTCCAACGGTGTCAAATCGCAGCTCCGAGGTGGCTAAATGACATCAGCTCTGCGGCTGATAATGCGATCTTCAAAAACAGGGCGCAAAACATCGAGTGTAGCTTCGGCTCGTAGCGCCGTCCTGTTGAAACCAAATGTTGCCAATATCCTCCTCTTCAATATTTGTGAACAAAAATTCATTCAACATGGCCCGATAACGATCGCCATTGACTGTAACGGACCAAAATCCGCACCAAACAGTGACTTGTTTTGGGTGCAACGGCTTTTCAATGTATGCGTGCGGGTTTTCTGTGCCCAAAATGCGACAATTTTGCTTGTTTACATACCCGCCAAGATCAAAATGAGCTTCATCTGAAAAGATGATTTTTTTTGCAAAATCGGCATCTTCTGTAAGTCGATCGCAGACCCACTTAGCGAAGCGAAAACGCATTGGATGGTCAGTTGTTCAAGCGTATACACAACCATTTTCGTTCAGCGGAAGGATAAAACTAATTATCTGTCAAATCAGACATGAGCTAAGTGTTACCATTCACGAAATAAGCACTTGTTGAAAAAAAAACGGGTCCGCCCGTTAGTAATGAAATTTGGTGTTTACGTTTTTAGTGTCACAAGAGGTGGAAAGAAGAAGTAAAACTTATTTCTGGAGAAGAGTCCTTGTTGCCATAGACAATATATTATTACCTTACCAAATGTTATTGTAATCGATCCATATTTTACCATAGCTTTTATACAAATACCACTTCTGTAAAAAGCTTTTAATGTCATAATAATCTTATAAATGTTGGTTTTAGCAATAATTTCTATAAAAGCTTGTATGTCGTGTCAAAATTTTGTCTTGGTAGGCCGAGAATTGGTTCTAGGTCCCTTGCTACAATCACTTCAAGACGAAAAAATCTCATAAAGATGTCGATGTCGGTAAATTATTCGGCACTAATATGTTTTATATAAATCTTAAATTCATTATATAATTTTATTTTGGCGGGTCCATGATTGTCCACTGACCCAAAACTGGTACACTCTCAAAAATTGATATATTTATATAGAAACGCCATGCTTGCAATGCATATTTCGTAACATTGGCTCACATATCATACCCATATTTAATAAAATACCTATTTACTTAAGAAAAATGTATTTTGTAAAATCTTGAATCCTACTTACCGCACAACTCTGCTAAAAAGAGAACACAGGAACAATTTTTTACATAAATAAGTTTTTTGTCATTAAAAATTAATTTAATTTTGCTACTTTCTTCAATTTCATTCAATAATTTTTATTTGCCACTGTTTGGTCTTACAAAATGTTTGTAAGAACAAATATTTATTTGCCTAAAAACGAGGAAAAAATTTGACGTTAAATGGCCACATTGGAGCATTTTTGTTTGCTAGCAAATAATTTTGTTTGCCCAAAATCAGCTGGTTTTCTGTTTGCCCCTCAAAAATATTTTGTGGTCAGATTAGGACAAACAAATATTTGATATTTTTTGAAAAATGTTTGCCATATGTGACCGTACCTTAACTCTCTGCTCTAAAAGGAATAAAAACATCTCACACCAAACCCACTGCGACTACAAAACCAAAACAAGAAAAGGTTACTTAATGGGTCACATAATGGCAACCGAGTCAGTTAAAATAAAAAAAAACGAACTAGAAAAATTGAAATAAAAACATTGAAAAGATTGGCATTTGTTTTACCATTCCGTTATAAAACATCCTAAAACAGTCAGTCAGACAAATAAGCAGACGGACAGAGAAATGAAACATTTCCAACGAATGAAGAATGAAATCGTACATGAAAACTTTTGGACTTGAAAAAAAACACCACTATAAATAAGAATATAAGAAAATAAGAACCTACTTAAATTCCTATCAATACCGAATTTATATCCATTTCTATTATTGTAAGCGTGTGTGTCTGTGTGTATACGCCTGTGTGTACCCAACAAACATAAAGTCAAGCAAGCCTTTGATATGAAATGACTATCATTTCATATCACGTATAATTTTCAAACCATTTTCAGTTATGTATTTGATTTTACCGATTAAATTTAAATTGATAATAATTTGAATTAAACATTTGATATCACTTAATAAGGGCCTAATAAGCCACACAAAATGCTTGGCAAGCACACACACTGGTTCCGTTTGGTGCTTGCCAATAAACAACACAAATATACTCCGTACAAACATTTATTTTTTATTTTTGTTTTGTTTTCAATTTTGTTGCTTTTTGCTTTAAAAGGGGGGACAAATACAAAATAAAGGTAAAGAATTAAAAGTAAAAAGTGATTAAAACAACGAGCTGTTTTGTGGCAAGCAATACTGCTAAAAAAAATAGAGTTACTATTTAATATTATTTTAATACTTCTTTTTCAACGTCTTCACTCAGCAAAGTTTTCGCTGAAATTAATACATTTAGCATTAGACACCACAAAACCTTTGACAAATATCCAACATGTCTGTCAAATATTTAAAAGTTTTAATATTTCTACAAACATTGCTTCAAATGTTTGTACAAACAACAAACACCTCAATTAACAACACAAACTATTTGAACAAACGTAAAATTTTGACGCGTTTGTCAAGCCATTTGTATAGTTTATTATGCCCTTTAAAGAAAAGAAAAATTGTCAACACTAACAGCCATACCTAACCCTGGGTCTACACTAAACATAAATATCTCAGCAAGTTGCCAATAATGTCGGTAGAATAACAGAGCAATATTTTTTATTGCACAGCTTATGTTTAAGGCATGGGAAACGTATTTATGTTAACTCATAATTTTAAAGAAATCAAGGGAGATGGTGCAGTGTCGAAATTACGCCATCTTGCAAAAATTATATTAATTAATATCAATTCTTTTTTATTCGACTCTATTTTTTAAATGTATGTATATTAATTTGTTTAAGCTTGAGGTCTTATTTTATATAAAAATATTAATTTTTATTAAACTAATTTATTTTTTTGTTAAAATAAAATTAATATCGTCGCAAGAATTCAAAAACGATGTAACTGACAAAACATAATATGTTCACCAGAGCCAAAAACCAGTATGAAAGTAGAAAAAAAATTCATATCACAAAAAGCGAAAAATAAATGTATACATTTTTTAAGAGAAGTGAATTCGCATTTAGAAAACCTTAATTTTGTGTAAAAAAATATAAGTTATTTGTGAGCATAAACTAATTGTAAAGAGTTAAAATGCGAATAAAAATAAAACGGGAAAGTACAGCATTTAAAAATTTGTAGTACGATCGCGTTGCTTCGCAGAGCCTTGTCAATCCTCAAATTAAAAAAAAAGGAAATAACGCTATTTTATCTTTAAGCATCAGCACCTGTGGTGCCGAGTAGGGCTTCCAATCGGGATTGGTTTTTTTGAATCCCGGGATTCGGGATTGAAGAAAATATTTCGGGATCCCGATTTCGGGATCCCGGGATTTTCGGGATATTTTGAATTCCGGGATTCACGGGATTTTTGAAAAATTTTCGGGATTTTTCGGGATTTATTTTTTTTTATTTATACCAAATATATATACTTTTTAAACTGTATGAACAAGACTTAATTTTCTAGTAAATTCTCATATTTTATTAACATAAAGGTATTATTTATTTGTAAAAAATATAACAAAAACAAACTTAAAGTAATAATTGATCACAATTCATAAAATTCATGTAATAAAAACGAAACAAAAAACACAAAAATCTTATTTTTTATCAATATTTGATTATTGATATAAATATTACACCATTTCCAAATGTATTTTAAAAAATTTTGTGTAGGAAAACATTTGGACAATTTTAGAATACAATTGCACAATTTCAACAAAAAAAAAATTGAAAAACCTTTATACACAATTTGGCAATCTAAAAATATATTTGAATAAGTTTAAAATACATTTGGAAAGTTTTCAAATACAATTGGAAATGATGTAGTTCAAACTTCAATACTAAGTTGAGAAGAATACATCTTATGATTTCAAGTAGCTTCTTAAGAATATTAAAGCATCTAATGTTGTATCTGCTAAACTCGAACGAATTTTGTTGTTAAGATATGATGCGGTTGACCCATGAAATGACTTTTGATGGTTTCTTGGGACTTCGGTACTTAAAATCCACGCGTTCGTAAAGATTTGCGAAGTTCTGTTGAAGTAATGAACTTTGAAAACGGAAGCACATCGAGAGCAGTCATTCGGGCAATAACTGCAGGTAGAGAGTCCTCTTGAGAAGGATTGCCGTATTCGGTTATCTTTCTTACCTTACGTAGTGGCTCAACGTTATCAACTTTTTGCAACTTTACCTGATGAACCTTTTAAAAAATTTTGTTTTAGAAAAACATATGTAAAACGAAAACAGTTTATAACTTACAGAGTTAAGATGTGTCAAAAGCCCTTTCGTCGAACCACCATTGGTTTTTAAAATCTTTTTGCAAGCGTTACATTTGGCGTACGGTTCACCTTTTGCTTCCACAAAAAAATGGTACCAGACAGAACTTTTGTCGAATTTTTTTGTTTTGTGTTCCACAAAATTCATATTATACATAATTGTATAAAAAACCTTTTAACTTATTCAATCGATATATTTTGAACAGAACTTTTTGTTATTTATAATTGTAGCATAGTTTTTGTTTTGGTATGTTTTGTTTATTTTTGAACAACAGGGTGTATCAAAAATTTTTTTTGTCAACAAATACACCAACAAACAAATATTTACACAAATTATTAAAAAAAATTTAAAAATTATACAAAATATGAAAAAAAATCGGGATCCCGAAAATCCCGGGATTAAAAATCAGAAATCCCGAGATTCGGGATTCGCCTAATCCCGAAAATCCCGGGATTTCCGGGATCGGGATTTCCCAATTGGAAGCCCTAGTGCCGAGTGTTTGGCTGACAGTTTATTTAAATAAATAATGAATTTAATCGACTGCCACAAAAATATTGAAAACAGCGAAAAAATTACTCTCAAATGTCCAAATAAAAAACCAATTTTATCGCGCGATCACGGAGGATTCAACACGGCTGATCAACTATTTAGCCTTTATGAAAACATAAGGTTTACGTAAAAACACACTTTTTGAAAATGACAAATTAATAAATTATGACTTCCTATTACCCAATATTACTAAATATATATAGATTCGTAAAGTAAAATTTACCGGACGGTTGGTACTTATTTGTACCACATAACTTCCCGACTGGTACAACGGTGTACCACAATACCCTCAGCCCCACTATTATTGTTTTTCCGATTTTCTTTCACCGATAAGTTATATATTACTTAAATTATCTGTTTCAATCAAACAAAGATTTTATTTTACCATTGCTATTCGAAAGCCGGGTCGGGTCAAAAGGGTTAATTGAATTTTCTGGTTTTAATCGTAACATCTTTGAAATTTACGTTTAAATTTGATCCTTTGTCCAATTAACATTTTACTGGTAATTGAGATTTCTCTCTGCCACGAATTTTTTCGGCATGTGGGTATTTTCGGAGATGCATATTTTAATATGAAAATAATATTAGTTATTAATAACACAACATTAACTGGAGTTATTTCCGAAGGCTCTATATTAGGGCGACTAATTTCGTTATTCACCCATAATTGGATTGCATGCCACTTTGCATGATTGTACAAAGGAACAATAGGAATTACATTATGTAGCTGCACAAAAACACAACCTGAAATTGGAACATGATCCAACTGTAATAAGTTTGGATGAGATTGTTATGTCGAAAAAGGAACGCAAGAATTCGTTAAAAGTGTGCCAACTGTAGATGGTTGGGTGGAAAATAGGGTTTGACCTAAACGAGTAAAAGAATTAGTGTGATTTATAAAGTAATTTAGATTGTAAACTGTGATTATAGAGTATACTACCAGCAGTATTATTCGATAAACAGTTCCAATGAGAGTGCCTTGCATTTAAATCCCCAAATATAAAAAAATCTTTTGCTGTACTAGTTAAACTATCAAGATCTCTTTTAAAATTATTTGTATGTTCTGGGCTATACGCAGATGTAAAAATCACCGCACGTCTATTAATAATTATTTCAATTGAAATATTTTCAATTTTATAAGTTCTATATTTTGGTATTATTTTAGGTTCCAAGTTACACTTGACCGCAATTAATCCCTTACCCCCATGTGTAGGTCGGTCTTCCCTGTACACCTTGTAATTTCCAAGTTTAATTTTATGATAAGGTTTTAAAAATGTCTCATTAAGTAAGAGAATATCAATTTTTTTGTTTGGTAAGACTGCCCAAGCTGTGAAACAGTTGACTCTCTTGTTATGTCTTTTTATTTGAAAAAGTATCAGCATATGTTCTATCCATTTGTTCTTGATTCAATGTTTGTGAAAAATTAATAACATCTCTGTCGAAATTTGTATAATTATCTCTATTAGTGCCCATTTTGACAGGAAAACATTTGGAAGGGAACCCTTTTTGTTTGTTAGCAAATTACGGGTGGGAAAGAGAGAATGGTTTTTGTGTTCGGTACTCGGCGAAACGCATTGTTCTCATTTTCTTTGTTGACATTTACTTAGCTTTTTGAGAAAAAAAAACAACAATATTAACAGAATGTTTCCGGCAACATGTTCGTCTGTATGACCGCGAATGAAAAAACAAAAGAGAATTCCATATATTTTTCTTCCAAATGTTCGCTCGTCTAAACTCGGACCTACGAACCACACGAGGTCTGGATGAAATTCTTTGTCGAATATCTAAGTATTCTTGACGGCAAGGACATCTAGGATCATCAATTAACGTTCCTCAAATGTTTCTTTACGAAATTATAACATTTATAGATTACACTGCCATCAAGTGAAACTTTTTTTAACGTACAGGCAGCGTAATTATGACTACCTGCACATGCCGGACAAGCCTCAACGCGGTTGCAGTTCCTAGCACCATGTCTAAGCATAGACCATTTTACACATTGAGTGGGGCCTTTATTGCCCTTAAGAGGATTTCTCAAGTACACTGCTATATTATAGAAATACCGGATTTTCATGACTTCCCTTTTTGATATATATAATATTTGTTTTTAATATTTTCCAAAAAAATAATTTTTTAAGAAATTTTTGAAATTCAGCTCTAAACGTTGGAACACTTTAAAATTCCAGGGGGAAAATATTAAGTTTACCAATTTTAGGAATTTAATCTGCGAATTAAACGGGCAACTATATTTACACGAATGCCCAACTTTGAAAAAACATATTTAAGCAGACAAGAAGCAATACATCTCTACTATTAAGCCAACAATAATTATTTATCCTCATATCATGCAGTGTGTGTATTTAGGCTGGTGTGTTTGGGTAGGTGCTGCAGTTTTCGCTAAGGCCGCAAACATACTCTTTTCCAGTCAAATTGCACGCTTTCTGTAAAAAACAAACTTTTTATTAAAATGAGCAGTTTGCACAAATTTATTAATACTAAAAAAACAAGCCTTTTTGTGCTGTAACAACTCTGATTAAAAAAAAAACGTTAAACGTCATGGTAATATTTTGTGTTTCCCTTGCACAATATCATTCCAACAACCTATATTATCTCTATATGTTATAATACCCGCTCCACAAGAGTGGAGAGGGTATTATGCATTTGTGCTGATGTGTGTAACGCCTTGAACTATTGGTCCTAAAGTATACCGACCGACTCAGAATCACTATCTGCGTCGATCTAATGAATTCCGAGCGGCTGTCCATGTAACCTTGTGCGTAAAGTACAGGCCGCTATTTTGAAAATAATTTACCAACACAAGGGCGAATCCGTCCCGAATTTCATATAGCACCCATAAAAGCTGCTTTTCGAAATAGGGTCTTTGTGCCCACTATCAAACCAATTTTAATGTAATTAAAAACATATGTAGGTAGATCCATATTTATATGACCACATAAGGTATGCACCTTTTGAAAAATTGGACCACGAGGGGATATAGGGAGCGAATTCTGTCCATCAGAACCGATTTTAATGAAATTTAAAACATCCCTATTCATATAGAAAATCACTCTCGAAAATTTGCTTTTAAATACTGCGGTGTTGTGGATCATGGTCGGGCTTGACCGACTATACTTTCTTACTTGATTTTTAAGATACTCTGTCTGAGCGGTACTGTAACGTACTTTTTATATTGTTGTATATATTTTTTATGCATTTATGTTTTTAGTATTAAACCCTTTTCCAACGTATTTTATTATTTGCTTGTTTAAATTCTTATCTCTCGAACATTCCGTAGCTGTATTCTAACGATCAAATTCCTCAGCCACCCAGTCACTTCATACAGTAATACTCTTTCTGTAACGTATTTTTGCCATCAAAGTTTGTAACGTCTTATTTCTTTTTAAATATATTTTTTGTATAAAGTAAAGTCTGTTAGTTCTCCTTGCTTGTTTAATATAGTTTTAGCGACTTATTAAGAACTTCTCTGTATATATTGGAATGAAAGTGATTTGCGGAACCAAATATTGTTCATTTATGCAAATTTTGGGTTTTTACCAGGGCTGTGGAGTCGTCCGAAAAAAGTACTAACTCCGACTCCAAACGCTGAAATTTTTTAAGTGCGACTCCGACTCCTACTATAATCTTGATGCTAAATGTATATGGGACTCAGTGATGTTAACTTTTATTTTTTCATTACCGTACGGACTTCTAAAAATTAGAGTTTTTGAGAACAAACATTAATGTGCTGTTTCCAAATGAGGATAATTTTTATTATGGAAAATTTTTTTAAAAAAAAAAACTTTGGAGTCGGAGTCGCGAGTTTTTGTGGGTGCTAAGACTCCGACTCCGGCACAAAAACCTCAACTCCGACTCTTCAACTACGACTGGTTTTTAGACGAAGTTGTAGCAAAATTGGACACAAAAAATCTTTCATTGGTTTTCCAAGTGAATTTTAAAGCTTCAAATTGTTTTTAGGGCTTTTTTGTTGGCCCTACTTATAAGCATTTCTTAATTTGCACATTTTTGGTGCTTAAAATGGAAAATGTTTTTATATGTAACGCGCAAAATAGAAAGGGACCTAAGGGTAAAAACCGGTTTTGTTCAGGAGTGCCATTTTAAAGATTTAAATACGCTTATCTTTGTTGTACCATCACTTCATAAAACGCGCATATCTCTGGGAGATGTTGTCCACTTAAAAAATAAAATAAAAATAAATAAAAAAATCGAAATACAAAGTTTGTTCAAAATTTAGCAAATTTAGTGTTGAAGAAATAATTTTTGTTAGTTTTTTATTATACACAGATAAAAATATCTCAAGAACATTTTTAAGAACACAGTTTGTTAAAAATAAAATTTTAGGTCAACAAACTTCTTATTTGATTCAAGGAAAAAATTTATCAAAATCATACCTTGCAGAATAGCACTCAATAAAACATATTTAATAATAAAATAATAAGACATTTCTTCATATTCAATAAAAAAAATATTTGTAAATCAAAGTAAAGACAGCATTTCTAAAACTCTTGTCTATTTTTAATAGCTCATAATTCTCATTCGCTTTACAGTTTGATTTTAATAATATCTTTAGTTTAGTCCTTGGAAAAGGTTTCGTGATTATCCCCCCACAAAAAATTTTAGTGTATTTATCAAAGAATAAAACTTGGGAATTTGGCACATCATAACAAGTTAATAAGTAAATAAAGATTCGATAAACATTTTGCTTGATTTATTGAAGATTTCCAACAATTTATTTTAATAAATCACGTAAACATTTTGTTGAAAATAATTATTTTGGACAACAACTTTTTTATTGACTCAATAAACTTGGTTGTACACTAAAAATTCAACAACTATACCTACAAACTTTTTTTATCAATACCGCAAAAATCGACATCGCAAAATATTCAAACATTTTTTTAATCAAATATTCGGTTTTCGTATTCAAATATTAAAATTATTATTTTTCTCAGTGTGTTCAACTCAAGTTTAAAATATTGCGATTCATAAATGCGGGACATGCGAAGGCTTATACACGAAACTATTTCGGCTATTTCAAATAGCAAACTGTAATTGGACGAGTTTGGATGCATAAAAGCTTAAAGTGTTAACAACCGGTGTGCAAATAAGGGAATAATACTTTCCATTTTTTTCTACTAATAGAAAGTTTTTTAATATAATTTGAAAAAAAAAATTAAGTGGAAACAGCACTACTCATTCCTCCCTAATAGAGAACTTTTCGCTATTTCACCCTTTTAATCGAACAGTTCACTCTGCGTCAGCGTATAATTCACGTATCTGGTACATTTTTCCTTTAAATGAGTGCCATATTATTTCTATGTTGTATTAAATGCACATTCAAATAGTAGATTTTAGGGGGATCGCCATTCTTCTGTTTATATGATCCTCGCAGGATCTTTGTGATCTGAAGCCATTTTGTTCCATTCGAAGTGTATAGCGTAAATGATTGGGGAAATACTTATTATTGTCAAAGTTCCTAGGTGGAATATAAGGTCATAATAAAATTCTTCAAATCTCTTCTTCTTAATGCTAACAATTTAATTTCACATTATATGGGTCCTCCTTTGTTCGTCGCGAACTTGCCGTTTCCATGTTTGAGCGGGTCCACAAATACATTTTCCTCCTTATAAAACGCAACAATTGTTGTATTATAGCATGTTCAGAGGTAACCATAATATGGTTGTGACTTTTTGATGAAGGACTAATTTAACCATAACATGGTTGCCAGTAACAATAATTTGGTCATAGCAACCAAGACAATAATATAAAGCAATTTGTTTTTTAGCCACTTAAAACTACAATTCGGGTTGGAAAAAGGCCAACCAATTGTAGGGCGATGTATGGAAAGATAAACTCACTGTTTATTGTTGGTCTTTTGTTGAAGCTTTGATATTGTTACAAGAAAGACTTTGAGTGTTTAAAATTCTTATTCGCCTAAAGCGGCTCATACACTTGCAATAAAATTATGCAATTTTACGTATTGTACAATTATACCGACAATGTGTATGTGATATTCGAAGATGACACAATACATTGGCATCAATAAAAAGACTTTTGATTTATATTGCACAACGAAAAGAAAGTGAAATGTGCTGGCAACATTGTACAATGCTGTTTATGTTATTCCTATACCCTAGGTCTACACTAAAGATAATTATCTCAGCAAGTTGGCAATAACGTCGGCAGAATAACAGAGCAATATTTCTTATTGCTCAGCTTATGTTAAAGGCATGGGAAAACGTATTTATGTTAACTCATAGTTTGAAAATAAATGAAGAAAGAAGGTGCAGTGTAAAAAATGGCGGTATCTTACAAGAATTATTATTATTAATATAAATTCTTTCTTATTCGACTTTATTATTTAAATTTATATTAATTTGTTTAAGCTTGAGGTCATTTTTAATACAAAAATATTAATTTTATTAATTTTTTTATTTTTGTTAATGTAAAATTATTATTTTTTTATAAACAAGAATTCGAACTTAAACAAATTTATATCAATTTTAACAATAAAGATCGAATAAGGAAAAAATTATAATTTTTGCAATTTTATTTTAGTGTTTATTTAATTTAATTATTTTACTACAATTATAATTTGCTGCAATTTCAAAAACTTAATTTCTTTCTCACACAATTTGCTTCTATTTTTTTTCTTTTTTGCTTCTTTCTTTCAACTGACAACCAAATTGACGTTTTTTGTAAGCAATAATTGTCAACGAAAATGGACTAACAATTATTGCAACATAAATTGTAAGCAATAAATATGTACAAAAAATTGCTGTCTACATTAAAGATAACATAATTTTGACAATTACTGCAATTTATGTTGCAATAATTATCTCTGGTATAGACGGGCAGATAGGTTATGTTCACCTTTTTATTGAATGAATGAAACCATTGTGCGACTTATTGCATAATATAGAACAAATTGGAAATAATATGGTGAATATTATATACAATAATATTGCAAGTGTATGGGCCACTTAAGGGTTTTATTTGTATAATATTTTTGTATTTTCTAAAATCTTTGGAAAACAATTTCTGATGATCTGGCCTAAGCAACCAGTGAAATGCGCATAGAAGATAGCGCATCCATCAGTGTATTTATCAAATATGAAAAATTGGGAATTTAGCACGCCATACGGAAATCTTATTGATAGTAACCATTGTATGTTTAAACATTTAAAGTTGACAATAGTTTGGTTTCAGGTGACCATATAGAAACATTTGTTTTCTTTCCGTGTATCAATATCATTTCATGTGACTCGTAATAAAGTTTGATTCTTATTAAAATGACAAAAAGCCTTATTTGAATGAAATAGCGTCTTTTTGTGTATAATAAAAGAAGACACGACACCCAAACAAATAATTTAAGGGATATATTAGTATCTTTTGACGTCATCTCACTTTTCACAAATATTCCGGTACATACAGCTATTAAAAATATTATGGAAAAATGGCTAACAATAAAGAAATTTACAAACATTCCTAGACCGACATTTTTAGAAATTTTGAAGTTCTGTCTAATGGACAATAATTACTTTGTTTATGGTAAAAAAGTAATTAATCAGATATTTGGTATGCCAATGGGCAACCCGCTCTCTCCTACAATAGCGGATATTGTTCTTGATAATTTGCTAGACGATGCAATAATTGAATTAAAAAATAAAAATATCAATATTAAATACATAGCAAAATATGTAGACGACATTTTCGCTATCATTAATAAGGACGATAAGGACGAAATTCTTAAAACTTTAAATTCTCACCATCAGAAAATTAAATTCACCATCGAAATAGAAAAAAATAATGAAATAGCATACCTCGACGCAAAACTACGGAAAAATAAGGAAAACATTATTTTTAATTGGTACTCTAAGGAAACGGCTTCAGGCAGACTTATGAATTTTAACGCCACACAACCCAGAAGTCAGATTTTAAATACAGCGAGAAATTTAATAGAGAGGGTACTGAAAATTAGTGACGAAATATTCCACAACAAAAATATAAACATAATACAAGAAATATTGATACAAAATAGTTTCCCTAAAAAATTAATAAATTCTTTAATAGACGACGTATTTAGGCGATTATATAAAAATAAGAAAATTGACAACACTGATGAAATAGAAAACAAAAAATTCTACAGTGTACCATACATCCCTGGCCTTACTGACAACAGAAACATGATAATAACACTGAAACAAAATAACATATGTTTTGCGTATAAGCCTAACAAAACAACGAATGCAATATTCACTAAAATAAAAGCGCCAGTAGAAAAACAACAACAAAATAACGTTGTTTATGAAATAAGATGTAATGGAAATAACGAAGAACTCTGTGATCAGGTGTATATAGGAACAACAAAGAGAGCTTTATCAACAAGGATAGGAGAACACAAGATGGATATTACGCGACAGAAAGAAACAACAGCACTAGCCATGCATATGATCAGCTCACACCATGCACCAGATTTTCAACGTATTAGAATTTTAGACAAGGAGGAAAATATGAGAAAGAGATTTACGAAGGAAAGCTTGAGAATTCAGCAAAACATAAACAAGACAATGAATTTGAAAGAAGACACCAACAACATATGTGCAAGTTATAGAGTAGCCATCAAATAAATTGTGATACAATTTTTAAATATTATGTGTTTAAAAATAATTCCATGGTTTTATGTTTTTTGTATTATATATGTTAAATGTAAAATTTTTGGTTTTAAAGTTTGTTTTTAAATGTAATAATATATAAAAAATGTAAGTTCTAAATGTTATTTGGTAAAAAATTGTTAATTAATGTCATGTTTTTATTAAATAGACGATCCCCAGAAGAAGTCGACAAAAAATCGACGAAACGTCGGGAAAAAATGTATTAAAATTGGGTTTTTAATTACATAAAAGATTATAGGCCGTATTAGCTTAATAAGGAAATACAAACAGGACTTATTTCATTTTAAATGTATTCACAATAAAAAAATCCTAGACAAAAACAAAATGTAATAAATTTCAGCTTATTAGAAATAATTTATTTCATAATAAAATATGTACAAATTTTCTATAGACACATTTTTCGGAGTTCTTTCATTTTCCTTGTGGGACTTTCTTTGGAAGTAAATTCGTGGTAATGTAAATTGCGTCATATTATATTTTTGAATGTTAAGAAAAAAAATTATATTACACATGAAAATAGTTTGGGAAAAAGTCATGTCCGATTCATACTGTTTATTAATCATTTCATTTAAAAATTATTTTATTCTGCGTAATTTCATTAAAAGTATTTTCACTAAAATAGGAATAAAGTACTGTCATAATATTTTGCTTCATCATCACTGCCCTGTAACAGCATGACAATCAAATCAATAGAAAAAAAATTACTGTTAGGTTGTTAAGATAAATGGAATATGTACAATAAATACAAGCAACCCCCAAATAGCTCCTTAAATATTTATGTATGATTTGAATTTTTGCCAAGTGGAAATATAAAAACTAAACGTACATACCAGAGCTATAAAGGATTGCAATCATTTTAATTGCAATCGCATAATTTCTTGTTAATGATTGCTAATGTTTTTAATTGCATTAAAATTGGAAAATTGATTTTATGATTTCAATTTGAAATCATTAAATCAATATGAAAAAGAACGATAGACTCCAATGGTTTGAAATAAATTAATGAATTAATTGATTGCAATCAAACTTGATTGCAACTGATTTGAAAACAATTAATTTTTAATAAAGCAATTGCAACAAGAATTAAATCAGAATCAAAAAAACTACTCCATTGTGTACACAAGAGGATTAGTTTTAACTTCGTTTAAAACCGAAAACATGTCGTTAAAAAACGAAGACATGTCGTCTCACTACAAACACTTTTTAACAATGACATGGTCCATGCTTGCATTACATCGGACCAGCCCATGGAGTAGTCCATTTTATCAAAATGGATCAGGTGGTCCAATATTATTTTCAGGGTAATGATTAACATGTATTCGCACAATTGCTTACCCCTGCTTATCTATATTACAGTTGGGCCTTAACAAGTGACTTAATTTACATGATTGTCTTAATATTTCTTTATATATTTGTGTTTTACTTTATTTTAACTTCTACGTTTGGGGTTATTGTACCTTCCTTACGTTTATTTATGGGAATGAATTTTAACGTTCTTCATGGTATTTTTCTTTTTCCTTGTTATTTTTATATGTTTTTTTATCACTAATAAAAAAATTTAAGATAATTTTAACTGCATATTTTTTTTTAAATTTTAGAGCAAATATTTCTATTTTTATTGCATTTTTTATGCGCATAAAACGCGATTTTAACTGCATAAAAGTCCGGGCCCTGCTCATTACATATTTTCTTGTAGTGTTCCAAATATATTTAATAACTAGTAGTAAGTAAAAATAGTAAATACACACTTTGTTATACTGTTATCGAAACCATGTTAAAACGCATTAAAAATTACTTGAAGCATATCGACAATATTGCAACAAAAAACTTGCTCGAAAATAGAACAATAAATTGAAAACTTAGGAAAACTTAGATTTGTAAAAAAAGAGAGCATAACAAGAAAAAAAAGTAGTTTTTTAAGAAGAAAAAGTACGGAACATATTGCAATAGTACAGAATTTTCCATCACTGTTACGCGAAGCTATGGTCATGTCAGGATCACCCTACGCACTCCGGGTGATCTGACGAGATTGTATTATTACACTCCGGAACCCTCGTTCCTTGCTTTATTCATGGCTCATCATTTTAATGGTAATGGGCTGTTCAATGATACGCTTTCTCTCGAACCTTAGCTTTAAGAGGGGCAGTAAGGCATATGACGATTTCATCATCGAGGAATGGGGCATTTTTACTCAGCCAAATGCATTCGTTTCTGTGCTGTTAAGGTTAAAGATTTACAGCCGTATTCATAAAAATTTATTAATGGTTAATTAACCAAATATAAGGCAAAATTGCATTCATAAACGAAAAACAGTCTATTAAACCTTTAATAAACCATTCATAAAGTAAGAAAATTTATTGTTCGATTTCCCCTTCTTTAAACCAAAAATAAAATGAAATTTTGATAAGTGTCTGCATTTTATGATATTATTTTTGTGAAATATGTTGATAAATAATGAAAAAAATGTTTTATTTATTAATATGGACATGTTAAATACATCTAACTATTTTTTTTTTATTTTAGACAACCAATTTAAAGTTATATGGTTAATTATTTAAAACATTTTTTTTATGATTTAAAAGAATATGTCCAGGGGCAAATGCAGATATTATCAATAATAACTTATTAAATTACTGAAACTAGTTGTTTTTTTGTTTAACCTGACAAATTCTTGTTCAAAAATATTGAAAAATATAGAATAAACAAATCATAATAATAGTGATGTTAATAAAAAGTAAACAAACTTTTTATTCGAATATTCGAATACTTTCTTATCGTATATTTTAAAAAGGTTCAAACAAAAGTGTTAATGATACCTTTCGGCAAGATTTTGTTCAGAAACTAAAAAAAAATGTAATTTTATTTAATAAGAATAATTTTTAAGTTCTACAATTAAAAAAAACTATAAAAAACAATTTAATATAGAATATCATGTAAACCGAATAGAAGTTTCATGCATCACTAGCAATAAAATGGGAACAAAATATAAAGAAAGTTGTCATACTTAAACACAAAATCGCCACAAACCGTTAATAGTAATAAAACTGTTAATGTACGTTTATGAATACAAATTTTTATAGAGGTTTATTAGACAAAGAGCGTTTGATAGTTATTACATGCTATAAGCTTAAAATAAGAACTTTTTATGAATATGGCTGTTAATAGCCAGTTAAATAACTCAAAACTATAAAACTATTTTCCATCCCTGAAACTAAGTGCACATTTGTTTATATGGCAACATCATAGACGCGAAGAAGCGGGAAATCTACAGCGAGTGCATGTTCTTTTTCTTTCTTTTTTCTGCATGAAAGAGGATTTTCGGCTTTCAACAATTTTTTAGAAAACCGCACAAATTAAAAAATTAGTTTATAATTTATTTATAATTATGTTAAAAAATTGTTTTAAATACAAAACTTAATAAACAATGTTACAAAACAACTACAGTCAAATCCCGATAATTCGTACCCCGATAATTCGTAATAAACTGTCGGTCCATTGAAAAAATCTCGTTAATTCGTAAAATTTCCATACATTTTGGTCCCCTCGCTAATTCGTAATTTTGTTTTTCAAATAAAATCTTCATTGCCTCTTACAAATCGTTATTGTTTGCTAACTACCACTTATAATTCGTAATAAAAACAACAAAAACATGGAAAGAATGATATTTTGTTTACCGCTTTTTTTTGTGTGGGTTTTTGCTTGTGTGTATGTTTATTTTCTTAAGATCAGTTTGTTACATGTATAATAAAGAAAAATATTCAAAGCACACGTATCGTTTTAGTAAATAAATTGAAAAACCCCGTTAATTCGTATTTATTTGTTTTTAACCCCGTTAAATCGAAAACCCCTATAATTCGTAATAAACGGTCGGTCCCTTGCGCTGACGAATTATCGGGATTTGACTGTAGTTGACGATTATATATTAACTGCCGTATTCATAAAAAATTAATTTTTTTAAATTACGTTTAAAATTTTGGTTTTTTATAAAAACGTCATTAAATGTATAATTACATTTTGCACAGTGGGTTAAAATATAGTATGAGTGACTCTTAAAATGAAAGTTTAAGAGAAAAAATTAAAAGAGGGAATGTATCCCAGACCTTCATTTATTAAGCCGTTTTTTTAAATTTTTATCACAAGTCCTTAATTTTACATAATGGGTCGAAATATATTAAAAGTGGCTTTTGAAAAAAGTTTGTTGGAAAAAACTTGTTCTACAAAATACTTAAACGAGAAAAACTAAGAATTTCGCTTTTATGCTGTGCCATTAAGCGAACGGCCTGGCCAAACAAGGCTGTATCTTGGACGACATGTTTTTCGAAGACCTAATCGGCATTTCTAAAAATCGCTGTAGAACTCTCACCCACCGTGAGTCGTACAGGATGGCTCAGGATGAGAATACCTTCTCGATGGCCAGAACTATATCACCTGACAATGACACGGGAAAAACCTGAGTGCTACTTGGGTTTGATAGCAACTAGATAACACCGGAGATATCGGTCATTACGGGATGGGTTTCAATTTAATTGCCAACTCCCTGGATAAGGCATTTTGGGAGACCAGAATTGCCGTGCTAGAATGCTATATCTAATATAGGACTATGATCAATCTTTTTTTTGCAGGTAGTCTAGGGAATGTTCACCGGACTGAACATTGGCTTGACACTTGTCACTGACACAAGGGTATTACAGAGGCACCACTATAAGGACCCAAGTAAGGCGTCCCCGAGTCTGCTGCACATTCAACATAACCTAATCGCATTGACTGAAATAAAATTAATCCCATTTAATGATTTCTAGAATGAATGATTTCAAATTATTGCAATCACAAATTATTGCAATTTTGAAGAGATTTAATTTTGAAATCGTAAAATAAAATCAGTTTGCTTGAAATAATTTTAATTTCAATGCCAATTGATTGCACTTTTTTACAGCTCTGATACATACATGCTGATCTAAATACAATAATTATTTATTTCAATTGTTTTTCATTTAAATTTTTTTCTGTTTCATTTTATTCTGAAATTAAATGGAACAGAACAAATGCAAATAAACATTTTCTTATATTTAAACATGGCTCGGTAAAGGATAAATGCATTTATTGGATCTTTTGCAAATTTGGATGAGGTTTTATGCATCATTGAAAAATATTTGCGTTTTAAGAAAATTGCCAAATATAAATGCAGAAATAAGCAAAACTTCCACGAGTTTTGGTCAAGGACGCGATTTTCGATTTGACCTTGAAAATAAGGGTTAAAAAAAGGTTTAAACAAAAGTATTTCAAAACTATTTATCTTCTTAAGTATCACGACAGAGAACGCAAGCAATAAAAATCACTAAATCTTATCCCATAAAGCGTATTTAATTAAAAAAGATTATTAACTGTTAATAATAGCGTGAAAAAAATATCGAAATTTCCGAGAATTTTTGAAAATCAGAGGCCAAAGATAACTTCAGAAACAATTATTAAGGAAACAAAATTTTTTAAATTAAAAATTTTTGTATTCCCACAAAATTACTTTGGTAATAAACTGACAAGTGCACGGCTAAAAAAACTAAACTCGCAACATGCTTTATTTTTTGGAAAACAATACTTACAACTACAATTAATGTTGGAAGAATTCCAACCAATTGTAGTTGAGAATGTATGAAAAGATACACTCACTGTTTAATGTTGTTGTTTAAGCTTTGATATTGTTACAAGTAAAGCTGTTGCTTATAATTCTTATTCGCTTAACAGTTTAATTTGTTTAATATCTTTAGTTTTTCTAAACTCTTTGGATGAAGTTTCCTGACGATCTGGCCTAAGCAACCAGTGAAATGAGCATAGGAATAGCTTTTCCATTCAACAATAAATTTCCGTGATTTTATAAAGAATAAAACTTGGGAATTAAGCACGACTATCGAAATCTTGTAAATAAAACATTTTTGTATTCCCACAAAATTGCTTTGATCAATTAGGATTTTTTAAAATATGTTTATAAGTCAGTTAAGCAGAAGAGTGGATTACACTTTTCAAGATTCAAAACTGAAGATGCATTTTTATAGTCATATTCTAAGAAATTGAAAATGTTCAAAAGCTTTCTATGTAATGTGGCTTTCCAGTTAGGACTGCACATTGGAGGGAGCCTACATAGTTTTCCCGCAAAAAGTCTAATTAAGAAATTTCGAAATTCGCACAGAAATCGCTTTGAAGAAAATTTTAAACAAGAAATTTAAAATTTTGTTTGGAGAACATTTTGTGCAAATTTTTATAAGATTGTTTTAAGGAATGGTTTTTTTTCAATATTTTTGTGGTGTGATATGGACCTGAAGTCATACAAAATTTATGTTTTTCAGATTTTTTGCTTGCTGTCAAAGTAATTTTCGCGAAACTTATTGAAGCTTAGATCAGCTATGGATTTTTCTATTTTAGGAATTCTCAGAAGAGGTCATGAAAGGTCAGTATTTTCGGGTACTATAATCTGTATTAGTGTTGTGGCATACAAATGTGAAATGTGCAGTGGAGCTTAAATGGGGGCAAAAAGGGGAAAAAGTTGACAAAAAAGAATTCCATAACTGCCACAGAGCCACTTCTAGAGAGTAAAACATTAAAGGACTCCTATTCAGTTTTTTATGGGAAATGCATAATGCACTGGAATGGCAAAATGTTGGTGGACCTGCAAGGTGGCATAAACACAGAAAAAATTAACAATTTAATTAAGGGCCATTATTACAACTTGCCAATAGTTGAAAGTCGGATTTTGTTGGACCGATAAATAGCTTTGCATTATTACAACTTACATTTTTTATTGCTGTTATTTTCAATAATAATAATATTTAATAGATAAAAACATAATAAATGAAGGTTTTTAATGCAAAGCTATTTATCGGTCCGACAAAATCCGACTTTCAACTATTGGCAAGTTGTAATAATGGCCCTAAGTGAATTAAACTTAAAATGTTTACTATTAATTTGTTAACTGGTGCAAATTTAATTAAGTTTTTAATTAATATCAGAAATTTCTTAATTGAAATCAATTTTTATTTTTTTCGGTTTAGGAAAGTTAATCGACTTCCATTTTTAGTCACTTTTAATATGCAGTTATAGTATTTTTTAGTAAAGTATTCGAACGTTTACTACATAAACAATTATATAAACATGTGAATGACAACAGACTGTTTACTGATCGCCAATCTGGTTTCAGACCAAAGTGTGGTTGCATAACCGCACTCACTGATGTTGTAGAGAAAATTCGGGGCAATTTGGATGATAGCAAGATTTCTATATTGATTTTATTGGACCATTCTAAGCCATTCCACAGCGTTCATCATTCCATTCTTTGCATGAAACTGATGAAATGTTTTGGGTTTTCGGAACTTTCAGCTTGTTTGATTCAGTCCTATTTATCTGATAGACGTCAATCTGTGGTTAATAATGCATTAACTTCTCGTCCGTTAACAGTAAATAGAGGGGTTCCACAGGGATAAATCCTTGGGCCCTTGTTATACACACTCTAAACCAATTTTGTTGAAAATTAGGTCAATATTAGTAGGCAACACTTTACCGAATATAATCGACCTAAAATTACACAACTTCTTTTTTAAACATTTTGTTGATTTTTGAACAAAATATGTTTAACATTGAACAAAAAATGTTTAATTCTTTTAAACACATTGTGTGTAGTTTTCCCAGTTTTTACGTATATATACGTTTGATTTTAATCATGTTCCTTAAATAAAAATACATATGTATGTGCATATTATTATTCAAAATTATATTTGCCTTTAATTATATTTATAAAAAGGAATATGAAAAATAAACTTAAATTAGTTTTCAGTGCAGTTTTTTTAAATACTGCCTGTTCAGTTTTTTACGATTTGTTAGTAAAAACTAATTAAAAAAATTTTAAGGTTTTTATTATACTTTTCTTTTAAAACATTTATGAGAAAGAAACTGTTACCCTATTTTTATGAGTGGACAATTTGTATTTTAAAATTATTAAAAGGAAAATATTGTCAGCTTAAAACAACAGATATTAAAATAAAATATTTAATTCAAATAAAGTGAACAACAAAGTTTGCACTTATTCACTAAAAATTATTCTAATTAATTCTAGACAAATTTATCTAGCTTGTGCATTTAAGAATTAATTTTTCGTTAATTATTTATTTGAAGTGGCAAAACCACTAATTTGCGAAGGATAAAATCTAAAAAAACATCGCATTAGGAATTCAAAGGTTTGAGATATATCTTTGGGATAGACGATGTTAAACATATAATAGTAACAAAGTAATTCCAAAACAAGATCCAACAAATTAAAATTATCTGCCAACGATGTTATCTCCTTTTCAAACCAAATATAGGCGTGGATTTTTCTTCTATTGACGTTTCTATATTTTATATATAGTAAATAAATAAACCAATTTAAAATCATTATAGGCGACCATTTTTTAGTGATAATGGAACATACCAACTATAGTCACCAACCGAGTTAATTCATGTATATTATCTTTAACCTCATCAAGTGTTGAGCCAAACTGAAAACTAAAAAAAAAATATATTAAAGTTTTAAAATAATAACTTTAAGTAAATTGGGCTTACCTTGTATTCAATATCAAAGCGTTTTGATGTCGATGAAATCTGGAATGAATGCAAAATGAATGCAAATGAATTTAATTTGCTAGATTCCGTAAATGCATTGCATTGTGTGTACCCAGCATTATATGCAACGGAAGTTTTTGGTGCCTGTAATTTTCTTGATGTAAGAAAGCTTAACACAACTTACAATAACATTGCCCGTTATACTTATAGCCTAAGGAGGCTTGATAGAATATCATCTTATTCCGCCGGTTTACTAGCATTTCTTTTACCAACATCTTAAAGTTGAGATGTTTAATTTTTCTTCACAAAATCATTGTGACAAAAGAACCAGTTGTAAGGTTACGGGTGTGTATGTGTTTTTAAATTTTGAAACAAAAATAAATTTAAGTTTTTGTTGTTTACCGGCGCTTATAAACGCCACTGGTAAGGTACCGTATGGGACAGTTTATTATGCCCTGTTATAGTTTTTACTTGGCAGTTAATATGCCTTAAATAAAATAATTGCCAGGATTAAAGGCAGAATATTAATGATCCTTTATTGAATTTAGGTTTTCCTTTTATACAAACATTACGGTAACTTAAAACTACATTTAGCAATAAAATAGTTGTTGCATGCAAACTACACTTCCACTACATTTCCAATAATCAATAATACATTAGGGAGGTGTAGATTTGCATGGGCAACAAAAAAAATATAAAGTAAATAATAACATTGTTCATATTAGAAATTACATTACACTACACAGTGTATTTGTATGAGCGTTTGAGATTTGCAAGACCGAGAAGGGGGAGATATATGATACAATTGAGATACCGCACTCATTTTTTTGGAATGAACTCCCTGAGAGTTTTTTTCCCAAACTTTTTCAATTCCCGGGAAAGTGGGATTTATTTTTCAATTTCCCGGGATTGCGGGAATTCCCGCTCAATACTTATCGATGCAAAATATTAAATGCATTCACCTTTTTTATTGCTTTGGCAAATAGACAAAAGTGCAATAACAGTTGGAGTAATAAAAACTTCCGATCTGTAACATGAGGAGGGTTGAGGAATAAAAACTTAAAAAACTGTAACCGCAGAGAACTGATGATTATATTAAATTCGGAGTTAATTTACAAAAGCCACCTTTCATGTTTTAAATGCTTCTCCCATAAGACGAAATAAATAGACTTGAGCACTTTATCAAGATTTCAGTGATGTTTGCATTTATAGCCAAAGGAACATTAAATAATCTCTAGACACTTTTAGTTTCCTTCAAAACTTGTTATTCTTTTTTTAAAAAAAAATTATTTGTTTCGAATAGAATAAACATTTTCTTTATTAATATCTTTTGTCATAATTTCTTACAGAATCTTATCCGAAAAATCTTTTATGCAGATGCTCTGCATATTAAAAATTCTTAAATTTTTTGAAGAAAGTGGTTACAACATTTTTTCGTTTTTATTATTTTATATCTGGGTCTTTAAACTAATTAAATATTCTGTAAATTTTTACTCTTCTTCTTTCGAAATTTCAAAGCATTAAACATTGCCTTAATTATCGGATAAAAATTGACATCTTTTTGGCGTTTGGCAAAAATGTCTTAAGTCAGAAACACAGTTTTCGTTATGTTAAATTTAAAAATATTTATTTGGTGTATTTCAAAGACTTTTTCCTAAGAGCAGATGATAACGATTAAAATCAGAAACAAATTTCATTAAAGATAATCAAAAACTCAAAAGTCGTTTTTTTACTTATAAAATTTTTGCCTAACGGCTAAAATTTATTTCATGACACAACTTATTTACAATTATATCGGCGATGAAGTTGCCATAACGAAATTATAAAAAATTCCGGACATTCCCGCACAAAAAAGCTCTTTTAACCAAATCATGCAAACGGTAAAATATGCACAAACAAATCGATGACAAAATTCATAAAACGCTATAAAACGGATAAATATATTATTTCTGCCTTCATTGGTCGCACAGGGAAAATAAAAAATTTATTATTTATGGTTTCCCTGCTTATGCTGGTAACGAAAAACTGTTGGGAGTGCTGAAAATACCTTCAGTCACAGGAGAAGGCAATTGTATTGTGATTTAAATGTGAGATGTTTGGCAAAAAGGTTGAAAATTAAGTTTCAGAAAAATATCCGATGTTGGGTATTAATAGTTCACGGCATTTTTTAAAAATTGTAGATTAAATTAATGAAACCCATTTGTCCACTATGCATTTTATTTGGCAGCTGAAATTAATGTTTATATGCAACTAAATTTTTTAAATACATACATTCATATGTATATTTATTAAAAAAGATTTTTAATTTTTTATTGCAAGTAAGTGGTAATTCATAACAACCACTAGTGGTATCTCATTATTATGCAAATAATATTCTAATGGATTCTTTTCGTTTCACAAACATATATTTTATTTACTTCTGGACCATTGTGTGGCACATAAAAAATAAGTAAAAACCATATGATACGCTACACCAAAAACTAGTTCCTATTAAAAACCTATGGTCAATTAAAGATTTACAAGCACAAAATGTTGTTATCAAACCCAAAGAAAACAAATTTTTCGATATGTTCGCCTTCAATAAAACTTACTGTAACGAAAAATGTTTTAAATAGCCATACTTATTTGAATATTAAGGTTAAATATTCCTTATATCAAGAAGCCTCTTAAACAGTTTTTAGTACAGGCTATCAAATATTCGCTACAGCCGAATAAAGAACTTTTACTTGTTTTTATACCCAGACCACAACAGTGAATATGATGCTAGCGGTAAAAAGAAGTAGTAAGCAGGCCTTGTGGAAGCCATTATTTCTCAGACACAAGGCCTTACTTCTCCATTCTATACTCATACATTTTTTACACACGAGCAGGCCTAATAAGAGGCCTCTCCAGCAGACCTGATTATTTAATAAACATTTTATTGGTAACCACGTTCAAAATTCACACAACACACAAATGCTTCGTCATTAAATGAAAGGAAAACTTATTCTCTCGAATGTGTTTTTTTTTTTGTATTATCAGTTTTGTTGTAGGCGCACAAAATGAATGTCTACATATACTTAATAAAAAACAGCCTATGAATGTGGAAGGGGTAGGCAGGCCTTCCTGAGAAGGCAAGCGACCATGAGTACTGGATCTAAAAAAGGTTTAGGAATGTCTTCAAAAGCTAACCGCTGGGATATTACAATATTGATCCTAGACACCCAGTTTAGTATACCGATCGACTCAGATCTCTTCTTAAAAAGTTTTTTTGGAATTCATCCTACTACTCCAAAAAATTGCTTTTAATGGCATAACTTCGTTATAAATGTTGAAATTGACAAACATACAATTCTGCGAAAGCTACTATTGGGTTGCAGGGTTGCCAAAACTTGGTGACCAAAAATGGCTAAATTTACGGAAAAAATTGCTAAAAAAAATGGCTTAAACTTTTTTTAATAAAAGCACATTAAAATTCAATAACAAAACAGAAATAATTCATTTAAAGTTGCTTACGATGAAATTGTAAATTAAGATCAATTTGTTAAATATTTTGATAGACATTTAAAAAATTTAATCATCGAAAATCAATGTCCTTATTGTTCATCTCATAGGAATCATTCGTGCCTATTAGTTTTAAATAATTTGAAGGTCCAGATTTGAGTCCAGATCTACAAGAAAAAACAAGTAAGAAAGTATAGTCGGTCAACCCCGTCTATTTGATACCCTACACCACATTAGAACCTACGTGCTGAATTTTATCAAATAATGCGACCTGTACTTTGCGCACAAGGTTTACATGGACAGCCGCCAGCCGGACAAACATTGTTAATTCGACCCAAAAAGGTGATTCTGAGTCAGTCGGTAAACGTAAAGGTGGGCTTAGAGCCAATATTTTAAGGTGTTACAATCATCAGCATAAACGCTTAGTCCACTATTGTGGTGTTGGTATAAATATTTTATTGTTATGGTAAAAATATTTACCTCATTGATAAAATCGAATTAACGGTTGCTAAATGTAACTTATTTCCTAAATTACTTTTAACGATGTTTACTTGGCTACTACTTCAGCATCAGACCATGGAAGTGAGAGCAATTTTATAGTCAATTCTGAAATTTCTAAAAAAAATTTGTTGCCGCCTGCATCTCTTCATTAAAACACTTGCAAGCAGAAAGAAACACTGATGTTTGTGTTGATACATTTAATAAATTTAATATTGGAATACTGTTCCTTTATTTTTAAAGATGGTTCATCATCATAGTTTAAAGCGATTTTCAACATTTGTAAAAGTTGTGATTTAAATTTAAAGGCGTTTTAATTGTTAAAATTGCTTATATACTTTTATAAATTTTTATAATAAAATAATAATTATTATTTTAAAAGAAAAAAAAACGGCAAAAAAATGTATGGCTAAACAAGTTAAAAAATGTCTAAAAAAATGGCTACTGGCTAAACTAATTTTTTTAATGGCTAGACAGGGTGAACAGTGGATAAATCTAGCCACTTAATGGCTAAATTGGCAACACTGTTGTGTTGGTAGGTTCAGAATTGAACATACTTTCTATGAGAATATCATGTGGTCGACTATACTTTATTGCATACATGTCGTTCATATCCGAAAGAACGTTTGCTAAGTGAAATCATGAATCGATAGTAGTTTATGTCTGCTTCAACCGACTCACAGAGTGATTCTAAGTGGATCCGTATACTTAAAGGTCAAACTATGATTAAAATGTTAATGTGCTACAAACTTTAGCAGAAACGCATAATACCATCCCCACCTGTGGAGGTGTATGGCATAAATATACACAAATTATATATCAAGTTACTATGAGTATTTGTATGAGGCATGCATCTAATAAATATCTGAATTCATTTTATTTCAAACTGAAATTATTAAAGTGGTTAGAAAACTATGCACACATTGAATAATATTGGTTTCAGAGTAAACAATTTGCTTTGAAATATATGTTTATACTAAAATAAAGTGTATGACCGATATTATATTTGCTTTCAATATCCTTAAGGCCCGTTTTCACAACTTAACGACAGCTTAAGGTAGGAGTTTATCGGCCGTATAAAAAGTGTTCCATTATTACAACTTTACTTTAACCTGGTAGGATAAATCGCTCACTTAAGGTTAAAGTAAAGTTTTAATAATGAAACACTTTTTATGAGGCCGGTTAAAGTCTACTTTTAGCTATCGGTTTAGCTATTAGTTGTGAAAGCGGGCCTTAGTTTATTTAAATAAAATCTAGGTATTAGAAATGTTAAACAATTTTTAAATTAATCCTTAACATTCAATTTACAATCATTTTTCTGGCGCTTGATAATTTTACAAAACACAAATATTCGTGCAGATATGACAGAAAAAATTATAACAAATAAATAATTTATTAAATAAAATTGAAAATATGTATTGTTTAACTTGCGCTGTTGCGGTTGGTTTGCAACACGTTCGTTTGTATAAATAAAGTAAAATATTTTCAAATATTATAACGAGCTTTGTAAATTAATTTTTTAATTAATTTTGTTGTGTCACTAAAAATCCTTAATCAAATATTCAAAAATATTGTAATCCTTTTGAAATGCATTGTTAATATAAAAGAAATTTAATTTTCAAATCATTTCGTATACTACACTGTCAGAAGAGGTGGGATTCTGCTTATTAAAGGCCAGTTTACACGGTAATACAATGTATTACGACTTTGTAGAATCAAAATATTATGAAATTCTCTCCGTGTTCAAAAGAAAAAAATAAAAATCTGTTGTATGTATTTTTCATGTTTACACGGATGGTACAAGTAAAATCAAAAATAATAACAAAAAATCAGATGGTTGCAGTTTTACAATTTTTACAAAAACAACATGAAAATTTCCTGAGTTGATTATAGTTGTTTTTGTAATTGTATAAAAATGTTACCACCTTCAATATACTCTGTTGAAATACACCTCTGGTGTGATGAAAATACATAAGTTTCTAAAATGGTTTAGAAAAAAATCATTTACCGACCGCTTGTCAGATTTTGTGTTCGTATTCTCTCTTACTCAATACATTTTGCTTTTACATGGTATGATTTTTCTCATTCTACATAATGTCGTAATACAATGTATTACCGTGTAAACTAGCCTTAAACAATATAACCTTTATTTATTTCATTTTTATTTACACACATTGTTTACATACATATTTACATTTTCGAGATCGTATCTGTAAAGATTACAACGAATTATTTTTATAAGCCCAGATGCTGTTAGTTTATACTTATAATATGACAGTTAAAAATAGAAAAAAATTGATACGAATCTTAATATGACGTAAAGCGGAAATTTCAAATAAACTTAAGGGATATTCATGGTACTGTTAATAAGGTAACCCTAGTTCTGCAACTACAAAAACAACACGCTTCTAAAGGGTGTTAAGGTTAAGGGCCGATGTTGATTTTGAATAAAACGCCGATTATTTATGAAATTATTGTCATTTCATTTTTTTATGATTATTTTGGTGTGGTTCAGTTATGCATGGAATAAAATATCGTACAAATGGCCGCCGGGATTTCGGCGGCACACCTCCACCCGATGGTCCAAATTTTCGATGACGCTGAGGCATAATTGAGGTTCAATGCCGTTAATGTGCCGAATTATATCATCCTTTAGCTCTTGAATTGTTGCTGGCTTATCGACGTATACCTTTTCTTTCAAATAACCCCAAAGAAAAAAGTCCAACGGTGTCAATTGCCACCATGTGAGATAACACGGCCATTGAATTTGTCGCGCAAAAAAGCCATTGTTTCGTTAGCTGTGGGGCACCGTCCTGTTTAAAACCACATATCTTACAGTAAAAAGTTCGTTATCATCTCACGATAGCGAACACCATTCACAGTAACTGACTGACCGGCCTCATTTTGGAAATAAACAGTCCAAACAGTCACTTTTTGTGGGTGCATTGTCATTTTGACCAGGGCTGTGGAGTCGGAGTTGATGGTTTTGTGCCTGAGTCGGAGTCGTAGTACCCACAAAAACTCGCGACTCCGACTCCAAAGTTTTTCGGCATAAAAAATTTAAAAAAATTTCCAAAATAAAAATTATCTTCTTAAAACACATTTAAAATTTAAATAAATGGTTTATGAATACTGCTCTTTTGTGCTGTTTCCAAATGACAGGCGATGGACTGAGTGCTTTTCATATACAGGGGTGTGCTGGAAATTGCAAACGTAAAACGCAAGAATTTTAAAAGTCGTTTTTAAATAAGATTTTTGTAATAAAATAATTTTATGACAAATATTTAACAAATATTTTCCTATTAAACAGGATTTTAAACCAAAAATTATAAGAATTAGGTTTAAAAACAACTTCCAAATTCTTGCGTTTTGCGTTTGCGATTTCCAGCACACCCCTGATAAATTTTGCTACATAATCAATCGCCTGTCATTTGGAAACAGCGCATTAATGTTTGCGTACGGTAATTGCTTCTCAAAAACTCTAATTTTTAGAAGGCCGTACGGTAATGAAAAAATAAAAGTTAACATCACTGAGTCTCATATACATTTAGCATCAAGATTATGGTGGGAGTCGGAGTCGCACTTAAAAAATTTCAGCATTTGGAGTCGGAGTCGGAGTTAGTACTTTTTTCGGACGACTCCAAAGCCCTGATTTTGACAGTCACTTTTAGACTATAATTCTCCCAAATGCGGCAATTCTGCTTATTGACGAATCCATTGAGGTGGAAATTTGCCCCATCACTGAAGATGATTTTCTTCGGAAACTGATCATCCACTGCTGCCATTTCTTGCCACCTTCCTGACTATTGTCGACGTTTGGAATGGTCAAAAGGATTCAGTTCTTGAGTCAATTGCACTTTGTAAGCGTGTAAATGCAATACAGTTCATCAACGACGAGCGTAAGAGGTGCAATTATTAGGCATGACGACGAATTGAGGTGGACGGCTCTTCATTTCGGTAACTTTAATGAGTATTAAGGTATTCTTAGTATCCTTAACAAATGTTAGCAGAGACGCATTTATTGCCCTCCTCATTTAGAAAGTATAATGATTACGTGGTTGAAAAAGTGAGAGGAAAACTTTTCCAATTTTCGATTTTAAAAGGATTACATATTTTGCGATTGTAAGAATCATTACAAAAAAAAATTCTCAAAAATTTCAGTCATTTATTTTCTAAAAACTCCAAAACTATTATTTTCGGAAACTTATTCCGAAAAAGAAACCTTATCTGCGAGAAATTGTATACTCATTTTACTCGTTAAATAAATCTTTTTATAGTATTAAGCAAATCTAATAAAATCATCAAACTTACAATAAATGTATTTTTAATTATTTTAGTTCCTGTTGCTACTGTTATTTGTGAGCTCCGTTCTCACAGATGAAAAAATTGCTAAAAGTGCTGATAAAAATGTGGAAGCTAAAAAGGAACTAAAGAAATCGATTGAGGAACCCAAAAGTAAAACTGGCAAAAGAGATTCATCCGATCAAACAGGTAAGGAGATTTATTTTGTAAAGCAAGTATGTATTAATTAAGCATTTGTTGTTTACTTTTCAAAGGGTCCTTTGGAATAAATACTAATGATGAGCCTTTTAAGCCTATGCTTAATAGTCCAGCGCCATTTGTAGCAGCAGCTTCTGATACACAACAAGTGAGTACAATTTAAGAAATCTATTAGGAAGTAAAACAAGAAATTTACTTAAATTTTCAGTTATAATTAACTGTTACTGGAACTGTCGGTTAACAGTGTATTAATTTAAAGTTATAGCAATAGCTAATTAAACCTAAACTTGATGAAATCGGCCGTTGGTCAGTTGAACAAATTTCAGATAAATTATCGTTTCAAAGAAATATTTCGTGATTGTAGTTGTTAATTATTTCTTTTAAACCAATAGCGATCTGAAGATGTGCACTGCACTTAAATTAATCGTGTACCACATTATTTCCGTATGCATAACTTATGATTCTAATTACCTTAAATGTTAATAAGATATGCAGAATTAGTCGTGATGGCAATATAAAATGAGCATGAGTTATTGTGGGAAATTAAAATTGTATAATCAGCCAAGATTTTCAACGCTTTTAAGAAACTAAATTATAAATGTTTTTTTTAATAAAGTGTAACGAAACTAGAATTTTCTTAGAATTATTTGTAGTTTTTGTTATAATTTATCTTGTAAAATAAAGTTTAGTCGTATTAGTTTAAAATTGGTATTTGCTCCACTGTCTGTTATTATAGACTTAAGATTTAGATGTATAACCAGTGATGTTATACGTAGGAAAAAAGCTTTACTCGTAGGGATTTTCTTTAAAAAAAATGGCTGTAGGGAAAAGGACATCCCAATAAATTGTAGGGACTTTAAAGAAACCCTACGTTTCCACATGCAAGTAATTACTTGCAAGTAGTGTAGACGTATAATCAACGAAAAATCGAGGAAACGGTCGAGCCCTAGCCGCGAAAAAAACGTAAGCGACATCATTTTAAATTTTCGGTTTTTAACAAATGGCTTTATTGGCAACACTAGCAACTTGCATCATCTTTTGATTTCATACAAGATTTATATGAAATCAAATTAAAAAAAATCTCTCCTGTAAAATTGGATTTTTGGCACTTAAGTTATTTTCACGGTTATGACCCGATGTCATGAAGTTTGTTCGAAAAAATATAATCTGGCAGCTCTATTTCACTTATTTGTTTTGTTTGAGTTAAATAAGTGCCCATTTAGACAGGGAAACATGGTAGCAAATTACGGGTAGGGAAGAGAGAATGGTTTTTGTGTTCGGTACTCGGCGACACGCTTTGTTCTCATTTTCTTTGTTAACATTTACTTAGATTTTTGAGAAAAAAAACAACAACATTAACAAAATGTTTCCGGCAACATCCCAGCGGGAAAAAGAAGGAGTACGAAGGCCTTCTAGAAGGCCTCTGTACCCCTTCTTTTGGATGTACAAGGCCTTCTTGCTCCATTCCATACTCATATCTTTTTTACACGCGTTGTCATTGCGGAGAAGGCCTTCCGCTTTCCTTTCTTTCGCCAGGGCTTCTTAAAGGCATTCAAATATATGGCTCTTAGAAGGCTTTCCAGAGAAGGACTGTTAAAAGGCTTTAGAATAAAGGTTATCTTAAAGGGTTTTTAAGAAAGGTATGTTAATTAATGGTTCTTAAAAAGCCTTTCTGACCATACTTGTAAAATCTGCATCGGTTCTAATGGAAATTGGCTGACCATTTTCATTCGCATCGCATCGAAAAAAACATCGATGTTTTTTTACAGTGTCCATCCCTACACAGAACCTTCTTCTTCAATGAACAAAACACAACTAAAAAGATTTACATTATTGTTTTCACTTGGTATTTTAATATGTATGTAACTTTATTTTTATAACGGGATCTGAATTCTTTCGCTTATGCTTTGGCGAAAAAACAGAACAAAAAATTTTACTCTTTCTCTTTTTAACATCAACTAAAAAGATTTACGTTATTGTTTTCATTTGGAAGTTATTTTATTATGTATGTTACTTTGTTTTTGCGTGTGCAAAAAAACAAAACAAAAAATGTTACTCCTTCTTTTATCGCTTCTCATAGAAGCGAGTGTGGAAGGTGTATCTTATCTTTTATACCAATGAGCCGAGGCCTTCTATGAGGCATTCTTTAGCAGTTACATAAGAATAGTAATTAAATCAAAAAAATTTTTAATCAGGCCTTCAAAAAGGCCTGAAGTAAGAAGGTCTTCTAAGTTTTACCGCTGGGATGTTCGTCTGTATGACCGAGAATGAAAAAACAAAAGAGAATTCCAGATGTTTTTCTTCCAAATGTTCGCTCGTCTAAACTCGGACTAAGAATATGATTTATCTTCAAATTGGGGTTTTTGTAATTCGGAATAAAAATTTCGTGAAAATACCCAGGGGATTTTGTGGGGAAAAGCTCTTTTTTCGCAAGGGATTTTTGAGGATAATATATTAATACATATTAACTCCATTTCTGCAAGAGCAAGACCGATTTAGTCAAGATGTGGGTACAAATTTAGGTCTCTTTGATTGCGATTTAAAACCTTTTCAAGAGCTTATTGAAATATGTAGCTTTAGATTGCTTTTTGTACCAACAAGCGTTAAAATGGCATCGCTTGGTTTTTGCATATATTTGCATATTTTGGTGAAAATGCATATTTAGGTTTTTTTGAATATTTTGTAATTTTTGAGTGATTTTTTTTTAATTTCCATGTAATAAAAAAAGTTCTTAAAAACTTTTTTAAATACACAAAAAAAAAAACCTTCCAAAAAAATTTTAAAATCAATAAATAAATTATTTTGGAGCTTTGCTTTAAATACAATATTTTTATGATTTCGACAAAAGATCCTTCTATTTCAAAACGATGCAGCAACTTAAATGGTTTAGGCTTCCAAAAGGTTAAAAATATTTTATCAAAACCGTTACAAGTTACTTGCTTGGCACATGGGAAGCCCATTCGATAATATTGCAATTTTTAATGAAAATGGCCTGGCTAGAAGCTTCAGAATTTTATTCAAAAAACTTTGAAAATTAACAATGTGGAAGGAAGAATAGCCCGACAAATGAAAAAAAAATCCAAAACGTTTTGCAAAAAAAATTAAGGATTCCAAAAAATTAAATTAATTTCAAACATTTTTTTGAACTGGGGGCAAATTATTTTATTTCAGTCAATACTGAACGAATCGTAATTATTTTTTAAGTGTTCTGAAAACTCAAACAAATGCTTTACAACACTAAAACAAAAATTTTGATCCGTTCAGTATGGGCAGAAAGAATTAGAAATAAAATTGCTTTTGAATCGAAAAAGTATTCGATCGATAAGTTGCCCCCTGATCTGAAATCAAAGTGGGATCTGAAAATAAATTTTTCAAAATGCATTGGCGTTCTTCAAGTAAAAGACAAAGTTCTACTTTAAACAAAACAATGTTTATTTATTTAAACAATCAAAAATTTTAATTAGTTATTAAATTTGTTTTAAAGATATTTGAATAACAATAGACCGAATTTTTTTATATTTCTGTGTTCAGTAAAATTAAAAAACAATTTTTTTGGGAAATTTTCAAGTTTTCGTCTACCAAAATGTTAAAATACAATTTGGTTTAAGGATTGATGTTTGACTATTGACGTCAGCAGCCGTCGATGGCCGCGAGTGTAAGACGGCAAATACCTCTGAGGAGATCGAGTGGTAGTGATCGATACATGTCAAGTTAACCAGCCGCCTGGGTTCGAATCTCAGGTCAGTCAAGAATGAATGATTATCAATAAATTTGATGAACTTAAGCCTGATTAAAAATATTGAAAATTTGGATTAAAAACTATAAATAGTTCAACAAATTACCACAATACTAATTATTGTTTTCGTGCATATTTTTTATATTTTTAGTGCATATTTTAAAAACCTAAAATATGCACTATTTTGTGATATTTGTGCATATTTTCGATTTTTTAGTGCATGAAAATCTCATCCTTAGTCATTTTTTTTATTATTATTTTTTTGGCGTTATGCTTAAATGTTGAACAGCTAGTTTAAGATAACTGTCAAAATGAAAAAAATACATGACGATTTAAAAATACTTTTATTAAATTTTTAAGATTTTTATTTTAAGAGTTGTAATGAGACCTGTGTTCACGCATGGACGAAGTGCAATAATATTTGGCAAGATTATTTAGATTACAATAGAATATGTTTGGACCAAATTTAATCAAATTTCCAACATAATAAGATGGTTTCTGGACTCAAAGACTGTATTTCGAAAAAAAGCTTTTATGGAGCATATGTGAAATTACGGACAGATTTTCAGTAGGCTTAAATTAGTAAATTATCTCCTAACTCTGACCAGTACTTTGCGCACAAGGTTTACATGGACAGCCAGCCAGCCTGAGAGAGAGAGACGGACATCGTTAAATCGATTAAAAAAAAGTGATACTAAAATGTGGGTCTAGGACAGGGGTGCTCAAAAATGTTTTGCATATGGTGTCGTGCTTTTGCATATGTATTTCGAGAGAACTTTAAATTACAGAGATACGCAAAACTAAGCGCACAAAATTTATTTAAATTTAATAAAAAGAAATTGTTTTGGCTGTAAAACATTTATAATAATACAATCCAAACTAAATTTTCTATTTATTAAATTGACTTTTAAAATTTTAATATTTAAAAATTTATAAAAAACAGTAACAAGGCCCATTGAAAAGGTCTGTGCAAGAAGCCTGATGATCATTGTTTATGTTCTTTTTAGTTGTCAAAAGTTGTTTACATTTTGCTTACATGTGCATGTATACGTTTATGGTATGCCACACATACACGTTTTATCCTTTTGCTTTGTATATGCGGTAGTAAATTTTTGACAACTAAAAAGAATCGTATTTTGTTTTTGTACAAGTAAGCAGACCTGATAGATAGGCCTTGAACAGTAAGAATTGGAAATTTTCCAATATTACTTTTAAAAAAATTCAGTGTGAACTGCGAGCATGTTTGGAAATTAAAAGTAAGAAATTTATCTAAAAAAAACTTCACTAAAATCTTCTACATATATGCTTTTATGACAGTTTCGTAAAAGCATAAAAATATTTTTTTTAATATATTACTTATCTTACACACTGTATTTGAAACATGATCAACACAGCTTCCGTACATGTGCAACTCAATTAATGAGAGTTAAAAACAAAGGGGTGGGGCTTCTAAACAATTGTTTGCTTGAATGAGCATCACTGGTCTAGGACCAATACTAATCTTATTTACGCTTCGTGTTCAGTAAAAAAGTTATATTCTGAATAAAATATTTTGTTAGTAGATGTGAATCTTCAAAATAATCGGGAGGAAGCATGTGTGATTACAAACATTTTGTTAATGCGCGAGTGTGATTTTTAAAGTTTTAAGTTTCCTTAAATGTTAGCGAGTGTAAAATACATTTTTATTCTTTGTGTAAAAACTGAATTATTTTTTTATCATAAATTTAAATTTTTATAATAATTTCATTATTTCCTCCTTTTTTCATATTGATTTTGTGTTGCATTTATAAAGTGCAATTGTAATCCATTTTAAAAAATACCACAAATAAATTCAGATATGAAAATAAAATCATTATATGAAATTGATATTATTTTCCTATTAAAAGCTTCATTATTTTCTATCATTACCAGCATCGTTAACTCGTATTAATGTTCATGTTTTAAGAACACAATTCAGCCATAAATTCAATTTCAATCGCAATTACTTTTCTCTATTAATAAATTTATTGTATCGATTGATAAAGTTCTACAGAAATTGTATGAAATAACAATATTTAAATAAAAAGGCTAAAATTAAAGAAAATTAAACTTCAGACTGTGATTTTTTAGTTTAAAAATTAAGTTAATCCGAAAGTTCAGCAATAGGAAAAAATCGATATGGTGATAACTGCACATTTCTGTGCATTTTAAATTTAAATAAAACCAAGTATGTGTTAGACATCATGGAATATAACGTCTTGCAAATGTCCAACACTCTGGCATGTGTGATGGAATGTGTTGTTATGTTGACTTTGAGAATCGCTTTATTTTTCAATTGTTTTTCATTTACCTGCGACTTAAGAAATCAAATCACATTCACTCCTATCGTGAAAAACAAGTGGAATTTTTGTTCCCATGAAATGTTCATTCCCCTCGAAGAGAAAAAAGCAGTCGTGAATCTCATGTGAAAAAATTTTCACGCTATCAGTTCCAGTGAATGTAAAAAAAGAATTAAAGACTAGAAAAAATTAAAAATCAATGAAATTGTTGTTCAAAAATATACTCGTATATATTGTAAAAAAAAGTTAAAAAATCAAGACAAATATTTAGTGTTGGAGGGATAGTTTGATTACAACGTTAGTTTTTGCACGTTTTACATTTTACATATGTATGTAGTAAAATATTTTCCAAAATTCTGCCACCACGTCTTTCGAAAACTTCACAAATCCGGACGGCGCGCGCTACAAGGCCATGATTACCCAATTATTTTTCTCAATTGTAGGTATAAATGGGGACTTGAGAACATGTGGCTCTAACGGCGCACACTGCTCGAGCCACAATTTATATTCTGAAGAATGCATTTTCTGGTTCTCTGGTATTGGCGATTTGCACTGACCGGCCAAATCACCCGATTTAACTATTCCAGGCTTCTTTTTATGGGGAGTTTTGTAGTCGCGGGTTAACGTCAACAAGCCTTAGACTCTTAAAGCCCTAAGAAGAATATTAGCGAGAACCTGTCGCCCGAAGTTTTGGCAAAAGTGATGGAAAATGCCATAAAACGAGACCGTATAATCATCAACTTTGGCGGCGGTCACATGGCCGATATCATTTTTGGCTGCGAACTAGGGATGGGCAAATTGAAAAACTATATCGATATATGTATATCGAATCGATATTTTTTAAGAGTATCGATATATATTATTTCAAAAATATCGATGTATCGAACGTATTTGGCTGAAACTATTTCTAAATTAAAAAATTAAATATACCTTTGTACATACATTTTTATGAACAAAAATATTATATGTTACATTTAATTTCAAAAAATTAATATATAAAATTTAATCAAAACAAAAAATTCAATTATAACAAAACCAAAAGGGAAGAATACAAAAAAACCAAAAAAAGTAAATTACGAAAAATTTAAATGGAAGTAAATAAGTCATGGAAGTACCAACTAACCTTTAAATTTGAATTGCACCCCAAAAGTACCATATTTAACTAGAAATGTTTTTGATTGTTTTAGTCAAACTGGTTATCATCAGATATGTACATCAGGAGCACTCTCTGTTTTATGTGCTGTCCTGTCAATCTGCTTCTTGTATCCGGCACTGCTTCTTATAAATGCCAATTAAAAAAACATATGATGCATGCAATGAAGCCAATTCTTAAAAGAACATATTGTTTGCAAAATGGCTAAAATTTTGAGTTTTTAATGAAGACTGACTTAAAAAAAATATCGAATTCGATAGTCGTATTTTAATATCGATATATTGATATATCGATATTTAAAATATCGGGGATATATATCGATAATTTATTTTTTAAATACCGATATTTTGATATATTTTTCCCCATTCCTACTGCGAACAAGTGATTTTACAATTCTCTAATATCACTATGCAACAAGCAAAAATTATCTGAGTAACCACTATATATTTTTGATCCGCTATAGTCACCTAAGTGCAAAAAACATTTTAAAATTCTATTTTAAGGTTTTTTTAAATTTTTTTCTAAAATTTGAAATTTTTGAAGAGGCTGCTACATACATCTTATCGTAAGTTTGGAACGACGTACCCGATAAATACCTGTTTTATTCCCGATAAAGTGAAAGTACAAACAACGTTTTTTTAAGCAACAATATTTACAAAGCATAATCTAAAAATAATTTCGACTTTTGCTTTGCCGCCTACGACTTTCTGTGTTTGATTCTCTTGTAAGCAACCAAATAAAATCTCCTATCATATTTTCATTCCATAGTCCCTGTCAGGGTAGCCAGATTTTAAATTCGGAAAAACAGTACATCGAACACAAAAAAACAGCACAATCAAGAAAGTACAGTACATTTTTTTTGGCGAAAACACAACTATTTATTTAAATTATTATATATTTAAAACTCTTGATTCAATATGCAACAATTAAATAACGAAAAACACTTGAAATGTGTAACGTCAAAGGAATGATTTCCGTTTTATGGCATTTTATACGTATACGAAATTACTCCATTTGCGCTTAAGAAAAAAAAAATCACTGAAACGAAGCATTTGGCCTAAATATTTTTTTTTAATTTGAAGACAGGTAAACCATAATATTGCTGTTAGCCATATAAGAAAGGAGAAAAGCCTAACTTAGCTTAAAACAATTCACTCGTTGATTGTGTAAGTAGGACTTTCTTTAGTCATATTGGTATTTAAAACAATTTTCAACACACACATAGTTGCAAAAATCATATAGAATTTGAGAAAATGTATGTGTCCTAAGTTAATTTTCCAATTTCAAAAAAATTTTAAACTATTTACGGACAATTTTACCAAGTTCAGCTATAATCTATAAAATCCAAAAAACAAAGTTTGGTGTATTTTTATTTAAGGAAATCTGAAAATATTAAAATAGTAAAAAACAAGTTTCAATAAAATTTATACGCTGAAGATTTTCAATAAACTTTTTGTAAAAATTAACGTAGCATTTCTTTATTTCAAAAGTAGTTAAGGTAGAGAAAAGTGGTCCAGAAAGAAATTAAATATTTTAATAAATTTTGAGCCCGGAGAATATTTTAAAGTTGTACGTTTTTAATTTCACGTGATTTCGATTTCCAGAACTTGCCCGAATATTAAAAAAAATTCTAGGAATTAAAGATAATTGTGTTGGAATAAGTATTTATTTACAGTCGTATTCATAAAAAATAAAATAAGTTAGAAATCTGTTTTAAGGCAAAATTTTCATACAAATTTTTCTTAAAATGCATTTCAAATCCATTTTAATTATTTATGAACACGGCAGTTAGTATTTAAAAAATATAATATTAAAAAAAAAAAATTCGATTTTGTTTTTGTCTTTCTCAGGTGTTTAAAGGAAAATACTATTAGAAGAGGTGGCCATGAAATCATATCTCTTAAAAATAATAAGTCACCCATTATAATTAAGATTTCTACTGCGTATTTATGACAAAACAATGACGGCAGCGTAAAAAGTCTTATTACTTTAGAGATTTTTTGTTTGGAATACAACATTTTTTTAAGCTGTGTACTGTTAAATATTAGGATATTTTCAAAATATGACTTTAACAGGGTTTTTCTAAATATCTTGGGTTTTTGTAGACTGAACAAAAAAAAAACAGTACAAAGTGTACAAAACAGTACATTTGCTTACTGTTTTAGACATTATGCATAAAACAGTACAATTGCAAAAAATCAGTACATGTGCTGTTAAAAACAGTACGTATGGCAGCCCTAGTCGCTGATAACGTTGCTCCAGAAATTAGGAAAAATAAACAAATATGAATAAGAAAATTCTTTTAATATTTGCCGATTTTTAAAAAGTTTTCAATCAAATCACGGACGATTTCTTTATAATTTGGACTCCTGGTATTTCCTAGAAACAATTTGTCGAAATGAATTCCAAGCAGCTTTCTCATCTGCTGATAATAATTCTTCAAAGTTAGAACTTAGAAGCAATTTTCTAATTTGAGGGCCATCGAAACCCCCTTCGCCAATTGTTGGACACGAAAGGTTTGAAAATATTGTTTTCAAATAATCAAAGGCTGTACTCTCCTTGTCTAGTGCTTTAACAAAATTGTTAACTAAGCCGAGCTTTATATGTAGTGGTGGTAAAATTACATTGTCCTTTTTAATAAACGCAGGGTACCTTACATTATGTATAAAAAAAAACCACTTTGCCTTAATAACTCCAAAAGTAATGGCTAAATTTAAAAATGATATTAGAAAAACTTATATCAGGCGCAATTTTATAAAATGTTGTAAGGGATTGGACAACAAAATCGGGTACGTCGTTCCAAAGTTACGATAAGATGTACGGAGCAGTCTCTTCAAAAATCTCAAATTTTAGAAATAGTTGAAATTGGTTCTTGTGGACTTGTTACTTTATTTATTTAAAGCAAAAAAAAAAAAACAAGTCTGGTTAGAATTCACTATAATAATAATAATCTGACATAATTCTATCCGACATGCTCATAAAGTGTGACCTTAAAATATAATAAAGTGCCATTTTTTGACAAGTCTGTTCGGTTTGCAAATGTTTATAAAATGATTTTCTTGTAAAGTCAATTGATTTTTCATCTTTTTTGTGTGCTAGTGTCTGATAGAATTATGTCAGATTTTTGTGTGAATGAATCGTACGATTCTGTAGGAAAGTTAAGCCTAACAAAAGTTTTTTTTAGCTTTAAATAAAATATCTTAAGTTACTTAGGGCTGAAAAACTCTCTTTTTGGTTTTACATGTGTACAAACCTATAAATCGAATTCAATACAAGGTGGTGGCATGTTTTGAGCCGTAAACACTATCAATGCAATACAAAAAACATCTGTTGGCTTTGGATTGTTGTAGTCTTACCACCACCTGTAATTGAATTTACCTTGCGCTAATTGTACTTTATTGTTTTATGCCGAAATTTGTGTTCTTTTGTAAACGTAAAATATGAAACACTTCTTAAAAATTAGGGGAGCATTTAAAAATGTTGCAAATTAACATGTAACACTTATGCAACACTTTTTTTAAAAAAGAAAACGCCATAAATATTTGTACCTAATTTTTAAACTTTGGCTCTTGCCGTTCTCCAGATATACAGAAAAAAAGTAATAAAAATACAACAACAAGGGATTTTTGTAAAAAATTATAGGTAGCCGTGGTTTTTGCTCGTATCTCAGCCATTTTTACCGATCGGGCTGAATTTCAATAGCAAAATTAAAATAAGAATACCTGGCATAAAAATACCCCAACCAAGCCCCCATCATATCTGGGGGCTTCGGAAAGCCCATTGCAACAGGCAGACGGACGGACGGACAACCGGATTTGAACTTTGCTTTTCATAAGGACCCAGAATATATCGATACCTTCCCATAAGAATGTATTAAGCGACATTTCTAAAATTGTGTAGGAAACGAAAAAAACGTCTCACTTAGTTATTTATAATTTCTTTGGCTGATAATACAAATTACAGGGTGCAATATTATTCCAGTGAGAAAACTTGACGGTTGATACAATTTTATTTTCACTCTTTGTATTTTATTTTCCTTTGCATCCATGATAGGGCAGCGAAACCCAGGCCAAAATGTGGCGCTTAACTTCTAGTATAAATCCACATCAAAAAGTCATTTTCGAAAAATGTGTCGCTTAATACATTCTTATGGGCAGGTATCGATATATACTTTATAGTGTGTAGGATCAATATTGTAGAAATAACAAACGGAATGACAAAGTAATATATACCCTCTTACCTTCGGTGTAGGTTTGATTAAAATGGATTTAAAATAATTCAAATAAATTCAATTCAGTAATAATTGCTGACTGCAGTAGTGCCAACTTAGACCTTTTCGTACAAGATTAAGCCCTTTTTCAAGATATAAACGTTTAGCCCTAATCTAAAAAATGCGCACTTTCGGCCCTTTTTGTTATCAAATTTACCCTATTTCGGCCGTCTTTGCTCTTGTCTTAAAAAACATCGAGAAAACGGATAAGTTTTGCATAAGTTTGCAATTTGTTACAATCTATTCATTTAACATTATACTTTTGATACACTCAAACAAAAAATAAATCCACGGTGAGTACGGATATTCTTCAATTAAGTACAAAAAGATAAATTCAAGTACGAATTTTCAATCGCAAAATACTTAACTGATCCATATTTAATACCAAATCAGTACTTGAAATAATCCGATAATTAAAATGATTTAAGTAAAACTAAGATTGACTCAATCTCAAAGTATTATAAAGTTGATTAAGCCCCGAATTCGTACTTAAAATAAACCAAAAGTGAAATTAGAAGGAGAATTTTATTATGATTGATTTACTTACCCGTTTTACACCCTGCAGAATTTCAATTATAAAACACCAGCATCATTCCAGATATGGTTTTTACTGTAAAATCTTAATGTATATACGTAATTCAAAATATAAACTAAATGAGAAGCAAGAGTTCTTAATTTTATTTTTTAAACATGAAAATAATGTGTTTTCGTCTTGTTCTGTTGGTATTTGTTAATTTACTCTCAGGAACGAACATTTCTATATTTTTCTTACTTGAATTTAAGAATTTTTACTTATTTTAAGAAATTCCGAGATTGATTTTCGAAATTAGTCCCATTTAAGATTGTTTTAAGTACGTTTTGGTGTTATTCGTACTTGCATTTTTGAGTATGACTCGTACTTAAATTAAGTATAATAATTATAAAACACTTAATTTATCCCTTACTTACTGTGTATAAATAACCGTAATAAAACGCTAAAATTGAAAGGACTTTTTGCGTCTAAAACGGGATTTAAGGAATGAAGAACTGGATGATCAAGAACTGCACACTTTGTTTAACAATGACTTATTATAAAAGATTGTAAATGCTTCTTGTAGCTTCAGTAGTACGATTACCTTAATTGAATTGGTATTATGCGTTTGTGTTAATACTTGTAACTCCTTAAAACCTTTTAGTGTACCAATTGACTCAGAATCTCTTTCTGAATAGATCTAACGATATCTGGCTGTCCATGTAAACTTTGTGCCCAAAGTGCTGGAGATAATTTAATGAAATTTGGTATTGGTATTTTTCCCTCTTCCAGTTGCGTTAATCGGTTGTTGTTCCTGCTGTTGTAAGATTGCTGCCAGATGGCAGTAGTTAGGGTTGCAATACGTACAGTTCATGTACGGATTTTTTCAAATTGTACTGTTTTATGCATAATGCCCAAAACAGTACGCATATGTACTGTTTTTTGTACTGTTTTTTTTTTGTTCCGTCTACAAAAACCCAAGATATTTAGAAAAACCCTGTTAAAGTCATATTTTGAAAATATCCTAATATTTAACAGTACACAGCTGAAAAAAAATGTTGTGTTCCAAACAAAAAATCTCTAAAATAATAAGACTTTTTACGCTGCAGTCATTGTTTTCTCATAATTACGCAGTAGAAATCTTAATTATAATGGGTGACTTATTATTTTTAAGAGATATGATTTCATGGCTACCTCTTCCAATAGTATTTTCCTTTAAACACCTGAGAAGGACAAAAACAAAATCGAAATTTTTTTTAAAATATTATATTTTTTAAATACTAAATAAATACTTATTCCAACACAATTATCTTTAATTCCTAGATTTTTTTTTAATATTGGGGCAAGTTCTGGAAATCGAAATCACGTGAAATTAAAAACGTACAAATTTAAAAAATTCTCCGGGCTCAAAATTTATTAAAATATTTAATTTCTTTCAAGACCACTTTTCTCTACCTATACTACTTTTGAAATAAAGAAATGCTACGTAAATTTTTACAAAAATTTTATTGAAAATCTTGAGCGTATAAATTTTATTGAAACTTGTTTTTTACTATTTTAATATTTTCAGATTTTGTTAAATAAAAATACACCAAACTTTGTTTTTTGGATTTTATAGATTATAGCTGAACTTGGTAAAATTGTCCGTAAATAGTTTAAATTTTTTTTGAAATTGGAAAATTAACTTAGGACACATACATTTTCTCAAATTCTATATGAATTTTGCAGTCCTACTTACACAATCAACGAGTGTATTGTTTTAAGCTAAGTTAGACTTTTCTCCTTTCTTATATGGCTAACAGCAATGTTATGGTTTTCCTGTCTTCAAATTAAAGGCCAAATGCTTCGTTTTTGTGTTTTTTTTTAAAGCAAATTGAGTAATTTCGTATACGTATAAAATGCTATAAATGGGAAATCATTCCTTTGACGTTACACATTTCAAGTGTTTTTCGTTATATAATTGTTGCATATTGAATCAAAAGTTTTAAATATATAATAATTTAAATTAATAGTTGTGTTTTCGCAAAAAAAAATGTACTGTATTTTCTTGATTGTACTGTTTTTTGTGTTCAATGTACTGTTTTTCCGAATTTAAAATCTGGCTACCCTAGCAGTAGTGTGCTGCAGTCGGAAATTTCTGTCATAAAGCGGGCGGTAAACTGGCTGAGGTACTATCGTATATCGAGAGATATGTATATGTATATTTACGGAGAGTAAGGCTGCCGTTGCAGCTCTGGCTGGAGTCTTCACGCCATCTATGTTAACAGTAGAATGCCGGATGTCTCTAAATGAGATCGGGGAACATTCTAGGGTAAAGCTGTTGTGGGTACCAGTACACAGTGGATGCCTGGGTAGCCAAAATGCGGACGGTCTGGCCAAGCGGGGCTGTCTCTTGGACGACATGTTTGTCGACGGCCTGATTGGTATTTCAATGGCATGATGCGAGACTGTCATCTGCCGATAGTCTTACAGAAGGGCTCAGGGAAGATGACAGGGCAACATACCTTCTTGATTGCCAGGACTCTATGGCCTGCCGAGAACACGCGTGCTGCTTGGTCTCGGTATTACAATGGTTGTAATGATGATGAGGAGGAGGAGATGGTGTTTCACTTTCTTCGCCAATGCCCCGGTCTGGGGGACATTAGGTTTAAGCATTTTGGAAGACCGGAATTGCCATGTCTGGACGACGTGTATAATGTGGGACTGATGTCGATCTCTCTGTTCTGCTGGGAGTCGGTGTGGTTGAGGCTGCAGTGACGGTTCGTCGGAACGGCTGTCCTTTGAACCTAACCTAACCTAAGATTGCACTGTTCTAGTTCTTGTAGTATTTATGAGCCTATTGTTATATTGCCTTGTATCAGTTTCGCTACTCGGTTGTTTTTGTCAGCTAAGTAGATGATTGGTCTGCTGTAACAGGTCCAAGGATAATGAGGCTGTCATCTGTAGTTGTCTAGAAACAACGCCTTCCGTCTATTTGTGGTTGGGTACCTTGCTAATGTTTGCTTCTTTTGCTAATGTTTGCTTCTTATCTTTTTTTCATAGGATACACGAAAATTGGTTTTTCAATGCTGTGCTGTAGGGTATCATACGGTCGATCTTGAACGACAATACTTTCTTAGTTGTTTAATAAATTGTTTTGTTTTTAAAATTTTAAAAACCAAAGTTAAGCAAAATGTCATGAAAATGTTAAACAGCCGTATTTTTTTAATTTAGCTCTTTTTAACGCGCTATTTATATGCTTGTACGCTTTTAGTGTCCCAAGAGTTGACATGACTGGTTGGCTGTGCACTTTTCAGCTAAAATTTAGTCGCTAATGCATCGTAATACCAATATTGGAAATTTTTTTATAAACTCTTGTGGGGTTTAAAGCATGCAAACGACATTATTTTTTATTATTTCAGAAGAATTAAATTTAATTGGATTTTCTTTCTTTGAATAATGAATAAAAGTTTAAAAACACAAAATTGAATTGGAAAACATACATATGTACATATTTCTGTAGTTTCTTAAAATTATTTTTTTAAATAAATAAAAAGAAAACGTTTATTAGATACAAATTGAATCGCTAAGTGCAGAAAGTAAACTACTGCAAAGCATTCATTTATAATTTAAAAATTGTTCATACATGCAATTTTTGTTTTCTAAGCTCGTAGAGGGGCGAACTGACTTTAATTTGAAGTTGCCTATGATGACACTTTTTACACTGGCTTCTTAAGGCTAGTTTACACGGTAATACATTGTATTACGACATTATGTAGAATGAGAAAAATCATACCATGTAAAAGCAAAATGTATTGAGTAAGAGAGAATACGAACACAAAATCTGACAAGCGGTCGGTAAATGATTTTTTCTAAACCATTTTAGAAACTTATGCTATGTTCATACGACGATAGAAACCACTGGTTTCGTTCTCTGAAACTAGATTGCCAAACATGCTGTTCATACGATTTATTCCTGTTTCATTTTGACATTTTGTTTTGTGTTGTTAGTGTGATTTTTTTTAAATAGATAAAAAAGTAAATAAAACTTAAGAATATATTATTTAATACTCTAATTAATATTAAGGTATTATAATTATCACTTTATTTTATTAAAAATCAATTTTAATTTTGTTTTTTTTCTTTGTTTTGATATTTTTTGAGAGCTAGTTCAGATAAACTAACGATAACTGTTATCAAAATCGGAGATGATAGTACATTTTTCCTGTTTCGCAGCCTGTTTCAAAATGAAACGACCTGTTTCGCTCTCAAAATTTTGTATGGGAAAACAAGTCGTTTCAATCATGTTTGGGGCACGAAACAGGAATAAGAGAGCGAAACACGAATATTGCTGTCCGTGTGAACATGGTATTATGTATTTTCATCACACCAGAGTTGTATTTTAACAGAGTATATTGAAGGTGGTAGCATTTTTATACAATTACAAAAACAACTAAAATCAACTCAGGAAATTTTCATGTTGTTTTTGTAAAAATTGTAAGACTGCAACCATCTGATTTTTTGTTATTATTTTTGATTTTACTTGTACCATCCGTGTAAACATGAAAAATACATACAACAGATTTTTATTTTTTTCTTTTAAACACGGAGAGAATTTCATAATATTTTGATTCTACAAAGTCGTAATACATTTTGCAATACTCAAATAAGGTACATGAAGTAAATGTCAGTAGTTCCCCTTCTGCACTTAGTAGTGCTGGGGAACTATCGATACTATCGATATTATTATTATTATTATTTCAAATACAGCTATGAAGACATGTAACGGCAGCTTTACACATACAGTTTTTTACTTGATGTTAATAATTCGCGCTGAATTACATTACAACAAGAATGGCAGGTTGTATGGAATGCTAAGATGTGATTTTTTCTGCTAATTAAAGGCCTTCACGTCGAAATTTGTATAAGGACTGAAATGCCAAATATATTTTTGTAATGTTGTAAAAAATATTGCAAATACAAATGCAATTGTAATTGCGAGTGTAGAATAAAGCAATGATCGACCATTAAATGGAATACCTTTTGGGTTGAGAATCAAAACCAATTTAGAAAATTATCTAAAATTGCAATAAAATATTTTATAGACCCTGCTATTTTTCCTTCAGAAAGGTGCTTATCAGCAGCACAATTGTTAAAAACTGTCATCTAAAATAACGTGCATACTAAACATCTGCATGAATGCAAAAAAAATCAGCTATGAGACACCCACAAAAAATAACGGCACATATTCATTTAATTCATTTGCAATGAGAAGCAATGAATGAGTGCAAAAGATACTTGAGTTGTTAAAAGTATGAAAGCATCGAACTCGATCAACTTGTAGCGTTCACACAACCCACGATTCATACTCGGCACAACTCGGTAAGCATTGAATATGGTTGCTTCGGTATGAATATATGTTGTATGTTGGTACAAATGAGAAAAGTACGTGTACGGCTTTGTTATATACAATGAGTTTGTAAGGCGCATTCGAATTATATAATATTATTCGCGTAACCCGAGTTAACTGAAGAAAGATCATAAAGGAAAAACACAATTTTTATTCTTATTCAAAAATTTTTTTGTTTTAATTATTTCTTAGTTATGAAAACAAAAAAGTATAAAACAAAAATAAATATTAAATTCATAATATGTAAGTCAAATTAAGTTTTTAAAAACCTAAACAATCTACATGTTAGAATGTAAAAACATTACCTTTCCTACCGTACCCAATAAGGCTACGTTTTTCAGAAAGAAGGTTTCTAGCACATGAGAATGTTCTTTCTGATGAGGCGCTACTTGCAGGAGTTGCCAATATTTTGCAGCTTTACTTATAGAGTAGTGGATATTTTAATATCCTACATTGTATTATTTATAATTTCACAGAAAAAAATTACGACAAATCAATTGTCATATTGAATACCATATTCGTCAATACAATTATTTTAAATTATTATTTTTAAAAATATGTATGGCAATTTTTACAGAAAGAAATGCATTAAAAATGCTGATCTAATTAATTTTTTTTTCAAATATAATAAAAATCTCATCACAAATACATATCTTTAAAATAAACGGACTAATAATAAATTAAACCGTGTTAAAATTTCGGTAAGAAGTTTCAGCTTCACTTACCCCTAAGATATACTTTATTTCAAAAACAGTCCCAGCATTAATTTTTTACGATATTAAAACAACAACTAATTAATTTTTTCAATTTTTTGAAAAATAAAAATATAAACTTTTTAAGGTTTTGTTTTTTTAATATGGGGATTTTTTTGTAATTTTTTGGGGACAAGGAAAAAAGTACCTGGCAGACCTGATTTTGTAAAGAACATTTTTGAAAGAAAATTTTTTTATTTTTTCAGAAAATTTTAGAATATTTTAAAAAAAATTTATTAATTACATCATACTAAATCTTGTTATTTTTTCTGTGTTAGGCGCTAATCCACAAAACTTTATATATGTAATTACATCTTACCTCCATACTGAAACAATGTAATAAACCAACAAAATAAAAATACATACAATACGTGGTTACAAAGTTGTTGGCGTGAAGAGAGAGAATGCACAATACAATGCATACTAATCACTCATTGAACTCATTGCTACTAGCACTTGTCTTTTTGTTGTCTCTATTATTGAATGTTGTGAGTTCGAGTTTGATCGGTGTATGGGACGAATTAATAAAATCTACGCCAGACGAAGCACAACGAAGTAGAATACTACTTCAACGAAGTACAACACAACATTTATTCAATGGTCTTTTTTGCACACAAGTAGCAAGAATCATTCATGAATGAGGTTGTGTATTCATTGGACGAATGCATTTATGCAGATGTTTAGTGCATACATACGTCTCATACATTCAATAAAATGATAAAAACAACGAACTGTTGTAGCCTGATAAAAAAATAGTTAAAGTTTATTGGTCAAGTACAAACATTCAGTCGATATTAATATCGATAGTGAAATCTGAACTAGTAGAAAATATCGATAGTATCCCAGCACTAGCACTTAGTGATTCAATGGAATGAACAAAATTCTGCAAATAATACAACAAATGGATATAAGAAATGTTTTGTAAAGCTAAGAGGAGCTACAATTAACTCAAGCCATTAAGAATTGCTTCAGAAAATTCTCTGAAAGATTACATATGTATGTACCTACACTGAGAAGAAAAATCTATCTATCCTTATTTTAATCAAGCCTAAACGGTGTCAAGTACGAATTTCCTTAAACCATATACAGAATACTAAACTCAAGTACGGATTATACAAGTGCCCCGTAGTTAAAATAATCCGAAAACGGGATTGACTTAACTGACAGGTTGCCTATCCACAAAACCTTCTGCGCAAAGTACAGATCGTAATTTTGAAGAAAATTTTATGAAATTTTGTCCTTTATTTTTATTGGTTATGGGCCAATAAACCATCTTATTATTTCAGAATTTATAATATACATATGTATATCATGGCCAGTAGGTCCAAAATTAACCATATGTCCTCTATAAATCCCCTTTAAGATGAGCAAATTTCAAATCAAATTTGGACACTTACAGCCGTATTTATAACAAAAAGTTAGCCACAATTTGTACACTGCGTACAAAGAACTGCTAACTAGAATGCCGATTAAGCTTAGCAGCTTGTTGGCACAGAGTTAATTCATAACGAACTTTTCTCCATCTGCCAACTTTTAATGCAACACGTTTTGTATTAATCATCGCTGAATTTGTATTTGTTTTTGTTTTCCCCTTCGCATATAAAAATTTTTTAAAGTTTGGATTAAAAACCATAAGTAGTACAAAAAAATAACCACAATTCTAATAATTGTTAAAGCTAAGGCACGAGCTCTATGTGTACATTTGTCCTTCAAGTTGTGCTGAAAAGGGTCAACAAGAAAAAGAAAGACAAAATGAAAAAACAAAAAATGTACTTTGGACTTCAAGAAGAATTCTTGACATAAGTACGGAAAGAACGGAAGTTAGGAAAAACATGTAAAATCAATTAAAATGGATAATCATTCAAAAAAGCAAATTTCGATCTACCAAAGGTTAAATACAATTTGGTTTAAGGATTGATGCTTGACTATTGACGTCAGCAGTCGTCGATGGCTGCGAGTGTAAGACGGCAAATCCATCTGAGGAGATCAGGTGGTTGTGATCGAAACATGTCATGGTAACCAGCCGCCTGGGTTCGAATCTCAGGTCAGTCAAGAATGAATGATTATCAATAACAATTTTAATTAATTTTCATGTTGTGAAAATTCCTTTCTTCATAAAAATAATTTAATGAAAATTAAATTTGATGAACTTAAGCCTGATTAAAATATTAAAAAATTTGGATTAAAAACCATAAGTAGTTCAAAAAAATAACCACAATTCTAATAAGTTTTTAAAATTAATATGATTTTGTTATTCGTGCTTAATTCCCAATTTTTATTATTTGATAAAAACACTGAAATTTATTGTTGATGGGATAAGCTATTCCTATGCGCATTTCACTGGTTGCTTAGGCCAGATCATCAGGAAACTTCATCCATAAAGATTTTAGAAAAACTAAAGATATTAAACCAAATAAAACTGTTAAGCGTATAAGAATTACAGAAACAGTTTTATTTGTAACAATATCAAAGTTTAAACAAAATCATCAACAATAAACAGTGAGTTTATCTCTCCTTACATTCCCCACTACAATTGATTGGGATTCTTCTAACATTAATTGTAGTTGTAAGTAGGTTAAGAAAAAACAAAATAAAAACAGTTTTTTTAGGCCGTGCACCTGCCAGTTTATTATTAAACTAATTTTCCTGGGAAGTTTTTAAAATTAAAATAAATTAAGCTAAAGAAAGTAAATTAAAAAAAATCAGTTAATTAAGAAAAAACAAGCAAAATTTTTTGACATTAAACGGCTGTTTTTCACAAGTTGGCAAACATTTGGTAGCTCGTTAATAAGAGTTTAGCAAATCGTTAGCCAGAGTTTGGTAAGTGTATTATGAATAAACTTTTTGCTAACTTCATGCCAAATTTTCATTATGAATACGGCTGTTAATATCTAAGATGACCAAATTTGAGATATCATCGGTCAATAGGAATCGCTACAGGGAGAATGTACAAGGTTTTTTGTAACGGAAAATTTATGATTCAGACTTAGAGAATATGTGGTTTCAACAGGATGGTGCCACTTGCAACACAGCAAGGTAAGCAATGGATCTTTTGAAAGGAAAGTTTCCAAATAGCATTATTTCTCGTAGAGGAGGAGTGAATTGGCCGCCAAGATCGTGCGATTCGACACCTCTAGACTAGTTTTTTGTGTGGTTTTTTGAAATCGTAAGTGTACAGCAATAATTCTACAACATTTTAAGAGCTTAAAAACATCAACCATTAACAGCAGTTTATTGAAAAACATGATTTAAAATGTTGGTAAAAGATTGGGAGCCTAACGAACCAGTAGGAGCGGGGCGTCACTTGGAACTGATATACAAATATTTTTAATATCTCAAAAAACAAAACACATTTTCTCATAAAATTAAATTGGTACCTCAATTTTTGGACTCCCTTAACATAGTATTTGGGTTCAGGAATTATTGACCAATAATGATAGAAAAAAAGATTACGACATCAGGCAGATGTAAAAAATTTTTACTGTGCATAGAGGAACTGTGACGTAACACAACCTTCGTTCTCATTGGCTAAAAATTTAAGCTTTCAAACTGTTATGTTTATGTGTTATCATGACAGTGGGCCAGTTTATTATTTTTCTATTTAAGTTTTTTAAAAACTGAAAATTTTTTATTAGAACTTACTTTGTTCTGCATAATTTTATTTTTGCCTCACATTAATATACATTTTCTCTATATTATCTTTGGGTAAAAATATGGAAATTTTTGTGGCCGTATGGAAAAACTAGATAACTTCGTTTTTTAAAAACTCGAGCAAAACACACTTAAAGTTTTAAACCTATTTCGCTTATTATTTAATATGAATTTATGTTACCATGATTGCGCAATAAACAAACCATTATTTTAAATAATGTTAAAGATTTCTGGTTCCAACGAACTAAGTTTTGGACATTAAAACAGAAAATCAATGTCAGTTATCTTGTTTTTTCGAACAATGGAGTTATCTAGTTTTTCCGAAAAAAACTTTTTTTTCAATTTATTTTAAAATTTTCGGAATTAAGTTCAGTTAAAGAACATACAAGTACCAAAAAATCATTCACAGGTACTTATCCACTCAGTACGTTACATGTTTTATTTTATGTTTAAAGGTAAAATATTAACTATAATTAAAGGATATACCAATTGTAAAACAAAAAGCTAAAGAAAGGAATTTTGGTCCTTTTATCACCCAATTTCAGTATCATAAATTGCAATATTGCAGTAGGAGCCGTTCAAATTTCGAAAAAGTACCGAATTCGTATTTGGATTTTTTAAAATAGTTTCGATTGTGATATAAACTTTATTTCTAGTTTTAAAAGATAGGTGGGGTGACAAAAAAGTTCCAAAATACAGATTTACTCCGTTTACTCCCTAAAAGGGCCGAATTTCGAAAAAGGACCAGACACTAGTCCGCTTATCGTTTTAAAGAACAACGAAAAGTATTAAAATTTTTATTGGAATCTCTTAAAGTTCTAGAGATATAAGGTTACCGAATTTGCCCGTTTCTTACTTTTCTTTCCCCTAAATATTTGAATTTTAAAAATTCCCGTCTTTGTGGATCAAGTTAGGGAGACACCAACCTCCTATCAAGTTTTTAGCCTTAGACTTTTAGGCTGTGCCATGATGAGTCAGTCAGTAACTTTACAATTTTATATACTTATATAACTAGATAACCCAAGTTTTTGTATATTTTTATAAACTCAATTAAAAGCTTTACCCTTTATGATTTACCCTTTGAATAAATTGGACCTCTGGGTGACCTAAATTATTATAAATTGGCTAAAGATTCTCTTTTCCTTGGGGAACAGAAATTGAGAAGTCTTTTGCCAATGATAATTAAAGTCGGTCGTCAGAGGATTATAATTATTGGGGTTTAAAAAAGAAGAAAGAAAACAGGGGATTAGTTTTCTTTCCTTTGTGTAGGGGATTTTAATGTTGTTCTTACCTATTAGCTGATGATTCTCAACTTAAATGAGAAGATGTTGGGGTTTTTCTTTTTGCAATTTAAATTAATTTTATTTAACAGTGGGGTTGAGGTTTGAGCGTTCGTCTGCTCAAGTGTTAAGAATGAAGTAAAAAGTAAAGTTATGTTTTAAACTTATTCAACCTCGTCCTTTTATCCACACCGAAGGTTGGATAAGGCTTTCCTTTCGTTTACCTTTGACGTGTACTAAATTGTACACTGAACGTAATTTAACATTGACGACAATCAACTTCAATTAGGCTTTGAATTTACCACGGTAATTAATTTTATAATTCAAAATTCAATAATACAAATCAATGCCTTAATATAAAAAGAATTCAACGTTAAATACTGAACTAAATACAAGTAATAAATAAAAAAAAATATATATTAAATTCATTTTTTTTAACATGCGTTCAGTGTACATTGAACACCCTTCTTGATCTTATAAAATTCATAGGCCAGTTTTTGGAACGAGGATTGGTTGATACTGAAAACCAGCTTTGTGGTTTATTTTATTTCAATAAAAATCAAAATTGTAAACAAAAGCTGATCCGTTAAATTTCTATACTAATCTTGGCAATAAAATAATTTTTTAGTTGCTTAGTTTAGCTGGCCAAAACACTTTCTTATCTTTTCAACAGAAAAATAAATAAATTATTATTGGTTAGTCGAAAGGTTTTTCGAAGTTGCTGTACCACATAGGGTATGTTATATCAATGCGGTTTAAAAATCAATACTCGATAAGATTTCGGATGTTTGGCAGTCGTATTCTATAAATCAAGCACTTTAGAAATTAAATAATTTGCATATAAAGTATATTCTTTGAATTATCGGGAGTTGCAATTTTAAGGTTCAACATTTTGACCCAAAGAGCTTGTGACCCGAATTTGTTCTAATTCATTCTTTCTCTATTAGTTTTCGAGACGGCGTCGTTTTAAACTTCTAATTTTTCTGCTTTTTTTAAACACTTTGGAGTTACCTTGTTTCTTCAAAAAAATGCCTGGAGTTATCAAGTTTTTACAAAAAAAAAATGAAATTTTTCTGATTTTTGTTTTTCAAATAACTTTTAAATGAGAAACTATATATCGTTAGCTAAAACGCAAACGGCCCTAACTAACAAAAAATCCAAAATCGGGTTTTTATTGATTCTGATGCATCGCATCGAAATACACATCCACAAACAAATTTGGAGTTATCTGAAAAAAATTACTAATTTTATTAACGAAAAACAAACGGCCCTATCTACAAAAGCATTTATTTCATAAACGCAAAAAGACTTAACTGATTGTGTGTATAGACAACATTGTAAGTTGTCAAAAAAAATTGATAGATTTGACCGTTTAACAATTTATTTATTATAGAGAAATAAATTTGTAACAGCTTAATGCAATTTTTTAAATAAAATATATTAATAATATTAATGTTTTATTACAAATTAATAAAAAGCGTGTTCATATAATTAAATTTATTAAACAGCGTTTTCTTAATAAATGAAAAAATACAATTAATCTACTTTGTATTAATGTGTAGATAGGGCCTTTGGTTTCATAAAATTAGAGTACCAAAGGACTTAACTAACAACACTTTTGAAATATTTTAAAATTTTATTTTATTTTCCAAGAATTCAATTTCTCACACCTTTTTTTATAATACTGGTGAAAACCATGCTGGTCGAAACCATACCATTAGTATAAAACAGTTTTTTCCTTCTCCTGTAAAATTTTCAAAATGTTAGATAGGGCCGTTTGCGTTTTAGCTAACGATATGTATATCAAAATTTCGATCTGGCAGAGTGATAGTTAATGAAACATGCTTTCTAATTTTGGTGTTATCTCAATTTTTGCAAAAAGTGGAGTTAACAAGTTTTTCCATGCGGCCACAGATTAAATAAAAAAGCACGCAACACGTCAGTTTTTCGCACAATTTTCACATATGCCTCTGCTCTCTTCTATTTTTATTAATTTTTTATTTTTCTTTATAACGCTACTTTTAACACACGTTTGAACACTTTTAAACATTTTATTTATTGTAATAATATTTTTAATATAAAATATTAAGTAAAATTATTAGTTTTTTGACAATTGATATAATATTTTTTATTTGAACTCTCTGAGTAAATAAATTGCAGGGTTGCCAACTATCACGTAATACACACACATTATTGTAAGATGTTACAATTTTCACACAAAAAAGAGACTTGGTAATCTTTACAAGGGAACTACTACGTCATCAAACGGTAAAACATGCCTAACCCTACAAATAATATTGGACCACCTGACCCATTTTGATAAAATGGACTACTCCATGGACTAGTCCGATGTAATGCAAGCATGGACCATGTCATTGTTAAAACGTGTTTGTAGTGAGACGACATGTCTTCGTTTTTTAACGACATGTTTTCGTTTTTAAACAAATTTAAAACTAACCCTCTTGTGTATACAATGGAGTAGTTTTAAAACTACTCCTTAGTGGTCCAAAGGTGGGTTATATGATCCTCTCCTAGGACATCGTAATGTTAAATAGACCAGGTTTTTTCCATACGTTTGGGTTACTTTTGGACTAGTCCTAGTCCCTTGTGGACTACTCTTTACACGCGTGTTTGGACTGGTCCTATTATTTGCAGGGAAGGCGTAATCTTTATTTCTATCATTCTTGATATAGACTGTGGTGTTGTGTATTAAATAGTCGGGCTTGACAGACTATACTTTTTTACTTATATTATTTGTTTTTAAAAAGAACTTTGATATTATTTTCCTTGACTCAATTGACTCTTTTAGAAAATTATTTAAATTTTTATAAAAAAGATTTTGTTATTCGTGCTAAATTCCCAGTTTTTATTATTGATAAAAACACTTGAAATTTATTGTTGATGGGATAAGCTATTCCTATGCGCATTTCACTGGTTGCTTAGGCCAGATCATCAGGAAACTTCATCCATAAAGATTTTAGAAAAACTAAAGATATTAAACCAAGTAAAAATGTTAAACGTATAAGACTTATAGCAACAGTTCTACCTGTAATAATATCAAAGCTTAAACAAAACAACATCAACAATAAACAGTGCGTTCATCTCGTCTTACATTCCCCGCTACAATTAGTTGAAATTCTCTCAACATTAATTGTAGTTGTAAGTAGGTTAAGAAAAACAAAATAAAAAACAACAACAACTTACAAAAGATGTTGTCAATTAAGTGTTTTTTAGGCCGTGCACCCGCCTGTTTATTATCAAAAAGTAATTTCAATTTTTGGGAATACAAAATTTAAATTTCAAAAGATTTTGTTATTCGTGCTAAATTCCCAGTTTTTATTATTGATAAAAACACTTGAAATTTATTGTTGATGGGATAAGCTATTCCTATGCGCATTTCACTGGTTGCTTAGGCCAGATCACCAGGAAACTTCATCCATAAAGATTTTAGAAAAACTAAAGATATTAAACCAAATAAAAATGTTAAACGTATAAGACTTATAGCAACAGTTCTACTTGTAATAATATCAAAGTTTAAACAAAACAACATCAACAATAAACAGTGCGTTTATCTCATCTTACATTCCCCGCTACAATTAGTTGAAATTCTCTCAACATTAAAAAACACTTAATTGACAACATCTTTTGTAAGTTGTTGTTGTTTTTTATTTTGTTTTTCTTAACCTACTTACAACTACAATTAATGTTGAGAGAATTTCAACTAATTGTAGCGGGGAATGTAAGATGAGATAAACGCACTGTTTATTGTTGATGTTGTTTTGTTTAAACTTTGATATTATTACAAGTAGAACTGTTGCTATAAGTCTTATACGTTTAACATTTTTATTTGGTTTAATATCTTTAGTTTTTCTAAAATCTTTATGGATGAAGTTTCCTGATGATCTGGCCTAAGCAACCAGTGAAATGCGCATAGGAATAGCTTATCCCATCAACAATAAATTTCAAGTGTTTTTATCAATAATAAAAACTGGGAATTTAGCACGAATAACAAAATCTTTTGAAATTTACATTTATAAATTTTGAATTTTTTAATTTTTTGAAAACAGATTTTACCTAGAAATTTAAATAAATAAATTATAATATACCCACACAAAATGTGGTTACCCTAGGTCTACATTAAAGATAATTATCTCAGCAAGTTGGCAATAACGTCGGCATAATAACAGAGCAATATTTCTTATTGCTCAGCTTATGTTCAAGGCATAGGAAAACGTATTTATGTTAACTCATAGTTGGAAAAAAATCAAGAAAGAAGGTGCAGTGTAAAAAATGGCGGTATCTTACAAGAATTATTATTATTAATATAAATTCTTTCTTATTCGACTTTATTAATTAAATGTATATTAATTTGTTTAAGCTTGAGGTCATTTTTAATACAAAAATATTAATTTTATTAATTTTTTTTTTTTGTTAATGTAAAATTGTTATTTTTATATAAAAAAGAACTCGAACTTAAACAAATAATTATTAATTTTAACAATAAAGATCGAATAAGGAAAAAATTATAATTTTTGCAATTTTATTTTAGTGTTTATTTAATTTTTTAATTGTATTATTTTACTACAATTATAATTTGCTGCAATTTCAAAAACTTAATTTCTTTCTCACACAATTTGCTTCTATTTGTTTTTCTTTTTTGCTTCTTTTTTTTAACTGACAACCAAATTGACGTTTGTAAGCAATAATTGTCAACGAAAATGGACTAACAATTATTGCAACATAAATTGTTAGCAATAAATATGTACAAAAAATTGCTGTCTACATTAAAGATAACATAATTTTGACAATTACTGCAATATATGTCGCAATAATTATCTCTGGTATAGACGGGCAGTTATGTATTAGGGAAGCGATTTCCATGCAAATGCATGTTTTTTTTCAGTTGGCAACACCTCTTAAAATGCATGTAAAAGTTGGGAGTCAGCTGATTAAATTTATCTGTACGGAAAATAAAAAACAGAAGCCAATGAGACATTAAGAAAACCTAATTTCTTTAATGTGCAGTTTTTCGTTAGATAAAAATATAGCAGCGTAATGAGATATCGACCAATTATCTTTTCGAATCATTAAATTTGCGTTAAAATGGCATCGATTTGTTTTTGCATATTTTGGTAAAAATTCATATTTTTGCATATTTAGGTTTTGAGTTCATATTTTTTGCATTTTTTGAAATTGTTGAGTATTTTTTTTTTAATTTCCATAAATAAAAAAAGTTCTTAAAAAATGTTTAAACCCACAAAAAAAAATTTTTTAATATTAATCAAAATTCTCCTGGAGCTTTGCTTTAAATATGTCCAAGATTTCTAATGTTTCGACAAAAGATCCTTCTATTTTAAACCGATGCAGCACTTAACTTTGTTCAGTCTTCCAATGGCTTTAAAATATTTTATCCAAAACTGTAACAAGATACTTGCTTGGCACATTGCTTATACCGCGTTGCAGAGGAAATTAGAAGCCAATTCAATAATATTGGAATTTTTGATTCCCCTTCCACTGCAGCAAGTAGTGACAAGATGGACCCTGGCTAGATGCTTCAGAATTATATTCAAAAAACTTGGAGTAATTTAAGAATATCCGAAGAGCTGATTATGCAAATAGAAAAGAAAAAGAAGTATTAAATCAAAATAACATCAGAAGTAAATTCGCATTTGTATTTTACAATAACGGATATATTGGTGAAACAATAACAAATTAGGAGGGATTTAGATCACTTAACACACAAGTCAAATTAATTGAATTTCAGAAAGTAAAATTATCAATGTGGAAAAAGAAAGAATACTTGGCCCGACACATTAAAAAAAAAAAAAACAAAAGTCAAAACTATTTGAAGGAAAATTTAAGGATTTCAAAAAATAAAATAAATTTTAAATATATTTGATCTGATCTGGAATCAATGTGGGATCTGAAAATAAATTTTTTTTAAAATGCATTGGCATTCTTCAAGTACAAGACAAAGTGTTACTTTCAATAAAACAGTAGGTACTTATTTATTTAAACAAAACAAAAATATTTGAATAACAATTGATTGGATTTTTTTATATTTTCCTTTATTAAAAAACTATTTTTAATGGAAATTTTTCAAGATTTAATTGTAAATTTTTTATTTTTTTAGTGCATATTTTGGATTTTTTAGTGCATATTTTCGAATTTTTAGTGCAAGAAAATCTCATCCGAAGTGATTATGTTTCCAAGCTTTTTATTGTTCTGAATATTTCAAAACATATTCAACACTAGCTACTGACTCCTTTTAAAAGGGTTTAAGTGTTAAAACTGTGTAATTTATTTCCTGTCCTGCCATACTTTTTCATACTTTGTTTAAATTATCACAAAGTACCCACCAACATGCCATTTATGACTCTATCAAAAGATCCCATTTAAAAGTTACAAGTTGGTTTTACTGTTTGCTTTTTCTTTATGCGTAGATTTCTGATTTTTATCTTATTAGCGGTTGGCGAAAGAGTCAAAAAAAAACAAAAACAGGGGTAAAAAAGTAAAACAAAACAACAAAAAAATTAAAAACAAAAGATTTACAAAACTGTTTTAAAGTTTGCTGGAAATGTTCATTGCTATTTATGGATATTTTCTGTTTTAATGAAGAACTTTGTTTTATGCCTCATTTTTATTTCATTTATTTTTCGCAAAACCTTAAAGTGGCAAACATTTTTTTAGTAATAAAGATGAAATAAAAGGGATACGAAACAAACAAGTCCTTCCTTTATGTTTTTATGACCAAAGCAAGAAAAAAGTGTAAAATTTGTTTTCTCTCTTATTTTTTTCTTTTTAGTCCTTTAAACTCAGTTGATTGTTACAGTAATAAATTACAGCAATTCATTCGTTCAGTAAAGTTCCTTTTTTTGTTTGTTGCTTTTATTTTTCATTTATTCTTTTGGATTGCTACTGATAGAAAACTTTTCAAAATAAAGCAGTTTTTGTTTGGGTATTTAAATGTTCTTTCTTCTTACTGTTGATTGTTGGGCAACAATGTGCAACAAATTTGTTTAAATGTATAAACGAACGAATAAAGGAAGAATTATATAAAAAAAAACACCAGAACAAGAACAACAGATTGCTATGAAATTTTATAATTGATTAGAAAACTGAACCCGTAACTCTGAAGATCATAAAGAAGTTAAACAACACGAGCAAAAAATTTACATTTGATTATGACAAAGTACAAAGAAATAAACACACGTATACACACAAATACATTCCTTCCAACGAATTTATCAAGAATTCTTAAGAAATATGTACATTAAGGCCGAGGAGTTGTTTTAGAATTTAAATAGACGAAAATGTTTGTTGCCGCTGTGTTAAATTTGTTTAAAAACAACAGGCAGGCTGGCAGAATGTCCAGAAGCAAAAAACTTAAGTGTTTGATTTGTTTTGGGATAAAAAACAGAAATTTATATTTTAGTAATTCTATTCTGTCACACACACACACACATTTACATATACACACGTATTTTTACTTAGAAATAAAAAACAAGTAAAAGTGCTTCGCCGAATTTTTGGTACTCTCCACCATGAGTAGGAATATTGCAGGAGTGGGCTTTCAATATTGTTTTACAGGCCGATCATTGGATTCATGATTTTTTTCTGGGTATAGGTATACAACTTTATTGCATTAAGGCGTATTAGAGTGATCTTCAGAATAAGGTTTTATATGGGACATATCGGAAATTATATGCCGATTATCATGGAAATTTGAAAGATTGATTTCTAGTCTTATGAAACTATGGGAGAACAAATTTTACTTCAATAGTGTAATTATCAAAGTAATTTTTGGGAATACAAAATATTTAAATAATAAGATTTGGTTTTTCGTGCCTAATTCCCAATTTAATTTCTTGATAAAAACACTGACATTTATTGTTGGAGGGTAAGCTAGTTACTGTGCGCATTTAACAGGTTGCTTAGGTCAGATCATCAGGAAAAATTCTTCTAAAAAAATTTAGAAAAGCCAAAGATATAAGCAAATAAAGCTGTAAAGCGAATGAGAATTACAAACGCTCAAAATTTTATTTGCAACGATATCAAAGTTTAAACAAAATACCAACAATAAACAGTGCGTTTATCTATTCTTACAATCCCGACTACAATTGGTTGATTTTTGTTCAACTCTAATTGTAGTTGTGAGTGGAAAACAAAAAGAAAAAATAAAAAAAAAATTACTTTATTTCATTGCTGCAAGTTTAGTTTTTTTGCACTCCCCCTTGCACATTTGTTATCAAAAGTGTCCTTGGTACATAGTCAAAAAAATTTCATTAATAAGATTTAGTTTTAATTCTCAATAATTACTATTGATAAACTGAAATTTATTGTTGGTGGGATAAGCTATTCCTATGCGTATTTCACTGGTTGCTTAGGCCAGATCATCAGGAAACTGCATCCAAAGATTTAAGAAAAGCTAAAGATATTATTCAAATAAATCTGTTAAGCGAACAGGAATTATAAGCACTCAAAAATATTACTCGTAATAATATCAACGCAAAACATTTCCCTCTTCAATTGGTTGAAATTCTCCCAACACTTGTAGCAGCTGTGAGCTTAATTTGTTATGGATTTTGGCGTTATAAGGTGTTAGTCAAGAGCAGGCTTTATGTCGGGCTTATCACAAAAAGGGATCTTGAACTTCGGGTGTTTGATTGGCAGTTTATAAAACAATGACATACCAAAATTTACTGCAATAGTGCTATTTGATACGGGTTATGGCGTAACAAAGTGCTTTCCGATAGGCTTTGTATTGGGCTTTTGAACCTACTTTCACCCAATTCGGCAGTTTAACACACGTAACAGTTTTTTGTTACGTTTTTAGCAGGGCTGTGGAGTCGTCAAGAAAAAACTTTGACTCCGACTCCATCCCCTGAATTTTTCAAGTACGACTCCAACTCCGACTCCCAATCTAATCATGATGCTGAATTTGTATGAGACTGGGCCTTATTTGACTTTAAACTATAAACGCAGTACCTTTTAAATGGTTAAATAGAGCAAGAAAATGATTCTGTAAAAATTTCTAATCGATATTTTAATTCTAACACGTACCGTATTGAGCTTAACAGATGTAAAGTGGACTGGTCCTTATTTTTTGACTTCAAAATTTTTAAAGCAGACACTCTTGAAAAATATTAAAAAAATGTTTATGCCGAAACATTTTGTAGTCGGAGTCGCGAGTTTCTACTCCGACTCCGGTAGAAAAACCTTAACTCCGACTTCATAGCCCTAGTTTTACGGAGTACTAAAATATTTTCCGAAAGTGGGTTCTATATGGGGCTATGTCAAGTTAAGGACCGTTCTTAACGAAGTTTGGCACTGTGATCACGCGAGTTTGTGCAAAGTAAAAGAACAGTCGGTATACTCTGCCACCAATTTGTGTTAGTTTTTGCCGCAGAATTATCAACTTTTTCGGGTGATTGTTCCACATTTAATTCTAATTCTTCACATCTTTTCCTACTTAACCTATTCTGCTGGACTTCAATCAATCATAAACAGCTTAGGAGAACCAAAAAAAATTGGCACCAATATTATTCCTTTGTTGTGAGTTGTTCGAAAGTGAGCATGTTTTTAACCGGTGGACAGACATACGGACATTGACTAAGATATACCGAAGGACTCTGCATGTATATACACCTCATTAAGTATAAGTCTAAGATGAATATTTCATATGTTTAATATGGAATGACAAACTTTGTATACTAGCACTAGTGATGGAAGATGTTTCATACGGAATACCAAACTTTATATACCCGTATTCTCCACAAGTGACGGAAGGTATAATATAAATAAAGAAAAACTTTAAATTGAAGCATTTAATAATAAATGTATACAATTTTAGTCATTTCATCCATCCTGCCATCACTCTATTTTTAAAACAAAATGATAATTTGTGTCATGAATTCGAAAAGAAAAGGAGACAAATAAAATTAAATCAAGTCAACTAAAACAAGTCCTAAATATTGTGACCAGTGATGTCAGTAGTAATTTCAAAAAAAATCCCTACGTGTCTAAAAAAAATCCCTTATTTCTTAAAAAAAAAAAAAAAAAATTACCCTACACTTTTCCCTACGTTAAAAATTTATTGTTTTAGCAAAAGGCAAACAATTGCATTATTTGTTAACATTTTGTAAATAAAAATAATATACAAAATGTATAATGAAAGCCTTTAACTACATCAAGAAAAAAAGACCGGTTGGGCCAATTATCCTAATGTTTGCCAAGACTAAAAGGATCTACCGAATCCTTAAAATTACCTTCCAATAGACGCTTACATTGATGTTCATCTATAACACCACCAACAAACAACAATCGCCCTTCTATTGGATCGTTAGGTTGACGAGAATACATGCAAAATTTCTTTCAGGGATGCCTGGAAAGAAGTACCTGCAGGTTCCACAAATAATTTAGTACGGTCAATTCCCAGAAGACCGAGGCCATGATTGATGCGAACGGAGTTACAGCTAAATACTGCGTTTAAGAAAAATAAGAAGGTCTTATATGTACATACAAAATGTACAAATACAAGGGTGCCGCCGGGAAGGTATTCTATTTTATTTTGTCGCCATTTTGGTAAACATTAGTCTTGACAGTTCATATTTGGCAGTTATGAAGTAGACACGTGGCAAATTTATTATGGAAAAATATTCAATAAACCAACGAGTTTTAATCGTTAAAACATTTTATCAAAATCAATCATTGATTACTGTTACGATGAGAAAGTTACGTCAAATTTTTGGAAGAAACAACGTGCCTACAAAACGCACTATTTATCGTGTAGTGATTGATTTCAAAGAAAGAGGGTCTCTAGGTGATAAGTCCAAGCATGGACCACAACATACTGCAAGATTGGCTGAAAACCTTTCTGCTGCTTAAGAAATTGTTCAAAGCAATCCATCAACCTCAATTAGACGCCGTGCTCAGGAGCTTGCATTTAAGATTCAGTTGAACCAAGAGCTTCTTCCACAAGACCATTTACGCGGTCGTACATATATGTAGTATACCAGCGGACACCCTGTACTTTTGTCCCTATGAATGTTACTATTTTTTATTTTTTTTTTCTTTCTATACATGTTGAATTTCTTTTTTTGAAATAATAACACAAGGAAACAAATTCAACCTTTTTTTGCGCAGTTGATTTTTATTAATTTTTGGTCGCTGATTTTAAATCTAATCACCATTTTTCTCTTTCAACTCTACTTTTCGAGATATGCTGTTATGTCCAAAATTAAGGCACTTACATATATGGGAATAACTTGAAAACGGTTGACCATATTCAGATAACGGATAAATCCAAAACTCGCATAATCTTTAAACCGTGCTTACATTGTTTTTAAATTTTCTCTGTAGTTTCAGAGATATGGTTGCTTTTTGATAAAAATTCATAAACAATAATAATGCGACAAAAATCACAGGTTTGGTCTAAAAACATTTATCTTAACATAATTTCGAATAAAATGAGGTTTATTTCATTGTAATTGGTGCACAACTTTCGATTTAATTGACAATTTTCTGAGAAAACAGAATATCGATTTCCATACAAAAATGTTTTTTCAACTCGAAGCGGCGTCATTTTTTCTTTTGATAGGTATCAAAATGTTATATACGGTTAAAAATGGATTTAGCAGGTTTACACTCTAAGCTGACGATATTTCAAGTGTTAGACCCCTTTCACACTCGGCAAGTTACTTGCGTCTTGTAGACGTCAGCGGTAAGGTCGGGGTAAGGAAAAAAATATTTAGTACAGACATTGTTGTACTCGGCAAGTTACTTGCGCAACTAACTTGCCGAGTCTGAAAGGGGTCTAACATTTTAAATATCGTCAGCTTAGAGTGTAAACCTGCTAAAAAAAACATTTTTAAAACAATTACTCAAATTTGGGACTCAATAACCCAAACATATATAGATTTTCTTCTTAAGTTAAGCCTATTACTCTGTTTAAATTTGTGAAAAATGTTGAGCAACATTAATTATTTCGCACGAAAATTTTGACATGTATCAATGTTACCTTTCATGCGAGTTTGTTAATTTAGCGTGTTTATTCCTGCAAAGTGTGCGATATTGTTTTGCGTATGTAAACAAACCCCACATGTATTTTACTAAAAATTATTTTTTTTAATAAAAAAGTGAATATGGATAAAAAACTGTTACCGGTTGTGTTATTTTAATTTTTTTTCTTATTTAATAATTAGTTCCTACTTTTTTGCTTTTGCTTAAAATTTCACATGAAATAAGTGCAGCTTAAATTATTAAATTATTTCGCAGTTGTAAAAAAATGTTGCCAGAAACATTTCGGAACTTTTTTACAAAATGAACAGAGTACAACTCTATCAACATTATTTCATAGACATTTCGCACAAGTTTTTTTCATATGAGTTTTGACAGCATTTCACGTGAAATTTTCAAGAAGTCAGTTAGTTAGCAAGTTTACACTTTAACCCATATTCGGCCAAGAAAATTCAAACGTGATATTTTTAAAAATGTATACTCTTTTTATAGTAATTTTTGTCTTCTGAATTCAAATCCGTTGTCGGTTTGACGCTGCCTTGTCCATGAGTCCCGGAAATGGGTGTTCGCAACTGCGAACACTGGCTGCTATTTGACATAAATTTACAATATCAACAATTTTTTTTTCTTTTATCAAAATGTTTAAAATAAGATAATAACGAATGAGCAACGTTTCAAAAATATATTTATTAGGATATTAAAATAATAATGTCTTTTTTTAAATGACAATTTTCAAAGCATTTTGAATGCAAATGTGCGTTGCGTCTTGGCACATCCTTTTGTTTGGTTTGCCACATCTTTTAAGTTAGCACCTGCCAGGTTTCCCTTGTGGCTGATCTATTGGAATATGCTCCCCTACAATATTTAGCAATTGATAACCAACGTGTTTGCCGCATCTTTCCTGAGTTGATTCAGCATCTGTTTGAGAACTAAGTAGTAAAACTTCGCTTACGCTTACTCTGAATTGTTTTTGTGATAGCATATTTTTCCTGTCTTCTTGTTTCAAGAAGCAGTGCAGTTTCCAGGCATAAGTGAGTTAGGAGCTTAGAACAGAAATAAATAAAGGCCAATACCACTTCTTTTCTTGAACTATCAGAAGCGAAATCTTCAGACACTAACTGGACATGGCGGACGATAAATGGAAGAAACTAGATCGCTGCAAGGCTACCAAAGTAAGAGCGACTTCTCAACTTCATTCGGAGAGACCTGTCGAGGCTTATATACGTACTTACTGGTCACTGGACGATCGGTAAGCACGCTATGAGACTCGGCCGCCCTTTTAATGAATGCTGCCGCAGCTGCAGGGAACCTGGAACTGAGGAGACAGTATTTCATCTACTATGTGATTTCCCAGCGATTAATTCAATACGACATGGATTATTTGGGAATTACCTTCTACAAGGACTCTCGGGGTATCGCGGGTGCAACTCAGCACCTTGCTGAAATATCTCCACGCAATGGGTTGGCTCTAGCCAACTCAGTATCCAGGGGCAGATCAAGTGTGATTAGAGGTTCCAATTCTCGACGAGTTGTGTGGTGTCCAAATGGAGTCACTGTCGACTCTTCTTGCAGCACGCCAAGTACTGTGCGTGCAACCACGGTAACCAACCAACCAACCAGCAAATGGTGGTGGTGCATTCTCGTATTTTTTACATCCTTTTTCCATCGCTTTACGCTGTGCATCGGTTCAATTCGTTCAAAGTTGGTGAGAACCGTAACCTCTTTGTGATCTACCCAACGACAAACCAATATAGAATTTGGTCTATCATATTGATAGTCAATTTCTCCCCGCTTCAACTGTTTTCCTGTGCGTAGTGGGGCTTTTGCAATTCGATTGGGTCAACGGCTTCCCGTGGCGCAAAACCTTTATCCACTGAAAAAGCACATCAAATAATATGATGTGAAAAATTTGTCAAAATAAATTTTAGAGGTAATGGGCTCTTTTACACATTCCAATTGTCTTAAAACCACGCCTACACTCTAGCCAATTTGACCATCGTAGTTGTCACTCGAACTAGAATATGGCATACAATTAAACAAATAACCACCACTCGAACACAAACACCAAATCTTGTACCCAAAACGAATTGGCTTATTCCGGATACACATTTTGCGTGCCTGACGACCAAAGAAGCTTTTTCTCCAAATAGCGGCCAATGTTCGCGCTTGCGAACAGTGAAACAAACAGCTATAATTTAGTAGAAATATTATTTTTTATTAAGGGTGTTTATATATGTTTTGTCATTTAAATTATTTAGACAAATTGCTTTTATTTAGTTTTAGCATTTTTTAACAATTTATGTTTTTTTGCAGTAATATAAAAATCTACATAAAAAGCGTCCCTAAAAATATCCCTGCAGGCGGTACATAAAACATATTTTTTATTTTTTTATAACGGCTAATTAAAATTAAGACTTTATATTTAATAATGGAAACATTAAATTTTAACAAATAAATGTACAAAAATTTGTAACTTGGCAATCAAATTCGGTAAATTTACTGTTCGCAAGTACGAACAGTGGCCGAAAATGGGCTAATATTCGCGTACGTTTTAGCGAATGTGAGTGCGAATGCAAAGAGCAAAAGAAAATCTTAGTCGTCCCCTAATTATATATTATATACTAAGGGTGCGGCGAATGTTCGGGTACATGGTTTTGGCAACTATTATGAGCATTAAGGCTCATAGTATAGGGTTTCTGATAAAAAATACTACATTTGTACTTAAATGCTATTGAACAAGAAAAATTCTAATTTTGAAATGAAAATAAGACGAATATTTACGTATTTTAAGACAATTGAGGTATTCACAAGGTGTCATAAAGTCATAAGTCTTAAAATATTTTGAATTTAAATCAGTGATTTAAAGCAAATATAAAAAAATAAATATATACCTAAGACCAAAATATAAATTAAATTAGATCTTACCTGAGTATTTTACATTTTTTAGACGCAATCACAAATACATTTTATTTTGTTTGTTTACCAAATATCAGAGTCCTAAGCCGATATAATTTAACGCCGCAAGTATTTTGTTGCAAAAATTGCTAGCCGCAGGTAAAATTCGGATATTATCCGGATAAAACTATACCATCAACTTCGACGGCTACAATAACTAATGCGGATCGGCTCAGCGCAGGTTTCTTCTGATTTATTACAACAGCACAATAAACATACCATGCAAAGTTCTATTAATTTAAGACACTTTTTGTTTACAAAGCAACAACAATATTTTTAAACCATTGTAAAATGTTAGAATATTAAACAATATAACATGTTAGCACACCTTGTGAATACCCCAATTACAATGAGATGTTTCGAAAATTCCCTTCATATGCCTTAAAATAAAAAATCGGTTCTTTCTTCCCTACGCTTGAAATTTTCCGAAAAAAACCCCTACAAAAAGAGAAAATTCCCTACTACTGGCATCACTGATTGTGACTTACTTAATACCATTCAAAGTGCACTCTTAGTCATAAATATAAACAAAATGTTGTACATGCATACGTACACTGAACAAAAAACGAATTTTGAGTAAAAGAAAAATGGGATTTTTTTTAAAGTTTAATAAGTTCTCGCTGCTTTCTAAATCAATAATTAAATTAAAACCCCTTTTCATTTTTATGTTAGTTCGAACTTTTTTCAATCTTAATGACAACAGACCGATTGGACTCAACTTTTAAGCCCTGAAAAAAGTTGAATCAACTGAAGTGAAACGTTTTCGAGTTATATTGTTCTGAATCGATCGTAAGAAATGAAAGCCAGCACTCGGAAAACACTTTAATGAGCCTTAAGCCTAGAGCTGGCAAACTATCGATAGTCGGACCATTCGATATTTTCGATAGTTTGTTGACGTTCCCATGTAGCCATTTAAAAAGGTACAATTTGCCATATGGAATTTGACAATTGCGACAATAAATGTTCGAGACGTAGAGTTAGATATATTTCTAATAAAAGAAAAATAATAAAATAAAAATAATAAGTTCATAAAACTCAATATAAGTTCAGGGTTTGTTTTATTGAAAAAGGGAACATAAATAACAAAAAACTAATATAACATAAAACAAGTAAGAGTGCTATATTCGGCTATGCCGAATCTTAAATACCCTTCACCATGGTGAGATAAGAACAAGAAGTTATATAAATAACGCTTTGTTATTTAAAATAGTACATAGTACCAAATTTAGAAATAATAACCAAATTAGCCATATATGTTAGTTTATAAACCATATTTATTTAAACAATTTATTAATATTTAATATTTATTAATAATATATAACTTTGAAATTAAAAAAAAAAGTTAATACAATCGTTTTTAGGACATAAACAAATTAAATAAAAAAAAAATAAAAAATAAACAACAAAAAATAGGTATAGAATGTGATTTTTGTTTTACATGTAAGTTAAGCGAACGATTAATATTTACATTGTCAAAAATATCAAAAATTGCTGAATTATTTTAAAATCGTTTATAGAATATAAAAAAAGTTAAAAATAAATTTTTTTTGAAAGGGCGGATGCCGAGATTTGAACCCCGGCAACTACTAACGACGCTGCGTGACCAACCGCCCAGACAACTCAGCCATTAACGCTTATGCAAATAAAGAATTAAAGTAGAATATATTATGGATATTTGCTTATTTAATATGTAGGTACTTATTTTTCAATTTAAGCGAACAATCATGTACAAACATGTGTGTGTTTGATATGCCTAACATTCAACACGTTCGAATAAAAGCACAAACAAAAAAAAAAACAGCAACCACAAGGGATTTTTTGGAAATATTAGAGGTAGTCGTGGTTTTTTGCTCATAACTCAGCCATTTTTTAACAGATTTGACAGATTTATATACCGACGTGTTTAAGAAGGAATTTACCATTTACTTGTGTTATAAAGCTTGGACTCGGGGAGATCTATGGTTCCCGAAAGTGGGTATTTAAAAAAAAAATAAATTTTGGTCATAACTTTTTTGTATCTGAACCGATTTTTCTGAATTTTTTATAAAATATGTTCTACTAAAAATTTTCGATATTTTGGTATATAAGTCATATCCATAGGACATATGGCAGCCCTAAATTTTAGGTTTTTATACAATTTTTAATTTTTTTTGTACGGGAGGTACCACGCCCACTTCTCCAATCCCGCCCACATTTTGTAGGATCGTGTGTATGGGCTACCTAAATGTGTGTACCTAATTTGGAAGCTTTGGCTTTTGCCGTTCCCCAGATATACAGCAAAAAGTAATAAAATTACAACAACCACAAGGGATTTTTGGAAAATATTAGAGGTAGTCGTGGTTTTTTGCTCATAACTCAGCCATTTGTGGATCGATCTTGCTGAATTTCAATAGCAACCGATGGTAGACTATATGTGACACAAATGTAAAACAACCTAGCCGCTATCATGTCTGGAGTCTCCGGAAAACACATATCAAACGTAAGACGGACAGACGGACGGATATCGTTAAATCAACTTCTCTCCCCATAAGGACCCAGAATATATATACTTTATAGGGTCTAAGATCAATATTGTAGAAATTACAAACGGAATGACAAACTTATATATACCCTTTTCCACCTGAGGTGAAGGGTATAAAAAACTTAAACATAAAATAGGTTCTAAATATATGTAATTCAACACATGCATATAACAAAGTTATACTGAGATCAAGTTTTAACACAAATTGTACATATACATTAATAATACTATATCAAAATAGTTGATGTTTATAAAACTAATAAATTCTGATTATTATAATTCTACCCAATAATTTTTGTTCATAAAAAGCAACATATCAACGTGTTTTGGTTTTAAGGTAGATCTTCTGTCTGAAATAATGGACCCGGCTTTGCTAAACATTCTTTCGGACTCTGTCGAAGTTGCAGGGATACACAAATATCGCAAGGCACATGATTTTGTAAGTGACATCTCATTAGAATTGTTCTGTAAATATACTTAATACTGAATGAACTTCTTTTTTAATGGATGATATTATTTACCTTCCAGTACTGCAATGGATGAATTTTCATTTTCGAAATACTGCCTAGGAGAAATGATGGCATCCACTTGGTTTGTTCTTACTTTATTGGCAATTTTACTTTCGACAAATTTTAATAGCTTTTGCCGTGATTGCTGCTCAATATTTTTAGATGTTGACGGCTCTGCACTATCGTTCCGCATGTTGTTCTTTCCACTCATGGAACTGAATTCATTTTGCAGAAACTGTGATCCTCTATCTGCATTGCTTGAAGAAAAAAATCCTTCTTTTTTAAAGCGGGGATCTAATAATGTTCCCAGTCTTGCTGTTGTGCGTTCCTCGTATGGAAATAATCTTTTCTTCACCCTTTCTATTAGAAACATACAAGCTTGGTGTCCTTCTGGCGTCTTCATATTAATTTTTAATTCCTCAAGAGTTTTAAAAAGACCTCAAGTTAAAGGGATAATTAATGAAATGGTAACGGATGCACTCGACGAGGTTTGAACCGTAGCTGCATCAAATGGTGCAAGTAGTTCTTTGAGATCTCGTAAAAATTCTACATCGTCTGCCGTAAGAGGTGGCGGTGCTTTTGGTGTGTTTAAAAGTACATTGGAGATCGAACTATTCGTTAATAAAATCCTCTCAATCATTCTCAGAGCGCTATTCCAACGAGTGGGTACCTCCTGTATTAAGCTGTACGGCTTTTCTCGACCTTGATCAATTTTGAATTTTTCATACGAAATCGTGCTGCTCTTGAAATAAGTTACAATTTTCTTGCATTTTATCAAAATTACTTTTACATAGTCTTGCCCCAAACAGTCTTGTACAACAAGGTTAATTATGTATGCGAAGCAAGGCAGATTCCTTTTTTGTAGTAAGTCGCATGCTTTTAACATAGTGCTATCATTATCGCTCACTATTGACACCACTTTTTCCATTATTCCCCACTCATCTAATATAGCGCGTAGTTATGTTGCAATGTTTTGTGCATTATGATTAGTAGCATACAAAAGTTTGTTTGTTGACAAAACAGCTGTACGCAGATCAAAATCTTTTGTTACAAAGTGGCACGTTACCGTAAGATAGCCCTCGTTTGCGCGCGATGTCCAGCAGTCTGTTGTAATAGCGCAGTATTCCAAATCATTAAGTATTGCTTGCAAATTCCTTTTAGCTACGTTGTACATATTAACCATCATCACATTTTTTAGGGTGTTTCTTGATGGTAAAACATAGCGAGGATCTAAGCATTTAACAAAATCCCGAAAACCTTTATCCTCCACTATACTGAATGGTTGAACGGTGGTGGCGATCATAATCATTAAGGTACTATCCAATTTTTTTTTTCGTTCGGAGTTTGATTCGTATGTTTCTAATTTTTTAAAAAAAGACTCTATTGTGTATGATGGTTTCGGCAGCTCCCTATAAGTAGGATGGGCACGCTTTAGATGGTCATTAAGATTCGACGTGTTGCCGCTTGTTTTGTAAATTTTCCCACATGAGCGACACTTGGCATATTTTGTATCTTTTGTTTTTTCAAAATATGTCCAAACCTCTGAAATTCCTTTCCGTGTTTTTTTCAATGGAACAGTTTGTGTACCAAACTCGCTATTTTCACTGTCTTCTTTATCATTTTCATTGCTGGTTTCTGTAGAGGAGATGCGTTTAGAAAAATGTACATTTATGTAGGTACATTTGTAAAATTTTTACATTTGTAAAAATTTTGCTCAAATTGAATAAAATCATATTACTTACCGTCTGATCTTTGCAGATATCTCTCCATTATTGGCAGAACCGTCTTCTTCTAAAAATATTCGCCTGGCTTAAAATAAAAACAAAGTTTTTTAGAAATATTCACAGCTTTTAGTAACTTTATACTTACATAAAATTGTAGCGTCACCGGTGTTTTGTCTACAGAAATCTAAGCCGACTAGATAACTGGCGCAGCTGGCAAAGCTGGGCGGCAAAAATGATTGATAATATTCTTATAAAAAATTTCAGCGATAGTATCGCTATCGAAAATAAACTATCGATGGTCCAATGAAAACAGAACTATCGATACTATCGATAGTACTATCGATTGTTTGCCAGCTCTACTTAAGCCGTAACGAATGGCGCCATTTTAGTTTGTCATAGTTTCATAAGATTAGAAATTCGGGATGATCGGTCCATAATTTGCCTTGACCTCATATAAAGCACACTCTGATAAATCATTTAAATACGACTTAAATCGTTACAAATATATGGGGGATTCACAAGGTGTGCTTGAAACAATATAAAAATTTTATTACTGTGTTGATTGATTCGTCATAACTGGACAATAGAAATTTAAATTATAAACGGTTGCCCACTGCAGTCATATATATTTCTTGTAATAAGTTTAAGACATATGACTTTACAACTTTATGACTACCTTATGAATCCCCCAATAGATATTGTGGTAAAATGTAGTACAATTTAACTTCTTATATCTAGAAATAACACCATATAATTTTTTGATACTCGGTTCATAATATAACGTCGGTCCCATATAAAGCGGCCTTTCGAAAAGCAATTTAAGAATCATTAAAGTTTATTACTGTTTACTGCATATGAAACGAGTATAAGGAAGTATTGAAATGCTGTTCGCAATCAATATGGAATACATTTTATAATTTTGATGAATTTAATTTCTTGTAGGATATTCTTCAAAGGCAACTCCCCCAATTTTAGTTTGTTTACTTTTTGTGTTTTTAACCCAACCAAACAGCAGGAGCAAAACAATTGCATTTAGTTTCCATTGACCCTCATAAATTTTAATAACATTTTTTCGTTGGAATTAATTTTTTTCTTTTTGTTTAATATTTCTTTAAAATTTTTCGTTGCTATTAGCAATAAGTTTTTGTTCAGTGTACGTACTTACTAACAATTGTGTTTATTGTAAAGTGTCATGGCAGTAATTTATTATTGCAAATTAAGCTAAATGAGTGTAGATGTTGTTGTATCTTTTTAAGAACAAGTATAATAGCAAATGCAGACTGAAACGGAAATAAATAAATCAATAAATATTATGTAAATATTTATGAAATGATGTACTGACGATGTTGAAGAAAAGGCATTTGTCAGCTTTACGTTGTTTGGAAACAAATTATTTTAATTACATTTACAGTCCGGTTAAAAAGTTTTCGAATGCGCAAGACTTTATGTTTTTTGTTTATAGTCGTTTTAATGAAATTTATATAAATATTTCTTTGACAAACTCTTCGGTGCCATCAGTGTAAAATTAAAGAAAATTATGTTAAGAGACAGCGATATTTTTTTTAATTTACAAAAATGTTGCCTGTTAGTCAAGTGATGCGAAGTGCTTTAGGAAATCAGCAGGCAAGTGTTTAAGTTTACTAAAAAAATTTTAATTTTTGTTGACAGAATGTTGAAAGAATAGTCGATAAAGTTATACATTTCATTGAAACAGCTGCATAATTTTCTTATTGGATCTGACATCGGTTGAAAAAACGAAGTGAACGTTGAGGAATATTAAAAGTAACTTTACTACATAAAAATTTGGAATGTGTACTACCATTTATAAGATTAAACATAAAAGATATATTTAGCATCATTCGCCGGCTTTTTAACGTTGGTAAATTTATTTCAGCTAGTCTTGTTGAATATAAAGGTAATACCAGGCATCCTCTATAATCACTTCTTAAGCAGAAAATAAGAAATTATTTTTGTACTGATTCGATACGCTCATTATGAATATTATAGATTGGGTCCCAAATAATGCTGCCGTATTCCAAAATTGGGCTGACGAGCGAAGTAAAAAGACGTTTGTGGTTAAGGGATCGTTGAATTCCTTTGCCCAATAAAAGCCAGAACACTGCGGGATTTATTAACAGTCAGAGTTATATGTTAAATAAAGTCAAGTTTTTAGTCTTACAATATTCCCAAATCCATTATTTCACTTAGCACACTTTTTTACTCTGGAAAATTGCATATGTTTGCATTTATTTAAATTTAGTTCCATCAGGTTAAGTTTACACCATTTGTCAAAACTATCCAGGTCATTTTGTAGATGTTGTTGATCACAAGGAAGTTTTATAGTCAAAAATAATTTTACGTCGTCTGCATACATCAATACATTACAATGTTGAATTGCTTCAGGCAAATCATTCATAAAAAGAAGGAACAAGATTGGACCAATGTGGCTACCCTGAGGTACCCCAGATTTTACGTTGATTTTTTTCGAAACTGCAGTATTAAATTTTACAGATTGAGTTCTACATGACAAATATGATTTGATCCAGCTCAGGAAGTTACTATTGAAGCCCATTACGTCCAGTTTTTTCAACAATAGCGTATGCTTAACTTTGTCGAAAGCCTTACTGAAATCAGTGTAAATAACATCAGTGTGGTGTCCGTTGACAAAATCTCTATTAACTATTGTTGTTAAATGGAGAATGTTAGTCATAGTAGAGAATCCTTTCCGAAAGCCATGTTGACATGGTGACAATAAGTCAGAAACTTGAAATATCCATTAAACATTTTTCAAAAAGTTTTGGAATATCACTTAGTTTGGCTTTACCTCTTTAATTGCATATATCCGATTTATTTCCTGATTTAAACAATGGAATAATATATGAATCTTTCCAAACTTACGGAAAGTAACCACAATTTAAAGAAGCGTTAAAGATTATAGATAAAGGTGTCGCCAAAGCAATTGCGCAATGTTTTAAAACACAACTTGGTATGCCATCTGGACCACTAAAATATGATGACTTAGCGTTTTTTAAACAGTTTAGAAGGTGAGAGGTAGTGATAGTAAAAGAAGATATATTTTGGTTAAAAATTATATTGTAAGGGTAGACATTACTAGCATCATACAGAGCTTCGGAATATGTAGACGCAAAGAAGTCGGCAAACATATTGCTGATTTTTAATTCATCACTAGACTCGGAACTTACATAGGTATTTCATGACGTTTGGAAATCCTGTGGATTTCCTTTTGGTATTAACAAACTTAAAGAATGATTTGGGATCTTGAACTAAGTTCCGCTTAACATTACGGAGATAAATCTTATACAGTTCTGTGTTAAGCAAAGTGTTCGGTTCGGTAGATTTGTGAGAAACACAAACGACGTTCCCCTGTTGGTCATCTTTCGAACACAAAAATAGAACTCTTTTTATCAAACTGCACAAAAGATGAGAACATTAAATTCCGTTCGGTTTTTTTAAGTCCACAAACTTCATTGTGTTCGGTTCGGCTTATTAATGATCGTCCCTTTTGGCTGGTAAAAAAAACCAAAATTTTTTTACAAAAACAAAATACACATACGGAAAAAAACAAAAAGCCAGCAAAATAATTTTACACAATACACACACACGCTGTTCGTGGTGCGGTCGTTGCTTAAATTGTTTGTTTGTTCATTTCTTTATCAATGTAATAAAAAAAACATTATAGAACATTAAAATATAATGTTTGTCTACAGTATCACTTTTTTAACGAAGAACAGAACATTATATTATGTTCGGTTCATTCTTGAAAATAGTTACGAACGGTATTAAGGATTGTGTTCGTCTACACAATCAGTAAAAAATAGATATCGTTCTTGGGTGTGTGAGCCGAACGCTAAATAATGTACTGTTTATTTTCGTACACTGCTTACAATACACTTACCAGAATCCAAAAAATCACTGGTTAATAGACTTTATAAGTAGTTATTGAGTACGTTACCAGTAAGTAAATATTCAGTACTGGAAACAAAACAGCTAATATGTAGTTATTGAGCTGATTAGATTAATAAGTTGAAGTCAGTACTTATTGATATTTCAGAATAATGGCAATTGTAATGACAACTACTTACCAGGTAACCTATGAAATACGTCAAAATGAAAAAATGTTTGTCTGGAAAATGACTTGCAAAGCAGTTGCTGATGGTTTGCCAGTGTAAAATAGAACACGCTCTAACTAAAAAATTGTTCATCAGCAAAGTCGAGCTGAGATTTACAGAAGTTAATGTTTTTTTGTTTGCTTGTACACGACATTTTCATTGGGAAATTTTACCACTTTAAAAACTTTAAATTAACATTTACGTTTGCTTAAATTCATACAGCTTTGTATGTATGCAAACTTTTATAATAAACTGTATTAATGTTTACTTTGCTCACACAAGCGTTCAGTTTTCTAAAGAGTTTTCGTTGCCTTCATGACTTTTATCATTATTTGCAGGAAATAAAAGCAAATTCGAAGAATTTCCTTAAATTCAAATGAAAATTTTTGACTTTTCTTGTACTCGTAATTGTTACAGTCAACTGTATTCATAAAGAGTGTTCCAAAAGTAATGCAATAATTAAATTAAGTAGAATACAAAGTATTTTTTGTTTTGTATTCAAATTATAAAGAAAGTTTGATAATTTTATGGATGGAAAAACACTTCAGGAAATTGGCTTGCGCGTGTACGCTGGCACATACTCCAATTTTAGTTAAAGCATTCCATGACAATTTTCTGCAAATGTGGCTGATTACTCTAATGACACAATTAAGATATCCGCAACAGCAATGTAACACACAAAGAAAGTTGGTTATGTTAACGACACTCATAATAGGGCTGGCTGTCTTAGGCCTTATATTTGAATTGTTTAAGGGCCTATGTGGCACCATCTTGTTAAAACGACATATTGAACACATCAAAATTCCGCCTCATTACGAAAGTCGTTGTCGTGATCAAATTAGAAGTTGTTTGAATTTTTTTTCGATATTAATTAAAATTTATGAAAACGACAATGTAAAAGATGTAGAAAGTTTGTCGTATTTATGCCGCTTACGACAATCATAATATTCGAGAACCACTTGTCCGATTTTGCTAAAAGAAACTGAAAAAAATTTAGAATTACAATTTCTTTAATTCGTTCATATAACGTTTTTCTTTATAATCAACAGTTTTGCCGGTAAAAATAAAATTGCCTAAAATTTAAATTTTTTTTGCATAGTGTACTTTTAGGCAAAAAAACATTTTTTTTTTTCTCCACAAATTTATTTTTACCGGCAAAACTGTTAATTATAAAGAAAACGTTATATGAACGGATTAAAGAAATTGTAATTCTAAATTTTTTTCAGTTTCTTTAAGCAAAATCGGACAAGTGGTTCTCGAGTTATGTTAAACAAACATCAAGATAAGGAAAAAATTTAAAATGTCATAAAAAAAACTGATACATACGAACGCCAAACCCTTTGAGGGTTTTACTATACTGACCTAGTACCATCACCCTGACTTGGAATTTCTCACCCCCCAGATTGGCTGTTGTACTGTGTTATCATTAGAAACCTAATATTAAAAAGGTTTTTATGGCTGCCCGCAAATTCAAATCTCGCCTTAACTTGAAACACCCTTTAAAACAACTATAAAGTACCTGCGACTTTTGTTTATTTTGATCTGTTAAAGTTTTTTTAAATTAAAATGATTACATTTGTATTAAAACATAATTTTGACTTGAAATTGATTGATTACTTGTTTTCTTTGATGGAAATTTAATGTTTACATTGTAAGTTTCTACAGGATATTAACAGATTTGTCCATTCAAAAATAATAAACGAATAATTAATTAAATATTTAAATTTAATAAATAATAGAAATAAGTTCAAGATAATTTAAATTCGCATAACTACCATTTAATTTAAAGAACTTAATGTAGAACTGTTTCTCAATCTGCTAAGGAGGTTGGGGTTATAGGACATTTCCAAATTTTTTAGTAACTGGCCCATAATTTACAATCGCCATTCTCGAAAAACACTTCATTACGCCTAAAACATTTAACAACTGCTTTACTATCATGAAGGTCCACTTCTGAACAATTCTCATTCTTGGTGGAGGGTAGGAATGATTCGGCACAGCCGAACATGGTGCTTTAACTTATTTAATTTATATATTTTTACAGATCTTTGAATAAAATTCTGTTGCTCTTAAACTCAGATGTTTAAAACATTCAAGCTACACCATAAATAACTTTTAGATGCCATAATTTCTTTAACATTTGCTTTTAGTTTTTTGCTCATTTATAATCCATTTTAAAATTCACTCAACACAACATCTTGCTCTTGCTTCAGTTGCCTCATCTTGTTAAATTTTAGAACATTTATAGTTTTAGATCGTGGTTGTATTCCTTTGGCTGTACATGCATTCACGTTGGATTTGGTGAAGTTAGTGGTGCCACAGGAACGATTGCCACTTCGTTAAGTTTAGTTAAATTTAGTGTATTACATATGAGAGCAGAGAACATGCTTTAAAAATGTGGTCAGAAACTGACAGCTTAACCTTAAGGAAATGAAAGCAAAAAATAATTTTTTACGCACCCTACACTTTATTAGAACGGCACTTCACTACTTGTATACAAAATGATTTTGTTAAAAGATATCAAATCCCATATGTTTTTTTGGATTACATTTGAGTTAAACATGGAAAACAAACAGATTTTCAAACTGGAGTAAGGAATTTAATCTTTAAAGGGTTAAATAAACTACACAAGCAGTTTGATGACAACAATATGCTTGAATGCATATTAAAAACTTGTGGTGTTTGTACAAATATGCTTGATAAGTTTTTTATATTTTTGATCAAACGAATTGTGAAGTTTATGGGGCCCGTAACAAACAAAACAATGTTGTTAATAAAAGTAGTGTTCGTAACTGGGAGAAAATTAGATTGAAAGTACTAAAATAGATTAGCAAGTACCTTTGGGCCATCAAACATTCAGATGGCCCAATTGTGACACATTTTGAATCACTGTTTTGTCCTGACAAACTTGCACTGAGTTGCCAATAGGTTAATTTTTTCATACAGAGTTTCAGTTTGTGAAATTAATTTGGGCGTGATAATATTTTGTATGCCTTATTTATACACAAACTTTAAAGATGATTTAAAATATGTGGTTTTACACAAAAACAAAATACAAAGGAAAATATAATAAGTCGCACCTTGTGAAACTAATAGATTGTTTTTACTTATAGCAGCTTTGATTTGCTGCAGAAAACTCTCCGTGAAAAGCAATTATTTTAATTCATTTATAATTGAACCATGCCAATATTATCATATTAAAAATACAGGGCAATAATTTCCTAAATAATTTGTGTTTTATTCAAAATCAACATTGGCGCTTAAAATTTAACCACCCGATATATGTTTACTAACTATTTTAGTCTGAATTAAATTGGGATAATTTAATTTATGAAAAATAAAGTTTGTTTTAAAAAATTATTTTTTAATTAAATAAAATATTTTATTTTGAGTTCCAAGCTTATCAACATAAGATTTATCTACATATGTATCCCACTTATGATATGAGTAGCTGTACACATGTTTATATTTGTAGTCAACAGGCTTTTGTCTTATCACAGCTTTTTATTGGTCCAATCTCAATCATATTTCTTATCCCAGTTTCAAACTTAATGGTCAGTATTTCGCCCTAATAAAATTTTATAAAGCATCTTAAAGTCGCATTTGCAGCAGCATCAAATAAAGACGACATAACATGCTTTATGAGATTTATGTTCAAGAAAAAATAATATTGCACTGGTTGTTTCTCGGCTTTAAGCCATCAACATCGTCATCATCATACTTTCTGGATGTGTTTTCCATTTAGAGCCATTTAATCATACTGAGATGCCACAAGTAAAACTACTTTAGCCACAACTAAAAATAGTGAAATTGCCTTTCACCAAAGTGCATTTTCATTGCATTCTGGCAAAATTCATTCATTCTAGTAATAACGTGTTTGTGTGTATGTTTGGGTGTGCTTGTTAGTTCTACTATATTGGCTTAAAACAATAAGACCGTGGTTAAAAGTTGTGGCACAAAACAGAAAACGAGCAAAAGAACTAAAACATTTTTTCGCCTAAAGAAGTTGTCTGCAAAGTGGCATAATTTATAAAGTAGTCTATTAAAAAAACAACAACAACAACTAAAAAAAGAAATGAAAATAGGCAAAGAAGTGGAAATAGAAGGAAAAAGTGGAAGTGTTTAACAATGCGGAAATTGTTGTAAAATTTATAGCTCAAATACTTGTACTTAAAATATAAAATGAAAAAGGAGAAAAAAATACAACCGGAATGAACGAATAAGTCCATTTAACTTTTTACATCATTTAAAATGTGTATGACGTTTAACTTAAAATCATTTTTTTCCTCTCCAGCCAGTAGACGACTGACTGACAGACTGCTGGCTGACTACGGGCCATTGTTGCATTTATTGACTGTTTTAAGGAAAAAGCATTTTAAGTTTTTTCTCTTAATTCTTATTCGTGTTTGATAAGAAAAAATAAAATTTCTTCTAACTGATGGTGTTTAATTACTTTGAAATCATGGAAAAAATAATTACAAACTAATTTTAAATGCCCAGCAATATCCGCATTGTTAATTCCAAAAAAAGAATTAAACAAGGGTGAAACAAATAAAATGTTTGCGCATAGAATAGCAAGAAGAAAACCGGTAGAAATGCGGCCAAGCGCGATTGTATGATATCCTAGACATCTAAAGAGTATTGAAACATTTTTTTTTTTCGAAAGTGGAACCTGTTAAGACCCCATAGGCATCTAAGAACCTAGCAATACAAAACTTTCTTATAGGGTTAAGGGAAATTTCTTTTCTAAGAAATATGTTGCATTTACATTTTTGTGTTCGTTTGTTCAAAAAAAACTACTAAGCAAAAATGTTTCAATTGATTTTGTGAATATGTTGCATGAAAAACATGTAAACATGTTGCATATTTTACCCCACTTTAATTTAAGATATTCTTACTGCCCTTTTTTACAACTGAGGTACTTAATACTTTTTTTTTGCAATCAAGGTTTTATTTTGTTTGTCAAGATACATATCGCTCATACAGGGTGGCTTAAAATTACCGAAGGGTTTTGAGTTTATTATAACTTTTTATTTAAGAGAGTCAACTCAAAATTTTCACATTTTAACTTTTTTCTGGAAAACAATAAATAGTGGTCCCTGTAAAAATTTTAGGCCAATTTCTCTAGTATTTTGACAAAAAAAAAATACAACTGTATTTGTGATATAAAAGTACATAAAAAAAAGTTTTTTGTCTCTACTGAAAATGAAATTGAGAATATTTTTAATTTAATTATGGAAAAGTATGTCTCGCAACTGGCAGCCATTTTCTGCATCGCACATGCATACGTGCTGTTTTGACATACTTTTCTGAACTTTTCGCAAAATTACGAGTAAAATTATTTTTGTGCGATTGTAAGTTATTCGTACTTAATTCCCCAAGTATTCTTCACAAAATTTGCTGCACGTTACTAGTGGAATAATTGGAACACCTAACTAAAGTCTAGTGTTCTGTTCCAATTTGTAAAAAATGTTGGGCAATATTCCGCACAAGTTTTTTTTTATATGCGTTTTGCCAGCATTTCACGTGAAATGTTGAACAGAGTACCAGGCTTTATAATGGAACAAAATAAAAGCAAGGTTTTACACTCAACACTAATGTGTATTTAGCGTCGAGTTAAATACTGAATGATGACTTTGCGATATTCACCATTGTTGTATCGATTTTCAACATTAAATTTGCCTTGAATTCCCATAAGCGTTAGCAGCACTGATTTAAAAACATTAAAGTCAGTGCCGGTTCTTACACGTCAATTTTGACTCGTCGAGTCTTCACCTTTTAGGAGAGGGGAAAAGAGAATGCCATTTCTTTTCCCCTCTCTCCTAAAAACTCAAGACTTGACGGGTCAAACTTGACGTGTGTGAACAGGCACTCAGCTGTTGTTAAAAATTATGCGCAAAAAAAATAATTATGAAATAAAAGTGAAACAAACGAAAAACAAATAGTTTTTATCCATCACAATGTAACCATAAATAACGCAAGCACAAGAAAAATGTTGATAAAAAAATACTTGCTTGCATAAAAAAGTACTTAACGCAAATGCAAAAAACGGTATTATTACACACTCAATTATAACTGGGGGTAAGAAATGGAACAAATTTGCTATTTATTTTTGCAAGATATTTGGAAAGGAAAACGACAACTTCTCACACTTTTGCATATTTTTGGAATAGGACCAAAACCGGCGCGAATGGTGGCATACATGGAATATTATTGTCAGAAAATAAAACCCCATTAATGTCGGCATAAATCAAAATCTCAAAAAAAAAATCTCGAATGTTGGGAGCCCAGCTGATTGAATTTATCTGTACGGCAAATAGATAACTAACAGATGGTGTCGCAACGCCATCTGATTTCGACAGTTCGAACCAATTTGTTTTGATTTGCTAAAACAATCTCTATGTTGTTTCTGTTGTTTTTGTATTGTTGAAGTTCCGACACCACCTAAAGTTGAATTCGCCCTGATCAGATTTAAGGAATTTGATTTTAAAAAATCATCATTGCAGCCATATTGTTGTCCCACACTGTTCCGATTTAAATAAATAATCAATCAATGTAGTCAGGCAACATCAGCATTTAAAGGCAATTAATCTTAATTTATAATAAATTAATCATAAGAAGGTGATTATTAAAGTGAAATTAAAAGAAGTGCAAACAAAAGAAAATTAAAAGTAATTATGTATTTAAGGATTAAGCTTACTAAATTTGAAATAATTCAGAGTTTAATTGAATCAATTTAACGATTTTATTCTTAACGAAAATTCAGTTTTCCTTGAAAAAAAGTTAAACCGATTTAATTTTTAATGGAAAAAGTACAATAATTTCAATTAAGTTTTCCACACTTGAATTCATAAATGCTGTCTATTTAAGTTATACAATGTTCATATCAAGCACTGATTGTACATTTTGAACTGTATTTTATGCTGACAATTTTACTGATTGAAGCTAACTTGTTGTAAATTAATTCATTCACATTAATTGGTTGTGTTGTTGCAGTTCGCACTGATATGAAACAAAGATCAATTAAAAAAATTAAATATTTAATGGATTGTGTGTCAAAACATTCATTTTGGAAGGGACGTTCGTTTGGTGCTAGATAAAATAAGGAACTGATTTGAATTATAACCAAGAAACACTACCTTCTTATGTTAAGTGTTCCGGGGAAAAGTTGTATAGTAGTTTGGAGAAATAATAGACAAACAATTGTAACTCTTATCTAAACATAAATAACTTAAATAATGTTTGTATGGTGGCAAATATTTTACACTTGTAACCATTGATGCCATATATTTCTCATCAGCAAGTACAACAAAAGAAAAAACCCGTACAAAATTTAAGTATTTTTCTACTTACTTTTAGTACGAGTCGTACTTAAAAATTAAAGTACTTATAACAACGAAAAGTACTTAAAACAATATAAAATGGGATTTCTTTTGAAACCATTGCATTCTATATGCAGCAACATCACTTCAAAAGTAGGTAAAAACGATTTGCTGGTTTTATGTAGAACCAATAACAACACTACACGAAGATAAGCATACGTTATTTCCACGTTTTAAAAGTAAAAAAAGAAGCGAAAATTCCCAAATTCTATTTGTTAAAATTACCCAGTTAAATACATCAAATTCAACACTTATTTTTACTAAAGCATATTCCATTTTCGAATTTTTTTAGGGGCGGTATCAAGCATTCTGTACTTAACTTCAGGTAATCCACTTTAGCTTGATTAAAGAACGGATGGATTAATTTTTCTTTTTAGTATAAGAAAGTATAATTGGGCAAACCTGATCAATTGTTATCCTATACCAATTATGAGGATTGTAGAATTAAGTTCCAAGCTTAAGACTTAAAAAGTATCGGGCATTTTTTTAGCTGCGTGAGAACTTTAGAAATCGATAACTATGGTTTGGCGCATGAGAATGTTATTTTGAAGCTTCTCGACCGCGTGCAGGAGAGGGCGAAGGTTCTCATTGGTGACAGTAGGTCATTCAATTCTATTGACTCCATTGAACACCGTCGCAATGTTGGTTGTATTTACCTGTTTGATCGTTACTACAATGGGAAGGGTTCTGATGAAATTAGGGATCTGGTTCCCGAAACCCGTTCGTTTGTTCGTAATATGAATTTTTCCTCAAGAGCCCATTCATTTGTGGCCGATTGGCAGGTGAATCGTACAACGCATCCTCCTTCCCACAACCTATTTTCCTAGTTTCAACACAATGCAATGCATTCCCTGAGTGCTGGACTCTAAAAAAAAATAAATTACATCCATTAAAATTGCCTGTTTGGTGCGGCTTATACGCTCTTTGGAAATGAGCAAATTGCTGCCGTTACGTTGAATGACGAGCGCTATCAAGCCATGCTGGCTGAATTTTTGTTTCCAAAAATTAATCAGCTAAATATTAACGGTATTGTGTTCCAGCACGCTGAACAATCGATTAATTGTAAAATCAATTTGGTGATAAGTTTAATTCTAGAAGGGGTTCTGTTCACTGGCTCCCTCGTTCATACGATTTAACACCTCCGGATTACCTTTTATGGGGCTATGTTCTTTAATAGTAGTTAAGTGTGTTTGTCCATGATTGCTTGCTTAATTTGGCATTGCGGTTTCTAGTCTATTGGAAGGATGGCAGACCAAATTTTACTACAATAGAATTATTTATTTCTGTTATAGGCGAGCTGAAGTATTTTCCGAGACTTAATATGGCGCATATGATAAATTATGTAGCGAAATTTAGTAGAATTTTTGAAAAAATTAATGGCAACTGGTTTACTCCGCCGACAATTATGTAAGTTTTTCTTACAGACATGTACTTTTTTTTAGGCCGGTTTACATTTGGAGCATAACTCTTTTCCTACTGAACCGACTGTTCTTTTTGTTAGTAATTCAAAAGCGAGCGTAACAGGCAGACAGAAGGCAGGTCTTAATCACTGGGTGACAAACAATGTGTTAATTAACCGCACGCGAGTGTGAGGGCAACCAACACACCCAGGTAATAATTTGAGTACATAATCCGCAACTCTCTTAGAAATTTGATCTATCTTATTGCCGTTGCTTTTGGAAAACTGCTGGCAGAATCTGTTTATGGGGTTTCAGGATACTGATTACCGTGATTTTGGGCAGAAAACCACAACCACTAACTGATCCACGAAAGTATCATTTGAAAAGATAACCGAAGGAGGATGTAACACCAAATAGAGAAATATGCTAAATAGTTTCCCTTCAAACCCCCGGGGAGACTTTAAAACACTGATAAATCTGCCCATAATATGCTGGTGATTTGTACGAAAACCTAAAAATTCACAAAATTTTGTTACGTCCACATTTAACCTTAGCTCCACATACATAAACACAATGGTCATAAATATATGATGGAAAATCGTTTTAATATGATGAAATGAAATTTGTCACACATTTTGTTTCATTATATTTGGATCATATAGAGCTCACTGCTAAAAACTTACTAAAAGCAAGAAGATCTTTTATTATAAAGCGTGACCCAAGCAAAACATCGTGCTTAATATTTTCTATTATTATAAAAGGATCTATGACAATTATGTTTGAAACTAAATACCGGACAAGTGCTTGCAATGTTTTAGGGGGAATTACTCTATCTTTTGGTCCACATTATTAATGACTCTGAGACATAATTGAGGTTAAATGTCTTGAATGTGCCGAATAGCCATTGAATTTATCGCACAAAAGAGCCATTCTTTCATTGGCTGTGAGGCAAGTGGCACCATCCTGTTTGAACCACATATCTTCAGACAGGATTTTGGTTTTGAACGCCCATTTTCATAAAAGGCTTCAAAAATCTTAACGCATTGCTGAATTGTGTACCTTTCCATTGTAAAATTTATTAATGGTTAGGCCTTTACTTCCTTAACCTCGTAACTTTAAAAATACGGTTTTGACACTTTCATATCAAATGACTGCTTTTTTGTGTTCTTATACTGCAACAACTTATTATTTCAATACAATATACAAAGATGTAATCAGTTCTTTAATAATTCCATTTAAACTTTAACCCAAACACCGAATTATACAAAGATGAAACGTTTTTTTTTCTCTCCTGAAAAATTGTAGTTTTTTTAACATACAAGGTTGAGAAAGTGAAGCATCGATATTTGTTTGTTTTTTATTTTAATTGATGTTAATTATTTGTTGCGGGTAAATTTATTCATAAGTACATGATTGATTTTTTGATATTGATTTCTTAAGTACCCAAGTACTTCACACTTTTACAACTCTAAAAAATTAACATAACAAAGAAATTTATTGTTAAGGGAAAGCAACCAGTGAAATGCGCTTAGAAACTAGCTTTCCCTCAACCATAAATTTTAGTGTTTTTATCAAATATGAAAATTGGGAATTTAGCACGTCATACGGAAATCTTATTAATAATACTTTTTGTATTCCCGAAAATAACTTTGATAACAAAATAAAAAGTTTCAAATGTTAGTATTTAGCCAAATAAATGGTTCACAAACAAGTTAAATAAATTAATATTTATTAATTTTTTGTTTAATTTTTCTTTTTAACTTTTCTTTCATTTGGCAATTTTTTCACAACTTGTACGCATTGTACTTGTTACTTTTGTTTGTTTACCTTTTGAAACATATGTTTTTTTTTTTTTTGTTTAACTAAATTTTACTGCAAAAATTTCTGCAGTAAAAACTTGTAAATACCTACTCAGACAAGAGCTGTCACTTTTCACTCTCAATTTGTGTTCTCATTTACTGTATTTTGTGTACGCGAACAATATTTAGTAAAATGCGGTAAAGTTCAGTAAAAAAAATAAACACTTTTGTGTTCTCGAACGCAGCTATTTTGAATTTTTTATTTAATTTGTAACAAATCGAAATTATCATCGGAGATCACATAGAAAATATATATTTATATTAAAGGATAATAAATCTTGCAGTTGAAGACTTTGGAAGATGAATTTTGTAAACAATTTTGTTTAGACGGCAGATTTATTATGCATTAAAAATGGGTAAAATATGTCCATTATTTCACCAAGGACCACAAAAATGTTTCTTCGGAAAAGGTGATGTATAGACATTTCCATAGAAAAGTTTACTTTTTGTCACATTCAAACTTCAACTTTTTACCGTCAATTATTGAGCTTTTAAAAGAAAAGGGAAAAGAGAATGCCACTTCTTTTCCTCTAGCTCTTAAAACTCAAGAATTGACGGCATAACCTTGAAGAATGTGAACCAGCACTTTTTGTTCTTATCGCACCATGGTGAAGGGTATATAAGATTCTGCATAGCCGAAAAAAGCACTCTAACTTGTTAATAATGAGAACAATGCATGGAATGAATTGCCTCGAAAATACAAAAATCCATTTACTTTTACAATGTTTTAATAGTATTTTACAGGCTTTCAATTGATTTTGCCTGTTTAAATACATATTCTACTATCATTTTACCCGCTACTTCGTTAGTGTCTCCTTTTCCTTCGTGGACATATATGCCAAAATTTATTAAAAAAATACCAGTTGTAGAACCAAAAAGCTTTTTTTTGGGTACTATTTAATTTGTTGGGTACTATTTTTCCCCCCCATAAAGTATTAAAAATTTCAGTATTGTTGTGGCAGCCCATAATTAAGTACGAATATGTCAATGAATGAAGAAAAATGTTTTGTAAAAAAGTACCAAAAATAGTTACGATTTTCACCCCTTAAATGTTCGAATTTCGGAAAATGTACCAATTTAGTATTCGTATTTTTTTGATAAGTTTCGAATGCGGTATTAACCTTGTGTCTATGTTTATTGGTTCAAAAGATGGATGGGGTGTCAAAAAAGTACCAATATTCAGGTTTTACCCGTTTACTCCCTAATAGGGCCGAATTTCCAAAAAGTACCAGACTCCTGTCCGCTTATTTTTCCAAAGAACAACGATAAGTATTAATTTTTTTTGTACCTCTTTTAGTATTGGAGATATAAGTTTACCAAATGTTCCCGTTTTTACTCTTTCTTAGCCCCTAAATATTCGAAAATCAAAAAATCCCGTCTTAGCGGATCGATTTAAAAAGTGACCAACCTCTGGTCCAAATTCCAAGTTTTTAGCTTCAGGCGTTTAGGCTGTGCGATGATGAATCAGTCAGTAACGTTACAATTTTATATATTTATATAGATATACAATTGGGTTATTCACTAGGTGTGTTATCATGTTATATTGTCATAATGTTCTAACATTTTACAATGGTTTAAAAAAATTGTTGTTGCTTTGAAAGTCTGGGTTCACACTATGAAAGTTTTCTTTCAGAAAGTCTGAGTTTATGGGTGAGAGAGGAGAAAAGAAAAGCATGTTCTCTTCCCCTCTCACCAATAAACTCAGACTTTCTGAAATAAAACTTTCATAGTGTGATCCCAGACTAAACAAAAATTGTCTTAAATTAATAGAACTTTGCTTGGTATGTTTATTGTGGTGTCGTAATTAATCAGAAGAGACCTGCGCTGAGCGGCTGAGCCGAACCGTATTAGTTCTTGTAGCCGTCGCCGCTGCGGCTAGCAATTTTTGCAACAAAAAACTTGCGGCGTCAAATTAGATCGGCTTAGGACTCTAATGTTTGGTAAGCAAACAAAATAAAAATTATTTGTGGTTTGCGTCTGAAAAATGGAAAATAGTCATGGAAAATTCATGGATTAGATTTAAAAAATATTTTTATTTTTGGTAAATATTTTTTTTTATATTTGTTATAAATCAGCTGACTTAAATTCAAAATAGCACACTAAATTATGAGGGGTTGTTCACAACAGTCGTATATTTTCATGTTATTATTTTAACGGCCATTTTCACCAAGTTCGGTTAAAACTAACTTGCAATTAAAGTTCCGGTTACCGATATGTTTTGACAGCTATAACCGATAGTTAATTATAACCGAACTTGGTGAAAATGGCCGTAAGACTTATGACTTTATGACACCTTGTGAATACCCTAATATCTCGTTTAAATTATAACAATAATAATTGTGCATGTTGGTTTAATGAATTTTTGCCAGAAAGTTTAAACTAATTAAGAATTTAATTACTTATACAAGAAGAAGAATACATTTTGTGCAACAATATCATATTAAATGCATAAAATTTTTTTAACTATTTAAAATTAAATTTCTACAGCCTCATGTTAAAGTCAACACACACTTCTTTATTTGTATATCAAATAAATAAAACAAAATCAGTATTGATTAAATTCGAAATGGGTGTCCTGTAATTACAGAAGCACACATGCCAATGAAAATGCGTTTTCTTAAACGCTTTTTTGGCTTGTTTCATTGTGACGTCCAAGGTTAAATATTTCACAGAGGTCTTGCAGTAACGGAAAAGCATTATCAGTGCCATTGGGTACATACACAAATTAAATTTTCTGTTCACACTTAATCATAATCCAATTTTGCAAATCATAAGACTAGTCCAAACACTCGTGTAAAGTGTAGCCCACAAGGGACTAGGACTAGTCCAAAAGTAACCCAAACGTATGGAAAGACTTGGTCTATTTAACATTACGATGTCCTAGGGCAGGACCATATAACCCAGCTTTGGACTACAAAGCAGTAGTTTTAAAACTACTCCATTGTATACACAAGAGGATTAGTTTTAACTTCGTTTAAAAACGAAAACATGTCGTTAAAAAAGGAAGACGTCGTTTCACTACAAACAATTTTTAACAATGACATGGTCCATGTATGCATTACATCGGACTAGTTCATTGAGTAGTCCATTTAATCAAAATGGATCAGGTGGTCCAATAATATTTGCAGGGAATCAACACAACCAAGAAACAAAATTTTTTTTATTGAAAATTTAAATTTGGATGATTTTGCTAATTATATTGCAACTTCCTTATATTTTGAAACATAAAATTGTCTTTAAGACATGGGATTAAAAATTAAAAAAAAAATTTTTTACTTAACGGAAGGACTGAAAATGTTAAATTTTGAAAAAACGTAGAAAAAATAATTTTTACCAATCTTAACGCATGTGAATTTTCGTCCGATAAACGTAAAGTATAGATATCGGCTAAAGGAGAAAAAAGTTATCTTTGTAACAGTGTAAGTTTAAAAAAATCAGTTCTCAAGTTAACTGCTAAAAATCTGTCTTTTCGCGTGTACCTCGAAAACGCTTCTTGAGAAAACTAAATGAATGTCATATTCGTGTTCAGCAGCATCGATCTATCTTAGAAAATATTTCATTTTTGAGGTTATGGCAAGAAGTTAAAAATTTGTGAACCGGTAATATGTCTCATTTAGCCAAAATAGCATTTTTCAGATCCTTAGGTCTGTCATATTGCTTTGAATATGTATATATTTTTACAGGATGTATTCTTTCTAAATCCTCGCTGGGATTGAGGTCTAGCGACTTTGTTTGACGAGAGTAAAATAACGCCTTAGTCTTCTTCGCCACATGGATCCGTGCATTATCCTAGTGGAAAATCAATTTATCGCCATCGAAATCACCAGCACAATCAAGAAGATTGCTTTGTAACAAATACATTTTTTTCTGCATTCATTTCTCCTGGCACGACGCTTATTTTGATGAAACTTCTGCCCGTACCATGCGTGATCCTCCGCCTTGAGTATGTCTGACCCGTCCAAAAAGCATTGAATCATTTTCTTTGCATTCTCTCCTTCTTTCAATAACAAACTTACAAAAACTGCTTGTACATGAAACCAATTAAACTTTTTCATTCGTCTGTCTTGTCTTTCTCCTTTCAACAACAAACTCAAAAGGTTTGCAGCAAATGTTTCATTATATGGATTGCGACTTACATGCAGTGTACAACTGACATAAAATGCTAACATAAAATGTTAGCGTTAAGTTTAGACTCATCATGTTAGAAGTTTTCTTATGTTATAACACGGTTGTTAATGCAAATGTTTTAACATCACGTTTATAACTTCAAGTTATAACAGCAAGTTATGTTAGTTGTAGACGGGCAGTTATTAATCATTATCTCGGATTAATGTGCTGATATATTGACTTGACCAGGGTTGTAAGATTTTTTTGAGTTCCATCGCCAAGCCGGATTTCAGAAATCGCCAAACGTCAAATTTGTTCAGTTTTCGTAAATTTATTTTTTTAATTAAATTTTGCTTACAAAAAAAGCTAGTTTAATATTTCAGTCAAAAAATACAAAAAAGTCGCCGAAAGTAAATTAGTCTGTTTTTGCTATTTTGTCTTGGTTTTTTGTTTTTAAAATGGAGATCATATTGTCAGTTAAAAAAACTAAAATTTAGTATATGAGTCTATAAGATCGTACACTTCAGCCTTATCGATTTCATTACTGGTGTTTTGACCTGCATAATACTATTAGAATAGTGACTGAATATAAAATTAACTTAAAATGATAACATCACAAAAATCATGTACAAAAAAGTTCCCATATTTTTTTCAAATTAGTAATGATAACAGAAAATGACAAACTGTCAAAAAAAAAATCACTGAAATAATATAAATGGGAAAAATAGCCAAGAAAATCGCCAGTTATACCAAAAATCACTAAAAAAAAAGTCGCCAAATGGAAAATCCCACCGCCAAACACGTTTCAAAATCACCACGTTTGGCAAGAAATCGAAATATCTGACAGGCCTTGACTTGACTGCCGTCAGAAGAGAACTAAATAATTTTTTTATGAGATTCGCGACTATTTTAATGAAAAACAACGGTATGTACTTCGAATGCGGTGTAGAAATAAACTTAACAAGCAACAACAAATATTAAAGTAGTCGAGAGAGAACGTGCATACCAATAACTACTACTGCATCGTTCGTAGACTTAAGACACAGAGAAAAGCTATTTTACACACACAATTATTTAACTAAGAATAAACTCACTAATGCTACAGACTTTTAAAGAATCCTACAAAACTTGTATGCATACTTTTCAAACCGTCTGTAGTTGCATTGATTAAAAGTTTCGTATTAAACATTTTAGCTTAAAACACAAATGATTGCACATTAGGGGAGAGCCTTAGCTTTATGACAGCTTGTTTGTCGAATTTTTTTACTCTTTTACGCGGCATTTCGTGAATATTAATTAAAAAATTACCTTGAAAAGCTCGCTTAAAATGCATGAAAAACAGTTGCTTAAAAAGTTTTAATTGTTTTTTCTCTTACAACTTTTTCTAAATTTTAACTTTACAGAAAAATTTGTGAACTTCATATTAAAAAACCCACTGTAACAAATTTTTTTTAATATGCTTATAGGCAGGTATGTAATACACTGAACCAAAAAGTGTTCATAATATTAACGCAGAACGATTATTAAAATAGTTTTCGTTTGCTCATGATTTAATCGTTAATATAATAAAAAATAACATGTTGCACCTACTGAAATTTAAGTACTGTTCATTGACACAATGAACATGCAATTATTAAATATTTCATATAAAATGTACGTTGAGGAAAATAAAATGTTCTTTGAGGTAACGAAACATTTATTAAGTCTTGTTAGCACAAATGCCCATTTATTTAATAAACTCGAACGATAACATTAATGAAGTGTTCGTTGGCCTGTTATACCGAACTCGTACTCGTATGTTAAAATTTATGTAGGGTTCGTCAGTTTACGAAACTTTAATAAAATGTTATCCCCACGCATATTATTTACATTTGATTTGTCGGCTCAACGAACTCGTACGTCGAAGTCAAAAAAGTTTCAAGGGGGTAACGTAACGTTTGTTAAATTTGTTCTTAAAACCGTGTTAGTTTATCATTTTTGGCATTTCCTGTTATTATTCTATTCGAACTGGTTTTTCTTAAAAATTTATTTAAGCAAATACAAAAATGCAATGTGCCTTATCCCCAACCGATGTTCCTGAAAATTTAATCAGTGTAATTTTTGTTATGATTATCCAACAAACGGGTGGAACTAGAATAAAACGAACTTTTTATGTTAAGGGCACCCTAATGTACATATCTATATGTATCCTTTTTAAGCAATGCACATGCATATTTATCATCTGAATTTTGTTAAAAATTATTAATCGCAATTAAACACGAAACCAATAATTTACAAATTTTGTAATTGTTAAATGCCCAGACACACATTCATATAAATTCTGCTGCCGGCAGTTGCTGTGTAAAACTTTAATTAGTCAAATGTCTTAAATTACAAAATTGTTTATACAAACACTCGCTAATGTTCATATGTATTTAATTAAGATCTAAATACGTAATTACAAATATTTTGCCAATGAAAATAAAATTGAAAATTAGTGCAGATGAACTAAGTTACTGAGTTGTTATGTAATTATCTGCACAAAAGGAATATAAAATATGTATTTTCTTCTCGGCAAATCGGTAGAGAAATAAACATACTCGAACATATTTTATTAGATCAGATACTATTTTGAAAGGTTATGAACTAATTTTAACGAGGGAATGTTAAGAGCATATAATTGTCCCAAGGACTCAAGGCGTGGCCAGACATTTATAGAGGAGAAACTCTCCCTGTTTGCCGAAATACTGCTATGAGATATAATTATTGTAACACACCTTCCTGACTAGCAAGCTCTATGTTTACAGAACAAATAATTTCTTGTGGATGGTGAAGACTGCTGCTTCGATGTTTTGTTCTTGTTCAAACAGCGTTGTTCATAGATTTGATCGTACAACGATGCCTAATATCAATGCCAAGACGAAATCATACCAGGTGACCTTTGCTTGCTACGTAAGCAAAAGCTGATAACTAAACTTTGGTTGAATTTAGAATAGGGCTGTCAGAAGTCTGAAGCAGCCTACCAGGACACATTATAAACGAAAGTACATACAACAAACAATTTTTTTTGATACATGTACAATGTACATACATTGTACATATCAACCATATATTTCAGATTTAAATCCAACATTTAAACGATAAATAAAAAACTTAACGTGAAACAAAAATAAAAGATCCATTTAAACTTTTACTTAACTTTATTGAAATCGATTAGTTGAATTACAGTAGGGTTGCCATTTTTGAAATTGGAAAAATCAGTTCATCGTAAGAAAAATACCAGTACATTCGGAAAAAACCAGTACACAAATTTTGACCCAAAATTTTATTGAATTCATAAGTTTTAAACGATTATTAAAAAAAAAGAAAATTATACATTAAAAATAATTAATTTTTCCATTTTTTAAAGCAAGAACTTAACAAAATACATACAACCAAAACTTCACGTTACAATATTAAAAATAGATAGAAGTAATGTCATTGATCGGCACATTTGTTGTAAATGCACAAACAATTTTAAATTCATACAAATTATTGTCAATATAATGAGGGTATTCACGAGTTCTCCAATCTAGCCATATTGCCATAGGCTATACAATTAAACCCCTTAAATTTTTTGTTTTCGAATTACAAACGAAAAAATGCCTTAAAATAAAATAGTTCGGAGAAAAAAATTTATTATTTTACTTATGAAAATTTGACTGGATGGGAGACCATGTGAATACCCTAAATAATTTGGTTGCCACTTTAGAACACCTTGTTCTTCCGCAACTAAAATTGGAAGCAACTTTGGAATCAGGAAAGATTTCTTTGAAAAGTTTGCTGCTACAATCAGCTGAAGCGCAGCTGTGGCCATGAATGAACTGAAGATACTGTTTTTTGATGACTCCCTGATATATTTCGCTTACATATACTAATAATTTTTCACTAACATTCACACAATTTTTGTACTTTTAGCCAATCGGCTGTTTCTACGATTTTTCGTTGCCCTGCAAATAATATTGGACCGCCTGATCCATTTTGATTAAATGGACTACTCCATGGACTGGTCCGATGTAATGCAAGCAAGGACCATGTCATTGTGAAAAATTGTTGGTAGTGAGAAAATGTGTCTCGTTTTTTAACGACATGTTTTCGCTTCTAAACGAAGTTAAAACTAGTCCTCTTGTGTATACAATGAAGAAGTTTTAAGACTACTCCTTTGTAATCCAAAGCTGGGTTATATGGCCCTGCCTTAGAACATCGTAATGTTAAATAGACCATGTTTTTCCATACGTTTGGGTTACTTTGGGACTAGTCCTAGTCCTTTGTGGGCTACATTTTACACGCGTGTTTGGACTAGTACTAATATTTGCAGGGTGATAATACGTATACTCTACTTGCAAGAAAGTTCTTTCATGTGTAAACCCCGGGTTATGACTACCTGTTTGCATGTGCCGTTTAATATCTGTTGGACGTTGGAAAACAAAACAAACAATTTACGTTCTTTTCGTTTTATTTGAATCACAGAATACAACCAAGAAGTGTTCACGTTGGCAGTTGTTCAAAACGAAGACAGGCGAAGCAAACAATCCTGCGAGTTGTTTTATACTGTTCGCTTTTTTGCAAAAGCATTTTCTTTTGAATAGCACTAGTGGCACTTCTATTTATTTAAATACAAAGCATATGGTAAGTTAAGAGTAAAGCCTGAATTTTAACTGGGTGATTCATAACAAATCAAAAGTAATAAGGGAAGTAAACTAATTTTAAACAAGTAAGATTATTTGGAGGCAAAATTTAAAAAAAAACAGTACTTACGCGTACTGATTTGGGTGTTATGCATAAACCAGTACATTGAATAAAAACCAGTACGTGTACTGGTAAAATCAGTACGAATGGCAACCCTAAATTACAGCGATAAACTAGAAAGCTTAACCTCCTGTTCATAATAAACATCAGCAAAACCCCAATTGTTGTCTACATTGATCTTTATCAAAAAACCAGGGTTATATGTTGGACTGGACGAGGAAACCAGGACTTTTAGTTTAAAACCAGTACAAATCCTAGAAAACCAGGACGTATGTTAGCCCTAATTTGGAACAATTAATTGTTTTTTTAAGAGACACGGTTATTTACTCACCTTTAAAACAAAATGACGCGAAAACTTATTTTTAATCAAGTAGAAGAAACAAACGAAAATAATTTTTGATAAGCAAACTGGATAAAAGCGAAGAACAAGAAAGAATCACATGAGCTGTCAAGTTCACTTGCCATGAATTCGCCTTGGGCCGGCAGAAGAACAGTACAAACATTTTTCAATGTTCGCTGTAAGTGGTTCTGTTGAATGTAAATTGCACAAATTTGTATTTACTTTTTAATGAAACATTGGGAGCAAACCCCTTAAGTGACCCATCCATTATACAATATAATTATCGCAAAGTTAGTTCGATTTTCCCTTTATTATGTAATAAGTGACTCAATAAGAGGTCAACTTTCATGTAATAAAATGTTACCCGTCACCTATAAGCAAAACAAAAACAACATTGTACGGTGAAAATCGAGCTTCCCGATTTTGACTTGTAGTTTTTTCCCACACTTTTGTCAGGTTTTTTTTTGGATATTTTGGCCTATAACAGTCAAACCATTGAGATTTTCGATCCAATAATAATCCAAAAAAATTGTAGCCAAGACAAGAGTTAAGAACTCTCTAGTACATCGCAAAAGCGTGAAAATATTGATAATTTAATTTGCGCTATGAACAACTGAATATGGAAAATTATCAATATTTTCACGAAAAACTCCCTGAAGGATATTTTTGATTTAATGCGAAAACATATTAAAAATCGGTCATATGTAGTATGAATTTTGACTTTGATTTAACTACTTTTTTTGTTGAATATCTAGAAATATTTAATTGTAAAATATGTCTTATTGAGTGCTATTTTGCAAAGTGTAATTTTGATAAATATTTTCATTGAATCAAATAAAAAGTTTTTTGAATTAAAATTTTATTTTTAACAAGCAATGTTGTTAACACGTTGACTGCCAACTACTAGATAATTTGTAGATTACGTTCCTTTCTAGAACGCCAACTTCGAGTCAGTGCTAGTATCGATAAATGGTTTCTGAGAAAACAAAAAAAAGGGTAAATGTTGGCTTGCGTGAACAGAACATTTATTAAAAACGTGCCTTTTCTTATCCATATTGGGTTCTTGATAATTATAACAATAATAATGAATAAGAATAAGAAAGACGTGCGAATTAACTCGTAGTTGGCTTTTGCGTAGCAATTTCTGTTACAGAAGCCAACTACGAGAAAATTCGTAGTTCATTTTTCTCCTAAAAAACATTATTTTGGCACTAGAAATAGAGTTTTTAATAATAAAATGTGATTAAATCAGATTGTAATTTTTGGCCAGTTTTATGAAAATTGCCGTGGCAGTCAACGTGTTAAACATTTTCTTGCGATATTTTTTCTGTGTTGCAAGTGTATTGGCTACTTTGAATTCTTAAATCTGTGGACTGTACACACTCTTTTATTTATTCAGATAAATAACTAGCAAGATATGACAATCAAAGTCGACAGTTTATGATAAATATTATTTCTTCAACAAATTGTTGAACAATTATTTCTCAATATGTGCTCATAAATGTTATTGCGGACTACACATGGACATAAGATGTTGGCAATAAAATTTGACAGCTGAGTACATAAATATGTACATACTTCAAAGTTTATTGCTCGTGGGGATCTCCACGTTGCTTTATACGTTTGCGTTGGAAAACAAATACTCAAATAAAGCTGGTATTTGACTGTAATGGAAACTGGAAAAATTACAATAAGTCAATGTACAAAAAGAAAAACTTGGCTGTATAAAACTAATGAAAAAATAGAACTCAAAGTAAAATTACACACAGACTACAAACGGGCTATACATGCCAGTGGAAATTACACACAATATGGGAAATAAGCCAGAGACTGGCAACACAGAAATTGACACGACACGAAATAGGTACATTTTAATTTCCGTATTGGCTCTTAAAAAGAAACATAAACTAGACATTATTGCCAACAATTTATCTCTATACAAACTCTATTCAGATACATATGTTTGAATACATAGTCACACATAAACCCAACAAACACAGGTCAAACATTCACTAATCATCATGATTATTTATAAAAATTTTTAAATATTGTTGCGAACAAAGTGTCTGTCTGCCATCATTTTAACTCGGTAAAACATTTTTAGATTTAATTTAATTGACTGCAAATTTGAAATCAAATCTCGCTATTCGTTGGGTAGCTTTAATAAATGCATTTATGCATGTATTCAATTTAACACTTACAAATACAATAACAAGCATGCATTTATGTTTGCATATGTATTCGATTTCGCAACGGTCAATTTAATAAATATCGTCCGTGATATACATATATACATATATGTATACCTGTATAGTTTGTATCTCAATTTAAACTTTAAAATACCACAAATTGTGGTTGAATTGTAGACAGCTTTTCAAGTTGCAGCCCCTTAAAGGCATGCATGACCTTTTAGTATTACATAGTTTTCAATGTGTGTGTACGAGTATGTGTTTGGCTTTGCAAGATAAATCTTCCCAGCGGGAAAAAGAAGGAGTACGAAGGCCTTCTAGAAGGCCTCTGTACCCCTTCTTTTGGATGTACAAGGCCTTCTTGCTCCATTCCATACTCATATCTTTTTTACACGCGTTGTCATTGCAGAGAAGGCCTTCCGCTTTCCTTTCTTTCGCCAGAGCTTCTTAAAGGCATTCAAATATATGGCTCTTAGAAGGCTTTCCAGAGAAGGACTGTTAAAAGGCTTTAGAATAAAGGTTATCTTGAAGGGTTTTTAAGAAAGGTTTGTTAAAAGGCCTTTTAATTAATGCCTTTCGGACCATCCTTGTAAAAAGTGCATCAGTTATAATGAAAATTGGCTGACCATTTTCATTCGCATTGCATCGAAAAAAACATCGATGTTTTTTTACAGTGTCCATCCCTACACAGAACCTTCTTCTTCAATGAACAAAACACAACTAAAATGATTTACATTTTAGTTTTCATTTGGTATTTTAATATGTATGTAAATTTATTTTTATAACGAGATCCGAATTTAAATCAAAAAATTTTTAATCAGGCCTTCAAAAAGGCCTGAAGTAAGAAGGTCTTCTAAGTTTTACCGCTGGGTTTTCGAATAAACGAGAGCACTTACGTAGGAATACATACATATATGAATTAGGCTGAAAGTGTGTGAGAGTGTTGAATTGATTTTGAAGATGGTATTAAGAGATGCTTATTGTCGAAATCAGTTAAATATGATGCTTTTATGTTTTCGAGTTGGATAATTTACTGTCATTTTAAAGATATTAATTAGAATTATATTGTGAAGTTTGTAAATGCATAAGTAAAGGGATGCTTTTGGTTTCCTTTGTAGCTTTTGTGATTATGAAATTTTAAGACTTATACTATTAAGGCTTAGTTAGCCGGGAGTAACAGTAACGTTGCAAATCAGCTGATTAATTTTGTTGTATGTAAAGCAATTAGAACGATTACAGTTAGCAGTAAGATGTTACGTCTCAATCTGTAAGAAATAGATTGGTCTTACTTTTTTACGGTAAGATTACTTTACTGTTACTCCCGGCTAACTGAGCCTTTAGTTTAAACTTATAACTAGTATACGACAAATTTCCTTATAAAACAACCAAAAAATTGATTTATTATTTAAATGTCGTGAGTGGCTTTTTTATAAGAGTTCAAATTTCAAACTCAATTTATCGAAACTTTCGGAATCCATATACGACAATTAAATTGTCAGCCGACGATAATAAACGAGACGAAAGATTTTGCGTTGAACTTGGTTTGTGTTTTGTTATTTTTGTATTGATCACGCTATTTGTGTTGATTGTTGTGGCCTCTTTTTACATATTGTTACTTCACTACCAAAAAAGCTATCTGTCTGTTTCTTCGAAAGCTGCAACTGATTTGGAACTTTTTCACATGTCACTTTTTACATATTTATTTAGTTATCTGTGGTGTAAAGCTGGTCGTTACATCCAATAATAATAAATAAGCGAAACTTTTATGTTTCTGCCTTACACACCTGCTTTGTTGGAAGCTCCATTTTTAATGGGTTAATTACAGTATGCTAATTTTGGTCGGCTTAAGAAATTGCACTGCATTTATTTATTTTAAGAAATTCAGCAATCCTACAGACCAGATGAAAAGCAAAGACTTCTGGATCCCTGTAGCGTTTTTCAGGCGGATATACTTGTGATCAAGGAAGCTGTACTGAGACTATTTTCTGTGTCGGATATATTTACACTGATAGTCATGCTGCCGGTTTGGCCTTGGATTCCTTCTCACTGAGAAAGAGAACAGCACTTAACTGCCGCTCATTTTTAAACGAGATGGCAGGGCGAGATGTACGGGGATACACTGCGGAACATTAAGGCACTAACTTACGGGTTACTCTGGATTTGGAAGGCGTTGGGTTGCCTCTGCTCTCCTGCAATTCGAAATTCGGCCATCTTCTATCAATGTCACTTATTACAGATGTGCCACGAACACTGGATACATTATTGCCAGGCTATTGTGGCCGCAAACTATGTCTCTACTATTAATGCCCAAAAGAGACGAACCACTTTAAGTATCTGTTATCATGGAACACTGCGATGGCGAAATGAGAAGAAGGACGTAGACCGCCTTCTTAAAGGCGGCTTTAGCCGACCGTAAATGTAATGAAATGCAATGTAACGTACCGTAACGTGCTGTCAGCTCGTTCGTGCACTTACAGAACATGTAAGAACGTGTCAGCTGTTTTTAAAAACATCAACAAAAAAGCATTAGTATACCCCTGCAAATATTATTGGACCACCTGATCCATTTTGCTTAAATGGACTACTCCATGGACTGGCCCGATGTAATGCAAGCATGGACCATGTCACTGTTAAAAAGTAGTTGTAGTGAGGCGACATGTCTTCGTTTTTTAACGACATGTTTTCGGCTTTAAACGAAGTTACAACTAACCCTCTTGTGTATACAATGGTGTAGTTTTAAAACAAAGATAGGCAAACACATACATGTGTATTTTATAATAATGTTAGTGTTAAATGACTCTCCCGCTCTCATTGTTCTGCAGCGTTGCCATAATCCCTTTTTTTCGAAAATATTGCATATTAAACACACGTACGGAAAAAACAATTCAGTTGCTTCAAAAGATATATTCAATGTTTGGATCAACCTTTATATGTGAAACTTCATTTTCTTTATTGAGGCTTATAAAAATAAACACCAAAATCGTCTCACAGATTAACATCTCGAAGACCTCATGCGTATAAAATGTTGTCCCTACTACAAGTTTGACATAGAACAAAAGTCTTGAATAAGTTAAGTTCTTCATTTCTGTTACCATTCTGTGTTTCAATGTTACATAATAATGGATTATAAAGAAGTTCGAGCAAGCATTTAAAAGTCAAAAATGTCGTAAGAAATTTAAAGAAAAAATTGTCATGTAAAACAGCACAATTTTTAAAAAGACTAATTGTTTAAACAAAACTTTTTTTTAAAAGAAAAAAAAAACAATTTACAAAAAAAACTTATTTTTTTAACAAATAATAATAAACAAAAATTTAAAACTACTCCTTTGTAGTCCAAAGCTGGGTTATATGGTCCTGCCCTAGGATAGCGTAATGTTTCCATACGTTTGGGTTACTTTTGGACTAGTCCTATTCCCTTGTGAGCAGGCGCGTATCCAGCTTGAGTCTTAGGGGGGGGGGGTATTATTTTTGATACAAAGAAGTAAAACATTTGTTTTTAAAAGTTTATTAAAATGAATATGTGTATATTAATATGTATGTGTATATTATATTAAAAAAACACAACAATAAGGTTAAATGAAATATATGATCAGTTCAATATAAATAAATTTTTTAAGTACAGTCTTTCTTCTGTCATTGTTGATCTGAGCCATGTTTTTATTAGACGACGGGTAGGAAATGACCTCTCTCTCGTAGCTTTACTGACGAGTAGGGCAAGTTTTGTATGGCATATGCCATTTTTGCCATTTCTTCAATAATTTTTTTAAAAAGCAATTTTTGGTCCAGCTTGCCAAAGAATACCTTTTTGCAACCTAGAAAAAAATTTTTAAATAAGCTTAGCGAATATGAGGCAGAATCTATTCGAAATGCTAACTGAATAATGCAAAAATCGGACGTAAAATGTACTTTCAATGCATCTTCTCAAGCCTCTTGAAGTTACAAACGAAAGGGATTTCTATGAATGAAAGCTTTGGCCTAATTGACAGTGCTAAGGAAAATAATACAAGCTGTCAGTAAAAAAGATTTTGTTGAAAAGTTTAAAAAACGTTTTAGATAGTAATACGTGTGGTAAATTATTTAATACTCAATACAATTTTGTTTAAATGAAAGTGAGACTGATGAATTTATTGACAACCTTTCTCCATCTGAACTTTTTGCGTTTAAATATGCTCCAGTTACATCTTGCGATGTTGAAGGAGTGTTTTTCATTTATAAAACTGTTTTATGTGATAACAGGAGATTATCAGGGGTGTTCTAGAAATCGAAGACGCAAAACGCAAGAATTTGAAACGTCGTTTTTTAATAAGATTTCCTGATAAAAAATTTTATGAAAAATATTATAAAAATATTTCTTTATTAAACAGAATTTTATAACAAAAATTAGATTAAAAGTGTATTAAAAACAACTTCCAAATTCTTGCGTTTTGCCCCCCAGTATTTTTTTTTTGACAATTTGAAGAAACATACTATTGTCCTTACAATAAAAACTTAATAAAATAAATGTTTCTTAAATAACATGTTTATTTTTTGCCATTTTTATACTTTTTCGTGCCATTTTGCCAGCCATTTTTCGTGCCATTTTAAACTTGCCCTGCTGACGAGCATTGAAACGAAAATTTGAAATATTTTTCTAAGATTTCGGTAGACATCTTCATCACAGTTTATTAAAGCATATACAACCTTATCTGATAGATTTTCAGATATTTTCCATGTTTGTTGCAAATGCAACAGTTCAGACTCAAGTTTAGATGTTAGTAGGTGTTTATCTATCTCTTTTATCAAACATAATCAGTTCATCAGCGAGTTGTGATTTTAAAAGTTTTGTATCTGTATTTGACTTGATTACACTTTGAGGTAGAAGTTTAGGTTTGTTCAATACATTTAGGAGATCTATTGGGAAACGTGTTTTGAGATCTTCTAAAATGAATTCAATAAGAGGAATGTAACCTACAACTCGGTAGTAATCTTCAACATTTTGAATGTGATTGGAACCTCGATTTGATCGTAGATAACTTAAACTTTTTAAAAAATCGCTTTAAATAGTTCTTCGGCTTTATTTCTTTTCTCTTCAAGACACATGATTTAAGTTTTGATAAGGCTTGATCCTTTTTGAAGATCTATATCGTGCTATTGTAAAATGATACTAAGCGGCTGTAAATGAATTCAAAAGCACTAAGCGAGTTCCTTAATATAAGGCTTTTGATGAAGTATCTCTACCTTTCCACTCAGATATTTTTTCCAAAGCTTCTACTATGATGCGCACTTGTTGCAAAGTGTAAAATTGAGTCGTGACGTTCCAGCCATCTTGTCTCGCATAATGTAAAAAGTTTGGCTCCCAAATACTTTGCTAAAACTGCGTTTCGCTTGGGATGATTATATTTAAAAAAATTTGTCGTTTCTTTAACAAATGATACAACTTATTGTATTAATGGCACTTAGTTGCTTTTTAAAATTGAGTTGTTTGATTTATGGGAATAGCAAGGCGTTTGTTTTGCATTTGTCCAGAATTTTATAACAGCTCCATTTTCTGCTGACATCAGAGGACACCCATCTGTTCCATTTCCTACACAATTTTTTTAGGTCAAGACTAAAATTTGTCAAAGCTTTTAGAACTATTGATGATAGTGCCTTCGCATCAATTGACACATCAACGTCATTATCAATATCCTTTGAAGCCTCATCAAATGCGTTTACAACAAAGCCAATAAATGCTTTCCTAACAACTTTTTGTTGTATGTTGAAATATCTTTAAGATAAGGAAATCTGGGTTTTCCCCGACAAATCTGTGTTTTCGTCAAAAATTACGAATAGAATTTTGATTCATATAACAAATAAATTTTGCATATACTAAGGCTTATTAATAATTCAACCGCACGCATTTTCAAGTCAAACGTTTATTCTTTGGATATAGATGGCACCTGCTGGGAGTGAATGTAGAATAATAAGTATTTGAATACAGTAATCTAGATTTTTCATTGGAAATATCTAATAAATATCTATTAGAATTAAGATTTGGATACTTATTGAAAAAAAAACAAATAAAAACCTTGCTGGGATTTCCTAAAATTTTGTGCATATAAAAAAATATTATTATTGGGAATTCTTGAATTATCGATATAAAACAAACATATTTTGAATCCGCGCCTGAATCGTAATGTCTGGTTCATTAAGACCAACGCGAGTAACATACATATTTTAATTCTCTATGAAATTCGTATCAAACTAATCATCCAAAATAACGTTTGACCATTTGAGTTGCAAACTACAGTTGTGTAATACTTATAACAAAATTTGTTAAGAAAATAAAAATACATATGTACTTGCTACCATTTTCCAAATGAAACTGTCAAACAATTAACCAATTTTAACCATTTCTAATGGTAAATTGCACTAATTTGTAAACCATTTCTATCTTTCCCACTAATATTCACAGATTTAAATAACGACTGGCAGTTTGTTTCTTGTCAAATCGTTATGGATGCTGAATTCAAAGCACCACATGACAGAAATATTATGCAAGTAAATTCCTTATATTTTTCTCCAACACCTGTCATAATTTCTCAAAGTTTTATTTTTTTATTTTTATAATGACACGATGACAGCATACATCCAGTGTTTGCTGCTGCATCTCTCTGAAAGTTGTTGCCATTAACAGTGACTGGCTTAAAAGTATTTTCCCAACAAAATAATTTTTTTTTTGGCTGATATGTAAACAAAGAAAACAGTAAAAAAAAAACAAAAACGGAAAAGAATTTTAATATTTTGTATAAACATGCAATAACGACAATATCAACAACAATAACATAATGTAAATGTCAACGATGAAATATGTTTTCTCTTCCTTCTTAAAAATCCTCACGCGCTTACATGCACACAGCCAGAGACAAACTTAAAAAAAATGTTTTTCAATTGTTTGGTAAAAAAATCAAAGGATAAAATTTATTGGCAACACATTCACAAACATAAACTTAAATTCATGCTAAGTGCTGATTCACATGCTTCAGGTTTTTATTATAAAGCCTTAAGTTTTAAGGAGTGAAGGGGAAAAGAGAATGCCATTATGCCATTTCCTTTCCACTCTCGCTCTCTCTTTCTTAAGAACTCAAGACCTAACAACTAAATCCTGAAGCGTGTGAATCAGCACTTAAGGGTACCACACAATCTTACGTTTTTTGACAAAAATGCTTCCCTGATCTAATTTTTGTTTGAAAATTAAAAAAAAAAACAATAACAAAATATCATGACAGGGTTGTGCTTTCCTCAAAGTACGTAAGACTTGTGTGATAGTGTAAAGTAGCCATTAGTGATGTAAAAAGTGCCCCAAATTAAACGCATAATATGACATTCCCTTTACTTGTTTAGTTAAGTGTTGGCGACCCTCAACTGTCCGTCTATACCAGAGATAAATATTGCGGCATATATTGCAGTTAATATCAAAATTGTGTTATCATTAATGTAGACAGCACTTTTTTGTACATTTTTATTGCCGGCAATTTATGTTGCAATAGTTGTTAAACAATTTTCGTTGACAATTATTACTAACATAGAACGTCAAATTTTATTTTAACAAAAAAAAAAAAATAAACATTTCTAATAAAAAAAAAAATATAAAAAAGGACACCAAGCTTAAAGTCGAATAAGAAAAATTTATATTAACAATAGCAATTTCTGTAGGATGGCGTCACCTCTTCCTTGATTTTTTCAAAGTATGAGTTAACATTCATACGTTTTGCCATGCCCCTTTGACATAAGCTGAGCAGTATGAAATATTGCTCTGTTATTGCCAAATTGCTGAGATATTTATCTTTGGTGTAGACCTGGGGTAAAAGCAATTTGACAGTGTACACGCTGTCTTTACACCTCGTCTTTACGAGCCATCATTAATTGCATACAATATGCAATTTTTTGTACAGAAATGAATTTTAATCGTAAATACTGTTTTTGTCGATGTTTTCTTCTTGTTCACGGATTTGTTTGCACAACGATGTCTAATATTAACACGCAGGCTACAACTTAACATCAATACTAACACGATGTTAGTGGTAAGTATAGACTCATCATGTTATACATTTGCTTTTCTCTTGTTTTAACAGCGTTTCTCAGCAATCTGTTTTGCAAGCTCTTTCATAACATAATTTGATAGTAAGTGGAGAGCTAGTACTGCCATGACAAAACTGCCAGATAAATATACATACATGTTCCGCACACGAATGATCACGAATAAATTATTCTGACAATGTTTCTTTCTTGTAAAGATGGGTTTTAAGATTGGTAAAAATGGAGCGTTACATGATATAAAAAATTGTTTTCATTATTCAATACTAGTAGATACCCGGCATGTGCTATTACGTTATCTCGTCCCGTAGTCCCATTTTGATTGATTGCTTATGTGTCAATATATTTATAGGGATATATCTATGTATGTTTACAATTTCATTTTAATCTGATAGATAGTTTCGAAGAGGCAGAAATTGCCCCAACCACCCCTGGTGCTCCTAGCTTTTAAAAAAATATCCAAAAACTATCTCCACAAAAAACCGTTACTAATGAGTCAGCAGCGGACATAGGTAGAACAATTTTTTGTATTTTATTACATATGTGACCTTCTCCGAGAAAAGGGACCTAGAGTGTAAAAATTAAGTTTTGGGAAAAACTTATTTCATCTTATTCTGCGCCCTTTTAGATACCAGAATCCGCTCTCAATTCCAAACCCGTTTTTTGACATACTAGGTCCCTTTTTTTTGGAGAAGGCCACAAATTTCCACATTTTCACCCTTATGGCTTTCTTATGCCCGTAATTTCTACAAAAAGAAATAAGAGATGCATAGAAATCTATGGTGTAAAAGCTTATATTTTAAAGGAAAACTGAAGGTAAAAATACGTAGCCAAAATAAACGTTGGAATAGGTAAAGATAACTGTTAGGTACGAACACGACCAGCTTTCTTTTTGTAGAAATTGTGGGCATTAATCGCCAAATACAATCGTCCGCAGATAAATGCAAATGTTTAGTATTCTGTGTTAATGTCTCGCTGTTAAGTGAGAATTTTTTTCATGGTCATACGTTTTATACCCACACCGCAATAGTGGAGAGGGTAATATGCGTTCGTACTCGACCACATATAGGCAACATGATAATGGGGAATTTCGACAAAATTAAAGATATGTATATGCTAAAATAGCCCTGAAGACTACTTGTCCAATGTATCTATTTATTTGGAAAATTGCGTTCATTTTGAAACACCCTTTGTATACTAAATATGAATGTGCGCATTTATAAACAGTGATACTTTCCAGTGTACAGATACTCAGGATAACAATAGGAGCTGTATGTTTTGTTGCTGGCAGAAAGAAGGGACAAGCAGCAGCGGGAAACAACGAATTTTGTTTCATTTTTAAGTATTATTCTGCAAGAGTGCGTGCGTATTGAATATTAAGTAGATTTATGACATTGAAATTAAATCCCGGTATAAAATATTTCCCATAAATTGCAAATTATTCAATCTGTTCAAATGCTGAGTGTTGGAGAAGGAGTTCAAGAAAAAGTAAACTGACAGGAGTAAACAATACTTATTTATATAAAGTATAAATTAAAATGCAAATATTGATTAAAAATTGCGTTGTTAACTGGGATGAGTTAAACTGCAGGAAAAACTGTCTATAAAGAAATTTGTAACTTATAAAATCTTTAAAATTAAAACAAAAATTTTTGGAGATAATTCAGGCATATTGGAAATATTTCATTTACATCTGTGCCAATATGGAAAATAAGCTCATGTAGAATATTGTTGAATCAAAATATCCTCAGTTTTCTTGAAATTTTATTCGAGGAGTTTATTATTATGAGTCTGTACTCTAAAAGTAAATGTTAAAACTGAAAATTGCGTTTTATGTTAATTTAAGTAACTTAAGCTTTTGTTGAAGGTGTTTTTTAAGGAATATTTCTTAAAAAAAGAAACAGCAAATATAATTAAAATCTACAAAATCTAAAATATAATTAAATCTACAGAAAGAAAGCAGGTCGTGTTCGTACCTTACAGTTATCTTTACCTGTTTTAACGTTAATTTTGCCTACATGTTTTTACCTTCAGTTTTCCTTTAAAATATGGCAGCTTTTACACCATAGATTTCCATGAACAGCTAGTTTTCTTTTTGTAGAAATTACGGGCATTAGTTTTTGTTTCAAATATATTTTTCTTGTAGTTTTGAGAAACAAGGCCCTGGGGCAAATTGTGGCAGTCGTGATCGAATACTTTTTCGATTCGAAAGCCATTTTATTTCAGTCGATACTGAACTGTTATAAATGCTTTACAACACTGAAAAAATAGTTTCGATCCGTTCATAGCAAGGCGAATTCATACAAGATGGTCTTATTTTGAAAACGTTTACAACACTGTAAAATATCTTAACGTTGTGTCAAAAATAATACAACACTTTAGTAAACAATTTAAACAAATATTTCATTTTTTTTTTAATTTTAAATTTTTTGTTTTAAAATTTAATAATTTAAAAAAATTTTAAATTTCACATTTTAAACGCAAATTATAAAATTTAGTAAATAAACCCCAGAACCACATGCACGGTATATCATTTTGACACAAGGTTAGTAATCAGCTGTTGCTTACGTATCAAGTTAAGGTCACCTGGTGTAAATTCGCCTTGGTTCATAGTATAATAAGTACCAGGTATGTTTATTAAGGAGAGTTTTACTTATTTACCCATGTAATGTCAAATTAATTTATTTGATTTTTGACGCTTGTTTTAATTTGTTCTATATTTTCGTTTGTTTGACGTAATATGGGTTTTGAAATTGAGAACAAAATTTCTAATGACTATACCTTGTACTTATTCTACCATGGATCCGTTCAGTATGGACAGAAAGAATCTATATATATAAAAATGAAAAGTGTTTGTATGTTTGTGTGTTTGTTTGTTGGCTTATAGACTCCGAAACTACTGAACCGATTTTCTTGAAATTTTTACAGTAACATCACGTGAGCCCTAAAAATAAAATAGGCTACTTATTTTTTCGATAGGGGCAGGGGAATTGGTACCCCCCATAGGATGCCAATATTTATTATCGCATATCTTAAGAGCCGCTGTTGGCATTTTGCTGAACTTTTTGTAGTAGGATCTTCTGAGCCCCAAAATTGAAATAAAATAGCAGCGGGGGAAGTGGTTCCCCCCTAGGACGCCAATGCTTAATATCGCATATCTTATGAACTGTTATAGTGAGAATGTTCAAACTTTGTGGAAGTCACTCTTATGGTATACTACACTTTTGAAAATAAAAATAAAGCGGGTAGGGGAGGGGGGGGAACCTCCCATAGGATGCATATATTAAATATCGCTTAACTGAAGAACTATTAAAGGGGGAGTCTTCAAACGTGGTTAAAGCTACTACTATGGCAAACTATAAATTTCAATATATAAATGGGCGGGGTAAACAGGGGAGGAGCAGTACCCCTCATAGATAGAAATATAAATAAGAGCCACTGCACGCATTTGGTTGAACTTTTGGTAGTAGGATCTTCTGAGCCTCAAAATTGAAATAAAATAGCGGGGGAAGTGTTACCCCCCATAGGACGCCAATGTTTAATATCGGATATCTTAAAAACTGTTATAGTGAGAAAGTTAAAACTTTGTAGAAGTCACTCTTATGGTAAACTACACTTTTGAAAATAAAAATAAAGCGGGTAGGCGCAGGGCGGAAATACCTCCCATAGGATACATATAATAAATATCGCTCAACTGAAGAACCATTCAAGGGAGAGTCTTCAAAAGTGGTTAAAGCTACTATGAGGGTTAACTATAAATTTCAGTATACAAATGGGCGGGGTAGACAGGGGAGGAGCAGTACCCCTCATAGATAGAAATATAAATAAGAGCCACTGCATGCATTTTGTTGAACTTTTGGTAGTAGGATCTTCTGAGCCCCAAAATTAAAATAAAATAGCAGCGGGGGAAGTGGTGTCCACCATAGGACGCCAATGTTTAATATCGCATATCTTAAGAACTGTTATAGTGAGAATGTTCAAACTTTGTAGAAGTCAGTCTTATGGTATACTACACTTTTGAAAATAGAAATAAAGCGGGTAGGCGTAGGAGGGGAAATACCTCCCATAGGATCGATATATTAAATATCGCTCAACTGAAGAACAATTAAAGGTATAGTCTTCAAACGTAGTTAAAGCTACTATTATGATAAACTATGAATTTCAATATAGAAATGGGCGGGGTAGCCAGAGGAGGAGCAGTACCCCTCATAGATAGAAATATTAATAAGAGCCGCTGCAAGCAATTTGTTGAACTTTTGGAAGTAGGATCTTCTGAGCCCCAAAATTGAAATAAAATAGCAGCGGGGGAAGTGTTACCCCCCATAGGACGCCAATGTTTAATATCGGATATCTTAAAAACTGTTATAGTGAGAAAATAAAAATATAGCGGGTAGGCGCAGGGGGGAACTACCTTCCATAGGATGCATATATTAAATATCTCTCAACCGATAAAGTGGTTAAAGCAGTGTAGCGAAGCGCACCGGGTTAAGCTAGTTATATATAAAATTGCTTTCATCAATAGTGCGTGTGCTTCTAAATTATAAATTGTTGCTGGTATATCAGAATAGACAGACCACAAAAAGTATTCCAAGAGTGTCAAATCCCACGAACGAGGCGGCCAATTCGCAGTACGAATTATCGGCCCACAAGCATTTGGATCAGCAAAATGATGCTTTCACCAGCTGTATGGCATGTCGCGCAGTCTTGCTGGAACATTTTCTCTTCCAAATAATTGGCAATGACATGAGGAATAAATCAATCAAAGCAGCGATAGGCAGATTATTCTATTGCATTTTGCGGTTGTATGCATTCCACATATGTTTTTGCTAATGTTGCTATATTCTTTACATTGTGTGTGCCCACGTACGCAATTTAAAAGAACACGCCTCTAAACCTCTAAACGACGAACAGTGTTTTTTCGGAATTTAATGGAGTCTCAAGGATTACGTTCTATCCAAAAACGAGAATTCTGCTTGTTTAAATACCCGTTAAGCCAAAAATTAGCGTAACGATTGAAGCTGATTTAACTTTAAGTTGATTCCCAAACCATTTACCGAATACGCGACACAATTTATGGTCCGCTGGCTTTAATTCATGCGAAAGCTTGATCTTATAAAAATGTTGGCCACAAATTATCCTCAATCTTTTTCAATGAGTGGACGGAAAGTGACCAAGTTGCTGAAAACGGCGTCGGATCGATTAATTTCAGTCCAAATTGTATAAAAAAATATGACTTCGAAAAGTAAAAAGTCGTCTATTTACGTTTTTTTATTATTTGGCAGTGGACAAAAGATTTCAAATGTAAATACAATACTAATGCAACAATAGCTTAAAATATAATAGATAATATGTAAACAATTCATATTTACCCACCATCACCACGAGTGGTTATTTAGGGTATACTACAAAGTTTGTCATTGCCTGTATAAGTTAGATTAATATTGCAGCCGCCCTATGGCAGAGCTCACTTGGGTTAAATATAGGTACCGTTGTGACACCATTATTTTCCTGCATACCACTTCCCCCCAAACCAACTGAGAACAGTACGAAGTATTTGACCAAAAAATCTGGCATCTCGAGCAACTGGTGTAGGTGTAATCGAAACTTTCGTAGGTGGATTCGGGGATGTTAGATGTGACGATTTTACGTCTTTTTGACGATTTTTTTCGATGAATTTACCAAAATGGCGATCGACGATTTTTGATGTAGAGTCACTAATGTTTTGACGATTTAATCCCGTCAATAGATTTACTTTAAACTTTAATCTGGCATCAATTTTATAACACTTTAATCTGGCAAGCAGGTTTGGTAGATGTGACGATTTTTCGTAATTTTAACGATTTTTTTGAGAAAATACAATAATATGACGATTGACGATTTTTTGACTAAAAGTAATAGTGTTATGACGATTTTCTGGCATCGATAAAACACACATGAAATATTTACAATTATGTATATTGAAAACAGTCCAAAACTTAAAAATCAATTTTTCGAAATACAAATATTTTTGGAAATTAAACAAAAAAATTCCTCCGCCATCACAAACCAGGCAGATTTCATTAGAAGCATTAGTAATTCAAATTCTACAATTATAGAAATGCCATCGGTACTGCAAAAAAATATACTCTAGAGCCCCGATTTGCGTCAGTCCTATCTGGTCCGCTTTTAAAAAATTGGTTAAATCCGCTTTGCGTTTTTATGATTTCGATTTGCGTCGCTACATACGAATGTATTTTTCGATGATGTCATAATCTCATGTGAAGAATTTTTCTATTTGTGTGTAAAAAGGCAAATCCCATTTAATTCTGGTAGGTAAGTTATTCTTAGTAAAATTGCGTGTTAGGAAGTAAGAAGTTACTTTTTAATAAGAAGTTGTGTAGAAAAATGAGTGCAATGAGAAGAAAATGTATTAGTTTGGAACTAATATTGGACGTAATAAAACGTTTCAAGTCGGTTGATAGAGACAGAATCCTTGGTTTTTAGCACCTTTAACAATAAAAACAATTTGCGATAGAGATAGCGCTAAAAGTTTAAAAATGGCTCGAGTTAAAAGCAAATGAGATTTTATTTATTATTTAATATTTTTCTGAATATGGATAAATCATATAAAAAATATTTTTGCTATATATATATTATTTTTTCTTATGTTTTCTTTTTAAATGATAAATATATTCAGCTCACTTGCTGAAATAAATAGAATAAAACTTAACCATATCACTTTCTCCTTCATAAATATAATTTCTTATTATTATTATTTTATTAAGCTTAAGGTCTCTTTTTGTTAAATTTATTTAATTTGTTAAAAATTTTTATTTTTTGTCAAAAATTCAAAAAAAAAACCCTGAAGAAGGTACACAACGGAGTGCCGAAATATTGATTCAATAAATTTAATATTTTTTAAAAAAAAGAGACCTCAAGCTTAATAAAATAATAATAATAAATTTTGTAAAGGTCGAATAAAAGTCAATTTAAATAGAATTTCTTGCTAAAAATTTTTATTTTTGAACCAATCCATTCAATTAATTGTCTTTAATTTGTAAAATTTATATATTTGACGTTTTGTTGACGATTTTGTTAAATTTTCGTGACGATTTTGACGAATTTTGTTAAAACTTTTGACGATTTTTGAGGAAAAAAGTCTAACAACCCTGGGTGGATTCACATTAAAATTTGAATTGCACGTAAAAACACGAAATGAATTGATCTAGACAAACTGAGAGATACATACATATATTTTTTAAGCTATATATTCAGAATCTGGTCAGTTTGATCATGGGTGAAAAATCGTACGTACTATTAATTTGTATGCAGTGTTTTTGTTAAAATTTTTCGCCGGCTATTTGTTTTTTTTTTGAAAAATTTTTTTTGTTGTCTTTGCCAACCAAAAAGACGTCGAGCACAACTGAACATTTATGTGAAAAATGTAAAGAACAGAACGCAATGAAATGTTCTCATCTTTATGTTGAGTTGTATTAGTACATTGATTTTCTTGTGTATGAAGATCATAAACAGAGAAACAATTTTTAAACTATTATAGTTTGTGTTTTCCATATTCTACCCTTCAGAACACTAAAGTTCAGTAAATAATGTTTATTTTCGAACTTTGTTTAGTACATGTAATATAACATGTTAAATGTCGTAAGACAAACAAATAAAAAATAAAATCCTTGTTTTTATACCCTGTTTTTAAATTTTTTTTTGTAAAGGGTATGTAAAGTCTGCCATGAATATGTGGAATGTTATCGGCCTATTCAAATGTAATATTAAATGTTAAGCTTCATCACTGCCTAATATAAACTTTTCTTTTAACAAAAATTCCTTTTTCCTTTTTGTGTACCATTGATGCATTGATTGAGTACAAATTGAAAATCTTCTTTGGACAAGAAACGTTAAGGACACTTAACCCTTAACTAGTGTGTTGCTACGTATGAATGTACTATTTGCAAATGGTATCTGACACATGCATTTATACATATTGCTGGTGTATATGCGAACATGACTTTATATAAGCCCGCAAGTAAGCAGACGGATGACATTTTGTGTATGCATCTCACAATTTATCATTATCATCGTGTTGTCGTCATCATCGTTATTATAAGTTTTCATACAACATATATTCGGGAAGCTGGTAATTTTCACTTCAACTGTAATAACTCTTAAGCACACTAACACAGACATAGTACACTTCATATAGATTAGGGGCGTCCATAAACTTTTGTACGTAATTAGGAAAAACGATTGAATATATTTATTTTTTTTTTAAATTTTTATTTGTTTTAAATTAATGTTTTCCGGAAATATTGTTCATCAAAAGTTCCCTTAAAATACGAACAAAAACAAATTGTAAAGCTCTGCACAATATGAATACAATGGCCATCCGTTTTGTATTATACTACATTTACACCTACGCAAAATCTAGTACTTACGAGATTTCGAGCCAAATCTAGTTGTTTTTGACTAGATTTCCCATACAAAACAAAATCTACTTCGTGACAAGATTTCGAAGAAATCTACTCAAAATCTAGTAGTACTTAATGATGCAACTATGGTTTTTACAATATAGCACTAAAAAATATTTCCCTGCACAAGAAAAAATGACATTTAAAAAAAAAACAAAACAAAAATTGTTAAAAAAAATATTAAAATTTTTATAAAAATTGTAAAAAAATTAAAAACACGAATAATATTGATAAAATAAATATCGTTGATTATTAAAAAAAAGGTAATGTATATTTCTTTTTGTGTTTGTGTGTGGAGAGGGTATTATGCATTTGTGCTGATGTGTGTAGCACCTTAAAATATTGGTGCTAGACCCACCCTAAGGTATACCGATCGACTCAGAAAAACTTTCCGAGTTGATCTAACGATGTCTGTCCGGCTGGCTAGCTGGCTGTCCATATAACCTTGTGCGCAAAGTACAGGTCGCAATTTTAAAGATAATCTAATAAAATTTGGCATATAGGTTCTTATTAGCACAAGTACCAACCCTGTTGAAAATGGGCCGAATCGTAGGACAACGAGGGAACACAGGGGGCAATTTCTGCCTCTCAGAAACTATGAAAACGATTTTAATAAAATTTAAAACATATATAAATCCCTATTCACATAGCCATACACTCTCGAAAATTTGTTTTTAACACGTTCGCCACTCAGCGTCACATATATGTGACGGGCGAGTTTTCACAGAAACTCATGACCTATTTTTATTGAAATGTATTTGCTTCTAATTTCGTGAATGTTTCTTGAAAGTATTTTTCTTGTACGTTTGAGTCTCTTGAGTCTCTGATACAATGTGATTTAACTAAATGTGCTGCGGTTTGTGTCTAGGGTGAGTAGTTGTTTAACAAATTAGCTTTTAGTTTGGGTATTCCCCGAAATTTTACAAAGTCTCATTTTATCTAAAAAATAACTTTACAAGCGTTTTTAGTAGTACAATCACTTCATTAAATACTGTGGTGTAGGGTATCATATGGTCGGGCTTGACTGACTATACTTTCTTACTTGTTTTTTTTATAGAAAAATGAATGAATTATTTTTTATTTTTTTTTGAGAAAACCTTTGTGTTCTATATTTTTTTAACTGATTTGTATTTTTAGTGTATTTTATAATTTTGTATGGCCTTTCCCCCTACTGGAAACGTGCACAATTATTTTTTTCATTTTTGAAAATTTTTTTAGACATAATAACATTAAAAAGTGTAAAAATCAGATTTCATGTATAGTTTTTTCTAAGGTTCACTTTAGGCTCATAAACACTCTTCGACACCAATAAAATAAAAATATTAAAAAAATGCCGAGATTATCAGTTTCCAAGAAAATTTTAAACGGAATTTCGGAATAACACTCATGCAAGATGTTGTCAATTTATTACAGGATATTTACTTTCAAATCTCTAGTTCTTAAGGTATGTTTACATTAAACAAATATTTGACAACAAAAAAACCAATTTTCTTTTTGAAAGTTTTAATGGAATAACCAAACAATATTTTTCTTAAAAATATCGAAGTAGAATTTAATCGATAATCTTCAAATAAAAGCTTTCTGATTCAGTAAACGTTTTGTAAAATTAAATAAATATTTGGTCCTGTTCGGAAATGCATCACCGCGCAGACAGTACTGCAAGTTTTAGCTGCCCCAAAATACCTAACGAAAGCAGATGATGCGTAATAGATTTGTTTGCACATCATCTGCCTTTGCTATGTATTTTCGAACAGCTGGTATTTGCAGCGATATCAGATGATGCCCTTACGAATACGCATCACGTAAATGGCCGATGTATACTGTGTTCACAAATATTAACATATAATCAAAACAGCATCGGCATCGGCTAATTTGCATAAACATTGCAGTGATACATTTCCGACGTCAAATATTTGTTGGGTGTAACTACAGTATTCCACGGATAATTTACTCACCAAAAATTCCACCATATTTGGGTAAGTATGCGCAGTAGGCATTTAAACGAATACGCTTAACTACCACGTTGGGGGTTATTAAGAGAATACGTTTAAATACCGTAGTGGGGTAATTTAAATAATTGGGCTGTATATGAATTCTAACCTCATAACATAACTTAATTCTGGTAAGGACACAATTATTTTAAGGCAAATATTAAATTGTGGAATATTTTGCTTTCAAATAAGTCATATTTGGCGTATATTTTTCTTTTAAAAATTGTTAGTGCATATTTTCAAATTATTCACATGTTAACATGGTTGCATTACACTTTGTTTTTGGAGTTTAATTTTTAAGGCAATTACCCGAATTGGGGAATTAAGCGTATGACGATTAAACGTGGATTTTTGTTTGAAAAATGGATAAAAAAAATCGGGGACTTATAATTCAAGGTTAATAAGCGTGAAAGGCATTTAAGCTTGGGGTAATTAACCGGGCTATAAAGTATTCCTTAATTCTAACTTCAAGTTAACTTTAATAAAAAACCAGATATATAATTTTAATTTTCGAAACATTTTAGTAACAATTTTGTTTAATAAACGGTTGAACCATTACGGCAATCCAATGTGTATAAATATGATCTATTTGCATAATATAAAATTGTTGTGTTCTGTATTTTGGTCTTAAAACTATGTAAATATAAATGATCGTGTATAAATGAAATTCACCTTATTTATTAGAAATTTACCCTTATAAATCTTTCGGGCCATATCTGAAATTTAATGCAAAAAATGTATCTTCCCTAATATTTTCCTTTTAACGAAAACGCGCTCAAACAAACTTCATTTGTGTACATTTGGATGTGCATGCATCCAAATACTTGTCTGTTGAATTACTTTATATAGTGTCATGGTTCGTATAATGCTTGAACATTTACTAACACATACTAAAACATTTACAAGCACTGACTTACATAAGTAGATATTTATGTCATTTTCGTTATGCGATTAATGTCAAAAAGTTACGTTCACACAGGCGTTTGTGTTACACATAAAATGCAGAGTATATAATTTTGCTATTGGAATTGAAGAGCCAATTTCTTAAAGATTTTTCTTTTTTACCGAATGTCTTAGATGTCAAAATTATAGAATTTTAATTCGCCTCAAACTTACTTTGATTCTTTTATGTTAGAAACCATTAATAATGTTAATTTCCATATAAAGGCTCAGTTAGCCGGGAGTAACAGTAACAGTAGCATTATCGTAAAAAAGTAACACCAATCAATTTCTTACAGATTGGGACGGCTATCTGAGCCTTAAATTGGTTAAAACGTTTATGTTATTACTAGGGAAGCGATTTCCATGCAAATGCATGTTTATTGTCGATTGTCTAAGATCGATGCCGACCAATTATCTTTCCGAATCATTCAATTTGCGTTAAATTGGCATCGATTTGTTTCTGCATATTTTTGCATATTTTGGTTTTAAATACATATTTTTGCATATTTTGGTTTTAAATGCATGTGTTTGCATAATTTAAAATTTTTCAAAAACTTGTAACTTGCTTGACACAATGGTTACGCCGCCGAGTTGCAGAGGAAATTAGAAGCCAATTCGATAATATTGATTTCATACGGGAAAAAACATTTTTAAAGACACCTTAACGAGTTGCAAATTTTTAATGAAATGCAAACCTTAAACAGTATTAACACGGTTCCCCTGGCTAAATACTTTAGAATACTATTCGAAAAACTTTGAGCAACCTACCGATGCTTATGCAATTAAAAAAGTAAAATAAATATTAAACTTAAATAACATCAAAAGTCAATTAGCAATTGTATTTTCCAAATTCGGATATATTGGTGAAACAATAACTAATTATTAAAGATTTAGTTCACTTACTGCCCGTCTATACCAGAGATAATTATTGCGACATATATTGCAGTAAATGTCAAAATGATGTTATCTTTAATGTAGACTACAGTTTCTTGCACATATTTATTGCCGGCAATTTATGTTGCAAAAATTGTTAGTCCATTTTTTAATTATTGCTTACATAAAACTTCAAACTTGGTTGACAAATGAACAAAAAGAAGCAAAAAAGAAAAAAAAAGAAGCAAATTGTGTGGGAAAGAAATTAAATTTGGGAAATGGGAGCAAATTAAAATTGTAGTAAAAGAATTTAATAAACACTAAAATAAAATTACAAAAATTAATTTTATTAATATAATTGTTTTCTTATTCGATCTTAATTATATTAATTTGTTTAATTTTGAGTTTTTTTTATAAAAATATAATAATTTTAGTTTAACAAAAAAAAAATTAATAAAATTAATATTTAAATATAAAAAAAGACCAAGCTTAAACAAATTAATATATGTACATTTAAATAATTAAGTCGAATAAGAAAGATTTTAAATTAATAAAAATAATTTTTGCAAGATAGCGCTAGTTTTTACACTGCACCTTCTTCCATGAAAACATTAAGAACAACTTAACTAAAATACTTTTTTATTAAATTCCAATATTATTTATTAAGCTTGAGGTTTTCCTTTTTTATATAACAAATTAAATAACATTTATTTTATTAAAGTTCCAATATTTCGATACAGCAATGTGTATCATCGTCAGGGGAAAAAATTTAAACAATAAAAATAACGTTCACAAAATAATGAAAAAATAATAACAATTGTCACAATACAAAAAATTATTTACAATTAGAAAAAAAATTTTACAAATAATCTATTACATTCTAAAAAATTTTTTAATAAAATAAAATCTATACTTTTTTATTGTTAATTTTTTACAATTTTTTTTTTTAATGATATTCAGTTAAAATTTTACAATTTCTAAAGTAAAAAGTAACTTTATTTACTAAAATATTTACCATTTTGAAACAATATGGCTATCCAGTACTGATTTGTTCGTCGTTCGCCGGCGTAAAGGCTCAGTTAGCCGGGACTAACAGTAACGTTGCAAATCAGCTGAATCATTTTGTTGTGTGTAAAGCAATTAGAACGATTACAGTTAGCAGTAAGATGTTACGTCTCAATCTGTAAGAAATAGATTGGTATTACTTTTTTACGGTGAGGTTACTGTTACTGTTACACCCGGCTAACTGAGCCTTAAGAATTAGAATTAAATCTATTTTAAGTTTGAAACGTCCGGCGAAATTTCGTCGGCGCCCTGATTGTGTGCATTTTCATATACACAAATATTTTTTATTTTTGGCGACGAATATTCGCGGCCAAAAATTCGTCGTTCGTCCCAGTTGTGTTCCTAGCATTATGGCCAACTTGCTGAGATATTTATCTTTAGTGTAGACCTGGGGTTAATAGTCAACTCAAATTAATTGATATGACAGACAGAAAATAAAATAAACAATGTGGAAGGAAGAATAGCCCGATAAATTAAAAATTTTAAAAAAAATTTGCAAAAATAACACAAATTTCAACTCTTTTTGATATGGAATTAAATGTAGGATCTGAATTAGAAAATTAGTATTTTTCCAAATGAATTGACATCCTTTAAGTATGCTGAGATAATTTTCTATGTACAAAAACTTTTTAACAGACAACGGTTTACTTTAATTATGTAGTTTTTTAAATTAAGGGCTCAGTTAGTCTTTACTTTCTGTTTCTGTTGCTGTCACTTACAATTTCTTAACAAGTTTTTAATATTACAGATAAGACCGTAACAGAACAGAAAAACTAATCAATTTCACAGGTTTTTTAATAACAAAAACAAATCAGTTGATTCGTAACAGAACAGAAAGTAAAGACTAATTCTGCCTTAAGTTTTAAAAAATAAAACAACAATAGAAATTTTTATTATTTTTTTTTTGTTTTAAATAAAACTCTAAAATTAAATTAAATTAAACGCTGGGAATTTAGCACGTCATACAGAAATCTTTTTAATAAACGCTTTTTATTGAAAATGTTCAAGTTTTTAGTGCATATTTTTTATTTTTTAATCCATATTTTGAAGTTTTTAGTGCATATTTTCGTTTTTTTAGTGCATAAAAATCTCATCCCTATTCATAAGAATTCCCTGTCTTCTTCTTATCAGAATAATAATTTTGTATCACCTGTTCTCCTGTCTATAACATATAAAAAAAAATCAACAAGTACAAAGAGTCACAGTGCGGATATAAATATCGAAATAAATTTATCTAGAAATATAATTATAAATTCTACCAAACATTTTGGTGGTCGTAGGTCCCTAAAGAAACATAGTTCTTATAGCCAAACTCTAAAAGAAATACTTTCGTTGCCCAAAAATAAACAAGAGTCTTGGTACCAAAATAGTAATGAAATTTAAAATTTCCAAGCAATCACTTTAACTCAGGGTAATTCGATATAAACTGATATAAACTGGCAACTCGTATTTACTGTCCAATGAATAAAAGCAGAGTTTAGTGTTTGGTGCAAATAATCTTGCGAAAATGCAAAATGTCGTAGCTTTTTAATGAAATCTAAGGGAAACTCTATTTTTTGTTGTTGGATTTAACAAAACAGCTATGATATATTGCATTTGCTCTTTTTCAAGACCATTTGTACCAAACACTGAACTCCGATATTGTGAATAGATTTTAGCACTTGTCTAAATTTAGTATCAGCGGCAGCATATAAGCGTGCATTTTCTGATGATATTGACAACTTTTTAAAAGATATATGAAACCACTTCTGCAAAAGTTCTATATAGAAGAAGAGACGACTTCCTCTCAATTCAAGATTATTTTAGAATGAACTCATAATATTTTCAAATATTCGTCAATAAGATGGTTGCCACGTCAAAAAGTAATCAACAGAATTTTGGAACAGTGGGAGCCCACTCCATTATTATTTTACTCCGAATTATTTTGAAGGAGATTTAACAAGCGCTAAATTAAATTTTATTATTTTCGGACTTTCTACTCGTTTCCTGTTTCTGCAGTACATATTGAAAATTGTAAGCACAATAAATTTGGATATGCAATCCGAAGACGTTCGTCTGCACATATCGTTAGAACGCTTAAAAATTTAATTTTCGCTTAAAATTCGAGAGTGTATTTTGAGAAATATTCGTAAATTTTCCACTAAAAAGGAGATTCTAAAAAGTGTCCGAACACGCTCTTTGGCGGCAATCGAAAATAAAATAAAAATGGATTTCTCGACCCTAAAAGTCGCATAATACAGGTCTTGCTAAACCAAATACAATCGGCCCTGTTCTGTAAACCGAATCCGAGAAAATTTCTCGTTTTAAAAGGAATTCACATTTTTTGGAGTTCTGTAAACCGAATTCACATAATTTTTCTCGTTTTGAAACCGAGTAAACAAACCTAGTCGAAAGGAAATCGAATGTGTAATTATTTTAATAAATGACTACAAAAATAACAAAAAAACAAGTGCAATATAAAATATGAAGTCTTTTTTATTTATTCTATTAAAATTACATGCATTTTAATATATTTGAATTTGAAAAAAATATATTTTAAAAACAACCTAAAACTTTTGCATATTTTTGCTTTAAAAGTGACAAAAAAAAGTTTAATGAACAAAACACTTTTTTTAAAGAGAATATAAAAGGCATTTGAATAAACAATACTCTTGTAATAATAGTAAACATTATACATTAAATTTTTATGACAAACACTTTTTAACTAAATTAAATTTTAATTCAAAAAAACTTATCTAAAATAAAATAATTGCGTAAATCACAAGTATTTTGCAAAAACACAATTTATTTTTAACATGGCGATCACCATTTTTTCTTATTTTCGAAAAAGTAGAGTCACCACTGTTTGTGAATATGTAGCTGTCAAAGTTTGTCTAGTACAAACTCAGTATTTGTATATTATAATAAATTAAATTTATAATATTTGCGATAAAAATAAAGACCAAATATATCTGAAGGTTCAATTACCTTGAATGTTCTTTTATTACACACCATTATTTAGCAATAAAATACAATCATTTGTCTGGCAACTCTAGAATTGTAGACATATGTTTTTGCAAAATAAACCACAAACAATTTTTGAACGCGGCAAAATTAAATGTTTAATTGGCGTATTTTACGTTTTTTTATGGAATTGTAGCTTAACACAAACGCTCCGGGCATTTTTATATCTTTCTTTTTATTTACAAATTATGAATTGTTTAATCAACAGCTGACTTTGACTATTAACTAAAAATTCGACCCTAATTACGAATCATATCAATACGAGTAATTTGCAGAACACCAAAAAGCGATTTGTTCGGTTTTAGAAATTTCTCGTTTTTAAAAACGATTTGGTTTACAGAACAGGGCCGAATGTTTTTTCCTCTATTCTTGAAAATTTTGGAAATCTAACTATTTTGAAAAATCCGGGGCTCGAAATTAATTTTTGACCTTTGGTTTCTTCGTTTGTACGATATTGGTTTTCTCATTTATCATCCCTGCTTTAACTGCCAAAATTTCATAAAAAAAAGAGAAGAACTTTAAAGTGGCATTTGATTTAAATTTTAAATTCAAAACTTAAAAAAGCATTTTAGTGAAATGGTGTCATGACTGCTTACTTTTTTATATTTTGACTATTTTGTAAAATTCTTTATTTGATTTTCTCATTTTGTATTTATGACATTTAATTTAATTTCTTTTTATCTTAAGCGAAAAGAAAAAGCAACATTATGTATGTATTTAAATGCCAAGGAAACTGAAACAGCGCAGAACAGAAGCAACAGATTTTATGTAAATTTAACTTTTGGGAGCCATTTTTGCGCCATCTTGTAATATTAATATTTATAAACACATTAAACTTATACACACACACACAGCCATACACACCCACCCACTCGCATTCACTTTAATGCAACATCATATACAAAATAAAAATTGTTGTATAAAGCAATAAAATGCAGGAGCAAAAAAAATCATACAGCAAGCAAAAAATTAAATTATGATAAAGAAAGGAACATTGTTGTCATTGCAACGTGGAAGAAAGCGACTTAAATGGGACACTTTATTTTAATTTAAACCTAAACTTTTTATGCGAATTGTTATGAAACAGAGATTTTTGCCCGATACTAAGGCAAATCTTACTTGATTTGCGATCTTTTAAAGATTTTACCACGAGATTTTTATAAGGATATTGTAAAAACTAATTTTTTAAAGATTTTATCAGGATAATTTGAAAAATTACTTAGCGATATTTGTTAAAATTTCTGCATTAAATACTTAAATTCTTTTTAATATTAATATTTATAAAAAAAACTTTAAAGTCTTTATAATTTCTGCAATTGCTTATTGTAGGGTATTGTAGACAAAAGCCCATGAAACTCATTATGCTTTTTTAATAATAATTACTTTCGTTTATTTGCAGGTTTATTACGATAAAAACCAAGTAACGGTTGGTGATGGGGCTGGAAAAGCAAAGAGTGTCACAAATCCTCAAAATACTAACGCTTATCGGGCACAATACAGTCAAGTGGCACATCCGCAGCAGCAGCAACAACAACAACTAAATAAGAATCACTTAAGAGCCGGAGTAAAAAATGCTGGTATACAGACACAACAACATAATCAACCAAGTATTCTTTACGCTGTGCCACAAAATGCTGCATATCATTATGAGCGCATTCCTCAACAACAGCAACAAATACATCTTCAAGCACCACCACCACCGCCACCACTGCCTGCTGCACAACATGGACAACCAAAGCAAATACAATACGTTATTGCCATACCAATGTCATATTTACGTCAATTACAGCAACAACTTATGCACCAGCAGCAACAGGAACAACCATCGCATTTACAAGTCTATAAAGGACAACAACAGCCACAATATCAACAGCAGCAACTACAAGCAGTGCCAGTGTATTCCATAGCAGGACCTTTAGCTCGAGACCATCATGGTGCTTATCGACCGTTTCATCGTTTTGCTCTAACAGCTGTCAATGATGTCTCAACTGATGCTCAACATCAAGCAGGCTCTTCATCATCGGCACCACAACCCTTATTACCAGCCTCTACTGCCCCACCTGGTTACATAACACAATACGTGCAAATACCAGCCAGTGTTCTACTGGCTGCCATGCAATCGTCTCAAGTTCTACAACATCAGCAACAACAACAACAACGTCCTGTACAATTACCACAGAATCTATATCACCAACAACAGCAGCAGCCACAGCTATTGCAGTTACAGCAGCCAATACATCAACAACATATTCAAACTCAATCACCGCAACTCTATTTCTATCAACCTCAACAGCAGCAGCAGCAGCAGCAACAACAGCAAGTGCAATTGAAACAGTCTCAACCTTTACATGCCTTGACATCACCACCTGTTTATGGTAATTAGTTTTATGGAATTCACCATTATCTTTTTACAATCCCTCTGTTCCAACTCATTCTATACCATCTGATAATATTGGCTCAATTGAGCAGAGGTTTAATGTCGTTCCAAGCATTTCACATTGTTCGCTATCAGCTGTTAACTTGATAAAGTGGGGTGGTACTTATCTTTTTTTTTTGTAACGTTAAATTATACACTCATGCAATAAAAGTTCGTTAAGAGCTGATATTTACACAATAAATAAATACCACCAATAATGGTTGGGATTTGGTCATATGTTTGCACTGCAGTTCTTAACGCATACCAATATTAGCACGACATCCACCTTTTGCTAAAATTTTTTTTTTGTCCGGCTAGCAGGCTGTCTGCCTGTCTGTGTGTCTATAAAAAATATGTTACATTCGTTCTTATTGGCTCATTTGCCTATTGAAAGTGGTGAGCAACGGTTAATTATTTTATTTTCAATCGTTCCATATTGCAATGCACATACGACTCCTGAAAATAGCATTTACTGTCATAAATGTTATGCCGAAATTTTGGCACGGTAGGTCTAAAACTGGCCTAAAGTCGTATGTTGACTACTTTTGAAATCAATTTTAAAACGATTAAATATCATATGCTCCCGAGCGGAGTAAAAGGAACATATGTATATACAATATCTTATTATCTCAAAATAAAGACCCCTTAATATATACTTAAAAGTGATGTAGGTTTGTAAAAAGGTACAATAGTTCAATGGATGAGAAAGGGACTTAATGCCTACTCCACATGCAAAAACTCCATCGGTTAGAATTGGGGTCTGAGACCGGAAATGGTAAGTTGGATTTACACATCGGTGGTTTAGCCCATTCTTACTTATGGATGCACTGCTTGGTGGGATGCGATGAGAGTGGATAGTAATAGGAAGATAATCAACAAGGTTCAAAGGATTGCGTCTCTGGGAATCACAGGTGCAAGGAGAAATACCCCACAGGTAGCGTTGCAAATCCTTCTATATCAATATGTATCCCCTATTGAACATTATGTGAAGAATGTGGCTGCTAGGAACTTATTAAGACTCTACAAGTCTTCTTAGAGGGAAAATCACACCAGAATTTTGTACGAAGTGGGTCTGCTTGATCAGGGTAGTATTCTCGAGGGAATCTCAGATCGTAGAGTTATGACCTTAGCCTTTGGTGTAGCACCACCAGTAAAGTTCCCGAATAGGGACGATTGGCGTGGATCCATTGGGCTGTCTGAGGGGTGGGCAGTATTTACGGACGGTTCAAGATGAACACTGGCGTTTATACTGGTGGTTATATTGCTGACACTGGCGGTAAAAGGTCATTCGGCTACCGGATGCGTGTAGTGTCTTCCAGCCTGAGATCCCAGCGATCTGGATGGCGACGGAGGTTATATTGGAGTACATTGTAGGGAAGGGTCTGTAGTGACAATTCACGTCGATAGTCAGGCTGCGCTCAGGGCATTGACAAATTATTCCAGGCACGATCGCACAGTCTAGGAATGCTCTGAGAGAGCGCATGTGCGCATTCACGGTAAGGCTGTGTTGGGTATCCGGACATTGCAGGGTGAATGGTAATGAGGTGGCGGACGAACTCGGGAGAGAGAGTTCGAATCTTGACAAAGCGGTAAGGCACGGGGAAACCCCCCTTATGTCACTACTATGAGGCAATATTGAATAGATCCCCACTATGCCATATTAAAACTTGATACATATGTAAGTCCAAAGTTATGAACAAGAACACCGAAGGGATCATTGAAATAAGTTCGTACAGCAGGACATCTGTTTTAATGAACTTAATGCCTTTGTTAGGTAACAGGACCAGGCAACAGTGTTCGTCGAAAGTGGATGTCCATTTAATATAGGCGTTCGTTAAAGCTAAATTCCACTAAATATATAATTTATTTTTAAGTACAAAATCTTTTATTGAAACTGAGCAAATGAGAACAGCTGAAAAAGTTTCTTTACAATTAAATCAAAACTGAGCAACATCATTTGGATGAAAAATTAATTTTTAGCAGCAAGTTTTTGTCTATGGTGAATTAAAATTGTCATGAATTTCTACGTTTATGTCGAAATGTATACTAGCCCCCAGGGCTATTGAAATTTTATTCACCTCAACAGAGTCAAAATTTTACTTCCATGAGTACTTTGCTACCGTTCCACACAGATCCTTATTAAACACAAAATTAGTTTTTTAATTTATTGAATAGACCAAATATATACATTAGAGCGACTCAAGTTGTATGGAAGCAAAATTCGTGCTCGATGTACCCTCCTAAAAATGAACCTTGGACTTTTTTAAGATACCATTTTAAATATTTCGGCTCCAGCTTTGACCTCTCGTGAGCTGGACCATTTTGAAAAAGGGTCTATTTTTGCATGTTTTGTTCATTTGAGAATCTGTTTCCTTACCAACATATACAATTTGGGTATCATAAGTAAAGTTTTTTTAAGGCGCGTCAAACTGTATATACATCCATGACGATCATCCATGTCCTTTTTTTAAGGATTTTCTGTAAAAAAAACGGTTTTTTAATTTTTTGTTCGAGGATGTTTGTAATAAAAATGCCAAATTAACATATTTTAATCTTTAGCCGATTTAATTAAATACGTGTTTCCGCTTGGAAATTCGTGCTAGTTCGCGTTTTGACAAAAATGCAATGGGGTGGCAACCCTTCGTTTTAAATAGAGCAATATGGGTATCAAATTTTTTCTTTTTCCAAGTACATCATCTTTGTATGTCAATAATTTAGATTTTTGCAAATTATGTGCTTCTTACACGGTGCTCTAGAATATATATGAATGCAATTTTGTAGTAACTCTAATATGATAACGGCTTTAGTTTCTAGATCATGTTACATGATTCATGTATGGATGAAAATAGAACTAAAGAAAGAAAAAAAATGATCCACGACTTGAATTTATTTTAATTTGCGAAAAAAATGCCGCCAAAAAGTTTCTTATGATACCCAATTTGTACACTCACAATATTATTACAGTAACGGACTGTAGTTTATTTAAGAAATATTCCGTTCAGTCATTTTTTAAAAAATAAACATTTAAAATTCCAAGCAATTTTATTTTTAACTGATTCTAACAGTTATTCAAAAAACTAAGTGCATATAAATACGGATTTTCAGTTGCAGTTAATATTGTCCGTTGATTGAGTTAAATTCTTCTTAATGTTAAAGTAAATGAAAATGTAATTAAAAGCAACGAAAAGTTCATTTAATTTTTACTGTCAAAAATTCAACCGCGAATTCTGTAAAAACAAATCAATATTCAGTTATCTTTTATAAATTAATTGTCAAAAAATTAACTACATATTCCGTAAAAACAATTAAATATTCAGTTATTTTATATAATTTTACTACCAAAAATTAATTTTTACTTATCTATAAAAAATGAATTGCTTGTTTTGTGTAAGCAATACCCATTTTCTATTTGTTAAAATAATTTAGTTAAATAGGTACATCAAATTTTAAAAGTAAAATAATTGCGAAGCCATATCGGGCATGTTGCTGGTGTCTTATAATTGAGAGTTCTTCTGTAAACAACGTGGTCAGTAAAACAAACGTGTGTAACTGGGTAAGTAAATAAAACTATTCTCCCTCTCTCGCTTATAAGAAAAACAAGCGGACAGGTGTCTGTCTAGTATTTTTTAGAAATTCGGCTCTTTTGTGGAGTAAACGAAAATTTAATAAAATAACTGAATATTTAATTGTTTTTACTGAATATGGGGTCAATTTGACAGTAAACAAGTAAGAGTGCTATATTCGGCTGTGCCGAATCTTATATACCCTTCACCATTGTGCGAGCGGAATACACAGCAATTAGACAAAAACTAAATAAAATTGGTAAATTTTTTTTTTAAATAAGAGACAACCGATTTTGAACTTCGCTTTTCATAAAAGCCCAGAATATATATACTTTATAGGGTGTAGGATCAATATTGTAGAAATTACAGTTATATATACCTTTTTTACCTTCCGTGAAGGGTATAAAAAGAGTAATTTTCGGGAAATCAGGGGTCTAATCACCGCATTCGATACTTTCGTATCGAATAAACTACTGAATTTTTTTGCATACGATAGACACTGGCTAATCGAATGAAAACTCGATAAATGTAATGTCGAGTTACTCGATGTCGAATGCTTTTATTTCAAATTCAATACATTTCTTTCGATATCGAGTTTCAAGATACCAAAATAAATAATTTCGATGAATTTTACTCGATATCGTATGCAGTGAATAGACCCCAGTATTTCGGTTATAACTCATACAAATTTCCGACATTTTGGTATATAAGTCATATCCGTAGGACGTATAGCAGCCCTAAAATTTAGGTTTTTATACAAATTTTGATGTTTTTTAGCCCTTTTTTGAGTATTTTGCTCATAAATTACCCATTGTCTAACCGATTTGATAGTTTTATATACCGACGTGTTAAGGAAGAATACCATTTACTTAAGTTATATTCATATATAAACATTTATATAAACTTGTAAATATATATTTAAACAAAGTTAATTATAAAAAAGAGTAATTTTTGGGGATTCAGTATTTCGGTTATTACTCAGCCATTTTTTAACCGATTTGGCAGATTTATATACCGACGTGTTGAAGAAGAAATTTACCATTTACTTTAGTTATAAAACTTGTGACTCGGGGAGATCTATGGTTCCCGAAAGTGGGTATTTAAAAAAAAAAATTTTATTTTGGTCATAACTTTTTTGTATCTGAACCGATTTTCTCGAGTTTTTTATAAAATATGTTCTACTTAAAATTTCCGATATTTATATATATATAAGTCATACCCATAGGACATATGGCAGCCCTAAAATTTAGGTTTTTATACAATTTTTAATTTTTTTTGTACGGGAGGTACCACGCCCACTTCCCCAATCCCGCCCACATTTTGTAGGATGGTGTGTATTAGCAACCTAAATGTGTGTACCTAATTTGGAAGCTTTGGCTTTTGCCGTTCCCCAGATATACAGCAAAAAGTAATAAAAATACAACAACCACAAGGGATTTTTCGAAAAAATTTGAGGTAGTCGTGGTTTTTTGCTCATAACTCAGCCATTTGTGGACCGATCTGGCTGAATTTCAATAGCAAAATTATAATAAGAATACCTGACATAAAGATACCCCAACCAAGTCCCTATCATATCTGGGGGCTTCGGAAAACCCATTTCAACAGACAGACGGACAGACGGACAGACGGACAGACGGACAGACGGACAACCGGATTTGAACTTCGCTTTTCATAAGGACCCAGAATATATATACTTTATAGGGTGTAGGATCCATATTGTAGAAATTACAAACGGAATGACAAAGTTATATATACCCTTTCTACCTTCGGTGAAGGGTATAAAAATTGACAGTAAAATTTTAATAAATAACTGAATATTTAATCGTTTTTACTGAATATGGTGTTGAATTTTTGACAGTAAAAATTAACAGAACTTTTTGTTAAAAATAAATGAAAAATAGGTAGACCGGTTTTTAATTGAACTTTCATTTATTTTATATTACAATTTCAGTTAATTTTACGTACAGAATATTGTGAGTGTATATGTTGGAAAGGAAACAGATTCTAAAATTAACAAAACATGCAAAAATAGACCCTTTTTCAAAATGGTCCAGCTCACGAGAGGTCAAAGCTGGAGCCAAGGTTCATTTTTAGGAGGGTACATCGAGCACTTTTTTTGTTGAGTCGCTCTTATATACATATGTATGTAAGTTTATTACTTTAGATAAATAATTTCAATAATAAATTTTACTCACGGAATGACGTATTAAACCCTCATTCACCGCTCGTGGCAGTGTCTGGTATGTGTAACATATAACATATTGTTACGATACTGCCTTTTAATAACGTTTAAGTTTATTTACTTTATAATAAACCTCTTTATTGCACTTAAATAAAACACAACACTTTAATGTATAACACTTTTTTAATTTACACAGGTTTATTTAGAACTTAGTCACTTTAACAACCGTTATATACAGCTTTCATTCACAACTCACTTCAATGTTTACAATTGTCTCCGCGTGATGCGTTATTGACAAAGTTTGAACTAAGAATGATCTTACGCCATATTAACAATGCGAATTATCTATATTGCTGAATTAATATTGAGTTATTATCAGCGTGGCCATTTTGGCATTTTTGCAGCTAGATTTAGCATTTTTTTGTCTGATTTAGCTGCAAATTTTTCATTTAGCAGTTAGCATTTTGTTTAGCATTTTTCAACTACATATTTAGCATTTTTAAGCATTATTTAATTTAAGAATATTAAAGTTATCTTTTTTTGAAAAACTACCACACACTTTTGTTGAATGCAAATACAAACCCCTACTTTTTGCTATAGAAACTGTACCATCTTTTAAAGGACCTTTCATATCAAATAGTTTTAAAATTTGATCAGTTTGATCCATTAAATTCATGTTAAGACGATTTTTCCCCTCAATTACGATTTTGAATTTTTTGGAATCGAAAAGAGATACATACCCAAGGCGAATTCATTCCAGGTAATCTCGGTACTACAACAAGTACAACTCGTACAAAAATCACAAGCAATTTGTTTTTGTAAAATCACTGTACAATGCCATAAACAGAAATAGTCTTATTTCACAGAAACAAAGATAATAAAAAAAAAATTTTGACATCAGGGCTTTTAAGACCACCCATAATAAATTCGACTTTGAGATAGCATAACTTTTGAAATAGAAAAAAACAAACATGAATTACATGCCGAGATTTTATAGCTTAATTTATATGTCATCTAAGAAAACCGTTTAAAAACTAATAAATGCAAATTAAGCGGACGAAAGAAGAAATTATTGATTTCACTGTAGAAGAAATTACAACTTTGGAACATCAGTGGCTGAAACCAAATTCATATGACAGTTGATTTCTGGATAAATGTATATTATTCATTACATGAAAATCCATTCAGTGAATTAGCTTATTTTGCTATGCAGTTCTTGGTTTTGCCAGTTAGCAACGCGGAAGTTTAAATTGGGTTTTAGTGGTATAAATATCTAAAAAACGAAAATTCGAAACAGAATGACGTTAATATATTATAATGATATCTTGACCTATTCTTCAGAAGCTGAAGAAGAATATTCATTTGATGACGTATTTAATTTATAAAATAAAATATTTTATTAAACATGTTATTTAAATTTTATTAAAATATTATATGTATTTTATTCGACCTTTATTATTATATGTAATACAACTAAATTTTCAAGCTTGAGGTCTTTTTTTATTTTATATAAAAAACTTTAACGTTTATTTTTAACCAATATTTCGGCACTTCTTTGAGTGCCTTCTTCAGGGTTCTTTTTTAACAAAAAATTAACAATTTTTTTTAAAATAAAACAATTTAAACTTTACCATTATTTTTTGGCAGTTTAGGATTTTTGTTAGCATTTCTTAGCATTATTTTTAAGCCGATTTAGATATGGCCACACTGGTTATTATGCATCATAAAATAAGGTATACTTTTAGGGGTTAATTGATCTATAACGAACAGTCTAGTATTTACAGTGGGGTTGAAGTAAAATTATGCACAACAATTTTAACTTTACATCTGTACATTGATTTTTACACTAGAAGTGTGCATAACTTATAAAATAATTAGCAAATACTAAATAACTAATCAATACAAGATAACTAATAAATTATTCAAATTCTTAACTCAAGTTACTTTCGTCACAATATTTTTTGTGAGTGTAATTTAAAGAATATTTTTTTATTATTATACTGCAAAAGAAAATATTTAGTATGCAAAAACCAAATTAATGTCTAATTCGTTTAATAACAAACTGAAGGCTGTTAAATGAATACAATTTTACTTTCCGTTTCATTTTATAGTGATGAGAGCAAAATTAAGTTTTAAATGTTACAGTTTCTCACATGATTATTAAATTTGAGTTTTAAGTGAAGTTAAATATTTGTACAAAAGAACTGTAAAATTATGTTAGGAGCAATGTAGGATCCAATTATTTGTTCTCTAATGAAGGTACCATAAAATGTAATAAATTTATCATCAAACATTTCACGTTTTTAATGGTTTTTGAAAATTAAAACTAAATTTGTTATCGGAAATTTTGGTTTAATTTGATGCAGGTTTTAAATTTAAGGTAGCATAATGTTATTGTCCTTCGAACAATTAAACGCTGAATGATTGTTTTTAATAAAATATTATTTTATTTATGATATTTTCTTAAAATTAGTTTATATATAGTAGACGCCTGAGCCGGCGGACTAATTTGGCCCTGTGAAATTTGGCACAAGGTTGGCTCCTTAATTAGGGCTATTTTTTGTAATGTATCATCATGACTCATCTTGTTTTAATGAAATGTCATCCAAAAAAATAACAAATACTGCTAAAAATAAAATGAAAGATGACCCTTTATTTAGGGTAGGGTGTTTCTTTTTTGTTGACCTGTGTTGTTATATGTGATTTTTATTTGATTCGGCTAAAGGTTTCTTTATTTAAAAATAACCGTAAACTTTTTAATGATTATTAACCCTAAGAAAGTTAAAATTAAAGAAAAAACCCACAGAAATTAATATTAGAAATTTTGGTTTGCGGTATGCCTGAAACTTTAAAACCCGAATTCAATATCATGAGCTTAAAAACCGGAATTGCAAAATCCTAAATTTTAATATCACGAATAATTGTATAGTTTTGGGTTTAAAAATCGCACGATGGGAAGCATCTTTCGACTTTGAGCCGATCGCAAGGATTGTCTCCCTTTTAATTACTAAATCAAAAACAGTCTCAATGAAAAACGGCGATTTTATTTTTTCCTTCCTTGGCATTCCTCATTAATACCATTAGGGCCGTATGGCCTGGGGTCACATCTCGCAGCGCCGAAATCTTAGAAGTATAGTACTGCTTGTCTAGAATGAACAATAGGATTTATATATTTAACCTTAATTTTTGGTGACATGGCTCCTTCAATACAAAACAAACATATATTGTCCAGAATCTGTAGGCTATTAGTGTAGAAAAGCAAATTTAAAATTACTTAAAAAGAAGCTGAAACCTTTAAACTTTCTAATCGTTAATATGCATTGCCAGATCAAAGTATGGTTTTGTAGCACAAGAAGGAAAGTTAACCCTCATATAAATTCTTGCGATAGGGGCAGATAGGTTGGGTTAGTATAATGGAATTGCTAAAGTGTTCAGAATTGACTGTTATTATTTCAACAGTTGTAAGTTAGTGGGAAAGAGCAGATGAAAGAGTGCTCTATATGTATAAGTATGTATGTATGTATAAACCTTCTGATCTTTAAAACTGTCTGATCTTAATTAGAATATTTATCTATCAGTAACACCATTGAAAATGTTGCAACAAGAACTTTTATTTATTATAAGAGGAGATTTTCGTGGTTTATAAACTTTATATGTAGCCTTTTATACAACAAGTAAAAGTTTTGTATTCGGGTATGCTGTTTCAATTTCAGTCAAATTGATTTCTAGAACATGTCTGCACGTTGCACATTAGAAACAGTTACAGTTTTGCTTCGAACGATTCAACCTCACTAAATGCAATTTACCTTAATTTATGGAATCTAATATGATTTAAGTTTCTGGCCAGTTTTCCGCCGAATAATTGATTTAATGCAATGACAAAGAGCTTTGTGTTCGTAACTAGTAACTATAGAATATCGTAAATATTTTAAAATTTTCAAATGCAAAATCGTCTAACTTTTAATGTTTGTTTTTTCAAATGAACCTGTACCTTTTTTATCCCAACCAACAAATCACTCGCTTAAGATTAAAGCAAAGTTGATATAGTGAAAAACTTCTTATAACTTTTACTAACGTTTAGTTGTAATAATGGCTCTAAATGCAATATTAACGTAGAAATCGAATTTGCAATAAAGTATTTTAGGCATTTATCATACCAACTATTTTTACAAGTCATGAGAATAAAAAATTGTAGTTCCTAAAAATTTATTACTTTCTAAACTTTTTTAATTTTAAAAGAAGTTAATAGTAGGGTGTTCAGTCGACTAATTTTTGTTCGATTAATCGAACAATTTTAGACGATTAATTGGTCGAATAATTTTAAATTGCTTATTTTGATTAAAGGGTTAATCGAAGAATTTATACCGATTAATCGAATAAAAAAAATTTATGTTATTTCTGTTAAATAAATAATTTTTTTAAAGTTTTGAATCGTATAAAGAAACCAAATGTATGTGTTCGTTTAGTGAGTAATTTAGCTTTTATTTTTGTTACACTTTTTCAACACAATTTAATAATTCATTCATTCCACAAAATAAAAACGACAAAGGTATGTTAACTCAAAGATTTGTATTAATATATCGGGTATGTTCTAGAAATCGAAATGAATTAAAATTTAAATCGAACGATAATTTAAATTCAATTATTTACAAAATGACCGTAGTTTTAAGTGTTGGTTTTGCAAAAAAAAATAGATACTTAAAGAATGAAGTACATAAAATAATATATTTTTATGAACTTAAATTACTGGGTCGTTTTTAAAATTTGCTCGATTTAAAATCCACGTTACGATTTTATAGCAAAAATAATTTAACCGTAAGTGACTAATTTAATACAAAATGTATATGAAATAAAATAAAAAAAAACTCTATTTTACTTAATATGCTCAACTTTATATTTAAATTGAATATTTTAAATATTCCGTTATTGTTTTAAGAATTGTTGTGTTATAATTACAAAGTTCATATAGCATAATTATTATAATAAATATTTCCCCTAAAAAGTCCCTGAACAAAGTCATTGTTTATTCTTTGTAATCCTTTGTAATTATCTTTGCCTAGTTTCTTATTACTTGAATTGCTCTTTATAATATTATTATTCCTTAAATTATAAGCTGTTCTGCTCATTGCCTTATCTGGATTTAAAAAAAAATGTTCCTTTATTGTCTCAAAAACTATTCTGTTTCCTTTACTTTACCGAGAACAAATAGGGATAAACTATTAGTCAATGTCATGTTGTTATTCGTTTTGTCCTTGCTATTTCTTGGTCTTCTTTATCTTAAATTGTTTGAACAAAATCTCCCCCTTCAGTTGTAGCTTTCAAAACTGGAAAATATTTTCTTTCTGTTGGTAATGTGTCCTAAAACAGTGTAGGCAGGAGTGGAGAAGTGGGCGTGGCACAATAAATGTTTTCATATTTACATTTAAAGAACGGTAATGGAAAAATTGTCCATATTTGGTTCACATAGCTGGGTTATTAATGGACCAGCTCTCCTTAAACAATATAGCCGGGATTGCAGAAGTGGACGTGGTACTTTCCGTACAAGGACATAATAGATTCTGTATATCTGGAGAAGGTCAAGAGCAAAAGTTAACAAATTAGCTACAATCATCTTGGTAAGCAATACCCAGAATCCGTTGTGATACTTAGACCACACAATTTCCGGAGATTTGTACCAGTTACTTTTGGGAATTAGGCTTACATAGAAACATGCAACATCTCAACTAGGCTTACCTTAATTATTATTAATGAATTCAAAATCCAATTCCACAGCTTTTTAAAACTTTATTTATATTTTTTGATATCCTTAATCATTTTCGACACAAAATTTATTCAAATTATTAAATGAAATTTTAAGTAGAACATATTTTATAAAAAACTCGGGAAAATCGGTTCAGATACAAAAAAGTTATGACCAAAATTAAATTTTTTTTTTTTAAATACCCACTTTTGGGAACCATAGATCTCCCCGAGTCCAAGTTTTATAACCAAAGTAAATGGTAAATTTCTTCTTCAACACGTCGGTATAAAAATCTGCCAAATCGGTTAAAAAATGGCTGAGTTATAACCGAAATACTGAATCACCAAAAATTACTCTTTTTATAATTAACTTTGTTAAAATATATGTATACAAGTATATATAAATGTTTATATATAAATAAAACTTAAGTAAATGGTAAAATTCTTCCTTAACACACCATTCAACAAAATGTGGGCGGGATTGGAGAAGTGGGCGTGGTACTTCCCATACAAAAAAAATTAAAAAATGTATAAAAACCTAAATTTTAGGGCTGCCATATGTCCTATGGATATGACTTTATAAAAAACTCGGGAAAATCGGTGCAGATACAAAAAAGTTATGACCAATATTAAATTTTTTTTTTTAAATACCCACTTTCGGGAACTATAGATCTCCCCGAGTCCAAGCTTTATAGCTAAAGTAAATGGTAAATTTTTTCTTTAACACGTCGGTATATAAATCTGTCAAATCGGTTAAAAAATGGCTGAGTTATGAGTAAAAAACCACGACTACCTCAAATTTTTTCGAAAAATCCCTTGTGGTTGTTGTATTTTTATTACTTTTTGCTGTATATCTGGGGAACGGCAAAAGCCAAAGCTTCCAAATTAGGTACACACATTTAGGTTGCTAATACACACCATCCTACAAAATGTGGGCGGGATTGGGGAAGTGGGCGTGGTACCTCCCGTACAAAAAAAATTAAAAATTGTATAAAAACCTAAATGTCCTATGGATATGACTTATATATCAAAATATCGGAAATTTTTAGTAGGACATATTTTATAAAAAACTCGGGAAAATCGGTTCAGATACAAAAAACTTATGACCAAAATAAAATTTTTTTTTTTTTAAATACCCACTTTCGGGAACCATAGATCTCCCCGAGTCCAAGTTTCATAACTAAAGAAAATGGTAAATTTCTTCTTCAACACGTCGGTATATAAATCTGCCAAATCGGTTATAAAATGGCTGAGTTACAACCGAAATACTGAATCCCCAAAAATTACTCTTTTTTATAATTAACTTTGTTAAAATATATGTATACAAGTATATATAAATGTTTATATATAAATATAACTTAAGTAAATGGTAAAATTCTTCCTATTTAAAAATATCAAATCGGTTAGACAATGGGTAATTTATGAGCAAAATACTCCAAAAATGGGCTAAAAACATCAAAATTTTTATAAAAACCTAAATTTTAGGGCTGCCATATGCCCTATGTATATGACTTATATACCAAAATGTCGGAAATTTGTATGAGCTATAACCGAAATACTGGGGTCTAATCACCGCATACGATATCGAGCAAAATTCATCGAAATTATTTATTTGGTATCTTGAAACTCGATATCGAATGAAATGTATTGAATTTGAAATAATACCATTCGACATCGAGTAACTCGACATTACATTTATCGAGTTTTCATTCGATACGCCAGTGTCTATCGTATGCAGGGGTGATTAGACCCCTAACTTCCCGAAAATTACTCTTTTTATACCCTTCACCGAAGGTAAAAAAGGTATATATGTATAACTGTAATTTCTACAATATTGATCCTACACCCTATAAAGTATATATATTCTGGGCCCTTACGAAAAGCGAAGTTCAAAACCGGTTGTCTCTTATTTAAAAAAAAAATATTTACCAGTTTTATTTAGTTTCTGTCTAATTGCTATGTATTCTGCTCGCACAATGGTGAAGGGTATATAATAGGGTGATCGATCGAATAGTATTCGACCGGTTTTAACCGGTTATTTTAGTTTGGCCTAAGTCGAATATTTTAAAATGTCAATTTTTCGAATATCGAATAAACCGGTTATTTTAGTAAAATAAACCGGTTACTTAAGTAATGTGTAATTTATATACGTTTTCCTTACTTTTGTTATAAATGAACCCGTAATTTAAGTATTTATATAATTGAATATTTGGCAAACTTAAACTTTCTATAAAAAATGTCAAAACAAAATGTAACAAAAGTCGAAAAAACATTATGAGCAATGTAAATACAAATCGCTTAAATAAGCGTGTGTTCCTGCAACAAAACCAAAAACAATTTAAAGCACTACAAAAAAGTTCAGCTTAAAAAGTAATCAGCAATTTGACAGTGTTATAAATACTATATACATATGTATATCTTTATAAAGATGTCATCTCTGGTAATATTTCGAACTGACTTAAAAGAAAATTGTGCTTAAACGGCCGTAAAATGATAAGTTGCAAAGGATCTTTAACGTCACGACTTATTAATCACTTTTAATTAGTCTACATGCTTGACATAAATATGCGCCAAATAAAACTATGCTGCCAATAATGAATGAAAAACTCTTAAGTAGTTCTAGAATATCTTCATGCTTAAAACAAGAACATACCGGCTGAATCAATGATATGGGAAAATTCTTCAGTATTATTAAACACCAAGAACTTAAAATAAAATTAAAGGAATCAAAAATGTTCTGGAAGGGTTTAAATTGTGTGATCGAGGAATTGACAGATATTTCATATAAAAAGCATGTTCATATTACTATTGTTTCTATAATGCTGAAACAAACAAAAAATAAAATATATATTCCTGGATAAAAGGTTTTGTTTCCCTCTTTTCAAAAATATGGCTGAAGTTTACTGCTTCATATAGACATGCTTAACCAGCAACTGTTGGCTAGAGCAAACATTATTTAACGGTTTCTTACCTACATTATACGTAAATGCAATTATCATCTTTGACATAAAGTTTAGCAAATAACTAGAAATTGTTTAAAATAATGCTTAAGTTTAATCATTTACTGGTGAGGCCCTATGCTCCTTATGGGAAAGACGGGAACATATATGTATGTATGTATTTTGTTGTTCCGCACCTTCGTGCATTGATTTGTTTTTATTCTTATTAACTTTTTATTACTAACAATTTAATTTGATTTTTGTATTTTTATGTATTCGAATTAAAACCGGTTAACCGGTTATTGTTAAAATGCTTAACCGAAAACCGGTTTTTTTAAAATAGCAACTATTCGGAATATTCGAAAACCGGTTATTGAAAAATGTCGAATAATCGATCACCCTAGTATATAAGATTCGGCACAGCCGAATATAGCAAGCACTCTTACTTGTTGGTCTTTAAAATGTTTGAATTTGACAGTGAAGAAAAGTTAAAACGATAACATCGGACAACACTGCATTATTTATTAATTAAATCATAACTAATATTTCCCTGAAGATAAACAACAAAGTTGATTCGAAATATTGAAATTAATAAATAATAAAAATTAAAACAAAACAAGAGTTTTTATTTTTATTCTATTTTATGGGTGTGTGCGAAACGGTAGCAAAGTACTCATGGAAGTACATTTTTGACACTGTTGCGGTGAATAAAATTTCACTAGCCCTAGGGGCTAGTATATATTTTGACATTAGCGTAGAAATTTTTGACAATTTTAATTCACCATATCCCTGTAGTAAATTAAATAGTCAGTTGCAGAAAACACTATTTTTTTAACTATTTTTCAAATGACTACAAATCGGTTTAATTCACATGCAGATATCAACCAAACATATTCCATAGAGGCACACGTAAAACACAAATAAAATCAAAATAAGTATAATAAGCATGCCATAAATTCAAATGAAAAAAATTTATACAAATTTATTAAAATAATTCAAAATTAAAACGATTCAAATCTGTTTATGTACTAGAAATTATGTAGCGTATTTATTTCAGCACTATTATACAATATCATTTAAAGCAATTTGATGCAAAATGTTCTTAAATATTAATTTCTATATAAAAATATGCATGTTTGTTCATAGGAACAAATATTTTTTTGACAAAAATTATTAATATAATATCGCTGGCTTAACATGTAAAGACTCTAAGTCCACTTTTTTAAGAAATTGAGATTTTAATGCAGTAATGTGCAATAAGTAAAAATACATTGTATACAAATAACAATTTATAGTTATCTCATTTTTTGTTGTTGTTTTGTAGTGATGAGCAAAAGCGCTAAGTCCAATTTATCACAAGAAAAAGCTCCAAGTCCCAATTAAAAGTACAGTTTAACAATTTCTCTCAAATTGTTTCATCACATGTATTTTGATTGTTTTTTGTCTCTCCTGTAAAATTTTCAAATATGGACTTAGGGCCTTTACATGTTAAGCCAGCGATATGTACGTATTATTTACTCATGTATAAATATCTGTAATAATTGCAATTTTTGATATCTTGTAAATTTTAAATAAGACCCTTGAGAGTTTAAATAATATGTCAAGCACTTAACTTGTATTTTGTCGTTTAAAGTTTAAACTAACACAGATGTGATAAATCCTTACCCAGCTCGTGTAATTAAATTTGGATTGATATTTGAAATGAAAAAAATATCCAAAAGTTATCAGTCATGTTCTGACTGCATTCGAGTGAAATTAAAATTGAACAAATTATTAGTATTGTGGTTATTGTGTTGAACTGTTCATGTGTTTTAATCCAAATTTTGATATTTTAATTAGGCTAAAGTTCATCAAATATAATTTTCATTAAGGGGGTAATTTTTATTTTTTGTAAATTTTCTGTGTTGAAAGTTAAAAAAATATTTTCTTATTTATACATAATACTTCAAGGACCACTTACAAGAACTACTTTTAAAATCAGAAAAGCTACATTTTTGTTTTGAAGATTGATAAGAGATTTTTGAAATCTTGACACAGCTTTTGCAGATTTTTGATGGAATATTATTTTTTTTGCTGATTTTACCTCCAAAAGCTCTGGCAACACAGAAAATACCCATTTAAATCAAAAGATACACAAAACAGTTCAGTCATTTAAAATAAAATGTCCATGTTCTTATTTCAAATGCCACTCCTGAGAAGATTGTGTAGAATGGTCTAAATTTTCAAAGTTTTTCTTGGGATTCAAAAATTTAATTAACAAGGTTTCGTTTAAATTTGCTAAATTCCCATTTCATACTTTTGATACACTGAAATTTATTGTTGTTGGTATAAGCTTTTCCTATGCGAATTAGGCCGGATCGTGAGGAAACTTCATAAAAATATTTAAGAAAAACTAAAGAGATTTTACAAATAAAACTGTTAAGCGAATAAGAATTATAAACCCCAGTTTTACTTGTAACAATATCAAAGCTTAAACAAAAATAACAACAATAAACAGTGAGTTTTCTTACAGTCCCGACTACAATTTGTTGATTTCTTGTCAACTCTAAATGTAGTTGTAAGTGGGTAAAGAAAAAACAAAAATAAAATCAAATTATCTATATTTTTGTTGTTTGGCCTATGTAATTGTTTATAAAATTAGATTTTATATTATGCTAATACGGCCTAAAGTTCTATATGTAATTAAAAATGCATTTAATCCATATTGTCCCAACGTTTCGTGAATGTTATATTCACTTTATCAAGGGATTCGTAAGAGAAATTAATTTTTTATTACATTGAACAATAATTTGTTGTAGACCAGGCGCGGATTCAGGGAGGGGGAGTAAGGAAATTTCCCCACCCCCTAAATTATAAAAATATGTTTGGTTTATATCGATAATACAAGAATCCCCAATAATAATATTTTTTTATATGCACAAAATTTTAGGAATCCCAGCAAGATTTTTATTTGTTTGTTTTTTTTTTTTCAATAAGTATCCAAATCTTAATTCTAATAGTTATTTATTAGTTATTTCAAATGAAACATCTAGATTACTGTATTCAAATACTTATTATTCTACATTCACTCCCAGCAGGTGCCATCTATATCCAAAGAATAAACGTTTGACTTGAAAATGCGTGCGGTTGAATTATTAATAAGCCTTAGTATATGCAAAATTTATTTGTTATATGAATCAAAATTCTATTCGATAATTTTTGACGAAAACACAAATTTGTCGGGGAAAAACCCAGATTTCCTTATCTTAAAGATATTTCAACAAACAACAAAAAATTATTAGGAAAGCATTTGTTGGCTTTGTTGTAAACGCATTTGAAGAGGCTTCAAAGGACTTTGATAATGACGTTGATGTGTCAATTGATGCGAAGGCACTATCATCAATAGTTCTTAAAGCTTTGACAAATTTTAGTCTTGACCTAAAAAATTGTGTAGGAAATGGAACATATGGGTGTCCTCTGATGTCAGCAGAAAATGGAGCTGTTATAAAATTCTGGACAAATGCAAAACAAACGCCTTGCTATTCCCATAAATCAAACAACTCAATTTTAAAAAGCAACAAAGTGCCATTAATAAAATATGTTGTATCATTTGTTAAAGAAACGACAAACTTTTTTAAATATAATCATCCCAAGCGAAACGCAGTTTTAGCAAAGTATTTGGGAGCCAAACTCTCTACATTATGCAAGACAAGATGGTTTGACCGTCACGACTCAATTTTACACTTTGCAACAAGTGTACATCATTCTACTATACTATACTATATATGTATATACTATTAGGGTGGTTATTAGCTATATCGAACAATTTGTTTCCTATCGATCCCAAATCGATTGGTATTAAGGAAAAACTATCCTAAAAAAAATTTCAGACGAATCAGTTTAGATTAAGACATGTCGCCACGCCCTCCAATGTTTGAAAAATTTTTTTTTTATTTATGTCTCATAATTTAAAAAATATTAATTTTATTAAAAATAATTACTTCAAAAAGTTATTGTCCGTGATGTTGGTAACAACATAGCTCTAAACGACTTTTCTGTAAATCGTATATTTAAAAAATAAACTACAAATTATCGAAAAAAATCCCTTTACTTTATATTAACATGTTCATAAAATGCCTAAAATAAATCATTTGAATTTGTGTCCATGGAAACAAAACTTTTTTTCGAAATATTCCTTATAGATCAAGAGTTCTTAAAATCAAACTCTGAAGATTGGGACGGGATGGCTTCTTTTGTTAAAGACAAAGAAATTGTTGGGCAATTAAGGGTAGTCAACGACACTGCGGAAAGAGGAGTCAAACTAATGGAAGAATATAATTCATTACTAACAAAAATTGAAGAGCAAAAACAATATGTACTAAAAGTTGTCCAAGATTATAGACGCAAATATCCCGGATGTATTAAAAAAACTATAACAAACTAGCATGAAAGCAAAAATAATATTTAGTAAAATAAAAATAAACAAGTTGAATTTAAATTTATTAATATCCGATAATAACGAGTTTTCTTGATGAGTAAGTTAAAATATCAATATTGATATTTTTGTTAGTTTTTGTAGTTTTTTACTAATAGCCACCGATTTGGAATTTGAGACTTGATAAAATCCAACTTTTAATTTTAAGAACCACACTAATATACTATACTATGGAAAAAATATCTGAGTGGAAAGGTAGAGATACTTCATCAAAAGCCTTATATTAAGGAACTCGCTTAGTACTTTTGAATTCATTTGAGGAATAGTATCATTTTACAATAGCACGATATAGATCTTCAAAAAGGATCAAGCCTTATCAAAACTTAAATCATGTGTCGTGAAGAGAAAAGAAATAAAGCCGAAGAACTATTTAAAGCGATTTTTGAAAAAGTTAAAGTTATCTGCGTTCAAATCGAGGTTCCAATCACATTCAAAATGTTGAAGATTACTACCGAGTTGTAGGTTACATTCCTCTTATTGAATTTATTTTAGAAGACCTCAAAACACGTTTCCCAATAGATCTCCTAAATGTATTGAACAAACCTAAACTTCTACCTCAAAGTGTAATCAAGTCAAATACAGATACAAAACTTTTAAAATCACAACTCGCTGATGAGCTGATTATGTTTGATAAAAGAAATAGATAAACACCTACTAACATCTAAACTTGAGTCTGAACTGTTGCATTGGCAACAAACATGGAAAATATCTGAAAATCTATCAGATAACGTTCAAGAGGCTTGAGCCGATTCATTGAAAGTACTTTTTACGTCCGATTTTTGCATTATTCAGTTAGCATTTCGAATAGATTCTGCCTCATATTCCCTAAGCTTATTTAAAATTTTTTTTCTAGGTTGCAAGAAGGTATTCTTTGGCAAGCTCGACCAAAAATTGCTTTTTAAAAAAATAATTGAAGAAATGGCAAAAATGGCATATGCCAAAAAAAACTTGCCCTACTCGTCAGTAATGCTACGAGAGAGAGGTCATTTCCTACCCGTAGTCTGATAAAAACATGGCTCAGATCAACAATGACAGAAGAAAGACTGTACTACCTAAATTTGCCTCACAAGGTTATCATAAATTGCTTATTTAAAAAAATAAATTTATATTGAACTGATTTTATATTTCATTTAACCTTATTGTTGAGTTTTTTTTTAATATAATATACACATATTAATTTTAATAAACTTTTAAAAACCAATTTTTGACTTTTTTGAATCAAAAAAAATTCCCCCCCCCCCCCACCCCCCCCCCTCCTAAGACTCAAGCTGGATCCGCGCCTGTTGTAGACAAACATGAAAAACATTAAACATGAAAAATTAAATTAAACACAAACTTAAAAATTATATCACAGTTTAAATGTTTTTATTTATTGCACAGTAACTGACATTAATGTTTTGTGTGTCTTCTTTTAAATTAATTTCTCTTACGAATTCCTTGAGAAAGTGAACAAATTACTTTATTTTATTCTGCCAGTTCAGTTTTATTTACACTGCTACATGCATATTGGCTATAAAATTTGAGCTTGAATATACTTTCACGTGCTATATCAATTGCGAAATGAATAAACGTGAGATAAATGGATAATCGCGATTAACAACACCTAATTTGCCCGTACGGCCTTAGTAAAAATTACCCAAAGCAAAACAGCCGAAAGCAATGAGTGAAAAATCGCCTTAAAAATTTTCAAAACAAATTAGGGTGATTTTTTATAAGAAATAACGCATAAGAAATATCATGTCATCCTTGCGCCCGGCCAAAGTCCGGCTATGTATAAAAGCAGCTTGGTGAAAATAAAAGTTGCTTTACCCGAAGAAACCGAAAAATCGCCCAACAAATGTTTTCAACTATCGCAAAAGGGATTTATTACCCAAATATTACTAAAAAGTTTGTGTTCACACCATCACACAAAGTATAAACACTCACACATGAAATAAAATGCAAACTTGATCCAAAGAAAAGAATTATTGTTTAGAAATTTTTCAAAAAACGATAAAGTCGTATTTTTCATAATAATTGTAATTTTCATCACACATGCATTCACCCTATCAGACTTTTACATATTACAGTCAAATCCCGATAATTCGTACCCCGATAAATCCTCTTTACCTCTTATAAATCGTAATTGTTCGCTAACTACCACTTATAATTCGTAACAAAAACAACAGAAACATGCAAAGAATGATTTTTTGTTTACCGCTATTTTTTGCGCGGGTTTTTGCTTGTTTGTTAGGAATGGGCAAAAAATATCGATATATCAAAATATCGATATTTAAAAAAAATATAATCGATATATATCGCCGATATTTTAAATACCGATATATCGATGTATCGATATTGAAATACGACTATTGAATTCGATATTTTTTAAAGTCAGTCTTCATTAAGAACTCAAAATTTTAGCCGTTTTTCAAACAATATGTTTTTTAAGAATTGGAATCATTGCATGCATCATATGTTTTTTTAAAATAAATATGAAGATCTAAAATAATTGGCATTTATAAGAAGTAGTGCCGGATACAAGAAGCAGATTGTCTGGAGTGCACAAAAAACAGAGAGTGCTCCTGATGTCCATATCAAATGATTACTGGTTTGACTAAAACCAGTTGGTACTTTTGGGGTGCAATTCAAATTTTAAGAAAAGTTGGTACTTCCATGACTTATTTACTTCCAGTTAAATGTTTCGTGATTAATTTTTTTTTTCTTATGGTTTTTTTGTATTCTTCCCTTTTGTTTTTGTTATAATTGAATTTTTTGTTTTGATTAAATTTTTTTGTTTTTAAATTTGTAAGAGACTTGTAACTCATTTCTTGATAATGATATCCGAGGGATATCGAAATATTGGAACTAATAATTTAATAAATAATATATTTATTTTTAAAAATAATTGGCCTCGAGCTCGAAAAAACTTTTTATTTTAAATAAAAAAAGGTCGAAAAAATAATAAGATTTAATTTAATTTTTTAGTTTTTATTAATTTTTTTAAATAAAATAAAACAATAAAAATTAACAATGTAATGACACATAATTAATTTGTTCATACATATGTTTGTACAAAGGTATACTGAATTTTTTAATTTGATACTAGTTTTAGCAAAATACGTTCGATATATCGATATTTTTGAAATAATAAATATCGATACTCTAAAAAATATCGATTCGATATATATCGATATATTTTTTCAACTTGCCCATCCCTATTGTGTGTGTTTATTTTCTTAAGATTAAGCTTGTTACATGAATAATTTTTCTATCTGTATTTTCTTTTTAACAATTGTTTTTTAGGTTTTTTTTATTTTATTGTTTTAGTAAATAAATTGAAAAACTCCGTTAATTCGTATTTATTTAATTTTAACCCCGTTAAATCAAAACCCCGCTTAATCGAAAACCTCTATAATTCGTAAGAAACGGCGATTACGAATTATCGGGATTCTACTGTACTTGCTTGAGTTTTTGACATGTATTAAAAGAAAAGTGTAAACTAGTCTTTAGCGAAATCACCGAAATTGGCATGGACAATTGTTTAGCGATTTTAAAAACATTGCTTTGGTTCATTTTGCTGGCATGATTCCAAATCACATGTCTGGAGCAGGGATGATAAATGATATTCTCAAAGTTGTACTTAATTCAGTAAAAAATTGTACTTTTTCAAATCTTATTGTACTTAAACCCTAAATTATTTTAACTATTGATATCCGTAACTATGCTTTGAGAGCTGAGAATGTCAAACTATGTAGACATTTCTGTTCAGTAAGATTTGGCAAGTCATTATGAATTGTTTGATGCTACAACGACACTTCCAAATAGTGGAAATTTACTTTGAAAAAATAAACCTGTTCGCGGGCACTTTTATCAAAAAATTGTGTTTAGTGATTACCTAGTGAATAAAAGGCTACGTCAATAAGCCAAATTGCTGTATTTGGAGCGAGAAGAATTTCAGGAAATTGTTCTGTTACTGGCCCCTCGTTCGTGCGATTTAACGCATCTGGATAACTTTTTACTTAGCTATTTTAGGTCTTTTGTTTATTGGAGGCAAATATTCAAGCCAACACTTACGCCACACGGCCAGATTTTTTTAGAAAAAGTGGTCCAAAATTGAACAGATTGGACCGTTTACCAGATTATAAAGAAATTTCATTCCAACCATGCAGCTAAAAAAACATCCCTTGCATAAAAATTCACTTTTAATTTTAAAATTTACGTTTACACTCATTTGAGATATGTATTTGGCAATTAACAAAAAAAAAATATGTAAAAAGGTGTTTAGGCGAAGATTTTTAGCTTGTTTTTTAGACTTGAAAAATTTGTTCCATATTCGCCGACAAATTTGGCACAGCAATTCTCTGATATCTGGAAGCATTAGTTTATTCATTTCATTTTTCAATTATTCAACCTTTGATCCAAATGTTTATATTTTGATGCATTTGAAATTTTTAAATTGTACTAAAAATGTCATTGGAGTACTTCAGTACTTTTTCAATGCTAATAATACTGAAAAAAGTACAATTGTACCGACTTTATCATCCCTGGTCTGGAGTTCCAAAAGCCAAAAGCACACCGAACAACACAAAAAACGGTGTGATTTTCTGAACCCCACAAAATTACACGTGTGATTTTAAAAAGTAATCTTGCCATTCCTTTTGTAATTTCTACAATATTGTTCTAAGACCTTATGTAGTTTATATATATCTTAGGTCCTTTGGTGTCTGTCTTTCGGTATGATCGTCGGTCAGTGCATTGAAATGGGTTATTTCATAAGATGTCCCGTTTTTTCTTTTTCTTTTGCTTCATTTTATTTTAATGCGTAATGTTTTTTACTGGTCGTTTCTAGCAACTACTTTACATTTTTTATTTCATAAAAACGATTTTCAAAATACTTAAAACCTTTTGCTTTTTTAACATATAAAATAGTTTCATGTGATTTTGGATATTCTTATCGAACATAGTCGAATAGATCACTCCCACTTGTTTTAAATGTAATCGCATGATTTACATTAAATACTTTAAAATTAGTATTTCGTGGTATACTTCCTCCTTTAAATCTAAATCTAAATTTCATATTTCATACAATTTACTAAATGTTGTGTAACAAGCAGCGTGGCCATTTTGGCATTTTTGCAGCTAGATTTAGCATTTTTTTGTCTGATTTAGCTGCAAATTTTTCATTTAGCAGTTAGCATTTTGTTTAGCATTTTTTAACTACATATATAGCATTTTTTAGCATTATTTAATTTAAGAATATTAAAGTAATCTTTTTTGAAAAACTACCACACTCTTTTGTTAAATGCAAATACAAACCCCTACTTTTTTGCTATAGAAACTGTACAATCTTTTAAAGGACCTTTCATATCAAGTGGTTTTAAAATTTGATCAGTTTGATCCATTAAATTCATTTTAAGACGATTTTTTCCCTCAATTACGATTTTGAATTTTTTGAAATCGAAAAGAGATACCCAAGGCGAATTCATTCAAGGTAATCTCGGTGCTACAACAAGTACAACTCGTACAAAAACCACAAGCATTTTGTTTTTGTAAAATCATTGTACAATGCCATAAACAGAAATTGTTTTATTTCACAGAAACAAAGATAATAAACAAAATTTTGACATCAGGGCTTTTAAGACCACCTATAATAAATTCGACTTGAATTGAAAAAAAAAACAAATACGAATTACATCCCAAGATTTTATAGCCCAATTTATATGTCATCTTAGAAACCTGCTTAAAAACTAATAAATGCAAATTAAGCGAACGAAAGAAGAAATTATTGATTTCACTGTAGAAGAAATTACAACTTTGGAACATCAGTGGATGAAACCAAATTCATATGACAGTTGATTTCTGGATAAATGTATATGGATATAAAAATTCATTACATGAAAATCCATTCAGTGAATTAGCTTCTTTTGCTATGCAGTTCTTGGTTTTGCCACTTAGCAACGCGGAAGTTAAAATTGGGTTTTAGTGGTATAAATATCTAAAAAACGAAAATTCGAAACAGAATGACGTTAATATATTATAATGATATCTTGATCGATTCTTCAGAAGCTGAAGAAGAATATTTATTTAATGACGTATATAAATTATAAAATGAAATATTTTATTAAACATGTTATATAAATTTTATTAAAATACTAAATAATTCCCATTAATGGGTCAAGTTCCTTTGATTTTTTGTTATGGTATGGTACCTTTTGTTTAAAAACTTTTTTGTACGTATATAATAACTGATATATATTTCTTTTATAGTTTTAAGACTTTTTATGTTTCATAAATATTATATTGTTATTCTTTAATCAGCTTGTTCTATTGATACGATGTGAGGTTATAGGGAAGAATTATGTAAAATAAGTTATGTATAAAGGTATTTTAACTAAAATAACAAAAAAATAAAACAATTTAAACTTTAGCATTATTTTTTGGCAGTTTAGGATTTTTGTTAGCATTTTTTAGCATTATTTTTAAGCCGATTTAGCTGTAAAATATTTTTGGATATGGCCACACTGGTAACAAGTGTTGTTGCATTATAACTAAAAAGTTTTTTTTTCAATACAAAAGCCAGAAATTTAATTTTCTTTAAATTCAAAAGTAATTAAGTAGAATACATACTTCAAAATGTAATATAATACATTGTTCTTTTTTATTTTAATTTGTTTTTCTCTTTTTTGATTTACCTGTAGCATATCATGTCAACCCATTGCAGCAGCAACAGCAACAGCCATCTCAACAACATCAAACTTTTCAACATTTGACGGAACAACAACAACAACACCAAAATGTAGGTAAACAACCGCATCGTGTTCGAGGTGTCAGACCAACTGCAAATTTAGCATCGTCTGCTGAAGCGTATGAGACTGAAGAAAAAGCACAACTTGTAGCACTGCAGGCACCCGCACATACAAATTTAAATACACACACCCACACAAATGCACACAGTCAACAATTTATTGCACAAGCTCCAGTAACACAACAACAATCAGCACCGGCACATCAGGTAGTACAAGCACAAGCACCTAAAGCTTACGAGCATGTTGTTCACTATAATCCGCAATATGTGCAGCACTATCAGGAGAAGCAACACCAACCACTGCAACATCGCCAGCCACATAGACTACAAATACAACCCCATCAACACACACCGCTTGTAGAACATTTAAATAATTTACCATTTTCTCAGGGTATCCATGGCCCAACTCCTTTGCCTTTCTTACGCATACACCCTGCTGCTGCGGAAGTAAGTCCTTTGTACAACATGGTTTCACCACCAGCCATCCCACAACCATTTATCTCGGGCCCATTTCAACCGCCCTTTACCCCGCTGGGAATGCCAAGTAAAGTGACATCTTTTACAAATGTCTTATTGCAGCCATTTGTAGGACATCCTTCTTCGTTTGCAGCACCGGAAATTGGTACATCACTTGCTGGCAGTGCAGACTCTTCGACCTTTATACATCCAGCCGGCGGAATACATTATGGAGCTCATCTCTATCATCCACCCACGTCAGCTACCACTGTTCTGGCTGGCAACAAGCAACACAACACAGCAGTAGCTGGTGCCGCTGCTGATCCAAGACTATTGAGTACAACTGGAAATAAATTATCTGCATCCTCAGCAAAAGCAGTAGCAGGCAGTCCAACGATAGTCAAATATCCTTAAGGGACAACCAACCTCCCTTTTTCAAATCTTTGTTGATTGCTTGCTGTTTTGCAAGGAAACTTTTTGTTTTTTAATTTAATTTTTTGATAATTACTTATTGCTATCACTGCTGTAACCTACTCCTTCTGCTGCTATTCCACTGCCAACTACTAAAAGTACAACTTAACTCAACTCATCTCAACAACTGAATCATTTCCTCGATACAAGCTCACAAATACACAAGTGTGTGTGTGCGTGTTTTTTTGAATTTAGTTTACATTCATTTGTTGCTTCACTCCTGGGCACGCTGCTTTAGAACTAAAACACTTTGTTACTTGCTATTTCGTATGTAAGTGAATACATAAATGTTTGCATGCGGAAGCGATATTCCCAACTCAGTATTCATTGTCTATTGTCACAATGGGCTGGTGGATTTTAACAAACTACAAATAAATATTATTACATTTTAAGTTTAACTGTTTTAAATGTTTAATGAAACTTTGTGTGCAATTGAATAAAGAATTTAGAAATTATCATTGTATTTATGTTTAAAAAAAACTTTTTTTATTTTATTTATTAAAAGTCTTATACGCTTGATACGTAATTCATTTAAAAGCTTATAAAATATTCCTATTTTGAATCCTTATTGGTTGGTCCGTGTATTTCTGGAAAGCAAATTCCCAAAGTCTCCGGATATCGCACCCGTTCAACAATACTGTATTAACTCAAAATTTAAAAATTTTCAGTAGAAGCAAAACAATTTTCAATTTAACATTACAGGCATATGAAAAAGAATTTTTAAAGCAGCCGTTTCATTACAAAAAAGTGGACAAAATTGCACAATAATTTTACAGTGGGTAGATATGAATATTACGTATCCATTTTTTCCAAAAAGTGAAAAAATAAAAATTTTGAGTTAATACAGTATTGTTGAACGAGTGCGATATGTTGAGAACTCGTTTGCTTAATATTTTTATCACAGACAAATTTTAGAAAATCATTTTAAAATTTGGATTTAAAAAAATCGGTTTATAACTTGTAGAACGTAGGCGTAAGATAATCTCGTTGACGTAAAATTTAACTTTGAATGAGTCGGTAATTAAAAGAACTTAAGCCTATTTAAAATTGAAACTTGCTGTTTATTGTATATCAACATTTAAAACAAAAGAAACTTTATGGGACTGACATTAATTACACAAAATTTTGTAAAGATCTACCCTTTTTATGTCAAGGATCTCTCATATAAGGTTTACAGTCAAAAAATGCTTTATAATAAACAAATGTAAATATATGGCCACCAATAGGCCCGTTATAAGAATCTTATTCTATGAGATTTAAAGGTGCATGTAGACGACATGTGTTTTACATCTGACTTGACAACTTTTCAAGTCACATGTAATTGTGCATGTCTGTCAAAATTGCTGTTTTACAGAAGGTTTATAATATTCGGTCACAAACGTACATGCTTCTGACATTGTCTGTTTTTTCGCATAGTTATTGCAGAAACCAAAGGTCGACATCGTGGGCCAGGCTGTTAGATTCACATGAGTCTTATAAAAATTATTTAAGGGATGGGGTTTATATTGACTTATTTCTTATACTAAACCTTTTATTACAACTACCATGAGAGTAGTTTTTATTAAAAAAAATACTGTCGGCAAATTGTATATCACTACGAATATGTAAAAGAAAGTTATGGGACTTGGCCCTCATACGTTCCTCAAAATAACTTGCAGGAAAGTTCTTCGGGTGAAAAATCACACAGTCTGATTATTTAATGAAAATATACAGGGTTTTTTCCATTATTCAAAGTGTTTTCAGTTTTTTTTTAGACAAAATAATATTTAATAACAGAACGTTTTTAGAAATGGGTGAAATTTCACCCGAGGGACTTTTTCGTAATTCTTTAAATAATCGTGTAACGTTAAGATATGCCAAAATAAAACTAGTTGTTATTAATGCAAACTTTAAATTAAAAAAAATTAGAAAAAATGTTCATTAAGATCCAGCAAAATGTTAAAGAGATATTATATTTTGAAACTTAAAATGGGTGAAATTTCACCAAAAGACCGCATCAGGGTTAAAGCTATTTCGGGAGTATTGTTTGTATGGAAATCTGTCCAAATGAGGCCGATTTTTATATAATTTTTTAAGGTGTTTTAGGTTGCAAAAAATATTTTTAGGCTAAATTTAAACAATGTACGAACACAGTTAGAAGATAAATGGGCTTAGAATTGGACTTGGTAAAATTATAAACCGATTATTGATCTTGCAGAATTGGAAATAATGCATTTTAGTAAACGTCACATTAGAAGGACCTTCTCTACCTTCCTTCTGTACTAATCGACTTGAATTGTAACATTTAATGACATATAATTTAGTGAATTGAATAAGAACCTGTTTTTCCCCGTAACTTAATTTAGAATATCAAGTTATAACATAAAATAAAGAAAAGGTTTCCTGATGAGCTGGCCTAAGCAACCAGTGAAATGCGCATAGAAGCTAGCTTTCCCTCAACAATAAATTTCAGTGTATTTATCAAACATGAAAAACTGGGAATTTAGCACGTCATATGGAAATCGTATTAATAATAAAATAAAGATGTTATGGATTAGTTCAGCCCCATTGTGCATAGCAGTTTCATATTAAAATGTTCTTTATGTTTGCGTTTAACAACAGTGTCTCCTCTCTCTGGTGTTTTTGGTTAAAAGTTATAAATGTTTGTACATATTGAAATACATATAATTTGGTATTGGTATTTGAACTTGAATATGCCCTTGTGTGATTGTGTGTATGTGTTTGTATTCGTTTGCTTTAAAATGCAAGCAGAGAAATATCAACGCAATATTTTGACTTTTTTACAATTTTACCAAAGACTTTTTAGCCACTAACAAAAGTTGTGAATAAAAAGGCAAGAAAAAATTTGTAAGATGTACCCTACTACTGGCAACACAAGGCATAAAACTGACGCCAATCTGGGGTTGGGCGGACTATTACGGTTACTTGCTACCTTTCTGATATATATATAATTTAAAAATGGTTTCAAATAATGTTGCTCCGAAGTTATCTGGGAGTCTTATAACGGAAGGCCTCGTTACTCATACATAAATGTTGCGGACACGTAAATGTTGCAGTCGAATTTTATAGTTGGTAGTTACTAAAAATACGCAAACGTGTCATACTTGTCCATATTTATAACGATTATTACAAAAAAAAGACTTCATTTATTTTAGATTTGGTCATTTGTACATTCTGTATTAAAAAGCTAAATAGGAAACGTCGCGTACTTCTTAAAAAACAAAAGCCGCATAAAATTCTTTAATAGTTGATATGCAAAAACGGAGAAAGATTTTAATTTGATCAGGTTCATCAGTAACGCAACGTGACGTTTACGTAAAAGTACCTATTTATGCATGAGCTTGATAAGAAAACAGCAACAGCTGACCCTCAACGTACACGATTACTTAAGAGTAACGAGCCTTAATGCATTTAATATTAATAATCCCAAATCAGTGGTGGGCAAGCCCATCCCAATACAAATTTTAAAAACTAAGCGCACATTTATGCGCTACGTAATAAGCCATACAGAGATGGAGAAAGGTAAGTGAACGAATTCTTTACAAATTAAAAAATAATAATTAGGGGATTTACAAGGTAGTCGTAAAGTTGTAAAGTCATATGTTTTAAAATAATTACAAGAAATATGTATGACTGCTGTAGGCAACCGCTTATAATTTAGATTTTACAGTACAGTTATGACGAATCATTGAAAACAGCATTAACATTTTTATTTTGTTTGACACACAACAGTATGTAGGACATTATGACGATATGAATTAATCACACCTTGTGAATCTCCCAAATATAACATTTAAAGCGTCACAACATTCCCTTACTATAAAGCATATTTGTGTTTGTGTGCTGATCGTTACATTCACCAATTTTAATGTGCGCTGAATAGAGTGCTTTCTGTGTCAAAGTGGAAACTCGCAACATAAAATGCATGTCTTTCGTAAACGATATGGTAATCGAAACTTTTACGTTTCTCCCCTACCTTCCCTGCTTTGTGGAATTCTTGCATTTTTTATTAAGATAAATCAGCTAAAATTTTAGTTTTAAATAAATATAAAATGTATTTTGCAGCAGCACTCAAGTGAAAAACTTTCATTAATTTATAATAGCAACAAATTGTTACTCCATTCTACCGATTTTTACAAAGACTACTTTAGAGAAGTGCTACCGGAAATGTGTTATGACTGATCTAACAAATCTCTTTGTTCATTTCATCATTTCTGTTTCATTTCAGTCCAAACAAGAAGAATACTCATAGTTCCATTTTAAGAAAACTGTTACATTTATTCGACCGATTCGCATAAAATAGTTTCAATTTTCGTTTCGTTTATTTTCATTCTCCGGAAAAGCAGTTTAATTTTGCTAACAGCTTTTAAGGACTTTTTAGTTTCTTTGTTTTCCCATTTTTTAGCCGCATTGCAACTTTTTAGTTTGAAGTACTTCTGTTATTTTGTAAACACAAATGCACAAAAAGTTTCATATAAACGTTTGCTTTCCTTTCCTTTCCTTTAATTTTTTGTTTTTTTTGTCAAGGAAACTCAACAGCACCAAAAAAATAATAAGTCAACAGCAAATATTGCATATTTATCCACTCATCTATATCCAGAAGATCTATCTCTGGCAAAGTGTGCATTGTATCTACGTTTTTGTACGTACTTTTAGTCATTCATTTCATGCACTTAGTCACAGTATGTGTGTGAAGGTGGATGTGGGGGAAATGTAAAAAAACATTTTCTCGTTTTCTTAAGAATGAGCAAAATATTTTTTATAATTTCATTGTAGTTTCAAGTTGAAAAACTCCTGCTGTAGAAACGTTGCTACTGAAGTGATGCCTTTCTTTAAATACTTGAAAATATATTTAGGTTAGAATAATACTCATATACTCTCTCATGATATAAGCACTCTAACTAAGTTTATATGTAAGAATGTAAGTATATTTTTCAATATTTTTAATTTTAACAAAATTTCAATTTGAACGTTTCTTGTTTTTAGAAAATTTATTATATTAAGTCTTCTTTTAGAGATGTAAGTAAATACTACTAACGTAAGAATTACCCAGCAAACAGAACTTTCTAGAGTATTGAAGGCCCTTAAAAAAAACATTTACAGCCTGGCCCATGTTGTCGAGCAACAACTTAAGGGAGCGACAACAAATCACTCATTGTCGTTCTCATGAGCGCCCCACTCACTATTGACTTGTCGGTTGAAAGGTTCTCTGTTTCTAACGTAATCAAAATAGCACAGTTGCAAATAAAGGGAGGTGAAATTTTAAGGGCCGATGTTGATTTTGAATAAAACACAAATTATTTAGGAAATCATTGTCATTTCTTTTTATTATCATAACATTGGTATGGTTCAATTATGTATGGAACAAAATATCGGCCAAGGGCCGCCGCGACCTCGGCGGCACATCTCCATCCGACGGTCCAAATTTTCGATGACGCTGAGGCACAAATGGGGTTCTATGCCGTTAATGTACCGAATTTTCACATCCTTTAGCTCTTGAATTGTTGCTGGCTTATCGACGTACACCATTTCTTTCAAATAACCCCAAAGAAAGAAGTCCAACGGTGTAAAATCACATGATCTTGGCGGCCAATTGACATCGCCACCACGTGAGACAACACGGTCATTGAATTTGCCGCGCAAAAGAGCCATTTTTTCGTTAGCTGTGTAGGCAAGTGGCACCGTCCTGTTGAAACCACGTATCGTCCACATCCATATCTTCCAATATAAAAAGTTCGTTGTCATCGACCTCATTTTGGGAAAAAACCCAGTCACCCTTTGGGGGTGCATTGGTTTTTCGACAATCACTCTTGGATAATCATTGAGGTGAAAATGTGCCTCTTCACTGAAGATGATTTTCTTCTAAAATTTTTCATCCACTGCTGCCATTTCTTGTCACTATTCTGATCAATCTTTACAATTGTAAGCGTGTAAATGCAAGTCTTTATGCATAATGTTCATCAACGACAAGCATGAGAGGTGCAATTGTTGGGCACGGTGACGAGTTGAGGAGGTCGGCTCTCCAGCCACTCAATCGCGAACATTACGAGCACTGGTGTTTTCACATCTCCTACAGTCCCGGTTTGCTCAAATTTTTGCACGATTTCTCCGATTGTACGAACATTTGGACGATAAAATTGTGTATCTTTCCATGATTCAAGTTGAGTTAGTCTGAAATTGCGAAGTACATATCAAATGGAATGCAGAAAAAATCACCCTTTAGTTGTTTGCACCTCAAATTTTTTTGTTTTTCCGAAACAATTTTTCAAGTAACGCACCTTCCATTTTACAACAACAAAAGAGGCATGGGCTTGGGATCATTTACAAAAAAATTTATTATAAATTTGAGCCTTACACGCGGGAAAAAAATATTGTTGGGGTAATCTAAGAGCATCATACTTTGGTTGGATTTTAGCAATGTTTATGTTTGCATTTTACCATATTATGGTTAAAAAAGTCCAAAATATGGTTAAAATAAAAAAAAATTGCCCGAAAAAAACCATAGTATGGTCAAAATTAACTATATTTTGATCAATATTAAGCATATTAATATATATTTATTCCTAGAATTCCTAGGTGGAACATACCCATTAATACCTTCGTGATGAAGGTATAACACTTATCACCAAACATTGTTTTTAACGACTTGTAGCATAGTAGATATCTGTACTTTGCGTTTGATTTAAATTTTTTTTAATGTTGTGATGAGAGGTCGTTTTTGAATCGACTTTGGCAATATTCGTGAGCTGAGAACAAATTTTTTCTCTGTATATGCTCACGCTTGTCTCCACCGGCCGGATGTATTCACCTTATGGGAAGCTCAGGTATCTGAAAACTCCGATCCACTTGATTTTCAGATTCCTGGGTATCAACTTCTATACTTCTTTAATCTTCATCGGGGTCTTGCTATGTACATACGCAATGAATTTGTGTATCAATGCCAGCAATCAATGGGCATGTTTGATGCGGAATTTAACTGTCTTTGGGTAAAATTCAAAATCGATGCACACTATTTGCATTTCTGATTTCTTTACAGAAGTCCAAATGTGGAAAGGGATATAAGTTTATCGGGCTTCGACTCCCTTTCCGGCTAAATAGTGAAAATTCTTGAAAATTGTCCCGGTAGTTAAATCGTTGTTGCTGGTGGTTTCAATGTCCACAGTTCTTCTTGGCTTCACCACTCGGGCCGTACAACTTATGTAGGCCAATATGTTGAGATATTTGCCGCGCACAACCACCTCGTGCATCAGGTGAATGAACCAACACATAGTCCATTTGTTGATGGGCACCAACACAATACCCTTGACCTCTTCCTCTCTACGCAGCCCCAAAGTACGAAGCTAAAGTTCTAGCCCCGCTCGGTAACTCGGATCATTGCACCATTTTCGCCGCTTTTCCGTTCTCCGAACTTCGGAACGTTTCACGACGGGCTACGAAACGTCAATTTCTGTTTACGGAAAAGCACGTTGGGCTGAGATCAATGACTTTTTTCGGCATTTCAATTGGGAACTTTGTTTCCCGGAGAAAGACGTCAATTCCATGGCGAATATGGCTGAAAATATAATAATGCTAGAAATGAAAATTTTAATTCCAGCTAAAAGATCTTTGAATAAACCTCGATCTAAATCTTGGTTTAATCAGTCCTGCAACTCAGCAGTCAGATACAGCGAGAAAGCATTCAGAAATTGGTGTAACAATAAAAACGCTGATACTGAATTGCTACGCAAAATGGCGAGGTACTGTGCCAAAGTACTTAGACGGGAAAAACTCTTCACGAGCAACGTCTTTGTACTGAAGCTCTTGCTGCTCCCCGGGGTAGTAAGAGCTTCTGGTCATTCGTTAAAAAAGTAAGGCTTATTGCTAGTTCTTCCATACAAACTCTTTTTAAGGATGGCCGAACATTCACGGACGCGGTTGATAAGGCTAATTGTTTTGCCGAATTATTTTCTAAGCCCGAATTCAAAAAGGTATCCGTAACGATGCCTAGAATATTTTTTCGGACTCGAGCTGTTAAAAGGGTTCTTGCGGATTTCGACATAAACAAATCTCCTGGGCCGGATGTTATACCTGCACTGATCTTGAACCAGTGCTCTTCGACGCTAGCTAGTCCCTAAGCAAACCTCTTCAGCACTTCTAAGGTAACGCCAAGGTAACGCCAATTCCTAAAAAGGAGTGGCTAAAAACCCAGAAAATTTTCGCCCAAATGCAATTTGTTCGGCACTTTCCAAAGTTATGGAGAGTATGATAAATTCCCATCTTGTCAAATATTAAGAGTCAAACTACCTACCAAGCGTCCGCCAGTATGGCTTTCGTAGAGGTTGCTCTACTGGAGACTTACTAGCTCAGTTATCGGATAAATGGTGGCGTTCCATTCACCATTTTGGCGAAAGTAAGGTTATTGCTTTAGATATTTCCAAGGCGTTCGACAGAATCTGGCATGGTGCACTCTTGTCAAAACTTGTTGCATTTGGTGTCGGTGGTAATTTCTCTCTATTTATATCGAGTTTTCTCAGAGATCGCACTAAACGAGTTGTTTTATATGGGGTTTCGTCAAACGAGTTTAAGATTCATTAAGGGGTGCCGCAAGGCTCCGTTCTTTCTCCAACTCGATTTCTTATTGTTCCAAATGACCTCCTATGTCAAACTTCCAACCCTATGAATGATACGCTTGGGCGAGACCTTGGCATAGTCTCGGAATGGGGTCCTGCAAAAAGGGTCCCCAAAACCCAATGTTAGGTGCTGACGCATAAACGCGCGACATATCAAGGTGTCTCATGTGTATATATGGGTGGTATAATTTATTGAGGAATCAGAATCTCTTGATGTTCTGGGAATGAAGATACAATTATATGCCTGATGGACAGAACAAAGTGTCGAAAGAAGCATTCAAGTTCTTCACTCCATCTGATCTCCTAGCTATTTATACCATCTATATCCGACCGCGTATGGAATACAACTCTTATGTGTGGGCCGGTGCTGCAAAGTCTATTTTGGAGCCTCTCGACCGCGTGCTTGCCCTCTCTTGCACGCGGTCGAGAGGTTCTCATTGGTGGCAGTAGGGTATCCAATTCTATTGACTCCCTTGAGCACCGTCGCAATGTGGGTTGTATTTGCGTTTCTACAATGGGATGTGTTATGACGAAATAAGGGATCTGGTTCCCAAACCTCACGTTTGCTCGTAATACAAGATTTTTCTCAAGAGCCCATCCTTTTGTGGTCGTATATCCAGAAAAAAGTAGTTATAGAAGTAGCTAAAGATAAAAGCTACTAAATAATAAATGAAAGAACAAATCTGTCCGATTTTCCCTACTCATCTAGTGCTGGTTCACACTCTTCAAGTTTTAGCCGTCAAGTCTTGAGTTTTTAGGAGAGGGAGGAAAAGAAATGGCATTCTCTTTTCGCTTCTCTCCTAAAAACTCAAGACTTAAAGGCTAAAACTTGAAGTGTGTGAACCAGCACTAGAAAAGTAGGGCAAATCGGACAGATTTCTTATAATCTCCAACATGTAGGGATTTTTCCTAATAAAACGCATTTTTAAAAATATATTTCCAGAGTTGTTTGTGGTTTAAAAAGTTGGCGACACAAGTGGTCTTTCTAGACATGTCTGTTTTTGACATTTTCTTTTAAATATGCTGCCAAAAACCTTTTGTCTTTTCAAACAATTCTGTTTTCATATCTAATTTGCATAAAAATTAAAAACATGAAAATTCATATAAACAAACATGAAAACTCGAATCTTGTCTGTTTGGCAAACTCTCTTTCTTCTCTAACCCGATCGCCAACAAGTTTTTTAGACATGTCTAAAAGACATCGTGTAAACTTGAAACAAAGTGTTGGGGCTTCTTAACAATTGCTGTTGGAAATAGGCTTCAATGCATTAGTTGTGACAAATAAAGAATTTGTCGCAAAAAAAAAACACGATTCCTGCATTACTTAGGGTTAGCGAAGAACCTAACGAATAGTGAGTATCCACTGTTACAGCTATCACTAGCGCCATTGGTGTATATGTGAAAATGCCAAAAATTTCGCTAGTCGCTAATGGCAATGGTTCTTTCTTATAACACTGGGATATAATTCAATGTTGAAAGATTTAATTGATTTTATTAAAAGTACATACACATGTATAATTTTTTTATTTTATACTTATTTTTTTGTCAAAGCTTTAATATACATACGCTAATAGAATTTATTATTTATAACTAATATTTTTTCTTCTGTTTTAATGACAATAATACGAAGGGAGTTTTGTAGGGGAAATTTGTTCAACGTGTAGAGTACATCGGATTTTGTTTAGCATGTGTAGGTATTCTTTCGAAAAATCTGCTGGCAACACTGAAAAATTTTAGTGCGGCGCAAATCAGATGATTGTCTGTTAAAGAACTAAATTTCTGAATTCGCTACACTGAATACATTTTTATCTTCAAAATATTTACTGCTTTTAACATTTCAGTGCCTTAAAAATTATTTACTGGGTAAATATTTGCACTTCTTCGAATGAATTTTTTATATATTAATTGTTATCAATTGATTGGATAAGTTTGTTATACAAGATGAATGTATTACTTAAATATTTTCTCCTAAGCAGACACATACATTTCGATTGCAAAAAGACATGCATACACAAAAAAAGAAGAACTTATAAATACGAATAAAACCTCTCTTTTAATTTATATTGTCATGTTTAGTTTATCAATTGTAATTTAAATTTGTTATAAATTGTTTTGCATTTATTAAGAGATGATTAGAGCATGGAATTTCATGCATTTATTATATAAAAGTATGCGCATAAAATATGGTACCATTTTTTCTTAATATCCCCTAAATTTGGAGTCATTATTTGATAAATATGTGCAGATGTATATTTGTGGAATTAAGGAACGTCTTGCAAAGCATTAGAAAAATCGCAGGGGAACAAAATTTAACTTTTTTTATTATAATAAATTGGGGATAGTTTATCAAGAATGTTCGCTACATGAACAAAAACATACAAAAATTACTTCTGACTTTTAAATTGAAAGCTCTCGCTTAGGCGCAGGTTACAAAGCTCATTTGGGTCCAATCTGGAGGCCGACGTTTTTTCTCTGCCTACCGGTTGATTCAATAAACAAAAATGGATCCTTTTCAAACCAATGTAAGAGAAACTAGTTTTGCCTTTAAGGGTTCTCTGGCCAAACAGTTTTAATCTTAGATCACCGAATGCCGGGAAATGACAGATAAGATGTTCCGGTGACTCGTCTTCTTTCCTGTAATCGCAACTTCTACACAGGCCATTGTAAGGGAGTCCTAGCCCTACTCTTGTTTCCCAATAGAGCAATGGTCAGTTATTTTATGTTTTTATTCGATTTAAATCTATGGATATGAATCCTTAGAGACCATTATATATTACAAGGTTTTATATAAATGCATTATTAACGAAAACATCTTGTTAAGATATATTAAGTATTTAAAAACAGGATAATATTGCGTTTAATTACATTTACATTAATAGAAAAATCGATTAAGCAATACAATTCATTGAAAGTTTTGCATATTCTCCTCAAAGGATCAGCAACAACAGGAACGTGCAGAGGTATTAGGTGTCTGGTAAAACGTCGTGGAATATAAAAATGTATGTTACGAAGAAGAAAGTCGGAGAAGACATCGCCATTAATCCAATTAATCAGAAATGCCACATTTAGCATAGTCCTACGGACTCTCGCCGTATACAAAGAAAGATTCCCATCATAGCGACCAAATGAGCTACTCAGGCAGAATAAGAGAAACTCCTTTTGAACAGCTTATATTCGGTCTAATGCATATTAATATCAGGATCCCAGACAATAGACCCATACTCCAAAATTGGTCTTACTAGGGATGTGTATAGTTGTTTCGTAACATTGGGATCTGTAGGGCAAATTAAACCACACAAATGGCTTGGCAAATATGTCAAAATTTTACGTTTGTACAAACATTTTGTGTTGTAAATTGGGGTGTTTGCTGTTTGTACAAACATTTGAAGCAATGTTTGTAGAAATATTAAAAATTTTTAATAATTGGCAGACAAATTGGATATTTGTCAAACTTTTAACAGTGTATAGTGTTAAATGTAATAATTTCAGTGAAAATTTTGCATAGTGAAGACGTATAAGGAGAAGCATTAAGAAATGCACGAGGAAAAAATATTTTTAAATGAATTTATTGACCTCTATAAAAGTCTATGATTGTGTTGTTTGTTGGCAAACAGAAGCAAAAACAAAGCGCAAGTTTGCCAAGCCATTTGTGTGGTTTATAATGCCCTTTAAGTTGAAATTAAGTGTACCACATCGGTGACTTAAGTTCCACTTAAGTTTTTAGTGAAGAAGAGAATTTTGTATTTAAAACGATTTTAAAAATAAATGTGTTTTAATATCAATCCTGAAAATTGGCCATAAGTGTTTGAAGTGTGTTTGACTCTTTTTCACGTATAGTTTGGAAAATCGCCATTCAAAGACTTGTGTGCAAAATAAACCACACGAATTACTTAAAAAACAAGTCAAAATTTTACGTTGGTACAATTATTTGCTGTTGCTAATTGGGATGTTGGCCGTTTGTAAAAGAATTGAAAACATGCTTGTAGAAATATTAAAAATGTTAATATTTGGCAGACATGTTGGATTTTTTTCGAACTTTTTGGGTTGTATAGTACTATATATAAACATTTCAGCGAAAACTTTGAAGAATAAAGACGATGAAGAAGAAGCATACAAATAATTTTCAGTCGTAAATTCAACTCTTTACACCAAATTATTTTCCGAAACCGGTGCTAAATCACCTTGAATGGCGAATGCTACAGGAACATGATTTATGATATTTTTATTCCTTATGGCATAGCAAATCGTTTCAAGAAGAAATAGTTCCAACAAGACGTAGCAACATGCCATACTGAGCTACCAACATCACTTTGTTAACCCAAACGTTTGATGACCGAATTATCTCAAAAAATAGATTTGTGTTGGCAACCTCATTCGTGTGATTTGAAATACATAAATTCTTAATTAAAATGGCACATTTTGACTCCTTTTTATGAGAGTACGTCAAATCTCTTGCCCAGACTGACAAAAAATCAATGATATGTTCAATAAAGTAATGCAAAATTTATTCAACAGGATGGCGATAAGACAATTTGTTAACTTTGAACCTATTACCAAAATGATTATGCATATACATACATATGTATATTACTAAGAATTGTTAAAATTTTAAATTGTAAATAATTTTTTCAATAAATGATATTTTTAATTTTAGTTAATAAAATGATCAAAAAACTTTGCCGTTTCAATCAATGTGTTAATTGATTTAATTAAATAAAGCTCAGGTATTGACACTTCCCAACAACAATACTACAAGTTTAAATTATTTTATTTTAAACGAAAAAATCAATTTAGATTTTTTGTCTAAATACTATTTTAATTAAGAATTTATTCAAAAAACCTAAATTAAATTAATCAAAATTATATTTAAAATCAACAAAAAACAAAAATAATTGATTGATCACATTAATTAAATTGAAAAATTGTTCAATCTATTTTTTTAATGGATATAAAAAAAACTGATTATTTTTTTTACAGATGAGTATTAGATTCTGTATATGTAATTAACAGTGAGTCATTCTTATTAGTAGTAAAAGTAAGTTTATGGGCAAATCTTATTATAATATTAATAATTTAGTGAAAAGGAAAATATAATTATCATTATCAAATTTTACTCTTTAAAGGATTAAAGTTCCTTAAAATCTTTACATTGGACTATGACTCCAAACGCTTTTTTGGCATTAATAAAAATAATCATGTCAGAGCTTTTAATTTTTTCACATTTAATGGCCATGACACATAAATAAATTAATAAACAAAAATAGTCTATTGGCCCATTCCCACAACCTACACCCAATAAAATTGAAGGTATCCCGACTAAAATTAATGATTTATTTGAAATTTACGCAGATGATAGAGAAAACAAATAAGATCAACCTACGCGAGCTTATCGGACCCTGTCCAGTTTTAAAGGTTAAACTTGGGATCAAAAATTGGACCATTTTTTTTAGTTTGTTTAACAATAAATAACGTGTGTTAACAACGCCAATCATACCAGATCGGTTTGTTATATAGACACAATTTTGGCCAACGGAAATTATAGGTTATGTTGAGACTACAAAGCTAAACAATCACAATATCAAAAAATTACGATATGGACTCCATAAAAATAAAATTAAGAAATATAAAATAAAACTACTTACCTTGGGCTACATTTTCCATTTTCGAAATACTTTGTAACTTTATTTTTTAACGTTTGCGCGGTATACTAACAATTGTATGTTTGAACACTTATTTAAAAACACGTTTTTAAATTTTTAACTTTAAAAGCATAGTAGACCGGCAGTGCTGCCGACTGTTTTCTTTTAATAAATTTTATTGCTTGATTGGAATGTTGCCATTAATAAAATAAATTCACTTTTAAAAATTTTTTAAACATTTTTTTTGGATTTTCACCAAAAAAAATCGATTTGAACCAACCTGCAATTGTGGCATAATTAAATACTTTTGAACGGGCAGGATTGGATTTCCTCGATTTCCAGAACATGTCTGTATTTCTAATGAGAGATAAGGAAAATAATATACCAATCCGCAGTGAATTAAAACCTGCTTCTTTTATCGTTATTTTGGATTAATGCCATCGAGAGTCATGTATGTATATCAATTTAAAATGTGGCTGAAATAATGGTAGTTAACGGCCAATGAGCAAAAATTTGTACATATAATATTCACTTCGGGTCTGAAATCATGCCTACCCCTATTAAAATCAATAATCAAATAATACCTCATTATTCGCATGTGAAGTATCTCGGTACATTTAGATCGCCGATTAACGTGGAAATGCCATATAGAGGCAAAATTTACTCAAATTAAACTTAAAGCAATTCAAATAAATTGACTTATTGGAAGAGATTCTATTTTACAAGCCTATCTGGTGGTACGGTATTCAGTTATGGAGCACTGCCTCGGCCTTTAAAATTAAAAAAATTCAAGCGCACCAAAACAAACTTCTTGGAATTATCACAGTCGCGCCAAGTATGTTGAAAACTTGAATATTCACACTGTGTAGTTAAGAAAGCAAGTATTGTATTTGTATGGGCTGTTGTCTTAAAATTACTTTCACCAAACTTCAAGTGCTTTCAAGACAGAAACAGATGAACAATAATCGATAAAAAAAATGTGTAGAATTTTAGGTTTTCGTTGATTATTTCAATTGATTACCAACGGATCAAACAAATGAATACACCCTCGGGCATTTTGGTGATGAATATAAAAATTCCTATTAGATCTTTTCTATATATCGTCACCTAAAACGCAAAAAGCCCTAACAAACAAAAAATTTAATATCGACTTTTTCATTAAATCTGATGTATTGCATCAACTCAAATTCAACAAAAAAATTTGGAATCTTTCGACCAACATTAACGCTTTTAGTGGTAAAAAAGGCCCTGTCTATGAAAGATTATATGGTAAACGCTAAAAGGTCTTACTAACAGTGTGCATAATATGCAACATTGTCAATTTTCACAAAAACTGGTAGATGTTACAAGAAAAAAGAAGAAAATTAAATTATAAAGAGTTTAAAGCGATTTATCAATTTATCATTTCAAATGGTTTTAGCTTCTCCTGTAAAATTTTCAAAATGTTTGTATGTTTATTTGTGTGTACCTTATAGCCGCTGAGCCGATCTTTATGAAACATTTACAGTATATTTCTGAAGACCTGGAAGGATCTGACCGATATATATTTTATGGAAATTTTAAGTAGGCGTGGCACCTCCCATACAAAGACAATACAAATTTCTGTATATATGGAGAACGGAAGGAGCTTAAGTTTCCAAATTTGGTACAGAGATCTTGATTATCAGTACACAACATCTGACAACAAAATTTGGGCGGGATTAGATAAGTGGGCGTGGCACAAAATAAATAAACTTTTATCTTGAGAACGATAAGAGACAAATTGTCCAAATTTGGTACACATATGTACATAACTAGGTTATCAACACACAACCTCAATAGAAAAACAGACGGGATTCGAGAAGTGGGCGTGGCACATCCAATACAAACCCATTATTGATTTCTATATATTTGAAGAATGGCAAGAACCAAAATTTCCAAAATATGTACAAGCATATTGGTTGTCTATACAGAAGATCCGACAAAGTGATAGGTGGGATTAGAGAAGTGGGCATAGCTCCTACACTCACAATATTCTGTACGTAAAATTAACTGAAATTGTAATATAAAATAAATGAAAGTTCAATTAAAAACCGGTCTACCTATTTTCCATTTATTTTTAACAAAAAGTTCATTTAATTTTTACTGTCAAAAATTCAACACCATATTCAGTAAAAACGATTAAATATTCAGTTATTTATTAAAATTTTACTGTCAAATTGACCCCATATTCAGTAAAAACAATTAAATATTCAGTTATTTTATTAAATTTTCGTTTACTCCACAAAAGATCCGAATTTCTAAAAAATACCAGACAGACACCTGTCCGCTTGTTTTTCTTATAAGCGAGAGAGGGAGAATATTTTTATTTACTTACCCACTTACACACGTTTGTTTTACTGACCACGTTGTTTACAGAAGAACTCTCAATTATAAGACACCAGCAGCATGACCGATATGGCTTCGCAATTATTTTACTTTTAAAATTTGATGTATTTAACTAAATTATTTTAACAAATAGAAAATGGGTATTGCTTACACAAAACAAGCAATTCATTTTTTATAGATAATTAAAAATAAATTTTTGGTAGTAAAATTATACAAAATAACTGAATATTTAATTGTTTTTACGGAATATGTAGTTAATTTTTTGACAATTAATTTATATAAGATAACTGAATATTGATTTGTTTTTACGGAATTTTTGACAGTAAAAATTAAATGAACTTTTCGTTGCTTTAAATTACATTTTTATTTACTTTAACATAAAGAAGAATTTAACTCAATCAACGGACAATATTAACTGCAACTGAAAATCCGTATTAATATGCACTTAGTTTTTTGAATAACTGTTAGAATCAGTTAAAAATAAATTTGCTTGGAAATTTAAATGTTTATTTAAGTATTTAAAAATGACTGAACGGAATATTTCTTAAATAAACTACAGTCCGTTACTGTAAGAATATTGTGAGTGTACCACACAAACCAATCGATATCTGTGTATTTGTAGAACGGCAAAAGCCAAAGTTTCCTAATTAAGTACAAGAATCTTGGTTGGCAATACACAACAACCGACAAAATATTGGCGGGATTGGAAAAGCTAGAGTGGCACCTTGCATAAAAAGAGATTACTGATATCGTTATGTCTGGAGAACGGCAAGAGTCAAGGTTCCCAAATTAGGTAAATACAAAAATCTGACGAAATTTGAGCGAGGTTGGATAAGTGGGCGTGGCAAAAATAGCTTTTTTTTATATCTAAAGAACGGCAAGAGGTCCAAATTTGGTACACATTGCTGGGTAATCAATACGAAACATCTGCCAAAAAAAAAGTGGGCAAGGTAACTCGCATTCAAAGGCAAAAGAAATTACAGTTTATCTAGAGAACGGTAACAGCTTAAATTTACAAAGTTAAAGGTCGGCGTGGCACAAAATAGAATGCCGTATAACTGAAGAACGGTAAGTGTAAAATTGCCCAAATTTGATAGAATTAAAATGGTTATCAATATACAGACAGCATCGGTAAGAAACGTGCGGGATTGGAGAAGTGGGCGTAGCGCAAACTAAATTTATCTACATGGTGGCCACAGCTACAATTGACAAATTTGGAACAAAAAACTTGGTGATAAAAGAACAATAGAGCAATTCCATATGAAAGCGATCACCTTTTGGACGACCCCTCTCCGATTTTAAAATAAATAGTCTCAATCGATTGCCCAGCAAAAAATAATGTACCTACATATTTTTTTTTTTTTATAGTGACTGGTTTAGTGGTGACAAAATTGAAGAATTCTTCATAAGAGACCTCATTGAAAGTTGTTTTAAAAAAAACTACTAAAGCGATCGCAACGAGTGGTAGCTCGTTGGAAAGGTATTGAATCAGGCTTTAATTGAAAAATAAAATTTTCCTAATTTTTCTTAGAAATTTACCTTTAAATTTTCCCATGAAAATTAAATTTTCCGATTTTCCACAGAAGCTCCTAAATTTTCCGGCTAATTTTTTTTTTTGGATTCCTCATAATTTTTGCTTTAAGAATCAGCAATCAAAAAATGGGCCCCGACTCCTTGACAGGAGAAGAGCATTTAAGAGACCACCTTGTTAAAAATACATTTTAAAAATTATTTTACAGTTAAAAATACATTTATGAAGAACAAATCTTTCTTATTTTGCTGCTTATACTTAATTACAATATTTATTAAAAATGTAAAGTAAAAAGTGAAGCTGTAAAGACAATTTAAAGTAAAATGAATAAATTTTGCTGCAATCCGTTTAACAAGAGTGGACATCGTTCGAAAAAGATAAAAGTATTAAAATTAACTGGTGTTTCGAAGCGATACATGAATGAATTAAATATACAATACGGTGAAGAAGCAGAATTCATTTGCCCCAAGTGTAAAATCGATTTGTCTCAACAAGCAAATGCATTAAAGCAAATGCAGCCACAATCCGAGAGTGAAATGACAAGTGAACAAAATGTTTCATCTGATAGTGAGGCAGACATTCCGATGGTCAATATGTCTTTGAGTCCTTTGAATGAGGCTATTACCACTTTAGGTGAAACGCCTATTAGAAAAAGAAAGTTGCGAAGTGAAACATACAGGAAAGAGAAAAAAGGCAAGGTTATGAGTGCAATCGCGACAATTTTTGATGAAGGCTCTGATAACGAATGCAATCAAGCAGATGACGTTGATGACGGCAAACAAATGATTGAGCAGTTGAAAAGAAAATTCTATTTAGCAACCACTTTTCCGGAGAAATATCTCATTTTATCTGTGCTGCCTCAATCATGGTCTATACGCAAGATTTCTGAACAGTTTCAAACATCTTTTTACATCGCGAGAAGAAGCAAAGAATTAGTTCGACAGAAGGGTATATTGGCGACTCCCAACAAGAAATTTGGCTTAAGGACCCTCAGCGAAGCAACGGTGAAATTGATTCAAGATTTTTACTGCAATGATGACAACAGCCGCGCCTGCACAGGTACACGTGACTATGTTATCACACGTGAAGATGGAGAAAAAGTACACAAGCAGCGCAGATTATTATTATGTAATCTATCCGAAGCATACCATCAGTTCAATGAGAAATACCCAGCAGAAAAAGTGGGATTTTCTAAGTTTGCCATCCTACGACCAAAAGAATGCGTGCTGGCATTAGACAGGCACGGAACGCATTCAGTCTGCGTTTGCATGTTTCATCAAAACATCAAATAAATTTTCTTTCCATGCAAGAAATTGAAAGTATTTCACGGTGAAATTGAAACATATAGGGACCTCCTGTCGAAGTCGTTGTGCGCATACCCCACGGAAAATTGTCATCTGTCCAAATGCGACAATTGTCCGAAGATTGACGAGCTAGAGCAATATTTGGCGGAAAAGTTTGAACAGCTGTTAATTCAGGAGGTGCATTTCAAACAGTGGATAATTAGCAGCGGCAGATGTTCCCTTGAGACCGTGGTAAAGCAGATTCCGGAATTCATCGAGGAATTCGGATTTAAGTTGAATGAACTGAAGGCGCACCATTTCATATCCGAGATCCAATCGAAATTTCTAAAGGAAAGTAAGGAGAAATTAGCCCAAAATGAATTCATTATGATAAGAGACTTTGCCGAGAATTACACTTTTCTCGTTCAGGATGAAATTCAGGCTTATCACTGTGCAAACGACCAGTGCACGGTGCATCCTTTTTGCATTTATTTCAAAAACGAATATAACGAACTACAGACCGTAAGCCTTGTTGTTGTCGCGGAGAGTTTAGCTCATAATTATGTGTCCGTTTATTTATTTCAAATGAAACTGTTTGAATTCTTAAGATCAAAATTCGATGCAATCGACAAAGTAACGTTTTTCTCAGACGGCGCGGCTTCTCAGTACAAGAATGAAAAAAATTTTTACAATCTTTGCATAATTGAAGAAGAACAAAACTGCAAGGTCGAGTGGCACTTTTTCGCGACGTCCCACGGTAAGGGCCCATGCGATGCGTTAGGGGGAACCCTAAAACGCATGGCGACTAAGGCAAGTTTGCAAAGGCCATATACTGACCAGATCTAAATTTAAAGTTACTTTAATTTTATAATGATGCCAAGACAATTGAAATTTTTAATAAATATTGTAATTAAGTATAAGCAGCAAAATAAGAAAGATTTTTTCTTCATAAATGTATTTTTAACTGTAAAATAATTTTTAAAATGTATTTTTAACAAGGTGGTCTCTTAAATGCTCTTCTCCTGTCCAAACAAGGAGTCGGGGCCCATTTTTTGATTGCTGATTCTTAAAGCAAAAATTATGAGGAATCCAAAAAAAAAAATTAGCCGGAAAATTTAGGAGCTTCTGTGGAAAATCGGAAAATTTAATTTTCATGGGAAAATTTAAAGGTAAATTTCTAAGAAAAATTAGGAAAATTTTATTTTTCAATTAAAGCCTGATTCAATACCTTTCCAACGAGCTACCACTCGTTGCGATCGCTTTAGTAGTTTTTTTTAAAACAACTTTCAATGAGGTCCCTTATGAAGAATTCTTCAATTTTGTCACATGACAGTGGTGTACACCACCACTAAACCAGTCACTATAAAAAAAAAAAAAAATATGTAGGTACATTATTTTTTGCTGGGCAATCGATTGAGACTATTTATTTTAAAATCGGAGAGGGGTCGTCCAAAAATTTGCCAATTTTGATCGTTTTCATATGGAATTGCTCAATATCTGTTAAAAAAAAAGTGGGCCTTATTGTACCCAATTGCCGGGCAACTTCAAAACAAATTCCATATAGATTTCTGTGTTTAAAACAAATTACATATTTTATTAAAATGAGGGTACCGAGGCGCAACGGGTAGAGCTAATTTATAATAACACTAATTATTATAATAACTAATTAAGGGACTTTTGATTTTCGTCATAATTTGTATTCCCAGTCTCGTATACCTGAAATAAAATTTTTAATTTAATATTTTCATTTCTTTTTTACATCCTCCACGACTACTGGTTAATGAGGGTACTCCAAGTTTGCAATTCCAAATGAAACGTTTTTAATATTAAACTTAGATCCCATTAAGTATATTTTGTGAGTCCTTGAGTAATTCTACGTCGATTTGTCCATGTTTGCCTGTCTGTCCGTCTGTTTAAATCACGCTAATTTTCGAAAAACTCAAAAGAGAACAATAATATTGTTTCTACCTCTCGTAAGCAGTTTGGGATTGAATTCCAGCAATCGGTTCAGCAGGATACGAGTTATGAATTAAAATGTGGATAACAAATTAACAATTTTATTACAAAAACTAACATAAATGATGGCGAAATGTACGGACTTATTCATTTTATATAAGTAGAAATCATAGTTATCATACTTAATTTACCATGGGTCCCATAGAAAGCCAACACATGGAAAACTGCTCAGTACGCCTGAAACCCTAACGAATAATGCTATTGTTTTATAAAGCCTGGTACTCTGTTCATCATTTCGCGTGAAATGAAGACAAGAAATCCCACTGTCAAAATATTTTATCATAGTTGCCATATAAAACGCACTCTGCGAAATCATTTAAATACGCTTTAAACCGTAGCAAATAGAGATGTTGTGGTATAATTTGGTTCAATTTAGTTCTATATGGCCAGAAATAACACCGTGCATTTGTTCAGTTTTTATTAATATGTATATAATTACTTATTCGTATATCCTATATAGAGCCTACTCCTGAAATATTCTAACTGTCGGTGGAGGGTGTCGAAGTTTCTGCACAGCCGAATATTGCACTTTAACTTGTGGTATATTTTAAATGCATACATACTATTAATACCGCATTGATACATTTACAAGATACTGTTATTATCTGCCTGTTTTTAGAAAACGTAAGCAAGTGAGTGAGTGAGAAATTATATTGAAAACAAAAACAAATTTTCGTTTTTATTGTTGTTTTCAATATAATTTCTCACTCACTCACTTGCTTACGTTTTCTAAAAACAGGCAGTATATACATATACGTACGTACTAATTATTTTTCTGTTTTTTTAGTTAAAGCATCTTGGGCAAAATACACCCCCAAAATGTTAAAACAGCCGACACATTTCTCACTAAAGCAAACAAAAGGATTAACAAAAGACTCTTGGGCAAAAGTAGCTGAAGCCAAACTGAAAAGGCAGCAAATAGAAATAGAGTTCCTTAAAGAAAAGCACGCCCTAGAAGTGGAAAAACTTCAGTTGGAAATTGAGTTGGTTCGTCTCAATATAGAAAAGTTGAAATCGAAGTAAGTTTTATTGAGATGTTGTTGCTGCTAGATGTAGAGGCCCACCACCTGTGACATACGTTTGTCGTTTACCAAATGCAAAATTTTGGGCCTTCACGTTTCTTTATTTAGTTTTTAAATGTGAATGTTTTTAATATTAAACTTCCATTCTACATATGGGCATTTCTCCAGAAATGTCAACCGCAGCCAAAAAATTCAAAGTCTATAAAAGTATGTTGTTTTAACATATTTTTATAGGGAATCTATCAACTTTCAATAATGTAAACAAATTTTACATTTATTCATAACACACTTTGAAATATCCAAATGCAAAGACGAACAAGTGCAAAAGTTCTGTTTTGAACATTTCTATTGCAAGTTTTGTTTTGCTAAATGATCTTAATGAGAAACATTATGCATTGAAAAATGTTTTTTAAATCTCGGTTAATATTCAAAGAATATAAGAAAAATGTAAAAGGAACGATGCGATTGCCAATTACGGTAAATTTTTTCTTTGCTTTACCGTATATTTTGATGTATCGTGCGACATTGAAAAATAACATTTGTTATCAGTGCGTCGAAGGTATTTGTACAATGCGAAGCAAATATTTGTTACAAACAGAGATTTATATTGCGATTTAAATAAAAAAAAATTTTGTTGGAAAAAAATCAACGCTTTGCTCTTGGTACTAAGTTGAATTTTGTAGCGTGCGACATCGTAAGTGTAAAATGCATAAATTCAAAATAATTTTTTTTTTTAAATATCTTTCTTTGATTATGTAAATACAAATAATAAAATGTTTGAATGTAGATGAGTAAAAACAGCGGCGAGAAAAATAAAGCCAACTGTAAGCGGTGGAGAGAAAGTTTAAAGAATGATGAAACAAAATTACAAGACTTTAAATTAAAAAACCAGGAAAGAATGCGCAATGCTAGACAGGCGTGGAGAGTACTGGCTGAAGGTAACGCGAATATAATTGAAGAGAAACGGAAATATAATCGCATACGACAACGGGAGAGGCGCCAAAAACTAAAAAATGAAATGTCATACGCAAGTCAAACCCAAAACGCGCCTTATGAATGTAGACAAACCTTGGCGAAAGCGGTTAAAAAGTGGAGAAAGCGATGCCAAAGGATATGCACAAAAGGCTAAAAGTTCTTGACGTCCTGATCCAAAAATATAAGCATATTGACGAAAAGGAAAACGCAAATCAATCCTGCAGAAAAATGTCAGACAGCCTAGTAAATGCCATTAATGATTTTTATCAGAATGATAATGTTAGTGTGCAAGCTTCGGGAAAGAGAGACACCATTATAATTGAAGGTAAATTAATAGCTAAGCGCTTTATGTTAATGACGATGTCTGAGTCATTTGAGTTGTTTAAAAACGATTTTCCAAGCGAAAAGGTAGGCAAATCAACTTTTTTTAAAATGCGACCTCGTCATGTCCAATTAGTAAATAAAATGCCGCACAATATGTGTGTTTGCATGTATCATGCAAACTTCGGATTTCTTTTAGAAAGTTGCACAAAAAGTATTCCATCTTTTTCCGGAGATTTGGAAACATTTCTTAAAACAGTTTGCTGCGATATTGAGAATGAATATTGTATGACAAGTAATTGTATGAAGTGCCTCACAGATTTAAAAGATCAATTTATTCCGCTTGCTTATTTGGCTAATATGGAGAATGAAGTAAGCTGGCAACAATGGCGTAAAATAGATAGCCACATAGCTCTTTCAAATACAATTTCAACTTTATCTGAGTTAGTCATTGATATGGAAACTAAGTTACCATCATTTAAAACCCATTTTTTTGTAAAAAGAGCTCAGCAAAAATATTTTCAGGAATCAAAAATTAACTTAAAGCCATTCGAGCTCGTTCTTCAAATTGATTTTGCCGAGAATTATAGGTTGACACACCAAAACGAAATACAAAGTGCTCATTTTAGCTACCGCCAGGTAACAATTTTTACCTGCGTAGCTTGGTTGGCTGGTGCTTCACAGTCGTTTGCGGTTATAAGCGATAAACTTACACATAATAAACACGACGTATTTATTTTTGTTTTAACCCTTTTAATGGAAATAAAAAAAATGTATGGGCATTTTTCAAAGATTTTAATATTTTCTGATGGAAGCTGCGCTCAATTTAAAAATAAATATATTTTGACAAGCTTAAGCGATATTATTAAACCAATCGGATGCATTTATATGGAATGGAATTTTTTCGCCAGTTCTCACGGAAAGGGAGCCGTTGATGGAGTTGGAGCCGTCATTAAAAGAAAAGTGTGGCAAATAACAAAATCTCAAAACATTGTTTTACACGATGCACTATCGTTTTATCAATGTGCAAAAAACAAGATTAATGGAATTCAAATTTATTTTGTGGCATCTGCTCAAATTGAAAATTTGTCTCTTCATTTAAAGTTGGAAGAAAAATGGAAGGATGTAAAAAGCATAACAGGTATATCCCAGTTACATTCGTTTTGTTGCGATGGCCAACAGGTAGAAGCAGCTAGGACTGCATATTCCATTAAAAAAAAACGTTATTTTACATTAGTAATAATATTCCCAGTTAAGTTAGTTTCTTTTCTTTGTTTTTAAAAATACTATATATTCATATAAGATGAATAAATTTATTTTTATTTTTTTTTTGGTATTTTTTAAGTTTTTAATTTTTGTTGTGAAAATAAATATATTGAATATATTAAATTAGGCTTAAGTTCATTAAATTTAATTTTCATTAAATTATTTTTATGAAGAAAGGAATTTTACAACATGAAAATTAATTAAAATTTTTATTGATAATTTTTCACTCTTGACTCAATCTGGGCTCGAACCCAGGTGTTTACGGACAGGTTACCCTGACATGTTTCGATTGCAACCACTCAATCTCCTCAGAGGGCTTGCCGTTTAACACTCGCAGCCATCGACGACTGCTGACGTCATTAGTCAAACATCAATCCTTAAACCAAATTGTATTCAACCCTTTGGTAGATCGAAATTTGCTTTTGAATGATTATCTATTTTAATTTATTTTAACATGTTATTCCTTTACTTCTCTTTTTTCGTACTTTTATCAAGAATTCTTCTTGAAGTTCAAAGTACATATATTTTTTGTTTTTTCATTTTTTTGTCTTCCCCTTTCCTGTTGACCTTTTCAGCACAACTTGAAGGACAAATGCAAACATAGAGCTCGTGCCTTAGCTTTAACAATTATTAGTATTGTGGTTATTTTATTGAACTATTTATGGTTTTTAATCCAAATTTTTAATATTTTAAATTAGGCTTAAGTTCATTAAATTTAATTTTCATTAAATTATTTTTATGAAGAAAGGAATTTTACAACATGAAAATTAATTAAAATTTTTATTGATTATTTTTCACTCTTGACTCAATCTGGGCTCGAACCCAGGTGTTTACGGACAGGTTACCCTGACATGTTTCGATTGCAACCACTCAATCTCCTCAGAGGGCTTGCCGTTTAACACTCGCAGCCATCGACGACTGCTGACGTCATTAGTCAAACATCAATCCTTAAACCAAATTGTATTCAACCCTTTGGTAGATCGAAATTTGCTTTTGAATGATTATCTATTTTAATTTATTTTAACATGTTATTCCTTTACTTCTCTTTTTTCGTACTTTTATCAAGAATTCTTCTTGAAGTTCAAAGTACATATATTTTTTGTTTTTTCATTTTTTTGTCTTCCCCTTTCCTGTTGACCTTTTCAGCACAACTTGAAGGACAAATGCAAACATAGAGCTCGTGCCTTAGCTTTAACAATTATTAGTATTGTGGTTATTTTATTGAACTATTTATGGTTTTTAATCCAAATTTTTAATATTTTAAATTAGGCTTAAGTTCATTAAATTTAATTTTCATTAAATTATTTTTATGAAGAAAGGAATTTTACAACATGAAAATTAATTAAAATTTTTATTGATAATTTTTCACTCTTGACTCAATCTGGGCTCGAACCCAGGTGTTTACGGACAGGTTACCCTGACATGTTTCGATTGCAACCACTCAATCTCCTCAGAGGGCTTGCCGTTTAACACTCGCAGCCATCGACGACTGCTGACGTCATTAGTCAAACATCAATCCTTAAACCAAATTGTATTCAACCCTTTGGTAGATCGAAATTTGCTTTTGAATGATTATCTATTTTAATTTATTTTAACATGTTATTCCTTTACTTCTCTTTTTTCGTACTTTTATCAAGAATTCTTCTTGAAGTTCAAAGTACATATATTTTTTGTTTTTTCACCTGGGTTCGAGCCCAGATTGAGTCAAGAGTGAAAAATTATCAATAAAAATTTTAATTAATTTTCATGTTGTAAAATTCCTTTCTTCATAAAAATAATTTAATGAAAATTAAATTTAATGAACTTAAGCCTAATTTAAAATATTAAAAATTTGGATTAAAAACCATAAATAGTTCAATAAAATAACCACAATACTAATAAATATTGAATATATTAAAAAAAAAATGTAGAATCATTTTACGCATGTCTAATTACATGAAAAGTAAAAAAATAAACATAAAAGTATAATGGAACAAAATGTCGCATGCAACTCGTAGCGTGCGACAGTGATTAAGATTAAATAAAAAACAAACTACACAATATTTTTGAATGAAATAAAAAGCATTATTAAGATACATCAATGCATAACATTTTAAATTAGTCGCATTAAAATATTTTATCAAGTTTCGCTGAAATCAGTGTTTGAACTGTTTGCCGTAAAAGCGACTTCTGTTTTTGTCGCATGCAAATGCCTTGGTTTTTTTTAATTTTCTTGAAAACGAACAATTGCTCAAAACCAACCTTTAGCACAAATTATAGAGCTAATCAAGAGCTATAAGTTTCGCCTTTTGTCAAAATAAAATTAATGTTTTGGTATATGTTTTTTTTTCACTTTTAAGGCGTTCGAATGTCGCATTCGACATAAGAGAAATGCCCATATGTACCTCCATACATTTAGTTTTTTCTCAGCTCCATGTCTGTTTTCTTTGTTTGTATGAAACCTGTTTTATTTTTTTATAAATTAGGCCGTTAATGTTTTAAGTGAATTATTTATGTTATTTTTGTCTAATGTTTATTTGTTTTTATTTATGTGCTATTTAAACAGCACATTATTATAATATACATACTATGTATGTTTTTTGTTTTAAGTTTTTTTGAGTTTTGTTAAATATTGAATTAATAAAAAAAATTTTTTTTAAATTATTAAAAATTAAAGATTATTATTACTTACAACTACAATTAATGTTGGAAGTATTCCAATCAATTGTAGTGGGGAATGTAAGGAGCGATAAACTCACTGTTTATTGTTAATGTTTTTGTTTAAACTTTGATATTGTTACATGTAGAACTGTTGCTATAATTCTTATACGTTAAACAGTTTTATTTGGTTTAGTATCTTTAGTTTTTCTAAAATCTTTTGGATGAAGTTTCCCATCAACAATAAATTTCAGTGTTTTTATCAGATTCAATATATTTCTAGCCTGTATGAAAAATTTTGTATTGGAGCGCCCTTAAGAATTGCAGATAACGGGTAGGTATATTAGAAACAAATGATGTGAATGAATAAAAAAGTTGGGTTTTATTTACAATAAACTTCTAAAATACTTATTTATTAAATTGCGCCGTGTAGTGTTGTTTGTGCTAGAATTTTGAGCGACAAAATTGCTTGGTAGGGATGGAAGTTTGCTTTCCTTGTTTAAACAACATATATTATGCAGAACAGCAGTAGCTATAATAACAGCTTCTACTTTTTTGATATTTAGCCGAATGCCTAATGATAAAATAGGAAATCTTCTTTTCCAAACACCATAACTCCTTTCGACACAGTTGCTTGTTCGTATTTGAGACTCATTATACAGATTTTCTGCAGCATTTTCGACGCTTAATAATGGTGTTAGTAAAAAGTTTTTATTAGGATAGCCACTGTCACCTACAATAAGACTATCCCCGAAATCATTTCTGCAAAATCTGGAAAATATTTTAGAGTGTATTAAGATGTTTGAATCGTGTGCGGATCCAGGCCATCTAGCAACAATGTCCAAGATGTTTAAATTTGCGTCGCACATAGTTTGTACGTTTATCGAAAAAAAACCTTTTCGGTTTCCGTACAACTCAGCATCTTCTCCACCTAGCAAATAAAAATTATTGTTAATACATACATACAATAAGTAAATTTGATAGCAAATTACCTGGAGATATTATCCTAACGTGAGTACAATCTAGTGCCGCAATTACATGAGGAAATTTTGCAATATCGTAAAAGTCTTTCTTATTTTTGGAAAGTTGTTGGTGTGTTTCTGGAAACGTTATAAAACGACTCCTTAGTAGTGCTATATGGTGTGTAACATTAGCTACAACATTGGAAACTGTTGTCGTTGAGACACCATATACATCGCCAATTGTTCTAAACATCCCACCTGTTGCGTACACCCTTAAGGTTATAAGAAGCATATGCTCCTCGCTTAGATACTGGTTCCTAAAATGTATTGGTTTTAACGTTTGTCATAACGTTTGCATAAATCTGTTCACTTACCAGGTGGTTGGTTTTTTTATATGATGCCTTATAAGTTCCAGAATACTATTAGCTGATTTCTTCGACATACGAAATCGTTGAAAAAATTCAGCTTCCTCAAAAATTAGAAAATGGTTTGGTCGTGTACGTATTGTGCGTTGTCTCCGTAAAATTGTTGTTTGAAGTATTACAGATATTTCTGCATCACATATGTCCTCTTCGTCGGAATTCATTTTTATTCGTTTATTGCAAAGAATTTATTAATTTATTTAATTTTGTATGTAAAACGCTATCAATAACAATTTTTGCATTAATTTTCTTTCAAAAAAAAAAAAAAACAAGCTGTCAAAAACATATGGAAATTTGTAAAACTTAAGTTGCATTTAAGTGTACCACATCGGTGACTTAAGTTTGATTTAAGTTTTTAGTGAAGAAAAGAATTTTGTATTTAAATCGATTTTAAAAATAAATGTGTTTTAATATCAATCCTGAAAACTGGGCATTAGTGTCACTAATTTCTACTTGATTGACAATAAGTTTTTGTTCATCATTATTTTCAATATTCACATTACCATTCTGTATTGTCAATTTTACGCCACCATTCGCAAAATTATCTTGCCCAATTAAAACGTCAGTTAATAACAATTCATCTTCGACTACATATAATGTTATTGGTAATAGGACTTCATTAATCCTCAAATTCACCGAAATCTTTTCAGAAATTCTCATATTACACATTTCCCGATTACAATCAATTTGATCACAAACTGATTTCCTAATCAAACTACACTGACTTCCGGTATCTATAAAAGCGTTTAATATCTTATCTCCCAAATTCACTTTAATTTTGAAATGTTCGTCATTACTGCAAAACATATTTCGTACAGTAGTATTTTGACTACACTCAATTTCGTTATTCGGGTGAACCTTATTACATTTTGTACATCGTGGTCGGCGTTGAGGTTTTAAGCAGTTTGTAGATATGTGTCCTACCTCGTTGCAATTAAAACACTTTATTTCTTTACTAGATCTCGTACTTAGTTTAGTTGTGCTATTGACCGTATTTGTATTTTTATTTACGATATCAGTGTTGTTTATTTTTGTTTTATTTTCGATAGATTTTACTAACCGCTTATGTACAATTTCACGTAGTTGTCTTACCGTGTTTATCTTATGAGCCGCTATAGCTATCGGTAGGTCACAACTTCTAAGTCCCTCTCTTGTGTATTTAACAATTGAAGTTTCACTCAATCCATGTCGTTTACCAAGGGCACACATTCGAAAACAGTAATCTGTTACGCTTTCTTCACCTCTTCTTACAGCATTAACAATTTTGAAATGTACGTCTGCTTCATCATGAGTCGATCCAAATTCGTTTCGTAATTCTGTTGCGAAAATATTCCATCTTGAATGTAGCGTCTGTAAAGAATCCAACCAGAGACGAGCAACACCTTTCATTCTGCTATAGATTGCCAGCATTAAGCATTTTTCATCCCAGTTGTAAGGTCGTATAGCACTATTCACTCTTTCAATAAATTGTTTAGCCGACAACGACATTTCATTAGTCGGATCAAACTCAGCGATTGTTTCAGCAATCTCCCTCACAGAACAACTATTTGGAAATCGTGCAACCTGAGAAACATGTAAATCATTACTAACATTTGAATTTCCGCTGTTATTTTGATCACAACCCGTATTCTGCCTTTCAATTCCTGTTGTTACATGTTGTATATTTAAATTTTGTGGCACATTTTGCTCTTCGTTGTTTCGTTGTGTGTTTGATTGAAAAATTATCATTACGTTTTGTATCATTTCCTTTAACTCGTTTACCTGACGTTGTAGGTCCAAACAATTGGCGTCATTTCGAGAAATACTCCCTAAAGCATTTTCGTTTTGGCGTTGTATATTCGTTGAGGTGCTTGTCGAAGACGTTTCTTTGCAAACGTCGTTATTCTCACCACTCTCTGCAATTTCATCTGTACCAAGAATTTCCGTTAAACGCACAGTTAATTCCGTTTTTGTGCCCGTTGTTGGTAATTCTCGCTCACGAAGTAATTGTTTCAGCTCATCAACTTTTAAAGAAAGAAGTTTCCTCATCTTGTCTGACACCGTTTGCTTCTATCTTCGTTCCCGTAAAAAGTATTTGAAATTTAAATTTGGTGTATCCCACTTCTAATCTAAAAGAACGTTCTAAAATTACATTACATTTATTTAAGATAAAAAATTAGAATTAAAATAATAATGAAGTATAAAAAGCAAGGCGAATTCATGTAAACGGTGGTGTCGATACTACAACAAGTAACAACGCCAAAAACACAACAATGTATTTTTTTGTTGCTTTCGTTGGCCGATATGTCAAAAACACAAGTAACTTTTGACGTTCCTCTCTCTAATTAAGAAAAAAAAGTAGCACAGCTGTGTTTTCAACGCCACCTGAAAGTCAATTCGCCTTGATAAAACGAAGAAAAAATTAATATATATTTCAAAGAAGACTCGATCATGTTTTTTAAAAAAACTACTAATATAGAACAAATAATTTATTAATTCATAAAGTACAAATAGGGTTTCTAACAATTGTAAATTGAGTATTAAGTTTTTTGTTAAGGAAATTTGAAGATATTTATTTAGATATTTATATTCGCGACCGTTACTAAAGCCAATTAAACAAACACCAATATGTGTCTATTTTCAATTGTATAAATACTGGATATATATGAAAACTTTTGCACTAAACATAGAGCTACCCAAATGCTATCGAATCGAAAAAAAAGGCAAGGAAAAGTTTTGTTTTCTATATTATTTGTACATCAAAAGCGTACGAACGTATACGTTCGTGACCCCAGGAAATGCACAAATATTGTTCAAGTTGCATTTCACATTTCAAAAATTGATATATGAACATGTGTTAGTTTTAAAAGGGGGTCATATGCCCGAAACTTGAAATCCTTCAAAATTCCTAATCTGAAAATCCCGAATCGCTTACCTGCGCCCTTCGGCAGTGCGCAAGGATTATCTTCGCTAACGGTAACGCTGAACAGCATCGCTAACTAAAGCTTTTAAATTTGTTATTTGATATCGGGATTTAGTAATTTTATCATTGTTTCCATTTATGGAGATTTAGTTCATTTTTGTTGTGAGTTAATTCACCTAAAAAAAATGATAAAACTAAGTGGGTATCGTTTTAATTGTACAAAAAAAGATGAATTGTACCAGTGCACCAATTAAATTTCGATTGTACCAAATTTGGTACAATTGTACCACAAATTCCATCAGTGTTTTGTATTCCTGTTCTCTCTCTTCTTCTTCTTACTTTCAATAACAAACTCACAAAAACTGCTTGTACACGTAAAAATGTTCACTTTTCCATACGTCTTTCCATTTTCACTACCGAATTCACAACGTTTCGCAGCAAATATTTCAAAATATGGACAAGGACATCATAAAAAAACACTCACATTTTTGTTTTAGGAGCGTTTAAACTTTTTGCGTTATACATAATTGGGGGATTCACAAGGTGTCATAAAGTCATATGACTTAAAATAATAACATGAAAAAATAAGGCTGTTGTGAACAACCCCTCATAAATTAGTGTGCTATTTGGAATTTAAATCAGCTGATTTAAAACAAATATAAAACAAATAAATATTTTCCTACAAACTAAATATTTTTTAATTCTTATCCATGAATTAATAAATTAAATTAAATCTTACCTGACTATTTTCCATTTTTTATACGCAAATCACAAAAAATTTTTATTTGATTGTTTACCAAACATCAGAGTCCCAGGCCGGTCTAATTTGACGCCGCAAGTGTCTTGTTGCAAAAATTGCTAGCCGCAGGTTGAATCCGGATGTTAGCCGGATAAAATTATACCATCAACGGCGACGGCTACAAAAACATAGCCGCTCAGCTCAGCAGTTCAGCGCAGGGCTCTTCTTATTAATTACGACAGCACAATAAACATACCAAGCAAAGTTTAAGACACTTTTTGTTTACAAAGCAACAACAATATTTTTAAACCATTGTAAAATGTTAGAACATTATGACAATACAACATGATAGCACAAATTGTGAATACCCCAAATATTAAAAAATTAATAAATCAAAGTGAGAAGCTAATAATTTTTCCTGGGATAGCGGGAAATAAAATTCATTTTCTGTAGATACCGGCATTCCCACCCAAAATTAAATTATTTCAACGCACTAAATATGTATTAACAGTTTAAATACCCTTAACCAGCAGTGGTTAATAAAGGTATACAAAGTTTTTTCGTTTCATGTGAAACTATTTTCATATTCATTTTCTTAAAGCATGTGTCTTCTCCTACGACTTGCTCATTCATAATTTTACAATCCGACCAGAAGTTTAGGTGATTTAGATTTATAACCACTTTTTTGCGATTGATTTCACTGTGCCTCAATATCATTGTAACACTTGTACTAACAACGGATTTTGTTTTTGTCATTGCTTTTATATCTGTTTCGTTTCTTTTTAAGAATAAAATTTATTGTAATTAAAAACTCTAGATTTGTTTATTTTTTAAAAAGTGAAGACTTAAATTCATTTAAGCAAAATTTTGGAAAAATGTACGTACACAATTTTAAGTCCACGTCAACAATTTCAGTTCGAGGCTTCAAAGATAATACTGGTCGGCAAAAAATATAAAAAAAGTCGGGAGCAAGCACTTTGTTATGGAATTTAATTGATTTGAGCGTGTTGAATCCAAATTTATTTACAGCTTAATTCTTTCCTTGTAGCCATTGAAATGACATTTTTTAATATTTTTTATGGGTAGGTTAGATTAGGTTCCATTGCAGCCGCTATCAAGTACAGCTCACTTGGGTCCATTAATTAGTTCCCGTTGTGTTACCATGTCGCACCGTCTCCTAAGGGTCCTATGTTACCCAGCTACTAATATTCTCACTCAGCCACCCAGTCGATTCAATAAAGGAGTTGATCCTGTTTAAATCAATATTAGAGAGACAAGTGTTGTCTTCAAGCGTTCTTTTTATGTTTTCCGCAAATGTGGTATTTTTCTAAAAATGTATTCTGGCAACACAAACAACTTCTGGCAGCACTGTACAAATTATACACAAGCAAATTATAATAAATTTTTCTTTCGAATTATTTAAATTTCTGTTTTATATTAAAACCCACGAAAATTTTCAATATAAAAGTTTCCTTAAAAAACAATATGGCGCCTGATATGTGAAATGTTATTGTTTACATTTGTTTGTTTTTTAGTGCAAACGAAGTAAAATAGAACAAATTGCAATTTCATACATTTTGTTGTTGTGTTGTGCAAATGTGTGTATTTTTGCACGCATTTGCATCGATTGCACACTTTGCACTACCCATCGTGATTTCCCTTAGTGCTGGTTCACACACGTCAAGTTTGACTCGTCAAGTCTTGAGCATTTAGGAGAGAAGGGAAAAGAGAAGGCCATTTCTTTTCCCCTTTCTCCTAAAAACTCAAGACTTGACGAGACAAACTTGACGTGTGTGAACCGGCACTTACATGTACTTAGATAAATTGAAAAAAAATATTACTTACGACAATCAGTGTTGCCAGAACTTTTAGAGGTAAAATCAGCAAAAACCCATAATTTTGCATCAAAAAATCTGAAAAATCTGCGTCAAGATTTTAAAAATCTTCAATAAATCTTCAAAACACATTTATTACATTTTATTAAGAAAAAAATATAACATTTTTTTTCAAAATGTTCTGGAATTAAAAAAAAGTTCTCATAAATATCCATAGGTGGTCCTGGAAGTATAAGTTTTAAAAAGGAATTACTTTGTTGAGCTCTTAATACAGAAAAGTTTAAAAAGTTTGTTCGATTTTAACTCGAATGCGATTTTCAGCCCATGGCTAATAATTTTTAGATTTTTTTAAATCAAAAATATCTATCCGAAACTCATTACTCAGGCTGAGTTGAGATTTATCACGTCTATCTTATTTTAAACAACAAATAAAAAGTTAATTGCTTGACATGTTATTTAAACTATTATTGAAAATTTACAAGAGGTCAAATATTGCAACTATTAAAAATATTTACACAATTTCTTCTAATAAATCTATGTATTTCCCCATGGTTCTTCCATCAATGGTTGATATATTTCGCTTATCAATGCAAAAAGTGGAAATAGTACAAACAAAAGTGACAATGAAAAGAAGGTTTTTACCGAGCTAAAAAATCTGCAATTTTAATCCAAAAATCTTCAAATCTGCATTTTAATAATTTTGGGGGTAAAATATGCAAAATGCAGATAAATCTGCACTTCTGGCATCGCTGACGACAATGTTAGTTATTATTAATATAGTGTTTAACTCTTCTATAAAAAGCGTTTAATTTTTAAAAAGTTACATTTTTGAAAGTCAACTTTGTAAATATAAACATAACACAGCTGTAAAAATAATTCTTGCAAGTAAATATTTAACTATCTTTTTTAACTCACTCTTTTCAAACGATTTGAGTACGTGAACACTTGAATACATTCTAGAGTTTATCCAATTATTTGACTTTTGGTTTTGATCGAGTAAGGAATTAATCGATTTTTAAATTTTAATATTGCTCGATTATTCGAATAAGAGTTTTAATTTATTTGAATAATTGAAATAGTTTTGTCCAATTCGAAAAACACACATGTCTATTTGATTTAATTCTCTTGTTACATTAAAAAAAAACATTTAAACAAAAATTTAGTAAAACAATAATAACCCATCTAACCCACCAAATAGGATGAACCTTTCTTTAACTAATCGCTAACTTTAAGTAAAAGTAAAGTTGTAATAATCTTTTTATACTTTTTATACTGACTATAAAACATACCTTAAGCTATCGATAAGTTGCTAAAACGGCGGTAAGTCTCATAAAGTGTATGGGCTTAATGTATTGGTTAACTAATGTGAACTTTACCTTTTTGTTTTTGCATAAGACAACTAAACTTTAATTACCAAAAAAAAACCCTAATTTAAATAAGTCATCGATCTCCTTTCAATGCTTACGAATTTGCAGAATGCCATAACCCCTTTGATACTTTAAACTTCTTAAAGATCATAATACAGATTTAAATGTAATAAAAAGACCGGAACAAGATTAGAATACATAATTAAAATAAACCATAAGCTAAGTAAGCATTATTTCGGGTTTCCCTTCAGGGGTATGTAGGAATCATCTCCATGATATTTCACTTTCTGGTGTTGTATCCTCTGGGAAAATCAGGTGCTGCCAATCCAAAATTGCCAGGTCTCTGAAAATCTTTACTGGAAGAAAACTTACGGAAAATTCCACTAAAGGACGCATTTTCACCAATTGTGACAAAGTTCGGCCTAAGGGACGATCTCAAGCTGCTAGCAATTTTTTCAAAAGCAGAAGAGGTTACATAGCTCCAGCTTCTAAACGAGGGGCGAGCTTATAATTTTACCTGCAAGGAGTTTCGATCGATAACGAATGCCGTAATTTGGCCCCAGGTATAAAAATCTTTTTAAATCAATTATTCCGGTAAAGATAAGAAATCAAAGAATCAAAGTTATTCTAGGTTTCGACTGGAATGGAGATCGTAAAATTATTTGAGTCCGCAAAATTAAAAATTGGTGTTCAGGGTTTCTAATTCTATCGGTTTTCTTAAAGGTGGCTCTAGAACTAATGATGTTATGTGTTACACACACGAGCAAAAACGCATAATACCCTTTCTACTCTTGTGGTGTGGGTATAATAATCAGCTGTTTAAAGTTATAACTTAAGGCCCCGTTACTCTTACGTAAATGTTGCGGATACGTAAACGTTGAGGCCGACTTGAAATGTTGGTAGTTACTACAAAAACGTAAACGTGTCATATGTTGTTGAGGTGTATGCGTGCACTCGTACATACATATGTATGTATGCAAATTATTATTTGTTTTGATTTTGCTCAGAGACTTGTTCCAAGACATGTTGCTAACATTCTTGTTTAAAATCGCCAATACATATCGATATCGGCGCTTTTGTACAAAAAAATAAAATTCTTTATACATATCTGTGGCATTTTGACAAAACATCTTAAGTCGTAATAAGATAGCAAAAAGATTTAAAAAAAACTCGCTGAAAAAATCATTTTTATCAAATAATAAAAAAAACCAAACTTAAAGAAAAATTTCGTTTATAAAACAAAATTTTAAAAATGCAAACAAAAATGTTTTTTGAATCAAAATTCTTTTGATTAACAACATTTTTTTCAACTTTTTGAATTTGACTTAAGATTTTTTGTCAAAATGCCACAGATATATATTTACATATACAGCACTAAAATTGCTTTGAAAAATTTAATTTTTTATCTAGTTTTTACTGCACCTGAGAATTTAGTTTTAGAGTAGTGGACCTTAAAATATTTGCATTTGTTGTTTATATTTGTGTTATTTTATTGTTTTGTTAATATTTAAAGCTAATTTAGTTAACATACAAAAACATTGTTTCAAACTTATAAATAAATAAAATGGCCAAAGACAAAGTGAGAAAATTAATCAATTTTATTAACTTCCATCTATGGAAATAATCTAACTGTTGGATAAAATAAAATAAAAAATTGAACTTGTGACAACAATATTTATTTCCAACAAATAAACAAGTGCTGTAAGCAGCTTCTTTTATTTTCAATAAAAACCCGATAACTTTGGTTTCTGTGACACATAAAGCCAACATTGATTTCAGTTCGAACAAAAAACCCATAACATTGGATTTCATTACATCAAATTTAAATTAATGTTTTGATGAGAATCTCATTAATAAAATTTAAAAGTAAGCAGCTGGTTAATAAGTTTTGTTGACAACACTGCTTCAAAACAAAAATACACAAATAACAGCTGATACGTCAAAACGGAGAGAAATTTAATTTAATTTTATCAGGTTCATCCGCAACGCAACGTTACGTTTACGTAAGAGTACCTATTTGCACAGTAGCTTCGTAAGGAAAACGGAACAGCTGATCCGCAACGTAAACGTTTACGTAAGAGTAACGAGGCCTTTAACCTTGAACGAATGTAAATAAAACCGAGAAATAACTCTGTCAATGATAATATTTTTGTAATGATTTGTTGAGGTTATCTATGATTCAGCAAGCATGTAAATTTTTTGGTATAAATAAGCCATTGTTGGTTAAAAAAAAATAGTTTTGGTGCGACTATCAGAGGTAAAACATAACCTGAGTCTGACGACTAGTGATTATCTAAAAGAAGAAAAATAAAAAAATTATAGGAATCAAAAGTGAATTATTGTCGGGTAAGAGATAATTTTCTATTTAAATTTTTTAACAACCAAAAATTTAAATCTTTGACAGAATAGGTTTTTTTCCAATAATTAACTGCCGCATTCATGACAAATTGTTGCAAAAGGAACGCGCTATTTGTAACGTCATTGTTCACTAATTTTTCTTTAGTGGGTTCTAAACAATGGATTACAATTTTATTTGCAGATTTCAATATTTGTCCAGGTGAAGTTGTAACTGACCCTGCCATATCCCACCTCTTTGGTAAAACTACCACCATGATTATATTTAGGCAAGTTAAAATATAATCCCGAAAGAACATTAATTTACATAATACTTTAAATTTAGTCCACCAATTTGTGAATTGCTTTTAAATTTAAACGACTTTATTTTGACGTTTTCTTAAATATTTTTTTTTTTGATAAAAATATTAAGAACATTTTTTAATGTTCCTTGTAAGAAACTTTACAAAAAAAAAGTCGGTGATTAAAAATAGTCTCCCAAAAAGTCGCAGATCGCTAAAAATTGGCAAAATTGCGACTTAATTCGGGTGAATGGTAGCCCTGAAGAAGACATTAAACAAGGCGAATTTAACTACAGGTGCAGTCAGCGTTGCCAGAATCAAGATTTTATCTTATTTTTAAAGATTGCTTGACCAGAATAAGATTTGAAGATTTTTTTTCTCAAATGAAGATCTCTTATTTTTAGAAATTAAGATTTTTATGTATAAGTTTGTACGACATACATATTTTTTTTTTTTAATTTTTTAACTGTCCATTTTTAAAAGAATGAGATTTTGTATCAGCTTGTTGTCTATGCATCATCATTTCTGGGCATATAAAATATTAAAAAAGCTTCTTAGATTAAAAGAACGAACGTATGTTTATAAATTTTCATATATTAAAGAACGACAAAGTTCATGTATTTAGTACCAAAAGGTAAAACTAATGGAACTTAAGAAGCTTTTACTGCCTGTTTTTAGAAACTGAAAACAAGTGAGTCAGTGAGAAATTATATTGAAAAAAAAACAAATTTTCGTTTTTCATTGTTGTTTCCAATCAGTGATGAAAAATTAAAAAATTTAAATGGTACTGACCACCAAGCAAAAGAGTACTTTTTCAACATTTTGGTACTTTTCCAAAAAAATTTTTTTTTTGAAAATAAACTTAAAAATAAAAAACTAAAATAAATATTTATTTGCTCCTATCTCAGCCATTTATGGACCGAGCTGGCTAAATTTTAAAAGCAAAATTCTTATGAGAATATCTGAATTGTATAGTCGGTGTTGAGGTTTTTGTACCGGAGTTAAAGTAACCACAAAAAATTCGAATAATTTCCAAAATAAAAATACTTTGAAATTGGCAATGCAATATTTTATATATTAATTCGAAATTTTTACTAAATCCTTTTCTTGCTATATTTTACCATTGAAAAGGTACTGGATTTAAAAAAGAGCTTAACGTTAAATTAGGACCAGTCTCATATACATTTAGAGTTAAGGTTAGATTAGTCGGAGTTGGAAATTTAGCGGTTGGAGTCAGAGTTAGTTCTTTTTGTTGACGACTCAACAGCCCTGGTTGTCCATGGTAAAAAATATCAACGTTAAATTTCCAAACATAGAAGCACAACAAGAAGAGAGTACTAAAACAGACGTTGGGGGTACCGTAGTATTTTTGAAAGGAAAAAGAACTGAAAATAATGCCATAGTACTGAATTTTCGATCACTGTTTCCAATATAAATTCTCACGCACTCGCTTGTTTTAATTTTCTAAATACAGGCAGTTAGTTAAAAAATTCCACATTCTATGTTTGTGATAATTTTTAAGCAAAGTATATATAAATAAGTGCTTAAAAGTTTCTTTTAAAAGGTGTACCTACCAATATTATTTTAATAACTATTTCATTAGGAATAACATATTTAGGAAAATCCACATCTTTTCAATGATCTTTTTTTAACACGTTCGCCACTCAGCAGTTTTTTGCGTTTTCTGTCCAAACTCAGGAACAAAAAAAGATGTGTCGCATATATGTGACATGAGTTTTGTAAAACATTTTCCTAACAGAAACTGTGTGTCACATATTTGTGACATACTTCAAAGTCACTTATAAGTGACATGAGTTTTAAGTTAAATTGGTGTCACATATATGAGTCAGTACATATTTAAAATTTTTTTAAATAAAACACAAATTGATAACAATTTGTAGGCATTTTATATTTAATTATTTTTTATTTGTATAGTACATGTACATATGTATTTATTTAAGAACTGTGCCAATTTTTGAAGCAGGGATATGGACATAATCCAATTACCTCACCATCTTTGTCTCTGCAGACTCCACAGATATACTTTGTTGCTGTCCTCTTTTTATTTTTAGTGCACTCTCGGCAGCGTTTTCTTGTGTTGCTTACATCTGGAAAGTGAGGTGTATTAGATGTGCTGGGAACAACTTGATTGGATGTCCGATGTGTTGAAGTTTTAGCTAAATATGCATTTATAACATGTTCTCTGAATGACAGAAACGTTATAGGACTATCAACATTTAGTTTATTATAGATCCAGCAGGCATTCCAAAGTGATATGTCGATCATATGGAAAAATACTTTCATATACCAGCGAATTGATCGCCTGGGGCAGGCATAGTACGACACCATTTGATCGCATCGATCGATACCTGACATATTTTTGTTATAATCATCAATCATTTTCGGTTTCTGTTGTTCTATTCCCCTTTTGGAATACGTCATAACCATGTCAGAGTTATGCTTCGTAGAAATCATCAGTACATCTCTTTTATCTTTCCATTTTAAAACTATAACGCCCTTGGAGTTACGTCTCCATGATGTAGCTCCTTTAGAAAGCTTACTTTTTATGACATATGTGGGATTACGTTTTCTGTTTACTCTTAAGGTTCCGCACATAGTAGTTTTATTACATTTTAAATATTCTGCCAGGTCTACACTATTGTAATAGTTATCCATGTACAGTGTGTGTCCTTTTTGCAAATACTTCTCCATTAATTTAGCAACAATTACAAATGAATGTCCCTTTTCATTAATAACGGTATTTTTCCCCGTGTAAATAAGCATATTTATTAAAAACACTCTTTCAACATCGCAAGATGTAACTGGAGCATATTTGAGTTCAGATGGAGAAAGGTTGTCAATAAATTCATCCGTCTCAATTTCATTAAAGCAAAATTGTGAGAAAATCGATTAAAACAGTTTTTTAAAATTGAAATGCCAAGCCATCTAGATTTTTCTGGAGTATTGAATAATTTACCACACGTATTACGATCTTAAACGTTTTTTAAACTTTTCTACAAAATCTTTTTTACTGACATCTTGTATTATTATCCTTAGCACTGTCAATTGAGCCAAAGCTTTCATTCATAGAAATCCCATTCGTTTGTAACTTCAAGAGGCTTGAGCAGATGCATTGAAAGTACTTTTTAAGTCCGATTTTTGCATTATTCAGTTAGCATTTTTAATAGATTCTGCCCCATATTCGCTAAGCTTATTTACAAATTTTTTTTAGGTTGCAATAAGGCATTCTTTGGCAAGTTGGTCCAAAAAAAATTTATTTTTAAAAAAATTTAAATAAAATAAAATGCCATAAAATGAAGATACCTTTTTTGATAAATGCTTGAAAGTTGCAATACACTTACACTTTTTCACTAACATTCACACAATGGCCCTGCCCTAGGACATCGTAATGTTAAATAGACCATGTTTTTCTATACGTTTGGGTTACTTTTGGACTAGTCCTAGTCCCTTGTGGGCTACACTTTACACGCGTGTTTGGACTAGTACTAATATTTGCAGGGTGATAATACGTATAATCTACTTGCAAGAAAGTTTTTTCATGTGTAAACCTCGGGTAATGTCTACCTGGTTGTATGCGCCATTTTATAACTGTTTTACACACAGGGCGTTGGAAAACAAAACAAACATTTTACGTTCTTTTTCGTTTTATTTGAATCACAGAATACAACCAAGACGTGTTAACGTTGGCAGTTGTTCAAAACGAAGCAAGCAATCCTGCGAGTGTTTTTATACTTTTCCCTTTTTCGCAAAATCAACATTTTCTTTTGAAAAGCACTAACGGCACTTCTATTTATTTAAATACAAAGCACATGGTAAGTTAAGAGTACAGACTAAATTGTAACTGGGTGATTCATAACAAATCAAAAGTAATAAGGGAAGTAAACCAATTTTAAACAAGTAAAATTATTTGGAGGCAAAATTTAAAAAAACCAGTACTTTTGCGTACTGATTGCGGTGTTATGCATAAACCAGTACATTGAATAAAAACCAGTACGTGTACTGGAAAAATCAGTACGAATGGCAACCCTTATTTTGCTTGTTTTTTTCTACTTTTTGTTTCGTTATTTTTTCAATTTGTTCTTTGAAAATTTTAAAGTAAAAGTGCGTTCAAAAGTGCAAGTGAATAACCCGTGTTATTGTTATTAAAAAAATAAATAAAAATTTGTTGAAAAATATAAATATTTTAAGTATTAAAAATTGTAAGTGATTCTGAATATTTTCTCTATTGTAGTAACCTTTTTGTATTATGCGTTTTTTATGTTAAAGACAAAAATGTTTGGATTTAGTAAAAGAAATTTAAGAAGATTAAAAAACAAATCTTAGTACCCTCTGAATCACCACAATCATTGGACCCATCCAACCATCACTTACAATGTATGTAGTGTCGGATCAATCTGATAGCCTAGGCCATCTCTGTGTAATTGTAAGTAGGAATTGAATACAGACTTTGGATGGGTCGCACTTACATTGTCGTTAGTCTCAGACCGAAGATGTATATGATAAAAAGTCCACTGGGAATAAACGGTATTCGTCGAAACGACGAAGAAAGTGTATCTAGGGTTAAAAAAAAATTAATCATTACAATTTCAAAGCCTCAGCACCATAAAGGCATTATTATAAAGGCATACTAAAGTACATATTTCCTATGTTGTGTACAAAGCCAAGGTTTGCTTCAGCAAGTTAATTTTAAAAGAAATTTGTTTAAAAAAGGTGAACAACAGTTTTAGGACCACAAGTTAAGTTAGCTTCTACGGCTGGATAGTTTTTTAAAAATCTTAAAACTACAGGCGCCATCGAGTTGGTACATGACGCAGCATTTCAAAACATTCAAATTCAAAAAATTTCCGTCAGATTTGCAGTCTTTTAAGTCGATGTCGAAAATTTGTTGAAAATTGGTTTGTTGCACCAGGGCTGCCACGTACTTTTGTTCCTTGTCCCCAAAAAATTGAAAAAAATCCCCAAATTACAAAAAGCTAACATTAAAAAGTTAATATTTTTTTTGATTTTTTTTTCTGACCAAATTTAAAATTTTTTTAAAAAATAGTAAGAAAAATTTTAATAAAAAATCCACATAAAAATTTTTAGTAAAAAAATAATTTTATTTTGTTTGTTTCGGGATATTTTTCAAATCATTTTTATGCGATTCCAGTGAGGAATTACAAGCAGATTAATATTCTGTTTTTAAAGACGAATGAGGCAATTTATAAATATTTGGAGCTTGTTCAATCGGTTTTAGCCATCCCTTAAATCAGCAATAAAAATACATATTTTCTAAACTTTATTATATGGTCTTTCATATTTTTGGGAGTACATATTTGCTTGAAAATTGTCTTTAAAAAATTAAAAATTTTATGTGTTTTCAACGGTTTTATATTTATTTTAAATTTTTCTTTTTTAAAACACTCACTCAAGAATAATAACATAAGTTTATTATTTAGTACATTTTACACACTTAACAAAAATGTTAGGTAATCATAATTAGGAACCTTTACACCGTATAAGATGTTGATAAGTGTAAGAAAAAAGCTTTGCTACTTTTTTCATATTTTATGTACGAAACAAAAAAAAATAAGCGTAAAAAATAAAAGAAGGAAAATATATTAAAAATGTGTAAAATCCCCGATTATTTTTATTAAATTCCCAAAAAAATCCCCTATCCTCAACTGACTTTCTTTGTTCTTTTTGCTTGCATGAAATCCCCAAGTCTGGCAGCCCTGTGTTGCACTTTACTGCCCGTCTATACCAGAGATAAATATTGCGACATATATTTCAGTAAATGCCAAAATTATGTTATCTCTAATGCAGACAGCAATTTTTTGTACATATTTATTGCCGCCATTTTGTGTTGCAATAATTGTTAGTCCATTTTTGTTGACAATAATTGCTCAAATAAAACGTCAAATTTGGTTGTCAATTGAAAAAAGTGGCAAAAATGAAAAACTAGAAGCAAATTGTGTGAGAAAGAAATGAAGTTTGTGCAATTCTTGCAAATTATAATTGTAGTAAAATAATTAAATTAAGGAATTAAATAAACACTACAATACAATTGCAATAATTATTATATTAATAACAGGGAAATCATAAATATACAATTGCATGTTTTTTCTTGTGCGACCAATGAAAGCAGAAACAATATATTTATCCGATTTAGAGCTTTTCATGACTTTTGACAACGTTTTGTTAGTCCATTTTTTTTTTGCATATTTTACCCTTTGCAGCATTTTTTGCATAATTTAGTAAAATAGCCTTTTTACAGTATTTTTGTAAAGTTTTGAGCGGATATTTGGCCTTTTTGAGGCATATTTTGATACATGTTGAATTTTTTAGATGCCTACAAGAGCTTTCGCAGCAAATAAACATTTTTTTTTTGCGGAATTTTGGCTTTTGTTTTTTAATTGTTTATCTGTTTACCCAAACATGTTGCTTCAATTTCGCCATCTGCATTTAATTTTTACTCGAAAATTGTAAGAAAGAGCAGGTTGTCATTAAAGACAAATGTTATTTTAAACTTCAAACCATGAGAAATTTATTCCCAGATTGTATTCTTTAAATTTTTATATATGAATAAGTTAAAGTTAAGGAAAAAGCAATAATATACGTTTTTGGCGATATGTGTAATACATAGAAATCTGGACAAACCTTAAGTAAACTGATCGACTCAGAATCACATATTTAAGTGTTCTAACCATATCCATCCGTCCGTATTTTCCGGTTCTTTATTCATGTTAATCTGTGCGCAAAGTACAAGTTTCAGTTCGGTAGTTTCATTTTAATTGTACTAAGGACGGAGTAACAGTCGATCTATAATTTAACAAATTACCCATAAATTTTTTTTCCAAATTAGACTCTTTGTGTCCGTCAACCATCTAAATATGTTGTTGTTAAGAATAAATTCGTCCTAAAAATATTTTCCTGCAAATTAAATTCTTTTTGAATCAGTTCTCATTTTTCCAAAATTTCCATCTTTATAGCTTCAACTTCCTTTAAAAAGTTAATAGTAATTAACAATTTAGCGACCGTCCTTTAAATCCCTTTAAGACAAAAAATCTCATATGGATGTTAATGTCTAGATAAGATTCGGCACTAATAACTCTGATATGAATTTGATTCTCTTTTCATAACTTTGTTAATGTTAGCTCTGTGATTCTGCAGACGTCATTGCCAACTTGCTACGATATTTATCTTTAGTGTAGACCTTGGGTTAAATACAATTGGGGGATTCACAAGGTGTCATAAAGTCATAAGTCTTAAAATAATAACATGAATATACATATATGGCTGTTGTGAACCACCCCTCATAATTTGGTTTGCTATTTTAAATTTAAGTCAGCTGATTTAAAACAAATAAAAAAAAAATATATATTTACCAAAAATATTAATATTTTTGAATTCTAATCCATGAATTAATAAATTAAATTAGATCTTTCCTGACTATTTTCCATTTTTCAGACGCAAACCACAAATAATTTTTATTTTGTTTGTTTACCAAACATCAGAGTCCTAAACCGATAAAATTTGACGCCGCAAGTGTTTTGTTGCAAAAATTGCTAGCCGCAGGTTAAATTCGGATATTAGCCGGATAAAACTATACCATCTACGGCGACGGCCGCTCAGCGCAGGTCTCTTTTGATTATGACAGCACAATAAACATGCCAAGCAAAGTTTTATTAATTTAAGACACTTTTTGTTTACACAGCAACAACAATTTTTTTAAACCATTGTAAAATGTTAGAACATTATGACAATATAACATGATAGCACACCTTGTGAATACCCCAACTATGTACGCAAAATAGTACGCCTGGCAAGCCTACGTTATTATTTACCCCAGAGAACCAGACAAAGAGAGACAATTATTATTTACTTACCCATTTTATTTCATGTTTATTTCACTTTTGTAGTATTCGGTTTTGAAAATTTGATGTATTTAATTAAATAATTTTAACATATAGAATATGGAAATTATTGATCCTTATTCAACTTTTTAAACACGAAAATAATCTGTATTTCTCTTCTTGTGTCTACAACAAACTTTTACAAACACATGCGTATGCATGCATATTGGTTTTCAAAAGTTATCCCAATTTGGAATGTTTTAAGCAGTGTTCGAAAATAAACGTTCGGCTCACACACCAAGGAATGATATTTATTTTTTAGTAGTTGTGAAGACGCAAACAACCCTTAATACCGTTCGTAACTATTTTCAAGAAAGAGCCAAACATTATATAGTGTTCTGTTCTTCGTTAAAAAACAGAACAATTGTAGTGATGCCGACGGTGCTGCCAGCGAAATTTCGAGAAAGATACATTTTAGTTTCCAAAAAGATACATTTTGAAAAAAATCCATTTTTAACGTTAACATTTATTAACATAACATTTTTATTTCATATTTAATGAATATTGTAAAGAAAATTATATTAAATAAATTCATTTTTACCAATAAATTAAATAAATAGTCATAAATATTAGGTATGTAATTTTTAAAAATACAGTAAGCTAACTTTAAAAATAATTATATGTAACTATCTTTGGATGTTATCAAAACAAATTCATTTATATGTATATATAATATACGAGTTAAGGCGTTTATACTAGGGCGATTATTTAAAAAAATTCATATGTATAAATTTCCTGAAAATAAAAACAATGTTCATATATCCTCAGAACAACTTCACACTACTAGTAATCATCGATTTAGGTGGATCGTATGTTGAAACTTCCTTAATGTTCTCTTTCACCATAATTAAAGCTGCTATTGTATTAGTATTGAGTCGGTTGCGATGATAAGTCCTAATAAGTTTTAGTTGGCTTAAAATTCTATCCACACATGCATTCGAAAATGGAAGTACAAATGTTAAACCAACTACTTTTTCAAATTTTTAAACATCGGCTCATTAACAACATTTTTTATATTAAAATTTAATATTTTATTTCTGCACATTTTACGTACAAATTCAAAAGATACGAAAAATGTCAGGATTATACATGGCACATGAAGTCATCAAAAGATACGAAAAATGTATCTTTCGTATCCTAACGGCAACACTGGATACCGTAGACAAACATTATATTTTAAAGGTTCTAAAATGTTTTTTTTACATTGATAAAGAAATAAACAAACAAAAATTTTATCAACGACCGCAGCACGAACAGCTTGTTTGTGTATTGTGTATATGTTTTGTTTGTGGAAAATTATTTTGCTGGCTCTTTGTTTTTTTTCGGATGTATATTTTGTTTTTGTAAAAAATATTCAGTTTTTTACCAGACAAAAGGGCGCTACGCACAATAGAAACGAATGAACACTTATGAGCTGAGCACCGAACACAATGAAGTTTGTGGTTTTTTTAAAAACCCTGAACGGAATTAAATGTTCTCATCTTATTGTTAAGTTGGATAAGAAGAGTATTATTTTTGTGTTCTAAAGATGAGAAACAGGGAAACGTTATCTTTTTAATGATTTTCTACGCAAACACTATTAGCGTTTGCGATATTAAGTATTTATTTTCGAACACTGTTTTGGAGTACTTTTTAGTGTTATTCGTAATTAAATTTTTAAGAAGGACTTTTACTAAAGTAGAAAAAACTTAAATTTAGTACGAGTTTTTTCTTTCTGTGTACTTAAATACTATAAAATCTTATATTCAACACAAATTCATATGAATCTCATGCTCATAACATAATTTTGTATTGGCAGGTCCAAGATTGCCCAAATAAGGTCCACTCTGGAAATTTGTCTTGAAAGACTGTAAAGTAAGATATCTTATGGTCGGGCTTGACTTTGCTTTCTTTTTATTTTATTTTGTAAAATAGGAAAACGGTTTAAGAGAAGAGTTGGAATCTTATACCATGTTCACACGGACAGCAATATTCGTGTTTCGCGAAACAGGAAAAATGTATTATCATCTCCAATTTTGATAACAGTTATCGTTAGTTTATCTGAGCTAGCTATCAAAAAATATCAAAACAAAGAAAAAACAAAATAAAAATTGATTTTTAATAAAATAAAGTGATAATTATAATATCTTTATATTAATAAAAGTATTAAATAATATATTCTTAAGTTTTATTTACTTTTTTTATCTATTTAAAAAAAATCACACTAACAACACAAAAAAAAATGTCAAAATGAAACAGGAATAAATCGTATGAACAGCATGTTTGGCAATCTAGTTTCAGAGAGCGAAACCAGTGGTTTCTATCGTCGTATGAACATAGCATTAGTTTAAAATATGTAGATGTGCTGGAAAATATTCTTAACATCAAAAATGAAAGTTGTCAACAGAGACCTGCGCCGTGGAATTTATCAGCGGCTGCGGCTGACGCAAAAGATACACGGCGGCGGCTCGAAGCCGGCTGTTAGCCTATAGAATATATTAAAATTAAATGAACGTTTGTTAGCCATTTTTCGTACTCCATTCACTACTCTTAACTCATTTTCATATACGACGTTATTTATCAACAAGAACTGATAGTATTGCGAGGTAGACATTATTAGAGTTGCACTTTTTAAGAATAGTAAAACAAAAAAGAATGTGGTAAGGTGTCTTAAAAAAGAGAATAAAAATTCTTTACAATTACTAACGATTACTTTGGCTAAGCTGGAGCCGATTTTTTAATATTCTGCGTTTTGAAATGACAATCTTATTTTTTTAAAGACCTACTGAGAAAAAAATCTTACTTAACTGTAAAATCTTAGATATTTTCAAGGCGAATCTCGGTACTACAACAAGTACAACTCGTACAGAAACCACAAGCAGTTTGTTTTTGTAAAATCATTGTACAATGTCAAAAACCGAAACATAGATAATTTTTACATCTAACAATTATAAATTAAAAACAATGAATTCGCCTTGAATATTTTTGAGCCATTCACAGTTCTTTCTATATGTGACAGCGCATAGAGAAAGGGACCAGTAAGGTAAAGGGAACAGTAAAAACCAACTACACAAAACAAAAGGTAGGGACGACCAACGCGCGTTTTCAAGGTTCACACACATTCTTCCTGACGTCATCAGATGTGTCGCTTTCAAATGAGACCAATACCAACACGCTCAATGATGGTACACGAAAGATACACGTATTTAAATCTTTAAAATGACTCTCCTGAACAAAACCCTTAGGTCCCTTTCTATTTTGCGCGTCACATATACGGCTGTGACGAAACCTATGCTTTTCTTCTTAGCAAAATCTATTTTTCATTTTAAATAATTTAACCGTTTAGATTTTCGTTTGAAACAATAACAATTTTATTTTGGTTAAAAAGTGCTTTTTGGAATTTCTAGTAATAAGAAAACACAAGTTTCAATTGCTGATTAAAATGTGTGTAAACAAAAATTTGAATTTCAGTTATAAAAAAGAGGCGGTATGGCATTACAAGGTTGGCGACTTTGCGCAGTATCGGTAACAATTGTTATATACATTGGAGGAGGACTATTTCTATCCATGAATAATGTTCCTGGTTCACATCCCCGACATATGCGAATTGAGCGTTTTACAGAGGTACTTAAAATTAATTACATTCAATGCACGTCAGTAAAACTGCATTAAATAAATATTAACCAACCCCATTTTTTTTGTACCACAGTTTCCTAACTATCATAATCAAAATGTATCGGTCATTTATCAAAATATGGCAATTAGATGGTGTAGAGAACCAAAATATTTGCAAACAGAGCTTCCAGTAGATACTGCAGATGCAGCTTCCGAATTTAAAAGTAAAAGCAATCCATGTTGTTTGTTGTTCGCTTATTATTAAAAAGGTGTATCTGGATTTTAAGTTGATTAAAAAAACAAAATAATAATTTATAATATTATTTAAAATAATTAACAATCTTTCGTTTATTTGAATAACTTTTTCACCAAGTTCAGTTTAAACTTACTATTACTTTAACTTCCAGTCATGGTTAAAAAAACTGCAGTCGACACCAAAAACTGTAAAACAAAAACGATTTTTGGTTTGACAGCCACAGTTTATATTAAATTAATCGGAAGTAAAAGCAACCGTTTTTTTGTCCAATGACAAATGAAGAAGTAGAAGAAATGGAAGTTTTTCTACTTTGACTGCAGTTTTTAAACGCAGCTTCCAAATACAGTTTTTGGCAGCTTTAACTGTTAGCTAATTAAAAAAAGTTAAGGGCCGATGTTGAATGTGAACCACACCTGAACGACAAGTTTTTTCTGCATTTAATTTGACATTTCTCAATTTCAGACTAACTTAATTTGAACCATGGAAAGATACTCAATCGAGCAACGCGTTATTCAGACTTATTTTGAAAATGGGCGTTCAAATTAAAATGCATATCGTGCACTTCGTGATTTTTCGGTCAATTTAATCGTCCAAATTTGAGCAAACCGCGTCTGTAGGATACGTGAAAACACCAGTGCATGCTCGTACAGCACGTACTGCAGAGCCATCTTAATCTACTCGTGTCGTGCCCAACAAATGCACTTCTCAAGCTCATCCTAGATGAACATTTTGCATAAAGACTTGCATTTAAACGATTTCAAGGTGCAATTGACTTAAGAACTAAAGCCTCTTGACCATTCCAACCGTCGTCACGGGTCAGAATGGTTTCAAGAAATGGCAACAGTGGAATATAAATTTTCAAAGGAAATCTTCTTCAGTGATGAGGCACATTTTCACCTCAGTGGATTCGTAATAAGCAGATTTGCCGCATTTGGGCGAATAATAATCCAAAACTGATTGTCGAAAAACCAACGCACTCACAAAGAGCGGCTGTTTGGTGCGGTTTATGGGCTGGCGGCATCATCGAGCCTTATTTTTTCGAAAATAAGGCCGGTCAGGCAGTTATTGTGAATAGTGTTCGCTATCGTGAGATGATAACGAACTTTTTATGGCCCCAATCGGAAGATTTGGATATGTACGGTGTGTGTGGTTTCAAACGGGCGGTGCCACTTGCCACACAGCTAACGAAATAATGGCTCTTTTGCGCGACAAATTCAATGGCCGTGTTATCTCACGTGGAGGCGATGTCAATTGGCCGCCAATCATGTGATTTGACACCGTTGGACTTCTTTCTTTGGGGTAAGTTGAAAGAAAAGATGTACGTCGATAAGCCAGCAACAATTCAAGAGGGAAAGAATAAGATAATTCGGCACATTACGGTATAGAACCTTAATCATGCCTCAGCTTCATCTAAAATTTGGACAATCGGATGGTGGTGTTCCGCCGAGGTCGCGGCAGCCATTTGCTGGTTTTTTTCTTCCATACATAATTGAACCATACCAGTATTATCATAACAAAATGAAATTACAATTATTTCCTAAATAATTTGTGTTTTATTCAAAATCAACATCGGCCCTAAAAATTTAATCACCCTGCATAACTGAAATAAGTGAAATTGGCTGTTAATAAATTTTTTTATAATTATTTTTCCAATTTCAAGTAACAAAAATCTGAGATACATTTTTTATATTAAAAAAAAAATAATATGTTTAATAGTTTGGTTTATATGTAGTTGAAATAATTGATGTAATATTTTATGCAGCTCCAAATATTAGCGATAATGAAGAAAACATTAAGACTGGGTTGACTGCTTTAGCATCATTTCCGGGAAGTGGAAATACCTGGCTTCGATACTTATTGCAGCAATCTACAGGTGAGAAGTCAACAACGTTAACCAAATTAATCGATATACAGATAATTTTTTTAAACAATATTATACTACCAAAAGGCTACTTAAAATACCTACTTTTATAAAAAATTTAAATAATTGTATGTCGCATTGTACCTTAAAAACTGCGATCGGCAACTATTACATTTTGCGATTGTATGCGTTGTATTAATTTTGTATGCCGATTTTTGAAAAATACAGAGCCGTAGATTCAAAATTTAAAAATTCGTACTTTTCTGAATGAAGCTAAGTTTTACCCAATTTTATTTGCTTTATTCTTTCACGAATTTACACCAAAAAAATAATATGTGTTGATTAAAATAGTGTTTTTTAACTAGTATATAGACATTTTCAATGCGGTCTGATTTATACTTTTGTCAAAAAATCGTATATAGTGGTTGTATCTTAAAAGACACATTGCGCATTCCACACAAATTAGGAATGTTGGCTGTTATTGTTTTATGTAGACTGTTGGTATTGTGGGTTCTTCTTAATAGTCATTTGATACAAGTTCTTTTCGCTCGCTACTTAATTTTTTTTTATTCAAATTATAATTACAAGTATCTTCACCTTAAATACAAAAGGCCCTATCTAACATTTTGATAACTTTACAGGAGAAGTAAACACTATTTAAAATGTTAAGTTGATAAATTGCCTTAAACTGTTTCTAATTTATTTGTCTTCTATTTTTCTTGCAAAACCTACCAGTTGTTATGCCAATCGACAATGTTGTACATTATGCAAACTCTTAGTTGGGCCTTTAAGTGTGGGCCTGTTCGGAAATGCATCACTGCGCTGCATTAGTGATTTCAAATGCTTAAATATATACCAGTGAAGTAGATGTGAACCAAAAAATTGTCAAATACTCCACAAAAATAATAGTCACACAATAAACAAAAATTTAAATTATTTTTTATCGGCATTAAAAAAAGTTTGCTTTTCTGATGCAGCGCAGTGATGCATTTTCGATTACCATATTATCTTTTGTAGATAGGGCCATTTTTTGATAATAAAATCGAAAGATACCAAAATCTATTGTAGACATTTGTGTTGATGCAATACATCAGAATCAATAAAAAAATCGATTTTTAATTTATGGTTAGTTAGGAATATGGATGCGTTCGGACGTATTGGTAGATCCAAAATGACAAATGATAAATGACGATGAAATTCAAATTCCAAAAATAGTTTTCTTAAAAAAATTAAAATCCTTATTGATAATGACTCTGATCAGGAGGAAGGATCTGAAAATAGTGTTAGAGTTAGTTCATGATTCGTTTATTTCATTTATGAATGACGATAATCTGTTCTCAAGCCCAATACATTTTTCTGTAGCTACACGCTAAGTACCCGCTAAGTCTAGTACCCTTCTGTATCCTGGCCACGTACAATTTTGTACTTCAAATACCCAAGCACCAAATTTAAGAACGGATACCTTCGCCCTATCCCCCGTTGCCAGAAATAGTTTATTACCAAATCCTACTGCATCCAGTTCCTCAACTGCGAGCTAACAAGAGTTGGCAGCTAATCAGTGACCAATTCACTCACAGGACTTACCATCAAGTCCAACGTGATTTGATTTACTTTCCTCAAATTTCAAAATGTTTTCTTCCATCCAAAAGCTTCTGCAATTGAAAAAATATCTAAAAAAAACAGGGAAATATGCAATTCATCAGTCAGGAAGTAAAGTTAAAGGGCGATAGCTCTCTGCCTGATGATATCAATTCATTGGTTACTCCGTATCAGGCTTATAGTTACTTATTACCTGAGAGATTGGAAAATTATATAGTTGAGGAAACTTTGCGATCTGCTGGAATTATATTTAATACAATCACATTAATTTCTAATTTTATTCATATAAAAATTAAATTTACGTTCAATATATTTTTTTCATTAAGATACAAGACGTTGCGCATTTAAGGGTTAATACAATTTGGAACATAAGTCCTCATCCATATTATGAAACATTTGCTTCAAAAACTTTCTTCAATTCTCTTTTGAAACTGCATTCGTGTCCATAGAATAATAATTTTGTTTTACAGCATTGAGTCATTTTCTATGCGTTCTCTCTTTCTTTCTTTCAATAACACACTTACAAAAATTGCTTGTACATGAAACAATTTACACTTTTTCATTCGTCTTTCCCTTTCATCAACAAACTGAAATGTTTCGCAGCAAATGTTTTATAATATGGATTGGAAATAAATGGAAAATATTTTGTTTTTAATTTAAATTCTTGAGTTTTTTAGCTCTGTCGCATCTGAGAGACTATTTTTCTATACAGGTCTGGGTCAAACCGACTTACCAAATCGTCTGTCTTCGCATACAAAATGTTTTACGCTGTTATCTTTATAAATAATTTTTATGAATTCATATTTAATTGCTTGTGTTTTATTTAAATCATATTAAATTTGAAATATTTATAGCCTCTTGCACTGTAATTTTGTATGATAAAAAAATTGCTCTACTTGAGTTTTGTTAATTTTAACTTGAATTCAAATTCATTATTCCTATCGCTATCGTTATCGGCGATATTTTATTTTGCATACTTATTTTGATCGTGTTTAAAATTTTCTTAAATGATGAAACATTTTGCTTAAACGAAGCCACACATATATTAAGCTTAAGTCATTTTGTGCTTAGACGAGAATCATGCAACATTTTCTTGATCCAAGCCATATTTAGTTAACAATTCTTTCCGTGTATATATTGAAAATATCCCATTTATGTAGCATTTTTAAATAAAAACATTAAAAAGAGTTTTTAAAACAAATATTGTACTATTGAACTAGTTACACAGAAAAAATTCTGCAAATTTTTCACCAATTAAAGCATTGATCAAAAATAAAATCAGCTTTAAATAAAAATTTAATCAAGTGAATTAAACGGTTAATTGATACTATTAATTTGTTTACTGGTGCAAATTAAACTAATTTTTGAATAAATATTACTAATTTTATTATTGAAATAAATATTTATTTTTTCTGTGTACTTAAATACCTGAAGTTGATGGTTCCATTTTTACTTTTAGAAGACTTAATGCAAAATTTGTAAAAATTATTTGATTTCGACCACTCACTGCATACAAAGCAGTAATTTTAGTAATAAGTGATGTAGGATTTCATACACTTTCACCCAATACCAAACAAGACTGTGAAGGATAAAATTCAGCTTTTGAATTAATTATTGTTTAAGTCAACTTTAACTCTATGTGCATCTTCACATATGAGGCTGTGCAGTCGAAATTTCATTGTTGTGCTCTTAATCACAAGAGCAAACTAGTCCAAAAGCTTTCTATGATGATTGTATGATGTGTGGTTCGGCTTTAACAATACGAGTTAGAGTTGGGCAAAATCTTTCCTCTTGTGGAATCGTTCCGACTGATCCGAAAGATCAAAGGAACTAGGTCGTTCCTTTCGTTCATCGTTCCGGTTTTTTACTTTAAACAATAAATGAACGAGGAACGAGAAAACTTCTCTGTCGTTCGTCAAATATTTGTTATTGTTTGTATTTATGTTGTGGTGTAACAGCTACCTACATATGAATTACATACATATGTATGCTTTAAAATGCTAGTAATAAATAATAATAATGGCTTTGGATCACATTAATAATTGCTTTAATTAGAAATTTTTTATATGTCACGACAAAAATACACAAAAGTCGGCAACATTGATCAATACACAAAAAATGTACCTACAAAAATACATAATAAGCTTTGTCCGTTCGTCAGTCTTTCCGTCTCCATCTATTTGTGCGTCTGTCTGTCCATGTAAATTTCCTAATCAAAGTACAGGTCGCAATTTTTAACATGCTATTTGGTGCACAGTACTCTTTAGGCCCAAGGAGAAACCCTTCTTACTTTGGTTATAATCGGTTCATTATTTCACCTAGCCTCCGTACAAATGTCCTTCCGGAGTTGGACTTTAACGAATATAACAGACTAATAACACTGTACAAAAAAAGAAATCAGCCTCAATATTTGCAACACGAAATTAAACTGTACTATTGTTGGAGCAAATCTGCCAACAGGTTTTGAAAAGTTAGCTCGGGTTCGCGAAATATCGGCCTCTAAAATTTTTTTATTTTTTTTAAAAGGCGTTTGGTATAAGTCAAAAAAAATATACTAAAAGTACTTCTGAGCTAAAATACTAATTCAGATGTCTTTAGTGGAATTTTATGGTGATTCTTTTCTTGATTCGCAAAGATATTTTGTATATGGTAATCTCCGACTACACGAGAACAAATATGCATTTGCATAAATCCGGGCCTTGATAATTACATTTATTTTAGTCTAATGTATTTAATTAATACATACTAATAAACTTGAACCTATTTTACTTAAAAATACCCTTTTTCGAAACTTTCAACGGCAGCACTGAAAGCGATATGTGTGTACAATGTGACATACACTATCACTAGCGCCATAAGTGTATAGAGTGAAAATGCCAACCATTTCGCTAGTCACTAATGGCAATGGTTTATTTTTATACCACTGGGATTTTATTCAATGTTGAAAGATTTAATTGAATTTATTAAAAGTGCATGCAAATTTATTAGTTTTTTCGAATAAAATTTGATTTTTATAACTTATGTTTTTCTTCTTTTTTAATGACAATAATGCGTTGGGATTTTTGAAGGGGAAATTTATTCAAAGTTTAGGGATTATCTTAACATGTGTATGTATTTTTTCCAAAAATCCACTGGCAACACTGATTGAGATTCAACATGTTCTTAATATCACAAAATACCCTGAAAACAAATGGAAGATATCCCCTTAGGCAATAGTTTAGCAATATCCCCAAATTGTCATCTAGAAGAAAATAATCAAAGTAATTTTTTATTTTCTTTCTTTTATAGTTTTTTAAAAAAGTTACAAAATGTATACAGAAAAAATTAAAATTATTTATTAAAATACATACATCCATATTTACATTTTATGTATATTAAAAAACATATAAAAAGGGCGTAACTGCAAAATTTATGGATAAATACGGAGAACTAAGAAATATTTACCTCAGGGCCGGTCGTACATGGGGTAAATAAAGATAATGTTTGTTCGTTTCTGTATCAACGAAATACTTTCTTGTTTTCTTTTCTTGCTCAATTTTTGCTATATATTTTATACTACTTTATTTTAATTATAAATTCTATTATTTATAAATATGATTTATATTATAAACAACTTGATTTAAAATAAAAATCTGTTGTTAATATTTTTCAAAATGCAAAATCTTCTTTTTATCATCCTAATGATATTTGGCGATATGTTCCTATTTTCTTATAAGTGGTTATCTGGCAATATTGCTAGTTTTTCATCTAGCAGAATTGCTTTCGCATTGCCAAGAAGTACTGCCATCGAGACACGTTTCTTCCCGAAGAAAGTTTCTTCCGCAATACGAAATCGATAATTGCCGCAATAATATTTTTCATCCAGGCAATACGTTTCGCAATACATGGGGTGTATTTCTGTGTTTGCTGGGTATCCTAATAAGTTGAGTTGCACCCGTATTTCCCCATAAAAGTACTTTTTTACTTATAATAAATAATGAGCGTCCTTTTTGTGATTGTGATTCAAAATCTTTAATTTAAATTAAATAATATTTAATTAACATATTTTTGAAATTACTTTAAGCAAATTTTACATATCCATTATCATTTTTGTTTCTCAATTTCTATTATTTTTCAAAATTTTTTTTCACAGGTATTTTGACTGGAAGCATATATAAAGATGATGATTTACTTAACAATGGATTTCCAGCAGAAAACATTTGCAATAGTTCTGTGTTATTAGTTAAAACTCACATGTGGGGCCCAAAAGCTTGGGCACCATTCTCAAAAGCCATTTTATTAGTTAGAGGTCCAGAAAAGGCAATTATTACTGAGTTCAATCGCCAAAGTGGTGGTCATGTAGGCTTTGCTTCTCCTGATCGTTACAAAGGGACAGAGGAAAAATGTAAGATTCTTATTGTCAAAGCAATAATGTTTCTAAAAATTAAAATGTTATTAAAATTAACTTTTTTTATTTAGATTGGCAACAATTTGTGACAAACAATTTAAGAGATTGGGAGCTAATGAATCTTGACTGGGCCCGAAATTTCACCGGAAATCTAAGAGTTGTATTCTACGACGATCTAGTTAATAATCCTGAACCAGTATTAAGAAGCATCTTAAAATTCCTTCAATTTCCAATCGACGAAGTAAGATGGATTTTACTATCGATTATTTGAGTCATGTTTAAATTAATAAAAAAAATTTATTCTGCAGAATCTTTTACAATGTGCTCTAACGAGAAAAGAGGGCAAATTCAAAAGAAAAAAGAGCATTTTATCATTTGATCCGTATACGCCGGCTATGAGAGCAAAACTAGAAGAGAAAACACAAAATGTCTATAATTACCTAAGCCAGTTGAACACACACAAATAATATACTGGATGATTCTCGATTGATAACATGTCTTCATTTGGCTTAATAATTTAATTAATGTATAGAAATAAGAATAATGAGGTATACCAACTTGATGTAATCAATTGAAATGAGCACATTATCCATTTGCTTTTAGCTTTGGTTAGTTTATTTACACAGCTTTACTATCGAATAGTAGTACTTCGAATATACAAATAAATAACATTCGTACGAAGTATAATTGAAAATTAGCTAAAATATTAAAAACAAACAATTTATAACACAATTTTTTTTTATAGTGATTAAGGAGTTATAAAATAATTTTAATACAAAAATAAACGAACACACCTATAACCTAATATTTGTATGTAACTGTACTAATTTACTTATATGTATATTTATGTACAAACCAACTTCGATACATACTTACTTACATATGTACATACACATTGTTTTACCTTAAAAATATTTATTTGGTCATTTTAATTCATTTAGTTAATACAAGCAATTACAATTATTTATACAACCGATGAAAAAAGTATTACTACAATAACAGTGTTAAAAAGTTTTATATGATACAATAAACGTTGGTAACTGTGAGAATTATGTTTAAAAATTATTTAATGTTTAATTTAAAACAAACAAACATATTTTTTCAGTTAATAAAATTTAAAAAAAAATGTTAAAATTATTTACATTTATTTACTTTGATGTTTTAATACAAAAAATTACACTTTTACTTAAATTTAATTGGGACTACTGAAAACGAATATGGCATTCATTTTTTTACGCTTCACCAGTGCTGCCAGTGGATTTTTTGGAAAAATACATACACATATTAAAAAAATACGTTAAATAAATTTCCGCTACAAAAATCCCAACGCATTATTGTCATTAAAATAAAAGAAAACATAAAGAGTTGACAAAAAACTAATACATTTGCATGCACTTTTAATAAATTCAATTAAATCCTTTAACATTGAATAAAACCCCAGTGGTATAAAAATGAAGAACCATTGCCATTACTGACTAGCGAAATGGTTGGCTCTCTATACACTAATGGCGCTAGCAACTGTTGCCGTTGAAAGTTTCGGAAAAGTGTCATAAAAAGGGTATTTAAGAAAAAATGGGTATTTTTAAGTAAAATAGGTTCAAGTTTATTAGTATGTATTAATTACATAAATACGTTAGACTAAAATAAATGTAATTTTACATACTTGACATTTATAATTCAAATGTTAAAACTAAGAAACAATTCACAGGTACATTCCAATATCAGTCATATTATCCAAAAAAGAAGTTACTTTGATAAAGTATTTCACTTTTAAGAAATACTTATTCTATGTTTTGAAATTAATTCTCCACTTGAAGTCCTTTCTTCCAGCTCCGATGCGAACAAATTGAGAGAGGAAAACATGGACTCACAAGTTTCTATTTTAAGATTGTTTGTATATAGTGTTTGTGGATACTATGGGATTAATTAAAAAAAAGGTCACAAAAAGTGTAATTGGCATGAAAAAGGGTCAAAAGTGATACTTAAGTGTCGCAACGGCAACGCTGATTACTTTCTCCAGACACCTTAAGCTGTAACAATTGATATCCACTATTTGTTAGCTTCTTCTGGGTTGCGGGGCATTAGGGAAAAACACCTGGGTAAACCGGTGTTTGCCTGCCTAGGGGATCTATCCAGGATAGAACTGAAACCGCTTCTTCTCTCAATTAGGAAGACGAATTGGTTGGATTCTGCAGCGACGCCATCTGAGTAGCTGCTCTATAGGATGGGCATTGGTGCTCCGTATCACAAAGGGACCAATAAAGGCCCCAAGTGAGTTGTCTCTTGATAGCTGGCCATGGAACCTAACATATCTTCTTCGCTAACCCTAAGTAATGCAGGAATCATATTTTTTCTACGTTGGAATGGTGCTGCCGAAGACCCCAGATGTGATAAGGACTTGCAAGTTATAATTTATGTCACATGTAGTCCGGAATTGTTTTTTAAGGAAATTTAGCCTGATTGGTTCACAAACATTTGAGATGTGAGCAGAAAACCATGACTGCCTCTAATTTTACACAAAAATCCCTTGTTGTTGTTGTTGTTGTTTTATTTTTGTTTATCTAAAAAATGGCAGGGGCCAAAGTTTCAAATGCCATACCTTAACAAGAGCGTAGACGTTTTGTCACGAACGGTAGTGTTAGCTTTTTTGTTTAAAACAATCTAAATAATAGAACCAAAAAATGAAGAAAAAAGATTGACAAAAAAAAACAAGCTAAATTGCCATTATTTATTAACAATTTATTAACTTCACGTATTTTCTAATTACAAAACGTTGACGACGCGCTTTTTACAATTTTTCACAACGGCTGTTAAGAAGGGGTTTCGAGATATTCGCTAAAATCGTCTGCAGTTGTCTGAGCTATTTCCGTGTTAATAACACTGTGTCGATCGGATAAAAATTTGCTTAGCTACAGGACTTTAAACTTAAAATATGTGATTTTTTACGTTTTTTTTTTAAATTCCCCATTTTAAGTCGCTTTATAGAGATTTAAGAAATTTTTTTTTAATTTTATCCTAAATAATATTTTGTTGCAAGCGTACTAAGCGTATAATTTTTATCATCGGGAAAAAATTAAAAAATAACGGCATATTAAGTGAAAACATCGAATTTGAATTTTCAGAAACATTTTTTTTAACAACGCTATTACTGTATTTATGTCTTTTATTGTAGTTTAAGGTAGTATGCTTTCACTTACACTAGCCAACAAGGTTTTGGACTGCAGCAACTAAATCATTCCTAGGGTAATTTGGTCAGGTTTACGAGATACCAAAAAAATATTTTTATTTGTTTTTTACATAAAAAATCACTAGTTTATTTAAAAATCAAGCAGAAAAAAACTTGACGTTTAGGTGCGGTTCATATTCAACATCGGCCCTTATATGACATAAAAGCTTAAAAATTAATATTTTGTGGAAATTAGCAAGAAGTAAAATAAGTATTTGACAGGTTCTTTTTGGGGGGTGGGTTTGGAGGGATACCTCCCCCTGCCCATAAAAGTTCAAAAATGTAATTCTTATAGTATAAAGGCGTTAGTAATCTATTTCGTTTATTATTAACTTTTTTATTTAAATATTATTTTATTTAATTGGCGGGGGCAAAAAGTATAATTTTACAATCTCCTTGATTCAATTTTAGGTTTTTTTAACTTTCGACGACGTTAAAAGTTGCATTTGCTAAACGAAAGTATGGGAAAACTTAAAAAAAACTGAATTTTTCAGAGGTTGGATTAGTTCTTCTAGGGGGGACTTTTTCCTCCTTGGTCCAATTTTATTTATTTTTGAAGTTTACCTGCTTATGGCCATAACACATATTTCTGCCAAGTTTTACTGAATAACTTTTTAGAAGCAATATGTATGTACATATGTATGTATATGCTAAAACAAAAAGGATTGTCCGGCTAGATTGGCAAAAAACCCCATGCGCGTCGTTTGTATTTTGCGGGTTCAATTTCAGCATGATCTTGTTCCAAAATCCTTGATAATTTCTCTCAATTTCCATTAAATCTTGGTGAGCACGCTCCCCTTGTTCGTCGCTCAGCGCACCAAGGTTTCGTGGAAAAAAATCTAAATGCGAAGAAAGAAAATGCGAAATATTGTCGGTGGCCACGGTTTGACCAAGTTTCTGACTGCAAAACCAAAGTAATGTAAATATGCATATTTTAATGTTTCTGATATTGCATATCCTTTTTTTCAACGAAATATTCGACACATACAAAGCAAAAATTACTTGTATCAGTATCGCACGACCTCCCTGACATTAAACGCTACTTTTATGAAGATTTAGAAAGAATGTGGGCTTCTGTCAAATTATTAATTGTGAAGTTGTAGTGTAGAATTGCCAGCATGCGATAAAAAAAATTAACAAAACGTGATTTTGATGCCAGATTCGAATTCAGCGCACCCAGACTACTTAAAAAACATGCTTCGTGTCTGCAGTCAATCTTTTTTCCGAATTTGTAGACCAGTGTTATCGGTCTATTTATAACTACTGGATAAAATTCATCATTTTTAATTTTCATTTAATTATTTTTATGAAGAAAGGAATTTTACAACATGAAATGAATTAAAATTTATTGATAATTTGTCATTCTTGACCAGTGTTGCCAGTGGATTTGTCGAAACAATACCTACACATGTTAAAAAAAATCTTATTTTCCCCAAACGTTGCGAAAATTTCCCCTACAAAAATCCCTACGCATTATTGTCATTAAAATAGAAGAAAATAATTAGTTATAAAAATAAATTTTACTCGAATATGCTTATCAAAGCTTTGAAAAAAGTACAAAGCAAAAAAATAATACATATTTATGTGCTTTTTATAAATTCCATTAAATCTTTCAACATTGAATAATATCCCAGTGGCATTAGAAAGAACCATTGTCATTAGCAGGGAAACCAAATATGTAATTCCATATTTTGCGACCAATGAAGGCAGAAACAATATATTTATCCGTTTTAGAGCTTTTTTAGAATTATGGCATCGATTTGTTAGTGCATAAATTTTTTTAGATGACTGCAAGAGCTTTCGCAGCAAAAATATTTTGCGAAATGTGCCAAATGATGTTGTTTTGTTTAAACTTTGATATTATTACAAGTAGAACTGTTGCTATAAGTCTTATACGTTTAACATTTTTATTTGGTTTAATATCTTTAGTTTTTCTAAAATCTTTAGGGATGAAGTTTCCTGATGATCTGGCCTAAGCAACCAGTGAAATGCGCATAGGAATAGCTTATCCCATCAACAATAAATTTCAAGTGTTTTTATCAATAATAAAAACTGGGAATTTAGCACGAATAACAAAATCTTTTGTTATTTTAAACTTTAGAATTTGATCTATAAGAAAAAATCATTTATATATGTTCTTGGCGAGGTGTGTAATGCATAGAAATCTGGACCAATCCTTTAGTATACCGATCGATTTAGAATCACTTTTTAAAGTGACCGAACGATTACCATCCGTCCGTCTGGCTGGTTGACTGTCCATGTTAATTTGGTGCGCATATTAAAAGTTGCAATCAAATTTGGTAAACACATTTTAATTGTACTAAGAACGATGTCTATTTAAATGGTGAGAATCTATATATAACTTCTATATATAACTTTACTTATTCCCCATAAAAACTTCTTTTCAAATTAGACTCTTTGTGTCCGTAAACCATCTACATAATTATGTCGCTGCAAATTAAGGTATTTTCGAATCAGTTCACATCTGCCCAAATCTCCCATCTATAAAAACCTTTAACTTCCTTTTAAATGTTAATATAAATAAACAATTTAGGGACCGGACCGTCCCTTAAATCACTTTGAGACAAAAAATACCATATGGATGTTAATATCTAGATAGTAATTGTCACATATAACTCTTATATGAATTTTAACCTCTAAACATAACTTTGTTTTTTTTTAGCAGATGTCTGCTCATCGTTTCCACTAAGGCATTGATGTCCATTTCAGCAAAAAATTATTTTGAAACCCCAATACCTTGTTGTTTAAGATATCTTAGAGAAAACATATACATACACAGTAGTGTCGCCAACTTTTAAAACTACAAACATATATTTTTAAGCGATTTTAGAGAAAATAAAAATTTCAATATTTTTTTTTTTATGTAATATAAAGTAACCTTCGAAAGGAAATAATTCCCAGTTTCTATTTGTGAAAATAAAAATTTTTAACCGTTTTGGAAAAGAAGATATGTATTACTAAAAATAAGTTTTTTTCTGCCTTTATTTCATAAATAATGCGATATGTCGAAAAATCCCTTGCATAAGAGCAGGTATCCATGTACCAAAAAGTACGATATTTTTGCTTTTTACGATTATTCTACTTATTTTTCTATGCTTAATTTAAAAGTTCCATCGCATATTTGGAGCCGGCTCCATGCAAATAAGTGGTATGATTTTCAACCATCAGTGTAAAAAAAAACAAAATGTTATATAAAAAGCAATATAGAGAAAAAGTAACGGCACTATCCCTTTAACTTAACATCTAGGTTAACTGTAGAATTTCGGATATCTTTGGATGAGATTGCGAAGCATTCAAGGGTAACGCTAATATGGATACCGGGGCACACAGGATGCCCGGGCAATCAGGTAGCGTTCCAATGGCTCACTGTAAATCACTTTGGCCTGGATATGATGGACGGAGAACTAGCTACTTGGGTTCAGCACGGACCAGATTAGGACGGTGATATCGGTTGTGACTGGACCGGGAACAATTGACTTGAGAGGAAATGTTTACAGCCAATATATAAGGCGAGAAAAAATATAAATATGTTTTTAACATCATGTTGTTAAGTTGTATAGTTTTTGTGATATGCATTTTTTTCTATTTTCATACAGATTTTTTGGCACTGGTGAACATTTTATGTTTTGTCAGTTACAGCCTTCGTTAATTCTTGTTGCGACGATATGTACATACAATTCATTCATATAAACAAAGATATTAAGAAAAAGGCATTTAAAAATTTATTTTACCTCTTCATTTATTTTATAAATATTTTGTAGCAGTTCCATATTTTTTTTCTATTTTCATAAAATTTTTTAATTGTTTTAACAGTTTCAACAAGCCGCCATTTATGGTTTTGTATTAAAATCTAATTTTTTTCCTTGTACATGGAAGCAATTTCAAGTACTACATATATGGAAAAACCCGTAGTTGCATCACTTAGAACTAATAGATTTGGATTAGATTTCTATCTAGTCACGAGATAGATTTTTTTTATGAAAAATCTCTTTAAAACAACTATATTTTGCTAGAAATCTCGTATGCGCTAGATTTCGTTGTAGGGGAATCGCGCTATAAAGAAAAATGTAACAAAAAATATGTCCATATATTATTGAAAATGTATTGCTTTAGGTAACAAAATGTCCCAATCGGAAGCGATAGTTTAAGATCTGCTCCAACATTCAAGTTACCCGATGCATGATTTAGTGAAAAACAAGTTAGAGGGCTATATTCTGCTGTGCCGAATCCTTGATACCCTCCACCGACAGTTCGAATATTTCAGGAGTGATATCTATATTATGTCAATTTATTCTTTATTTATCTTTATAAAAGCAGACATCACCACTAAAATTGGTTGCGGTTTAGACCTACATATATTAAATTATTGACCGACAATCGTGAGTAAAATATCATGATTGGTAACAGTTTAAGCTGAACCAAAATGCTTTTCAGGAGTGGGATTTCTATTGGAGCCAAAGTTATGAAAAAACAAAAATATCAATACAGAAGTGAAATTAGTTTTAGCGTTTACGGTGAATTTCAGAAGGCTGCTGGGATCTAAGGTAAATTATAGACCGTGTATCCCAAATTGCATGACATTTTTTCTGGCCATATGAAAGTAAGTTGGAAGAAATTTTACCACAATAAATATATCTGCTACGGTTTTAGGCGTTTAGTTAATTATGGACCGATCTTCACGAAATTTTACAGTGTTATGATTGCATTATTAATTACGGTTTTAGGCGTACTAAACTGTTTTCTGGGAGTAGGGTTTATATGGCAACTAGGATCAATTATGGACCGATTTTCCAGTCGAATAAAACGAACTTTTGCAAAATTTTATATCATTCCGTGAATTTTTCCACCATTTATGTTAGTTTTTTAACAAAATTATCAATTAGGTGGTGGTTTCACATTTTTATTTATAGCTCTTGTTGGATTTCAATCCCAAGCTGCTTAGGATAACTACAAGCAATTTGACACCAAGTTTGTTCATTGCTTTTGAGTTTTTCAAAATTGAGCGTGTTTTCAACAGACGGACATGGCTAAATCGACTTAGAACTACTCAAGGAGCCAGAATATATATACTTTATGAGGTCTGAGATGAATGGTATAAAAGTTTCACACGGAATGACAAACTTAGTATACCCTCTTCACAACTAACTGTGGTGGAGGGTATCAAATCCGCGATACAAATAAAAAAATTGTTTAATATAAACAGATAGTCAGGCTATATCTTGCATTATTTGGCTTCAGAACTGACAGGGCTAATTCCCAAAAATCAAAATTCTCAATTGGATTTATTATTACTTTAATCCTTAATATAAAACTTCTTCAGAAATATTGGGATTTGGCTTCTAAAGCTTAATAAAATAAAATTTTGCAAAAAAAATAGTCTTCGATCGGAAATAGGAGAAATCGGTCTTAGCTCGTTCGAGTGAAACTGAGCAGCGTATCTGGCGGGAGTCAATCAATCGCAATGAGAGACTAGCTCACTATTAACTTGCCTCACGGGGCACTCATGATATCCAAATAAAAGCCATTAAAAATATGAAATTAATACATTTTTCTAACCCCACCAGAATATTAAAACAAGTAAGAAATTTTTGCGATTGTACCTTATTTGGGACTCATGGGAAATCATTGACCCACCGGAATAAAATTATGTTATGAGGGTAAGATTCATGTAACAGTTCTTTGTGCCGAATAATATTTAGATATCTTCATCTGTATTAGATTTAAGGATGGGGCTTTAAATGCGGCCTATGGTAAATTTTTGGCCTACCAGGGAAACATTTTGTCATGACATAGTACCTACCGTAAAAGCTATAATCGCCAATTTTTATGTTAATAACAACATTTTTAAGGAAATTATGGTATTAAAAGCTATTTTCGGGAACAGTATTTGTATGGGCGGGCGGCTATGGCCAAATATGGACCGATTCCAATAACATTTGTTAATATGATCGTAATTTCAATAAAAAAAGTTTGGACTTAATTGAATCTAATTACCAAAAGGAAAGGTTTATGGGCACAAGGACCATATTCCGCAGAGAAACTTGAATGGAGGCTATATGCAATTATGGACCGATTCGCTACTTTCTCAATAGGCTTGGTCCTTGTGCAGATTAGAACTTGAGTACTGAATATCACTAAATTATCTACAAAATTGTGACCTGTACTTTGCACGAACGCATAATACCTTCTCCACTATTGTGGTATAAAAACCCCTTTTGTGAACCTGCTATACATTTTTTTTTTACACAAGCTTTGGCGCAATATCGATCACAAGGGTGTTTTTTATGAAAAAGTTGCTCTCTTTGATTGAGTTAATGAAATGTTTTTCCCTAAAAATTGGTTTATGTAAATTCTTTAATACTTTGGGTTTTCTTTTAATTATCGCTTGATAATTCTTTTGCTGCAAGAAATAACCAGAACCAACTTTCAGAAAAATGCGAATCTTTCCTCTTTTAAATCTTTTTTAAATACATATTTAAATTTAGCTTATGAAAATAATAAAACCTGTTAAAAATAAAGACATATTCAGTAGGGTTTGCAACACTGGACCCGTAAAGGAAAATTGGTATTTAGTGTTTGAAATATTCGAAACACTAAAATTTCGATATTTATTTTAAAACGTAATTGTTATATTATTAAGGTTACGTGTGGAGCGGAAAAAATTTTGATAAGCGTGACCGTAGCCTTAGAAATATAAGGGCTGCAAATTAGAAAAAACTGGTACAAATTTTTTTCTATTAAAAATACACTTCTTGCATTTAAATTCATCTTAGATTTTAATTTATTTAATGATCTTATACATCAAGATTTTTCTGTTTCTTCGTAATAAATACGTTTTTAATATTTTAATATCAGTTTTTTATTTAAAGAAGAAAACCTCAAAAGCTGGACGTGATAGAATCAATATGTGAACTGCACTCAGCACGCGTAAGTCAAATAAAATAACACAGCAAAGTTCTTGCACCCAACTTTTTTTTTGCCGACCAGTGTAAGTTGCAAAAGTACTATGTATTTGGAATCTTTAAGAGAGTTCGAAAATTAATAAACGAATTTATATTTGCCTGGAAACGCATAACACTACACAAAAAAATTTAATTGATTTCAATTAAAAAATTTGTAATATTAATTAAAAACAATTGTAATTTTCCATAGTTGAACTCTTAATTTTAATTTTGATAATTTTTTAGTTAGGCTTGAGCTCATCAAATTTAATTTTCATTAAATTATTTTAACTGAAGGAAGGAATTTTTACAACTTGGAATTTTATTAAAATTGATTGATAATTTTCTTGGCTGAGCTGGGGCTCGAACCTGGGTTGAATTTACATGTTTCAAGAAACACCACATTCTTTCATCAGAATTCGTTGAGTTCTAACCTCTGCACCATTGCGGTGCCGACCAGCGAACAGTCAAACATCAATCTTTAACCAGTGTTACTGGTGGTTCGAAATTTTCTGTAATTATAATTTTCAATTCATTCACATGTTGCTTCCTTTGATCCGTTTGTTCGTATTTATTCTGTCAAGTCTTTGTCTTGAAAACCTGAATACATTTGTTTTTTATGTTCTTTGTCCACTTTCGTCGACATTTTATTTGTACAACTTGAAGTACAAATGTAACCATTAGAGCTTGTGCCTATGCCATGTTTAAGAACAATTGTGATTTTCTTTAGTTGAACCGTTAATTTTAATTTTGATATTTTTTTAGTTGGGCTTGAGTTCATCAAATTTAATTTTCATTAAATTATTTTTACTGAAGGAAGGAATTTTTACAACTTTGAATTTTATTGATAATTTTTTAATTAAAAAATTAATCAAATTTGCACCGGTAAACAATTTAATATCATCAATTAACCGTTTAATTAACTTGACTAAACGTTTATTCACTTGATTTAACATTTATTTGACTTAATCCTCTCGCGCCCGCTCTTGAACGCATTGTCAGAAAAATTATTTTTTATTATTTCCTTAGTTATAAGATCTAACTAAATTAAGGATTTTTTAAAATTTCAGACTTTTTTAATTTTCGGGTAACTAGAAATTGAAAGTTGCTTATAAGCAACTTTCGGCCGTTAAGGAAGTATTTCACGTTATGAAAGATTAAAACAATCTTTTCTGTTTTTTATTCATTCTTTAACCAATTCTTTATGTGCTTTGATAATTTTATTACGATTGTTTTGCCTATAAGCAACTTTGGGGTCGAAAGGGTTAATTTTTAATTAATATGTACTTTAATTGGTAAGTCTGGGATCACACTTTGAAAGTTTTCTTTCAGAAAGTCTGAGTTTATGGGTGAGAGAGGAGAGAAAAAGGCATATTCTCTTCCCCTCTCACCAATAAACTCAGACTTTCTGAAAGAAAACTTTCATAATGTAAACCCAGACTTACAAACATTTCGAGAATATTTTCTGTGTACACGAATTTCGATGATTTTGATTTAGCAAACCCTAAAATGTATGTAAGTATTCATTGTTTTTGCCCTACTTTCCTTCCTGCACCAAAATGCGATAATGTTTATTTAACAAAGCATCGCAATTTGAAGCATTTTTTTTACTCAAAACTAAAACAAAATTAATGCAAATTTTATGTTGTTGTTGTTTTTTTACCAAAAAAAAAAAAACAAAAACAACCTGTTAAATTGTTTTTGTTTTCACTTTGAATATGAATAAAAAAAATAATACTCGAAATACGAAAGAGGGGAACAACTGGGAACAACCTGATTGTATAACCGAGAGTCAAACGAAATAAAAAAGCTTTTATGCTAATTTTTCTATGGGATATTAACATAAAATGTTCAAAGTGAAGGAATAAGTGTATGTACGTGAATATTTTACAATAACTGTAAAGCTATACATTTATACAAAAATATTTTAAAACAATACATACGTACATGAATGTATTTATGTAAGAAGCAGTGAATACAGATAATATGACTGACTGATTCAAATGGAAAATCATGGTCCTTTTGTTTGAATACATTATTCAAATTAAACATTAGGGAAACCCTTAAGCCATGTGTTGTCGCATTTTCTGTACTTTTATTTCCTTAATTTTTTCGACATTTTACTTTGTTGTATTCTTTTTACCCCCATACAGATGATGTTTTCTGTGTGCATGTACGAGTCATTTTGTAAAATACAAAAATATAAATGTGTAAACATTAATAAAGGTATATTATCGTTCTACATTGCCTGTCATAACTTTGATGGCACTAAATATAGTTATTATGCGCGTTTAAACTAAAGTTAGACTTACTTTTTGAACAAAGTGTCTAGAATAGAAAAAACAAGTCTTATAAAAAAAAATAGGGCTATATTCGGCAATGCCAATTCCTTTACACAGTTGTGGTCCAAACGTTTGCCACTCTGTAACTTCCGCATAGAGAAACTGTTCGATTAAAATTTGAGAAATTAAATAAAAATGTCTTGAAATGAAACAAACAACTGTATATAACATTTTTAGTATATAATTGATGTCATGTAAGGACGTTAATCGCCAATTTACAGAAAAAGTGCGTTTGTAAAATTTTTGTGAGAAAAATTCTCGCTTTTAACTGCCAAATAAACTCACGAATAAAAACGGGTTGAGAAAAAATTGTAACACTAAAGGTGTTATCTTTTCTACAAAAAAATACCACATTTTAAAAGGTGCATGTATAAAATGTCTTGCCGAACTGATAAACCCAAATTTGTTAATATATTGATATTAAATAAATAAATAAATGAACAAAATGAATGACGAATTTCTAATTTCTTTAGTTTGTTTTTCATAAAATATGTAAACAAGAAAATACCTTTGCCAGATTGCCGATTTATTAACACCAAGTTTTTACAATTTCTTGACATGACCTTTTTTTCAAAAATAATTTTATAACACCGAATTCATTTAAATTTTATACCACTGACAACCTACCATTAACAATGTAATGCTTTCTCTTGTTTTTACTATAAGATAATAGAAAAATAACTTTTAAAACTTTTGAATTTTTACTGTCCTGATTAGAGGCGATTTTTCCTAACTTCGTCTGGTAACCCCAAATATAAACAGAAGCCACCTATTTACAGGGCATTGTCAACACTCTCGATTTATACGGGGCGTTTAAAGGGTGAATTTATTTAGAATAAAACACACTGCCCTTTTAGAGAGCAAAGCATTTTTAAGAAACGGACACAAAATTGCATTTTTTAAAATAAAATATGACATTTTTTGTAGAAAAGAAATCACCATAAAAATTTATTAAAATATGCAAAATGCAAAGAATAATGACACGAAAGAGATAAGTATTTTGTTCTTGGCAGATTTTTTCATTGTTTAATTATTTTGCTTTCAACATTTTTGAAAAATATACGAATGTTTTCAAAACTATTTTGTAAACAACATACATTTAAGTCGCACTTTATGTTATTTGGTATAGCTGAATTTGTATTTTCGCCTTCGTCGATGAACATTTTTATTTTTACCACGTAGAACTATACCCTCCCTACAGTCCCTTCAACAGAAACAACCGCAATATTTCCTTGACAAACCCCAGTAGATCGGCCGGACTACATCCAGCGATGCACCCTAGTTAGTCGTGAAATCTATCTCCTAGCCACTGCTGTCTGAGACCTAGGACAATGGCACAATACGTGTTCGTTTGTCTCCAGCTCCCCAGAATCATCGCACAACCTGCAGAAGTCCGGCATGGTGTTGTCCCATTTGCCCGTAAAAGCCCTAACAGGACAATGACCCGTCAAGAACCCTATAAGCGTTCTAAGACCACCCCTGTCCATTCCCAGTAGAACCCTGGTTGCCCCCGCGTCTAGCGCCCTAGACACCCTGCAATCCGATGTGTTCCCCAGGATCGGTTAACGTCCTCACGGGATTTCTCCCGTATCACCCCATAGTAGTACCATAGGGGGGCTTTACCCCCATGTCCCATACCACTAAGTCCAGATTCGAGCCCCCTTTCGCGAGTTCGTCCGCCACCTCATTTTCATCAACCATGCAGTGTCCAGGTACCCAACACAGCCTTACGTTGAATGATTCCATGAGCTCCCTAAGAGCATTCCTACACCGAGCGACCAGGCACGATCGCACCGTATTATTTGTCAATGCGCTGAGCGCCGCCTGACTATCGACGTAATTTATCACCACAGATCCACCCACGATGTGATCCAGTATCACTCATCCGGGAGTCTGAATGACCTTTTCACTTTGGTGTCCGCGATATATACACCGGCGCCAGTGCCAGTTTCTATCTTGGATCCATCTGTAAACACTGCCCACCCCTCAAACAGTCTGTTGGATCCACTCCAAATTTCCCTATCAGGGAACTCCACCGGTGGTGTTGCACCGAAATCCAGGGTCATAGTCCTATGATCCGAAATTCCCTCAAGAATAATACCCGGATCAAGCAGACCCACCTCGTACAACATTCTAGTGTGATCCTCCTGCCTAGGTTTAACCAAGGAAGACTCGTAAAGTCTAAGTAAGTTCCTAGCAGCCACACTCCTTACATAATGCTCAATTGGGGATAGATATAGTAGGATGTCCAGCGCTGCCTGTGGAGTGCTACTCCCTGCGCCTGTGATGCCAAGAGATGCACTCCTCTGAACCTTGCTGAGCATCTTCCTATAGCTATTAACTCTCAACGCACTCCACCAAACGGTGCATCCATAGCTAAGTATTGGCCTAACCACCGATGTGTAAATCCAGTTTACCATATCCGGCCTCAGACCCCAGTTCTTACCGATGGAATTCCTGCATGTGTTGTAGGCATTGAGTCCCCTTCTCATCCTCTCCTGAGTATTTCTCTTCCAAGACAATTTGCAGTCCAGAAAATTACCCAAGTACTTAGCACCGGTCGATAAAGGTAGCTCGACGCCATCTAGCACTGGCCTCCTAAATTCCTCTACCTTGTACCTTCTGGTAAATAGCACCAGCTCAGTCTTCACAGGGTTAACACACAGCCCCCTATCCTTTGCCCATGCCGAGAGATCGCCCAGCATCACCTTTAATAGCGAACATTCTAGTTTTTACTGTGGGGTTGAAGTACAATTATGCACAACAATTTTAAAATTACATCAGCACATTGATTTTTACACTAGATGTGTGCATAACTAATACAATAACAATTTTAATTAATAAAATAACTTACAAATACTATATAACTAATCAATACAAGATAACTAATAAATTAATCTAATTCTTAATTAAAGTTACTTTCGTAATAATATGTATTTTGATTTTGTAAAAAATTATTGTCTTACCAGCCAAAAGAGTCGGCTCTTTTTCGTTGAAAACTAATTGAAAATAACGGCATGGTACAATAAGTAACTTAGTGATGGTTCACACACTTCAGACAGGAAAAAGAGAATGCCATTTCTTTTCCTCCCTCTCCTAAAAACTCAAGACTTGACGGCTAAAACTTGATGAGTGTTAACCATCAGTTATTGTATTCCAAGCTGGCCAGAAGAATTCAAATAAGAAGTGCTAAATTATTCTACAGCAAAAAACTAAATTTTACATATTTATTTTGTATAAAATAAACATTTATTTTAATGTAACAATATAACATATTTTAAGTAAAGTCGTTACAACTATTTTCAATCATGTCATTATCATCTTTCTCATATACCAACTCATTTTTACTTTCCAAATGATCCGATAAGTTTAAAGTGTGGCAGCAAATGTTGCCTAAAGGAATGTTCAATCTCTTGTGCGTATTATCGAAGGAAGGGATGAAAAATGAGAAATCCAATATCGTACCAACGAATTTTTAAATCGTCTTACATCGCGATTATTGTTCTATTTGCCATTTCAAGAAACTTTGCCAAAGAAACCATACGTCAAAAATGAGTTTCCAGCCCCCGGAGTTCTCAAAATAGATGATTTTACAAAATATTCAAGAATGGGGCCTGATTCTGGCAGTCGTGATTGAGTAATTTCTCGATTCGAAAGCAATTTATTATCTAATAATTTCAGTCAATACTGAACGAATCGGAATTATTTTTTCAGTGTTATAAAGCATTAATTTGAGTTTCACAATACTGAAATAATAATTTGGATTCGTAAAGTATCGAATGAAATAAAATTGCGTTCGAATCGAGAAAGTACTCGATCAGATCTGCCATAATTAGGCCCCCATATGATGAGGTTTTTAGGGTCAAGAAATCAAATTATTTTTTTTATTGCCGTCAGAAAGCGCTTTCGTGCACTTTTAGAATTTATCGAGCAAAAGAATGGGTGATAGAAATGCCCTATTATTTTGAAAAAATCGGCACATCGATGACATTAAAGCTGCATTTTCTTCATTTTCATTTTGACGACTTTATCAAACAACTCCCTACCGAATCCGCTGAGCAAGGAGAACGGTTTCACCAAACCACAATGCCCATGGAAAAACGCTACAAAGGCAAAAAACTCGACGCATTGCTTGCAGAGCTAATATCAATTTTATCGATGCATTGTTTTGCATTCCTTTTTTGATTTCTTGGGCAAAACTAGGAAAAACACGGGCCTTTATTTTTTTGGTCCTTTATGGTTATTTATTGTCCGTGTATGGTTATTTTTTTCGTGTTGCACTGTTTAATTATACAAATTTGTTTAACTAGCACTTAGCACTTTTTGGAAATTCTTAGTGCTTAATAAAAAAAAAAATGTGCTAAATCTAGCACTAAAGGTGCTAAACTGGCAAGCATGTTGTATTCCATCAGTATCCACTAGTATCTGCTGTTGCCAAAAAGATATAAACAGATATGAAACTCTCTTTAATTTTTTATCAACTTACATATACACTTTTACAAATCATAGCAATATCAACTTAAATCAGAAACACTAGACCACTCATCCATACGCATCCACTTTAGTAACCACACGGAAACTTGTACAAACAGATACATCTGTGCAGGTCTTTAAGTTGGTTAGAGCATTTGATGAAATTTATCCAAACAAATATTCTTTTTTATATATCAAGAATCAATGTTAACATATCTACACACATACATATAATGCATCTATACTCATGGCAGGAAGTGTACTTTGGGCAGAGCATACAAATTTAACACCGCTACTTTAAAATGTTTTGTCAGTATTATTTTGTGGACGCTTTTTATGTCATAATAAAAATCTGATTGCAAAACTTTCAAAATATTTATGGCCAGAAAGGAGTTAAATGAAATTTGTTTTGTTTATTTACTTAGAACAATAACCCATTTTTTTTGCTTATCTTTAATTTTTTGCAAATAAACGGCACATGAGCCCAAAGCAAATTTAAAGTAACATTTTTAAACTTGTTAAACGCTGACATTACCATTTACTTTCTTGATCGTTAGAGAATTTTAAACTTTAATACAATATTCTACTACTAAAATTAGTTTTTTTTAAAGTCAAAACAATTGAATTACCAAGTGCAGAAGAGGAAATACTTCAAAACATTCATTTTGAGATAATCAATTAAAACAGTGTAGTTCAAATTTTTAACTTTATTTTAATTTGTTAAAGATGACGCTTTTTACCTTGGTTTCTCAGCATATAAGATACATTTGGGGGATTCACAAGGTGTCATAAAGTCATATGTCTTAAAATAATAACACGAAAAAATACGACTGTTGTGAACAACCCCTCATAATAAAATATGAATAAAATATTATTTAATTCTAATCCATGATTTAATAAATTAAATAAAATCTTAACTTGCTACATTCCATTTTTCAGACGCAAATCAAAAATAAATTTTATTTTGTTTGTTTACCAAAGAGCAGAGTCCTAAGCCGATGTAATTTGACGCCGCAAGTGATTTGTTGCAGAAATTCAGATGTTAGCCGTATAAAATTATACCATCAACGGCGACGGCTTACAAAAACTAACGCGGCTCGGCTCAGCACGCAATAAACCTAGCAAGCAAAGTTCTATTTATTTAAGACCCTTTTTGCTTACAAAGCAACAACAATATTTTTAAACCATTGTAAATTGTGAATACCCCAATTAAGGAAATGTCAGTCGGTAGTTCCCTTTTTGCACTTAGTGATTCAAATATGATTAAAATAGACTTAGTTGATACTTTTTAAACATACTACTTACCACCATCTTCCTTTTTAATCTCATCTTCGACTAAACTCTTGCCGCTGGCTGCAATGCCCTCTTCTTCCAGGAACTCAACTTCATCCAATATTTCAATTGCTGTAAAATCTAAAAAATATGTGATTTAATTTTGCAAATAATAATGAAATAATAAACTTACCTTTTTCATTGGCATCACAGTCATACGTGGAAGATTTTCCCAATATCTGTGTCTCCTGGCATATTTCCAAAATATATTGGTCAGTCTTAGTTGTTGCTGTTGGATGTAGAGGCCCCCCACCAGTAGCATACGTTTGACGTTTATCAAATGCAAAATTTTGTTTTGCAGTCGCCTTCACGTTGCTGTATTTCGTTTTCAAAATTTTATAGTTTCGGAATGTATGAGTGAATTTACTATTAAACTCCCGCTCCACATTCTTCCATGCATTCAGTTTTTCCTCAGCGCCAAACCTGTCCGTCTTTTTGCATTCAATGATGCTGCTGTACTTTTTTACTGCTTCCAATAAAAAATCCACTTCTGTTGCTGTAAAATTCGGGCTTCTTTTGTCCATTTTTTAAGTTTAATTATTGAATTTTAACACAAATTTGATTTTTTTTAAATTTTTCAAAATTCCTTATTTTTCACAGCTGTTTTTATAAAAATTATCGATAATTTGTTTGACATTTTGTAGTGCTACCATACTTTTGCCACAATTAAATAAGAACTACTTAACACGACTCAAAAACAGAAATGGTATTTAAATCAGATTTAAGTTTGTTATGAAAATTAACTTAATATTGATTTAATTACTATCCTGAAAATTGGGCATAAATATGAAAATGCTAATAAGATGATAATTTGTAATAAAATCAGCAAGGAGATGATAAAGTGTGAATTGAAAGATGATTATGTTAAAGAGAGTTTAATTGAATTGCTTCAAAATAATGAGTCTGTATTTGCATATAGTTTACAAAATCTCGGAAAAACTGATTTGGTTGAAATGAAGATTAAATTGACAGGTACAAAAATCATAACACAAGCACCATATCGGGTCCCCGAATCGAAAAAAGTCGTTATTTCAAGTATGATGAACGAACTTTTAGAAAACGATATAATTACACGATCCGAAAGTGAATACGCTAGTCCTGTGTTATTACAGAAAAAGAAAAACGGAAGTGATCGGTTATGTGTTGATTACAGGCAGATTAACAAGTTGATGCCAAAAGAGAATTTTCCATCACCTCATATTGAAGAATGTTTGAATGAGGCAAAGAAATACAAATATTTTACAACACTAGATTTAAACAGTGGTTACTATCAAATCCCCATTGAGCCTGAAAGTCGTAAGTGTACAGCTTTCATTACGACTGATGGCCTATATGAATTTAAACGTATGCCATTTGGTTTAAAAAATGCGCCAATGGGTTTTCAGAGAATGATGTCGAAGATTCAGGACCATGCAGACAGTGGTTCCGAAGTCATTAAGGTGGAGAGTTGTTGAAGATTGCCATGATAGACAAGGACACCTTGGTCTTGAGAAATCGATGATAAAACTTTTAAGCTATGTGTGGTTCCCAAGGATGAGAAATTTCGTGAAATCCTATATTGGAGCTTGTGTTGAGTTGGATCACTTGGGACCATTTCCGAAAAGTAGCAATCGTAACGAGTATATTTTAGTTATAGTTGACTCGTTTACCAAATTCACAATTATAAAAGCCGTGAAAAGTACAAAAACTAAACATGTTATCGATGTTCTAAATGAATTCTCTAGTAACTTTGGGGTACCAGTACGCTTAATAACTGATAGAGGAACATCGTTCACGTCAAAAGATTTTGAAAAATATTGTTCAGATAACGACATAAAACATGTTCTAAACGCTGTAAAAACTCCTCGTGCTAACGGGCACACAGAACGAACAAATAGGACTTTGCTTTCTATGCTGTTAACTACAACTCAAAATGATAAACGTTGGGATGATCACTTGATGAAAAATCAATGGTCTTTAAACACTATGGTAAACAAAACATCTGGTAAAAGTCCACATGAGTTATTGTTTTGTTATTCACCACGAGATATTTTACACAACAAAATATTATTGGCTGTTCATAGTGATGCTGTTCTAACTGAGGAAGAGATGCAGAAGGTAAGAGAAGAAGCTTCTCAACGTATTAATGACCAGAAAAGAATTTATAAGAAACGATTTGATGATAAACGTGCAAAACCTCATATATACAAAGAAGGTGAACTTGTACTAGCCGAAAATGAACCTTCAAGCACTGGGTTTTCACGTAAATTGGAGCCAATAAATTGGAATAATAAAAATGATTAAGGCGAACGGATTTTACATGCTGCAATATCGGTTTATACACACGCAAATCATCATTGATGCCAAAAAAATAAAAATAAAATGCCAAGGTGCCGTAAATTTTTGAAGTTGCCCATATACATATTTTTGTTTTTAGTTAAATTAAACAAAGATTTTTTTGGACCTTTTTAAGTTTTATTAAATAAAGCCCAATAAACATTTTTAGGGACTTATTTCATGTATGGGCATTTCCTCAGAATGGTCAACCAGGATGGAAAAGTAAAATGTTGATAATCATCGTCTTTTATGTGTTTATAAAAGAATGGTTTCATAGCATATCTCAACTGTTTTACTTGAGGAAATTGGGCTGGAAACTGGAAAATTTTATATTTTCTTTTTAAATTTCAAAAGATTTTGTTATTCGTGCTAAATTCCCAGTTTTTATTATCGATAAAAACACTTGAAATTTATTGTTGATGGGATAAGTTATTCCTATGCGCATTTCACTGGTTGCTTAGGCCAGATCATCAGGAAACTTCATCCATAAAGATTTTAGAAAAACTAAAGATATTAAACCAAATAAAAATGTTAAACGTATAAGACTTATAGCAACAGTTCTACTTGTAATAATATCAAAGTTTAAACAAAACAACATCAACAATAAACAGTGCGTTCATCTCATCTTACATTCCCCGCTACAATTAGTTGAAATTCTCTCAACATTAATTGTAGTTGTAAGTAGGTTAAGAAAAACAAAATAAAAAACAAACAACAACTTACAATAATAAAAACTGGGAATTTAGCACGAATAACAAAATCTTTTGAAATTTAAATTTTGTATTCCCAAAAATTGAAATTACTTTTTGATAATTTTCTTTTTAAGCTAATTCTTAAACCATTTTTATATAATTATTTTAGACCCAAAAAATATTTTATGTTTGTACTCTTTCTTCATAATCTCTCCATTAAATTCAATTGTAAAAAATTAAAATAAATCTAAAAATTATAGTTTTAAGAACAATTTTGATTCTTAGTTGAACTGTTAATTTTTAATTTTTGGTTAGGGATTGATGTTTGACTGTTGGCTAACGGGCACCGCAGTGGTGCAGTGGGTAGAACACAAAGATCTTCTGACGATAGAAAGTGGTGTTTCTTGAAACATGTAAAGATCAACCCGGGTTCAAATCCCAGCTCAGCCAAGAAAAATTATCAATAAATTTTAATAAAAATTCCAAGTTGTAAAATTCCTTCCCTCAGTGAAAATAATTTAATGAAAATTAAATTTGATGAACTCAAGCCTAATTAAAGAATATCAAAAATTACAGTTTTTGTTAAAATTGAAAAAGGGTAATGCGTGAGGGTATCACCCCTTAAGGGCTTTCTTCGCATACTAAAATATTTGTAAAAGCTTCAATACTTTTTAAAGTACATACACTGAAAAAAAAATAAAAAAAATTTTTTGATCGTGTATAAAAATGTATGTATTTAAAATTTTTAAACATTTTACAAAGTTACGGATAGTATAAGACATAATTTGCAATATTTTGGAAAAAAAAAACTATTTGGATATCGCTAATGGTTTAAGAGATATAACCATTTAAAATTTACCACTCATGATTTTTTCTGAGTTTAGTTTAGTATTTATATATTTGTCAATACTTACTGAGATATTTATTCTTATTTCCCATAACATTTATTTTTTTGTTAATGTTTTCAGAAAGGCTACAATGATCATAATTTGTTTCGCTTCTCAGTTTTCTTTTTACGAATTTCAGGATTTTGAAAATATATAATCTGAAACCAAATCAAATATTTCATGCAAGAATGCTTTTTGAGGTTAGAAACATTTTGTTTTCTCCATAAAATTTTAAATCCTTAAAATTTGTTAGTGCGTTTTCAATTTTAGTATCAAGCTCAGTAAAGTCATCTATTCGATGTACGTTTGAGCGGAATTGATACAGCCCTTTAGTTGTCACAAAGCGAAATGTGTTTGGAAAAAAATGTCGCAGCACGCGCCAGGGTTAAAAAAATATTTTTTTTTGCACTTTATCAGTTTAGTCCGTCGCGAAGAATCTATTTAGATACCTAAACATGTTCCCATGCCATGTTTTGATATAAAAAAAAGCTTAAAAAAAATTGTTTTTTTTTTGCAAAAATATTCAAAAGTTCATACAATTTTTGCGTTTAAAAATTTTAAAGTGCGTTTTCGCCTCGGAGGTGCCCTTTGCGATGTAACTCACATCACGCAATACACTAGCCAACTTAAAAGACAATTCAGTTTGTCAGACACAAAAAGATACATTTTTAAAAAATTTACGCTAATTACTTTTAAGTTTGTGATGTCCGTGATACGTTATTGGTGCGCTGACACCAACTTGCATTGTTGCCAACTTTTTTTGAAGACTTCCCGTCAAATCGTACTTCAAAACCGTTAGAAACCGCTTAACTTTTTATTTAGCTTAAAATGTTTTAAAAATATCGCTAAAATCTAAATAATATGAATAGGGTGCTTTTTAAAAGGTGTATGTATGTCTTTCAATTAAAATTATATTGTAAGGTTTTTAATTTCACTGACTCTTTTAGTCCCGCGAACGTACAAAATGTGGATATTCATATAAAATTCAGGGATTTGTATTGCTTTAAATCTATCCAGACATTAGAGTTAAAGCACTTAATCTAGTTTTGGTAATGATGCTAAAATTTTTAGACCGTAGACCAAGATTTAAAAAAACCGTAAAAGAAAAGTAGGAAGTAAATGCAAGACAATCGATTTGAAATTTTAGACTATCATATATTTGATACATGCTTACATTTACTTTCTGAGGTAAATTAATTTAAAAAGGTTGAATAAACATACTACTGCTTTATAACGTTTATAATTTTTAGAAGTTTTTGCTGGCCATTATTTCAGACATTCATGCTTGAAAACTGTCTACAATCCTAACAAACGAATAGATCATTTTTGTTTCGCTCCGAAGACTTCGCTTAGATTTATACAAGTTATTTTTCACATTTTTAGGAAAACTAGAAATAAGGTTTGTATCCGTTAATTAAAATAAAAATATATAAGAATAATGGCATATCTAGTTACAAGCTTGCTTATACTAAACAACAAACTTATATAAACCCAGGCAAAGGCATAAAATGGCGCTTTCTTGTTGTTTTTTAAAGCATAACAAACAGTATTCTTGAATTCTCGAATTACAGTACGTTGTTTGGCATTAGGTTTGGCAACTATGTGGAAGTTTTATCCGAGGGATATTAAAAAATACTTTTAATTTTTGGTTGCATAAGTGCTTTAATATAAACATTGATTTGCTGTAGACAACACCCTTTTAACTTTAGCTTTGACTTTGTGAAAAAGGCCCAAATCAGTTGCGAGGGCAGCTTTCGAAGAAAGAGAAAGAAAATGTTTTTTGGTAGTAAAGTGGCAATGTGTAAAAACAGGCCGCTACTATCAACACGAATTGCGTAATCAAAACAAAAAATGCAAAAAGGGCAGCTTTCGCAGAAAAATACAGAAAAAACACAATATTTTCTGTCTCGTGACACCTCTGTATGCTCTGTGACACTGGTTTGCTGTAAAAAGTGTTTAAAATAAATTTAACTCCGTTGTCAGTTTTTTTTTTCTAACACGTCTAGTTTTTGGGCTGGACAAATATTTCGCTGGAAATAAGACGGTTATGGTAGTCTATTTCAATTTAACTTCCTAATAAGAAAATTTATAAAATCTGTACAATTTTTTATTGCGGAAACAAATTTAATTTCCACAATTTTTTCTTATTACTTAATTTATTTAATTGAAAACAAATATTTTAAATCTTTTATCTTGATATAAAAACTGTAATTTGCAAGTGCCTAGAACAAAAATTTTATTTTCTAATGATATTAAAAACCCGCTAGATTTCCCGCTAACCGCCAAAACGGAAATTTTACCCCGATGGACACGTAAAAACCGGTAGAATCGCGGTAAGCCCGTCAAATTGGCAACAGTGCTCTCCTTAAAACGAGTTGCGGTGTAGTTAGTACAGCCTATTGCTTCCCTACAAGAAATCAATGAGCGAGTTATCACATTTTTCATTTTGGTGTTAAGAAAATGAAAGAAAGAAATTACCGAAATCAAGTGTTCGGTCACAATCGGTAATTTTTTTCTATCATTTTCTTAACACCAAAATGAAAACTGTGACTACTCGCTCATTTATTTCTTGAAGGGTTTTGTATGTGCTCGCCAGGCTCGTAAGAAATTGTGTTTTCAACATACGAGCCTTTAGCAAATGCAATGAAATTTATATGAGTTCTGTTTTGTATTGTTTCGTTAATATATTTTTTCAACATTCGGCAATAGCATTCGTACTTCTGACCAAAGTATGTATATTTATTACAAGTACATGTAAGTGATCAGCTGTTTGTTGTTTATATTTTCGATATTGTCAAAATTTGTTTACATTTTTAGTGCGCCATGATTTTAATATCTATGTCTGTTTACATTTTTAACGTTATTATTTTTTATTTGAAAAAAGTATTTTGAAAAGTTTTAATAATAATAGTTTTAAAAAATAAAACAATTTTTAATTCTTTTGTTATGTGAATTTAGTAAAAAAGTGGTTTTAACAAATTTATTTAATAATATTATTTAAAGACATTGAAATAAAATTATTTAAAAAATGCGTTGTTGTTCGGTGTGCAAAAAAAAATTTACCAGTGGTAGTGGTATTTTATTTCATCCCACCAAACAATTTTCGGAACGCTCCTATATATGACTACCCTCCTAATTTATGAGCAATTCTGATTGATTTCGGAGCCTGTAGAATTCAGGACTCCTAAAAGACTCATTTTTATAAGCAATTTAGGAGCACATTCCTAGAAAACTCTTATTTATGAGGGTTTTCTGATGGGCAACGGTATTTTGTTTTCTTATTCTTAATAATTTCAATATTTTGCGTTTGTCTGTCATTATTGTGAACATTTTGCGCTGTTCGGTTGTGATTTTGATAAAATCTTTGAGAAATTTTTTTTTGATTCTCCTTTTCAATCAGGTCTTGTTGGCATAACAACCTCCGATATTTTGTCACTTGGATTGAGCTCAGTAATTCACTAATGTTTTTTGTGTACTTTATGTGTGAATAGTTGACTAAATATTGTCCTTGTAAATCTTTTCATTAGACAAAACTATCCATTTGAAGCCTTTGTTAAAAGAAAATTAGGTGGTGTTGTTCGTTGAAATTGGTTTAAAATGATTATTATTTCCATGCACAAAACATATATTAATAAAACTTTTCCCTTAAAAGCTAACAAGCATAAATTTACAAATAAAATGAATACCCTAATTTCAAGAAAAAGAAACACTCCTATATCACTCTTTTTTGGCTCCGAAATCCCTCTTTTATGACTCTTTTAAGAGGTTTTTATGATTGATTTGTGAGCAAAAAGGCTCACAATTTTCCATACAAATCGTTAAATTTAGGAGTCCTAAAACGCTCATATTCAGTACAAAATTTTTTTACGGTGTCATAGGAAAACACGCTCATATCTGAGGGTTTTAGGAGCTTTTTTCTGAGCGTTTTGCTCATAAAAAGGAGTCCTAAAAGACTTTGTTTGCTGGGATGTGCCAAAAGATCCGCTAAAAAGGGCAATGTGGAGTGAAATTTGTGGGCAAAATTTTGCAGCAACTAACCTCATTTGTGTGGATCACTTTCTGCCAACAAGCATTGCACGCACAGGAAACAGAATGCTTCTTTTACCAAATGCTGAGCTGTCTTTTTAGCTACTGCAAAAGCCTAACATTTCTGCTCATGTTGAAGATATTTCAAAAAAATTTCACAAACAGAGTTGGGCGCATGCAAATTTAGGTAGTAGTGCAACAGCAACATCACAGCAATGTTTAAGTATTAGGTCCATTATTACAACTTAAAGTTAGTTTAAAGTAGGATTTTGCCGGACCTCTGCTATTATAGCAATATAACTTTTACCCAACGTTTTAATCATGAACAATTTTTTATACGTCCGACAAAATCCTGCTTTTAACCAACTTTAAGTTGTAGTGGCCTTTAATGTTACCCCTTTGTGAACCTTATAATTTCTTTCTAGTTATCTTATTTATACTTCTTTTTGTACGTAAGGATAAGTTTTTGTTGAAATAAATAATCAAAAGAATATTTAAATTACTTAACATTAAACACATGTCTTTTTGTATTTAAAGATTATTGTCAGACAAAAAAAGGAACACAAATGAATCTATTGCATTTTTCCAAAAGTTTTATTAAAATACTTTGTTTTATATATGTAGTGGACACCTTGTGTATCACTTATCTTTACCATAACTACTCTTAAAATCTGGAAAAACTACGATCATTACAAAAAAAAACATTTCCCTCTTCCCTTTTCCTTTTAATGAGCCAAGCGGAATTGGTTTCGTTTCTTAACCTGGCGCATTCGATACCAATTTTACTTGACATACCCCTGAGAATTTTGCATCTAAAAAACTATTTTAATCCCTGGCTGCAAAATGGTAGATTACATACTTTTTATCGTTTGATAATGATGACAGCACTGAATGACTGTGCCATTTATAATGATATTATTAAAAAAAAGATGAAATTCAAGTCGCTCTTAGTTAAGTTAGCAGAGGAATTAATCCAGAAAAGACTAAAAACTATACAAAAACGTTTTTACTCATTTGTACCACTTAGCATCCCCAGTAACACAATAGTTTACCACCATTCCCCCAGCCGTCCAATTATTGCTTCTGAAATTTCCATTCGCTGATACTTAAATAACCACCAAAAATTTTATTGCAGCGTGTAGGTCGTACCCTTTTTTCCTGCTCTTCCTGTGCGACAAATACGATGAGTATGTATATCCATAAGTTTGGCTATGTCATAATTTACCACATTTTTAATGTGAGTATATGTAAACCTCGGGCTGCTACATCGGTGGCTACTACAATATCACATTCTTTGCGTTTAAATTGTGTTATGACTTTATTACAATCTGTATTCTTTGACCAATAAATTATTTGCTACGGATTCAGCATCTCCTTTTTTGGTAACAAACATCAAAACACTTAATTCAGAAAGAAGGCGTACTAAATTGAGAAGTAGCCAATTCCATTTTTGCATCGGATTTGGAAAAACATAACCATAAGCGCACTGGATATTAAATAACCAAAAATTTTATAGCAGCATTTCTATTCCAAAAAAAAACTATGTATGTATATTTTTTAACGAACAAAATATTTATTTTTTGTTTTGTTTATGTTTTGCTGTTTGACAGTAGCTGCGTTCGAGAACACAAAAGTTTTTACTATTTTGTACTGAACTTTACTGCATTTTACGAAATTGCGTTCGAGTACACAAAATGCAGTAAATGAGAACGCAAATTCAGAGCGTAAAGTGACAATTCTTGTCTGAGTATTTACAAATTTTTACTGCAGACATTTTTGCAGTAAAATTTAGTAAATCAAAAAAACATATGTTCCAAAAGGTAAACAAACAAAAGTAACAAATAAAATGCATATAAATTGTGAAAAAATTGTTAAATAAAAGAAAAGTTAAAATAAAAATTAAACCAAAACAAAAAGTGAATAACTATTAATAAATTAATCTTGTTTGTGAGGCATTTATTTGGCTAAATACAAACTTTTGAAATTTTTTTTGTTAAGTTAATTTTTTAGAGTTGTAAAAGTGTGAAGTACTTGGGGACTTAAGTAATCAATAGCAAAAAAATTATTGATGTTCTTTTAAATAATTTAACCCGTTACAAAATAGTAAAATCAAATAAAATTAAAAACAAACAAATATGAAAGATTAAATAAAATATTTTGTTTGTATTTTCCAAAAATTTTCGTGTTATAAAAAGTTTTTAATCGAGTACCGATAAGAAAACGAGTTAAGTAGTCAAAAGTGTAAACATTTTTCAACACTTCAATTATTTGCCAACAGGTGTTGCCTTTATTTTACGAATTTTTACAAATTTTGCGTTCGCGTACTTTTTTGCACAACAGCTTTTTGTGAGAGCAAATTTTTCAGTTTACTCATTTACTGCATTTTACTGCAAAAGTACTCAAACGCACCTAGTATCAAATGTTTTTACGCAAACAAAATTAATGTTGTTTTTTTTATTGTTGATTTGTTGTAGACTTGCATGTACTTGGTATAAATATACTTTGGATATAAGTATGTTTGTGTATTAAGGTGGTCTCTCAAAGCTTCAAAAAATTTAAAACTTAGATATCGGCGTCAAAAACGAAGGGAATAAATAAAAACAATTTTGAGAAGAATTTGAGCTCGATCGTTTAAAATTTGGCGTGCCGCACAATTGTTAACTTCGTAAGAAGGGAAATGGGAAGAAATGGAAAGAAAAAACTCGTAACTACTCAGCCCCAATAGTTTTGTGTCCCCAATACTTCTCTAGAGCAAACATACCCTTTATCACCATTTTTACGAAAATTGAATCGATTATTACCTGACCCAGAATTTTTGAAATTGATTTCTACAATAAATGTTTTTTTACTCTAAAGTCTAAAAATTGTGAGATGTGAGAAAAGTTTTTTTTAATGACGACGGTAGAAATCAAATCAATGCTTGAATTTCTGGTCAAGAAATAATCAATTAAATTTTCATGAAAATTCAGTTCTTTTGTATTTTAGAGAAATATTGGCAATACAAAAATAATGGGGCTTTCTGAAACAATTGACATGCCTACGGGTAGCTCCTGAGTAGTAACGAGCAGAGCTGTAAATTAATCATTCTTTTTTGATTTGAGCTCGCTAACAAATTGGCTAAATTTTGAATTAATTATTTTTATAACAAAAAAAAATTTAATAAAATTTGAATCAATTCAAACGAATTGGGCAGAAAAGAATTTAATTCAAATGAATCTGTAAAATGAATTGCATTTCGTTTAAATGAAATTGATTTTGAATTCATTCAAATGAATTGCAATTCGAATGAATGAAATCAAAAATGAGTTGCAATCAATCAAATTCAAGAGCAAAAAGTTCGTTTACTTACTACAATTTAATATTTTTACTACAGCTGGTAGTTTTCAATACAAATAAGCAAATTTTTCCAATTGTAGTAAAAGCAAAAAATGTTGTGTTGAGATTCAAAGTTTCTAGAATCATTAAAATTCGATTGAAAAATTTTAAAAAATATTTTTTCCACAATATACAAATATCAGATTAGATATAAAAAGATTGTTAAACACACCTTTAATTATATTTTAACACTATTTGTTAAAATAAAACTTTAAGTTTCTTTTAGCACATAAACAAAATTTTCCCATATTGATAGGATTTTCACCGATACCTAATAATTCAATATACAAAACGAGATAAGTTCTGGTGGTCTTTTACATTAACAATAAGTTGAATAGCAAAAGGACAGTAGTCGTAGTAGTGCTTACTGTAGATTTAAATACAAAATCAATTAAATTTTAATCAATTCATTTCAAATGAGTTGGAAAGGAATTGCTTATTCTTTTTTCTAAATCATTTGAATTAATTCGAAATCAATGAATTGCAATTCACTTTAACAAATTCATTTCAATTAGAAACAAATTGCAATCCATTCTACAAATTTATTTGAATTGGAAACGAATTGCGATTTATTTGACAAATTCATTTGAATTTTTTTTTATTTAATTCATTTGAATTGACTCAAATTTCATTCAATTATTTTTTTTGTGTGGTAAGAATTAATTCAAAATTTGCCAATTCGGTACATGAATGATTCGCGAATTAATAATTCAAAATTAAATAATTCATTTACAGATCTGGTAACGAGCTTTTTTCTATCCATAATCCCACAATTTCATTCTTACGTAATTTAACCCTCGTGTGATACACCAATTTTAAACCGATCGAGCTCAAATTGTTGTCAATTTTTTTTTTTTAATCCTAACCTCACACAAAAGTGCTATTCGTTCCTAGAAAATCAAAATAAAATAATAATGACCACCTTAATGTGCATTATGTACATATGTAAATATTTCTTACAAATGTGTTTGTCCATTGACATATTTACACCGGATTAGAAATGTTTTCACAAAAAAAAAAAAAAAACAATATAAAAAACTGTCACTAAACCGTATAATCCATAGTATCATAATATTAACCATCGTAAGCCTGGTAATAAATGTCACAATTCTAGTAGGTAAATAACATAATGAGCACCTTTAGTCAATTATTACCAACTTAGACGGCCAAATTTGTATGGGAGCTAAAACACTAGTAACAATGTAATTTAACCAACACAAACACTAAAATAATGTAACTTCCGTAAGATGGTTTTAATCAGCGTTTAAAAAGCTGCAGTTGAGATAGTAAAAGTCATAAGATTGTCCTGCAACTTCGACATCTTCATTTGTCATTGGACAAAAAAAACTGTTGCCTTTACTTCTGATTCATTAAATGAAAACTGTTGTAACGTGACGTTACAAACTAACTCTATACATATACATTTAATACTAACATCATAAAGTATAAGTAACCCAACACCTTGAATACCCCTATTATTTTGCTTACTACTATGAATACCCTTACTGTTTACCTAAATTACTTTTGTTAGTTAGAAGTCTCATTTAGTTTATTTTATTTTTGAACAAATAGACAAGGTTTTGTTCGAAACAGAAAGAGTAGAAACCACAAATTATACAGATAAGACACGGCCACCTGGCGGTCTGAGCAGGCACTAAAAAGTGTCAAAGTGGCAATACTCATTTAACCCCTAATTTAGTGAAGGATAGCAAATTTTTAAAATAATATATAGCTATCTCTTTTCATTGAAGGGGTTAAATGAAATTTTATTTATTTTCATAAATTGTAGAAAAGTTGGCGCAAAAATGAAGAAATTTTTCTTTTGGCGCAAAATAATTAGTTATTTTGGCGGAATTTCTTCATTTTTGCAGATTCATCAGAAGAAGAAGACCTCATAGAAGCAGAGAAATCAAATTTTGTAAAGTGATAAGCAGCGTTACCGTTGGTGCCACTAAAGTAGCAATTTGCCACTTTTTCGACTGCTTGGATACTATTTGGCCACTTTTACAAAATGCACCCAAATGTGATACTTTTTGTAATTCTTGCCACTTTTTTGATACTTTTTACGTTAGGAAAAAATACTTTTTTTCATTCTGTTTTGTTATAACTCCCATACTAGCCTTGAAAATTGGGTTCCAAGTGAAGACATTCTACGAAAGTATAGAAGTCGTTTTAAGAACAACTAATTGTAAAAAATATGTATGTAACTTACCATTAATAAATAACACATTGAAAAAGTTTGTTTAACCATTCTAACTGATTCTTATATTTTTTGGAATGCTTAAGACAAAATGAGCAGAGTTTTCTCCCATCACGTCACATTAATCAGATACACCAATTATTGTAATTTCGGAAGATGTTTTGTACCACAATTAATAACAAAATCGAGTGGTATAGTTTTGTTCTATTTGTAAAGCTGATTACAATAATTTGAAGCAATAATAGACGAATTTGGATAAAAACTAAATATCCTATACTAAAGAAATTAAAACACTTGCACTTAAATTTAGTAGCATGTATGAATGCCGTGTATTTATTTGTATTAAAGTGCGAAACTGATTAAATATAACGAATTTTAAAAAGTGATATTTTCGTTTTTTTGTTTAGGATTTCTGATAAATGTGACGTGATGGGAGAAAACTGTACTCATATTTGGCCATAGCATTCTAAAAAACATAAGAATCTGGTGGAATAGGCAAATAAACTTCTAAAAAAAATTTTAAAACCTGTGCAATACAATGTCTTAAATAAATCAAAGAAAATTTATTCAGAAAGAAAAGTACAAGAAATATATTACTTAATGTATATATAAAACAAATTACATAAATATCTTCTAATTGCTGCAACAATGTCAGAATTCAAAAAAACATGTTTGGCAGAAAACGTTAAACTCCTTGAATTACCAAAACATTAAAGAAAATATTCAACATTTTTTTTATTTTTCGAATTTATTCTATCAGCTAAATTTCAGTTATGTATTTTTATAAAAGTTTTTTGTAATAATCATATTCCTTCAATTTTTCAGAAATGACTTTATATACTACCAGACTATTATATTGTATTTTCTTGTTACATTTTACCTTAGCTTTCCTTTGGAAAGCAATGAGGTATATTGTATGTAAAGAAAAATTTACAATTATTAGACACCAGCAGAATGTAATGCATTTTCTGGCCTGCTACGGACTTCGTCAGCATTTTTTTTTTAATTTTTGCAACAAATGAGCCATAAGTATGTATGTCTATTGTAATACGATCAATTATTTTTTAGTGCATATAATTACTACATATATGTTTTTTTGTTATGTTTTTATACCATTTATAAAATGTTATTTAAAATAAATAGAACAAAAACGTAAATAATACATAATGTGGTGTACTTATTTTAATTTGAAAAGTTGTGCCACTTTTTTTTTATAAAAATCCCCTTTTCGGTGCCACTTTTTTTTTAGATATCCCCTTTTTTTGGTACTTATTGAAAATATCCGACGGTAACACTGGTGATAAGCAGTGTTGGAAGTAAAAAGGAAAAATGTAAGTATGTGTATAAATTTTTTTTTCTTTAAAATTTTAGAATTATTGTTAAATTTCTCGTTTGTTAGGAGCCGCAAATAAGTTTTTGGATGCCTAAAGAAGGAATAAGTCAACATTTGCGTCTTTAAGGATGGATTTCCAATATTTGGGACCAAATCTAACCTTAATACCAACATAATTAGGTGGATTGTGGACAAGTGTGATTTGTACTTTGTGACAAGGTTTGTATGGACGGCTGTTTGATAGTGTGTACTTGCGGAAAATATGCAGCTAACTTCTAACTTCTTAAAAAACATCTAATGGTATTGCAATAATTATTAATGTATTCCATAGACTAGATGGATTGGATGTCGATTTTCAAGAAATGCCTCAAAAAATTGAAAACCCGAAAAGAAAAGGAAGCAGAAACAAAAATTGCAATTTGTTAATTCGGATTCTGAAAGTGATGATGGCGGCCAAGATAATTGGGAACAGATGGATGATAATGAGGAAGATCATGGGAAACAATGTGGTGAAGAAGAAGGTGAATATTTATATATACGCTATTTTATAGAATATTTCTAAACTGTTTGGTGTTTTAAAGGCGAATTTGATGTATATACTACTAACGACAAGTTAAAGTTAATTTCCCCCAATGATGCAAGGTCGTGATTTAGAAGGCGCTACCCAAACTGGTTCTGGCAAAACATTGGCATTCTTAATACCTGCTGTGGAATTGGTTTTTAAACTAAGATTTATGCCCCGCAATGGAACCGTATATCTATGTACATATACATGTAAGTAAAAGATTTTTATTTACGTTATTTCGTTCATTTTACAAAATTGATGTTACATTTGCATTATTTATTAGCGTAAACAAAAGCAAACGAAACGTACTACCACCTTTTTCCGATTCTGTAGTGCTTCCGAAGGTATTTTACTTTGTACTGACGTTGCTGCTCGTGGCTTAGACATCCCTCAAGTCGATTGGATTGTACAATTTGATCCCCCATATGATCTTAAAGTGAGTTAATATGTATAAATCAATATACACATTTGTTTAACTATTTAAAAAATTTTTTAACTTTTACAGGAATATATTCATCATGTAGGACAGGCCGTACTGGCAGTTCTGGTCAGGCCTTGTTAATGTTGCATCTTGAACAACTTGGTTTCTTACGTTATTTAAAAGCTGCCAAAGTACCTTTAAGTGAATTTGAGTTTTCTTGGAATAAAATGAGATATTCAACTGTATGTATGTATGAACGTTTTTTCTGTACTTATAGGTTTTAAATGTAATACATACATGTCGTAACCTAAAATGCAAAAAGTCCTAATTAACTAAAAATTGAATCATATGTATTGCATCAACAGAAATGTCCACAAACAATTTTGGAATATTATTTAAATCAATTTTTGTTAAAGTTCTTTGAAATCACAAATATGTGTTCTGGACTAAAATGTTTTTCATAATTGTGACTTTAAACCGGTCAGGTAATGTCCGCCGATTTAAAATTACTTGCTTATTTTTCCACCATTTTAAACTAAGATTAAAATTTTATGGTTTCCAGAACACACTTAAATTACAATTGTGATTTTAAAATCACAAATAATTTAAATCTTTTGGTTTTTAGAACATGCCTGATTAAAGGTCCTTTTCAGGGCCAAAAAATATTTTTAAAAAGAATTCGACTCTTTTATCAAACTATTTGTGTTATAAATGTGTATGTAGTTTTAAATAATGCATTAAATATGTTAAACAATTATATGTATGTATCTCTTTTTTATAAACAATTTATGATCCTGAAAAGGACCGATTTATTATACTTTTGTCACATAAATACAAGCACGTTGTCCACGAATACGTTCTTAAAACCACCAGTAGATGAGGCACTTTTACCACCAGTCGATTAAAGAAAAACGTCAAAAGTTAAGTCCGCCTAGAAATGCAGGTTTAAAAGTAAAAAAACTTATTAATTTTTTGTTTTTAATTTCTTTTTAGTTATTTCACTTTACGTACCGATGATCCTGGAGGGAAACGCGCCAAAAACCCAATTCCTTAAGGTCAGTATCCATTACCATTTATTGTTTTCCACGGCAGCCAAACAATTTAACCTGTAAGTAAACAAACAAAAATCCTATGCAATCAACAATATAAACTTAAAATATTTGTTTTCAGATATTACTTACCGTCAGCGTTCCGTGGAATTGTTTATGCAATTAAATATTTATATATTTTTGCTTTTTTTAAAGCATTTTCCTATATTTTTTTGTTAAAAACAGAAATAAAGACATTTTTCTGCTAAAAATTATTTGTTTTGTTTTGTTTTGTTTTTTTTATACAAAATTGATTATGATGGTAATGTATAGCTGTTCACTCTAACTCACGATTTTTTATATCTCCTGGTTTTTTCTTTGGTTTTTCATATTTAGGGGTTAAACATATGATTTAACCCTTTTTCAGCTGTCAAAGGTGCTATATCTGCTTATGTCTGTGGTAGAAACTGATGCTAACCCCAGTGTTTACTCTTAGTAGCTTGCATTATTTAACCGTAGTTATGCTAGGAACACAACTGGGACGAACGACGAATTTTTGGTCGCGAATATTCGTCGCCAAAAATAAAAAATATTTGTGTATATGAAAATGCACACAATCAGGGCGCCGACGAAAATTCGCCGGACGTTGCAAACTTTAAATAGATTTAATTCTAATTCTTACGCCGGCGTACGACGTACAATTCAGTACCGGGTAGCCATATTGTTTAAAAATGGTTAGTGTTTTAGTAAATAAAGTTACTTTTTACTTTAGAAATTGTAAAATTTTAACTGAATATAATTTGAAATACAAATTGTAAAAAAAATTGACAATAAAAAAGTATTTTAGTTAGTTGTTCTTAATGTTTTGTTTGTGAAGTATTTTTTGTTCATATGGTACCACTATTTCTTGTTTATACAACATATTTTATTTCCATTTTGTTTTTTCGTCGTTATTGTGTTTTATACGCCGAATTTATACAGCGAATTTCTTCCGAATAATTCGTCGTGCTGGACGAAATTCGTCGTTCGTCCCAGTTGTGTTCCTAGCATTAGTCGTATTGAGCCGACCGCCAGCGCCTCCGAATTTCGTTGGTAGCCGACTTGATCCGAGCCCGTATTTATCGTAGTTTGCCCGAACGCCAGCGCTCCCGCATTTCGTTGGTATTCGCAACCGTAGTTAATTAGCCGAACCCATCGGTCAACTAACACCCAATATCTAGAACCACTCACCAGTCTCTTTACCAGATCGCAACCGTCCGGCCGCAGTCCAGCACCGCATCCGTGCACCCCCGCAACCTCAGCAGTCCAGCCCACCACCAGCCTCCGTTCCCGCTTGCAGCTGCGCAGAACCATCAGATAGCCGTCGTAGATTTAAGTATTTTACGTAGATTAAGGTTTCGTAAATAAAGCTTTGCTAAAATTATTGTAAACGAACATACACGAAAACATCCCGTGTTTCATTTCAAAGGAAGCAGACCTTCGAATTGACCCTGGACAGACCGAGTCATACCTCAGCTGGGAAAATAAACTGCGTTACAATGGCGCCCAAGCAGGGACCCGACTCCAAAACCGCCACCAGTGGTAAAACATCTCACCAAACCACCAACGGAACTGGATCGGGCCAAAACCAAAGCAACGAAACCTCATCTACTCCAAGCAATCTACGAACGGACTCCCTCGGATGGATCTATCTACTTCGGAAAGACAAACTGATGGAAGTTTGCCGTCAGCATGGCATCTCTGTTACCGAGGGCGTCACCGTCGACCAGCTGGTCGAAAACTGAGCGAGCTGATAAGCCTGAAACGACAACGAGCCTCATCGGAGAACCTCTTGCGAGCACTAGAGGAGGAAGTCTTAGAAGAAGAGAGAAGGCCGCTACTCGGCTCGGTCAGCATAGCAGTACCTCGTACCGAGAAGCCTCCACCGAATGCTCCAAGCGATTCAGAAGTCATGGCTACCATCCGGCGATGGGACCTCACATATGACGGAGGCGAAAATTTGATGGAGTTCATCGAACGGCTGGAAGAGCTAGCAGAATGCTACGGCTTCGACCGTAGTCGCTTGCTATTCTCCCTACTGGAGATCCTGAAGAATAGAGCCTTACAGTGGTATCGGGTCAAGCGAGAACAAATCAACAGCTGGGACCGCTTCAAGGAAGAAGCCATACGATTTTTTCTGCAGAGACGACACCTAGCTCACCTGGAGGAAACGATCTACCACCGTAAGCAAGGCGGCCGAGAGAGAGCAAAAGATTACGTCATGTGCCTTCAAACTCTCATACGGCAGCATCCTGAACTGCGAAAACTCGACCACACTGATCGCATCTATGACGGCCTACGCTGCGAGTACAAGCTATACGTCCGCCGCACTGACTTTTGCTCACTAGATGAACTAATGGAGCTGACAGACGAATACGAGCTGCTCAGAAAAGAAGAAGCCAGGCAGGGAAGACCTCAACCAACCCACTACGTCGACAACGCTACATACCGCCGCAGCACCCATTGTTGGCGCTGCAAGCAACCAGGCCATATAAGACGGGATTGCCCAAATCCGGGGCTACGTTTCTGCTCCTGGTGTGGCCAGGAAGGCACTCTTACTCGAGACTGCGCCTGCCGCAGCGAACCATCCGCCGACGGTCGATATTACCTGACAGTCACCATTTGCGGCACCACCATACGAGCCCTAGTCGACACGGGATCGACGCTAACGTATATCGGAGGTAGTGTCCGCCAACTACTCGAAGCCGCGAATATCCGACCCCGCGACCACCAGCGCAGCATCCAGTTGGCCGACGGATCGTGCAGAACCAGCCTCAAGGTATATCCACTGGTCGTAGGAACTAGCGGCGGTACAACACGTCTTCTGGCATCCGCCCTGGACAGCTTGGCTGAACCAGTCATCTTGGGCATGGATTTCCTGCGGCGTCGACAGGCCCGACTATTGATGGACGGAGTCGAGCTGCAGGCTGCCCCATCATCGGGCGAGATACGGTTGCATGCACTGCACACCATAATCCCGCGCGATGATCTATCGCCTGAACAGACTTCGCAGTTGCACACGCTGATGGCCTCGGCAAGAACAGCATTTGACACCATCACCGGACCTTGCACCATGGGGGAACACATCATTCATATGAAGCACGACCGGCCGATCAAACAGCGGTATTACCCTCGCAACCCGGCTATGCAGAGCGTCATAAACAGCGAGGTCGACGAATTATTAGCCGCCGACCGAATAGAACCATCGCACAGCCCCTACAGTTCACCCGTCGTTCTGGTGCGCAAGAAGCAAGGTACCTGGCGAATGTGCATCGATTTCCGTCAGATCAACGCTGCCGCCGAACCTGACGCTTATCCCTTCCCACAGATCAACGCAATCCTGGACCAACTGAAAGAAGCAGCATTTATCTCCACCATCGACCTGAAAAACGGATACTGGCAAATACCAGTCGCCAAGAGCTCTCGCCAATATACCGCCTTCACCGTACCAGTCCGCGGTCTGTTCCAGTGGAAAGTAATGCCTTTCGGTTTGCACTCGGCACCGGCAACATTTCAGCGCATTTTGGATCACATCATTGGACCCGATCTCCACCCGAAGGCGTTCGTGTACCTAGACGATATCATTGGCCGCGCACCTACAGGTAAATTTCGACAAATGCGAATTTGTCCGAACCAGCTTAAAATACCTAGGGCATGTCGTTTGCACGAGGGGAATACACACTGACCCGGATAAAATTGCGGCAATCCAGAAGCTGGAAGCACCCAAAACCATTCGTGACTTACGGCGCGTACTAGGGATAGCATCCTTGTATCGACGATTCATACCCAACTTTTCTGATCTAGCCGAACCTATGACTCGCCTCCTAAAAAAGAAGACTCCGTGGGAATGGGGGGCCGAGCAAGAGAAAGCCTTCGTCACTCTTAAGAGCAAATTGACGCACGCCCCAATCCTAAGTTGTCCTGACTTCGACCGGCCCTTTTTCCTACAGACCGACGCCAGCAAGGAAGGGTTGGGAGCCGTACTATTCCAACGGCAGAACGATCAAGAGACGGTTATCGCCTACGCCAGCCGAACCCTAACAGACCTAGAACGAAAATACTCGGCAACTGAGCAAGAATGCTTGGCGGTCCTGTGGGGGATTCGGAAGATGAGATCATATCTGGAGGGGTACAAGTTCACTGTCATCAAGGATCATCAGTCACTCAAATGGCTGCACACGATTCAGAATCCGTCAGGCCGGCTGGCCCGATGGGCTTTGGAAGTTCAGCAGTACGATTTCGACATCGAGTACAGACGTGGTAAGCTCAACGTTGTGGCCGACGCTCTGTCGCGGAGCCCCCTGCCAAATATGGAAGCCACGCCGGTGGCGGCCATTAGCCCAGTCAAGCCGGATTGGTGCACCAAGGTCACCCAAAAGTTACAGAACAGCGCCACGAAACTACCTGACTACCAGCTTATCGAGGGCAGGTTATTCCGCCATATCGCAAAAAAATCCCCCATATCAAACTTACCCGAGTGGAAGCTATGCGTACCGCCTGCTGACGTCACCCGTGTGCTGCAGGAAACTCATGATGCAGCCACCGCTGGCCACCTAGGGGTCTACAAAACCCTGCGCCGGACGCAGGAGAGCTACTACTGGCCGGGCATGGCCCGGGACATACGACGGTATGTACGATCCTGCACCACCTGCAGTCGCTTCAAGGTAGAGCAACGGCGTAAGGCTGGCCTAATGCACACCACACCCGTTACTCAGCCCTGGGAGATCGTCTGCGCTGATTTTATCGGCCCACTACCACGGTCCTCCTCCGGGCACAGCTTCCTGTTAGTTTTTGTTGACAAGTTCAGCAAGTGGGTAGAATTGATTCTCTTACGCACTGCCACTGCCTCTGCAGTCATTAAGGGTCTAAAAGAGCGCATTATCTACCGGTTCGGCTGCCCCACCGCCCTCATCTCGGATAATGGGCCACAATTCATCAGCAAGGCCATGGAAACGTTCCTGCGCGAATGTGGAGTTCAGCACCGTTTAACCGCTCCCTACACCCCACAGGAAAACCCCACCGAAAGGGCAAACCGCGTCATCAAGACACTAATAGCTGAAAACACAGAGGGAAACCACCGTCACTGGGACAAGTCCGTGGCCGAAGTCGCTTCCGCTTTAAATTCCGCAGTACACGAGAGTACAACCGCCAGCCCTGCAGAAATATTGTTCGGCCGTAATCTTCGAACCCCGAACCAGATCTTCGCGCAAGGTGAAACACCAAGCGACAGGACCGGCAAGGTACCCGGACCACCCGAATGGCAAGAAATCGTCAAACTCATGACTCGGGCCTCCGAAAGACAACGAGGGTATTATAACCTCCGTAGACGAGCCTGGCGGCCGAAGATCGGCGACCAGGTACTCAAAAGAGAACATCAGCTATCATCGGGTGCTAACCACTTTGCAGCCAAACTTGCTCCCAAGTACTCGGGACCGCACGAAGTCACAGGAGCCATATCTCACACCATCTATACGGTACGAACTGGGTCAGGGAAAACTCACCAAGTACACGTCCAAGACCTCAAAACCTACCACGGGAGAGAGGACGCAGGCACTATAACCCGACCATAACTCGAACCCCGTACCTCAACTGCCAGGGAAGCCGCGCTATCGACTCCGCCACGCTTTACCGCAGAGAAATAAAAACCGTAAACTTCACAGTAACCACATCATGTAAGGTCATTAAAAAGGAAAAAAAAATCTTTGCACCAAGGGCCGAGCCAGAGCGAATCTCACTCTGGTAAATGTTACCTTCGGGTAGTGCAGACCTCCGGTCGAAACTCGCCCAGTGCACAATATTTTTTTTTATTTAAAGTTGGGGGGGACTGTAACGTGACGTTACAAACTAACTCTATACATATACATTTAATACTAACATCATAAAGTATAAGTAACCCAACACCTTGAATACCCCTATTATTTTGCTTACTACTATGAATACCCTTACTGTTTACCTAAATTACTTTTGTTAGTTAGAAGTCTCATTTAGTTTATTTTATTTTTGAACAAATAGACAAGGTTTTGTTCGAAACAGAAAGAGTAGAAACTGATGCTAACCCCAGTGTTTACTCTTAGTAGCTTGCATTATTTAACCGTAGTTAGTCGTATTGAGCCGACCGCCAGCGCCTCCGAATTTCGTTGGTAGCCGACTTTATCCGAGCCCGTATTTGTCGTAGTTTGCCCGAACGCCAGCGCTCCCGCATTTCGTTGGTATTCGCAACCGTAGTTAATTAGCCGAACCCATCGGTCAACTAACACCCAATATCTAGAACCACTCACCAGTCTCTTTACCAGATCGCAACCGTCCGGCCGCAGTCCAGCACCCCATCCGTGCACCCCCGCAACCTCTGCAGTCCAGCCCACCACCAGCCTCCGTTCCCGCTTGCAGCTGCGCAGAACCATCAGATAGCCGTCGTAGATTTAAGTATTTTACGTAGATTAAGGTTTCGTAAATAAAGCTTTGCTAAAATTATTGTAAACGAACATACACGAAAACATCCCGTGTTTCATTTCAAAGGAAGCAGACCTTCGAATTGACCCTGGACAGACCGAGTCATACCTCAGCTGGGAAAATAAACTGCGTTACACTGTCGTAGTGAAGGCAAAAGCAAAAAACAAAAAGTTGTACACAACAAAGAACATCGGCAGTCGACATGTTCGAAAGTGTTTGGTTTGACAGACTGAAACTTTTCAAAAATCGCGTAGTTACCGAAGATGGGACGTAGTGTTTTTTTCCGAATTTTTTTTTTTAAATAATACCTACATGTGTACATAAATACATACATATGTATTTATTTTAATGCTTAAAAATCTTTTTAATTTTTTGAAATTAAATAAAACGTATGTATTTATTTACACATGTATTAAAAAAAAAATTGCGGAAAAAACACAATGTCCCATCTTCGTTAACTTCGGTATTTATTTAAAGTTTTATGGCCATTTTCTCAATGTACCGTCAAACTGCCTGTTACTAAATGTCAACAAAAATTTATTAGACCGATAAACTGTCTGTAAACAATTTTGGTTTTCTCAATATACTGACAAAAAACATGGGTTTAAGTTGGCAACACCTCTCAAAATACATGTAAAAGTTGGGAGTCAGCTGATTGAATTTATCTGTATGGCAAATAAAAGGAAAATAAATAATCGGCAGATGAGTGCTGGTTAGTTCTGCGACAGAAAAGAAGCGAATGAGAAATTGAGAAAACCAAATTTCTTTAATGTGCAGTTTTTCGTTGGGGAAAAAGATAATCGTGTATTGAGAAAACGGCCATTAGTCTGTCAAACGAAACACTTCCGAACATGTCGAGTGCCGATGTTCTTTGTTGTGTACAACTTTTCGTGTGTGTGAAACGGCAGCAAAGTTTTATGGTGTATTAAATTTTCAAGAACTTCTATGCTAATGACAAAATTTATACTAGTTGGCCCCCAGGAAATAGGCCCTGAATGAATTCATAGAAATTTAAAAGAATTCATCTGGGAATAAGTACTTCTAAGAAGAAAAATAATCAAGAAATTATAGTTGTACAAAAGAAATAATTTACTTGATATCATGAAATACGCAGTTGTTAGTATCCTTTTTAACACTTGTTATTTTCCCAGCTGCTTAAAATTCCACGTTAAATATATGTATGTATATTGGAGACAAGCGGAGTACCGTAGGGAATCTGAGTGCGTAACATAGCTTGTCTGTTGTGACTGCGGTAGCCAACTTCAGGTTCCAATGACCGTCCATGCGTGATCAAATATCACATCCTGCCCGAGGTGTCTCTGCTTTAAGCTGAACATGGCGGATCTAGAGTGGACGCTCGATAAAAACCCGCAATCCCCGATGTTATCCGAACCGTGTCCCTGGGATGAATGGCACTGGGTGAGTGTGTCTTATAACGGTGGCCTCCGGACACTGGCAATGTCTCGGTTGTAAGTTGTGCCCACCTATGGCATGGGGCTCTGTCATATGGTGTACTACCAATATCCCCATTCTAAAAACAGATCAAATGGATGATAATTTAGAAATAAAAAATTAAAACGAAAATGTTCCTATGGACACAAATAAACCCGTGTTAGGGTCTTTGGATCCTAACGCTCGCGATGCGGAGAAATCCGTGAGCGAACCTCTGGATGATATCCTAGTGCAGGGGGATGTAGGTCCCAACGCCACTGAGATATCTTTCCCAACGGATGAAGAGGATGCGCTCCTGGAGTCAGTGCCAAACACGCAACAATCCTCCTCAGCCGAAGTTAACCAGGGTGCAGAAAGTAGGATCAAACTGCCTGGTTCTGCACGTAGGCGTCTAAAGCTCTACCTGAAAGAGGGTATGAGCCTTGAAAAGGCACGAGAGCTATGCCAAAGACCAATGAGGGAAGTCCGCAATGAGTTGTGTGACGTTCGGACAGTTCCTCGCCGGACAAACCAAATCCTCCCAAACGGGCTACAGGCAGCATGGCGACTGGCGCGACTACCGCCAATAGTGCCAGTGCAAAAGCCTCAGGGACAGGAAAACAAAATGTCCAGCCCACATACAGTGATATGGTCGATGTCATCAGGCTGGGAGTAATCCCACCAGACTTTCCGACAAGTGTATGGACAGAGGATAAGCTGAAGCTTATCCAAACTGCGGTTCTGGACAAAATTGTGGAGCTCAAAAGGGTAGCGTAAAACCAAAGTTTGCAGGCTGCAGTTTTAACCAGGTTGGCTCACTTTCAACTGTAAGGGAGAAAAGTCAGCCGAATGGGTAAGGGAACATGTTACCTTAATAAATCCCTGGAAGGATGCAGTTCTGAAGGTCGTATCTGAGGGCTGAAATATTCATTGGATACTTCCCTGAGAAGCCCGACACACCTTCCAGCAGGATTCAGTCTCTTGTAGAAGGACAGAATGACGATCTCTCTGTCGAATTATGGAGAGTGCTGAATCAGGTCAGCAAAGGTAGCATTGCTGAGTTAACCTTAGCAACTGACCCAAACTCGGCATCCATAATAAGGCAGACAAATTATCACATTGGCTACGGGTACGGTACAGTCCACATTAGGCCCACCAACCGTCAACACGGGGCAGTGCATGACGTACCCTGGAGGACTGAGCCACGTGACAAAGCCGGCCGGGCAAAGGCCGCCACGGTTAAAGCTAGCAGTCCACCTCTGCCTCGGCTGGGAATCCTGCCAACACTGGAAGGGGCAAATCGGGCCCAACGGCTAAGGAGCGCCTGGTAAGTGCTTCAGAAAACGACAACAGAAGAGTTGGCGAGGTCCCATCGGGCTCGAGGGGGCATGCTCCGACCAACTAAAACCTCGTATAGAACACCGCGAAAGGGCCACGGCACAACCGCTGAGGAAGCGGCAATATTAGGCACCAACCGCGGTAGGAAGATGGCGGGTAGAAATAGGAAGAAGTAGTGTACCCAATCGCCAATAATTCAAATAAGGGTACCAGGCATCTGAAGTGCCTTCAGGAGAACCTACACCACGCCAAGGCAGCGTCGTATTTGCTATGTCGTAGGTTCACCACAAACCTCCTGGATATCTGTTTCATCCAGGAACCATGGGTTAACTCTGGGGCTATTCAGGGGCTCCACAACGATCAAGGTAAGATTATTTATAACTCTGCAGCTTCGAGGCCAAGTGCGGCTCCCGTAGTCAGGAAAGATTTAATCTATTTACCTATTTCAGAATTTCTGCACGGGGATCTGGTGGCGATCAGGGCGAAGGTCCCATCCATTGCGGGCGAACATGAGGTCGTTATCGCCTCTGCTTACTTGCCAGGAGATGCCGATATTGCTCCTTCTCCCGAGGTCACTAAGCTGGTATCATATTGCCAAAAGCGCGGCCTTGGGTGGATTATTGGCTGTGATGCAAACGCCCACCACACTGTCTGGGGTAGCACGGATATCAACAAACGGGGTGAGTGTTTACTTGAGTATATTTGTGTAAACAATATATTTGTAGCAAATAGGAGCGATGAGCCCACTTTTAGGAACGTTATTAGACATGAGGTCTTGGATCTCACACTTACTAGAAGCAATCTTTCATATGCCATTAAAAACTGGCACGTTTCGAGTGACATTTCATTGTCGGATCATCGGTATCTGTTTTTCGACATCGAATGCTCTTCGACGTTTGTTCAAACGTATCGCAACCCTAGAAACGCGAACTGGGACATTTTCGCCATCACCTGGCTCTTACTGAGAACTTGTCGGGGGATTTGATTACAAGCCCAAGGGACATTGATTTTGAATCCAATACACTTTGTACGCATATTCGGGAGGCCTTCGAAGGGAGCTGCCGGGTCCGGATCCGCAGACCTAAAAGGGATGTTCCGTGGTGGAATGAACATCTGGAGGGTCTGAGGGCTGAAGCCAGACGTTTATTCTACAAAGCTAAGGAAACTGGTGCGTGGAGCATCTATAGGGCTGCGCTAACTAAATATAATATGGAAATCAGGAAGTCCAAGAGGTCAACCTGGCGTGAATATTGCGGCAGGATTGACAGTCTTCCTGAATAACTCAGGCTGCAAAAGGCGCTTTCGCAGGACCACACTAATGGTCTTAGCACACTTAAGCGGCAAGATGGTACGTTTAATGAGTCGCCAAAGGAGACCTGTGAGCTCCTACTAGCGACCCACGGTGACCGCAATTCATCACGTTGTGGGTACGATTGAGAAGGCACTTGGGGCAAGGCAAATAGCTCTGTGTACGTTCGTCGACATTCAGGGAGCCTTTGACAACACTTCTTATGATGCAATTGACTTTGCCCTAACGAGGAAGGGTATTCCAGTTCTAATAAGAAATTGGATAAAGGAGATGCTAGCATCCAGGGTGATTAAGTTGGATCTGGGTGGTTCGTCGATGACCATTGAAGCAACCAAAAGTTGCCCACAGGGTGGCGTTCTATCGCCTCTATTGTGGACCTTGGTTATCGACGAGCTATTGGAAAAACTTAATAACCTGGGCTTGCGAACTTATGGATATGCTGACGATCTGGTTATATCTGTGACCGGTTTTGATGATGCGACGATTTCGGGGGCGATGCAGCGGGCCCTGGACTTGACACTTGGCTGGTGCAGGGAGAGGGGACGTAACATTAATCACGCAAAAACTTCTCTGGTACCATTCACCAGACGGAGAATTCTGAGACTGAAAGAACCGACCCTTAACGGACCGGTTATCGGATTCTCTAATGAGGTGAAATACCTGGGGATCATTCTGGACAAATCCCTCAACTGGAACGCTCAGTTGGTCCATGTCACTAGAAGAGCGTCAAGGGCAATATATGCCTGTCAAAGACTCTTCGGAAAGACATGGGGGCTGAAACCCAGGATGATCCACTGGTCTTTTGTTGCTATTATTAGACCAATATTGTGCTACGCCGCCCTGGTGTGGTGGACTAAGACCGAACAGGTCAAGGCTAGAGTGATACTTGATAAGGTCTACCGCCTGATCTGCGTATCGATCACGGGTGCCATTAGGACCTGTCCCACTCTGGCTTTGGGAGCTATCCTGCACATTCCTCCATTGCACATTTCTATAAGGGAGGAAGCCTGCAGGGGTGCTAGTAGGATGCCGCGCATTGCTGTATATAGGGCAGGGGACTTGATGGGTCACATGCGGATCCTGGAAATCATTAAAAATGATCCATCCATTATGCTGGGTGATCATATGCTGCCTACTTTGGCATTGGATAGGAATTTTAATGTCCTTATACCTGCCAGGGACCAATGGGTGGACCAATCCTGGTGGCGTGCATGCGCGGACCAGGTCTGGTTCACGGATGGTTCGAAACAGGTAAACGGTGATACTGGTGCGGGCATAATGGGTCCGCGTTTCCAAAGGGGCTTGCCAATGGGCAAACTGCCGTCTATATTCCAGGTGGAACTCTACGCCATCATTGAATGTGCTGGGGAAGGTCTGAGGAGGAGGGCAAGGGGCTTAAGACTTTTTATAATGTCGGATAGCCAGGCCGCTCTTAGGCCACTTTCTTCTTTGGAGATAAAGTCAAGGCTGGTCTTGGACTGTTTTGCGTCTCTGAATGAGTTAGGGAAACACAATGACTTGAATTTGTGTTGGGTTCCCGGCCATGAGGGCCATGCGGGCAATGAAAGGGCTGATTGCTTGGCAAACAGGGGCGCTCGTCGTCCATTTATAGGTCCTGAGCCTTTCTTCGGCGTCCCTGTGGGTCACAACAGGGGGACGCTACAAAAATGGTCCGAGCGTGAATTCCTTCACGCATGGACGTCCACTTCTGGATTGAGACAGTCCAAAAGATTTGTGACGCTGTCCCGTAGCAGGGCAGGAAGGTTTCTGCTGCTTTAAAAAGCGGAACTTAGACTGCTTGTTGGCCTATTCACGGGGCACTGTGGTCTCAGGTACCACCAGTTTAATTCGGGTAATTCATCTACCAGGATATGCAGATTCTGTGGGTTGGATGACGAGACGTCGGAACATCTGCTCTGCTGCTGTCCCGCCTTGGGGACTTCTAGGCAGTCATTTTTCGGGGGCATACAGTGGGCCCGACTGATATCTTTGATCTTCCACCGGGCAGGGTAATGGGCTTTATACGCGGCCTAAACCTGACATGGTGAGACATATGGGCTGCACAAAAGATCCTTTGGGTCGGGGTGCACATGGCCTTCACGTGTATACTACTACTACTACTATGTATGTAAATACACACAGAAAAAAATACCAATGTAAAATTAACATACATTTATTTTTTTCTTTTTTAAAGCCGTTGTCATGTTTTTCAAAACGAGACATCAAACTCTTAAATCGGTTATGTAGTGCCGAAGATATTTACAAAAAACCTATGTTAATAATGATCCAATATCAAAATTGTTAAACTTTCGAAATGTTGCATTCAAAAATACGAGTTTTGGGTTTATTTACAAAATATTGCATCAAATACAAATCGATCGACACAGTAATGGATGAAGAATAAGCCGTCAATTATCCCACTGAATTTTTGAATTCATTAGAACCACCCGGAATGCTAGCGCATGTACTTACATTAAAGGCTGGATCACAGGTAATTCTTATTCGCAACTTAAAAGCACCAAAAATATGCAACGGAACCAGATTGACCATTAAAAACTGTTCACCAAATTTAATCGAGGCAACAATCATCGGTGACCGATTCAATGGCGAAGACGTACTTATTCTACGAATTCCGATGATTTCCAACGATTTACCATTCCAATTCAAGCGGCTCCAATTCCCTTTGCGTCTTGCCTTTGCTGTTTCTATCAACTTTTTCTGGCTTAATTTTGGAAAATTCATGTTTTTCACGCATTGTCTATCCGCTGGCCTTAAGATTAAGTAATAAATAAATATTATTTCCAATTTGCCTTAAATACATGCGTTTCTTTTTTGATTGAGCCCATATCTACACCATATGTAAGTTATTCTGTAAAAAAAACTTTATGATAGGTATTCCATGGATTTTTATTTTAAAGGCCGTAAATTTCGTTATATGCTCAATTTAAATCGTGTGGTAATACAACACTAATGTTTGCTTCGGGCCAGCAACGTGGACCGGGTCAGCTAGTATATTATAAAAAGAAGACAATTCCCGTATTCTTTTAATTAAAATTATTTAGTTAAATAGTACATCAAGTTTTCAAAGTAGAATGATGACACAAACCTTATCGGGCGATTCTGCCGATGCTTCTGTTAACAAAGGAGAATACAAAATAACTGAAACATGTGTTACAGGGGTAAGTGTATTAAATTTTTATTAAATAAATGAATATGTTGTCTCTGAAGCTTCTTCACACTCAAACCAATTTGATTCTACATGAAATTACGTTGTTTCAGCTTGAAATAACTTTCATTCAACAGAAGGAGAGGATTTAGTTCAAACCATAGAGGGTAAGGAGGATCAAGAAATAGCTAGAAATAAATTAACAACTATTTTGGATAATCATTTAAACAAAATGAGATTAGATAACAGGGATAAGTTTATATTAGATAAGTTTAATAAGACGAAAAGTTTTTTAAAGAGAAATAGGAATATATTAGTATTAAAGGCAGATAAGGGTAACACAACCGTGGCTATGTATAAATCAGATTATGACATAAGAATTGATAATATCATAGAAGATGATACAAAATATAAGGTAATCAATAGGGATCCTACGAATAAATTGGAGAAAACTAATAATGAAATTATAGAAGAACTTTTTAGGCAAAAAATTATTTCAGTATCAGAAAGATATAAGCTAAAAACGAATATTGCTACTTCTCCAAAACTTTATGGTTTACCAAAAATACACAAGGTTGGTTTTCCTTTGAGACCAATTTGCTCTTTTATTAACTCACCTTCTTATGGATTGTGTAGATACTTAACGAATATTTTAAAAAGAATAACTGAACATTCTATATATAATGTTAAAGATTCATTGCAATTTAAAGAGAAGTTAAGTAATCATTGCATACAAACAAATGAAAAGTTAATTTCATTAGATGTGGTATCTCTATTTCCTAGTGTACCAGTCACTTTAGCACTTGAAATAATAGAGCAAAAATGGAACATAATAGAGCAATATACGAAAATTGACAAGGGATTGTTTTTAAAAATTTTAAAGTTTTGTATAGAGGATAACAGATACTTTAGTTGTTATGGGAAAGTATATACACAACTGAAGGGACTTCCAATGGGATCTCCTGAATCTCCAATTGTAGCAGATATTGTAATGGAAAGATTACTTGATACATCCATTGAAAAATTAAATATTAAACCCAAAATAATGATAAAATATGTTGATGATATATTCTGCATTATTAATGAATGTGGGGTAGATGACTTGTTAGACACATTTAATGGGTTTAATAGTTATATTAAATTCACTTTGGAAATAGAAAGTAACTCAAAATTACCTTTTTTGGATACTTTAGTAATAAGAAAGGGAAATAAATTGTTAATAGATTGGTATCAAAAACCAACAGCATCAGGCAGAATTATAAATTATTATTCAGGACACAGTAAAAGAATTATTATAAATACTGCTAGAAATTTAATTAATAGGGTACTAACAATTAATGACAAGGTTTATCATAGAAAAAACATAATTAAAATTAGAAATATATTAAGGGAAAACAATTTTCCAAATAGTTTAAGTTATGGATTAATAAATCAATATAATGATAGGAGTAATGGGAATACAAGAATTACCAGAACAATAGAACCAATGATATATAAATCATTATCATACATATCCAATGTTTCGGAACGAATAAAAGAATCGGGAATCTTTGACACTGACAAATATAAGGTAGCATACAAAGCTTATAACACATTGAACAGTTTATTTAGCAAGACAAAGGATAGAACTAGTAAATGGGATATGCCAAACATTGTTTACAAAATTCCTTGCAAGGGAAATGATAATGAAAGATGCAACCAAGTTTACATAGGTACAACGAAGAACAAATTAAGGACTAGAATTGCGGGACATAGATCCGATCAAAAATATAGGGACATTAATTCTAAAAAAACTGCATTAAGTCATCATTGTTATCAGTCTAATCACTATCCAAATTTTGAGGAAGTATCGGTTTTAAACACTGAAACTAACTACAAACGCAGATATATATTGGAAATGTTACACATAATTAATACACCAACGACACAGAGAATAAATTTTAAAGCAGACACAGAACATATAGCGAATAATTATAGGAATTTAGTTATTAAGGGATAGAAGATTACATACATATATAATAATATAAATATAGGTACCTATCGCAGCCTTGGAACAAGAGGGTTCAATTTGTTACATGAAAACTAGGACCTTCTTGTCCTTAGGTCGCGATATTCACATTAGTTGTGTAATAATGAAAATATGTTTAATTATGAATGTAAGATAAGATAAAAATAAGTTTAGTTTTTAAAAAATCTTTATTTTATAGGAGTTTTCATTAGCCAAAATATTTTTTTTTTTTTTATTATTGTAAATATGGTTTTCGAATTAGGTTTATAGATAGGAAATTTTTTCAGTTTATATGAATTGTTATACTTTAGTTAAATTTTTATTTTTGTTATAATGGTTTTTGAAAAAATTTTTATGACAAATAGGTTTTTGAATTTAATTTCTGATAAAAATTTTTTCATAATTTTGTTATCGTTTTTGTTATTATTAAAATTTGTTAATTTCCTGACAATGCTAACCAAAGGTTAGCGAAATATTGAGAAAATAAATATAATTTTTTATAAAAAACGACCTCAAGCTTAAATAATTAAAAGAAGTTATAAAATAAAGGTCAAATAAGAATAAATATCAAAAATTAATTGTAGTTAGTTATTTTAAAAGAAAAAATGTTGTTCGCAAGTTATTGTTAAATCAGATTGAATTAACATGAAAAACGTATGAAGCAAAATCACCACCGAAAAATTTTAAAACAACCTTGTTTTCTACGTTTTTAACTTGATTTTTTTTGTGTGTGTAGACATACAAATGTACATATTTTAAAAAGTTTGCAGGTGTAATGGTGCTTTACTTTAATTTAATAATTTGTTATACAAGTTTCCTTAAAACTAATTTGCAATACACTTTTGGTTGTTCACTCTTGCTTTATTTAATATGATAATGCCGGAAATGGCATGTCTGCTTGAAACCCTACCGAAGTTGGTAGCAGTTGTCAACAGCCAAAATGTCATTGACACATTTCGGTGTTGCCAACTTGCATACCACTACAATCTCGGCCGACCTGACAAAACAATCGACCTCGATTGTCAAACTTCCCTCACAACTCCTCTTCTAAAAATTCATAATCACGATACTCAATATCCCCCATCTTGCTAGAACTGTCTTCTTCTAAAAATTGATAGTCTTCGTATACGGAAGTGTTGCCTTCAGAGATCGATATGTCATCATTTAAATTCCCATCTTGTTCTACCCATCTTCTTATCCGACTGGCATCAACTATTCCTGAATATGGCATCTGTGTCACCCGGTAGTTCTCTATATCAGTTACCATATAACGGTCATTACCCATTTGCTTTCGAATAATATAGGGGCCGCGGTATTTCGGTATCAACTTTTTATTCAGCCCCGCTGTCGTATCAACATTTCTCAACACTACAAAATCTCCCACCTGAAACTGTTCAGCTGGTTTATGATGTTCATCGAAATACTTCTGGTTGCGAGATTGAGACCTTTGTATGGACGAATATGCCGACTCCCTAACCGCGTCTAAATCAACGGTCTCACTAGCGTACCTTTCCTGTAAATGCTCAGTAAACTCATCTATTACCTCCCCCGCTGTTCTACCCCAAAAAGTACCCTAGAAGGCGACTGGCCGGTAGCGCAATGAGTTGTATTATTTGTGGCAAATTCTACCTGCGTCAGTCTCTCTACCCAGTCAGAATGCTCTACAGGTTCAGTTATCTTGGCCAACATTGCCCTTATGTCCCTATTAATTCTTTCAACCTGACCGTTTGATTGCGGCGACGCCACCGAGACCTTCACATGAGTGATATTTCGTTCCTCTAGGAACTTACTAAATACACCGGACGTGAAACACGTACCACGGTCACTTATTATGCGCCGCGGTCTCGAAATACTTCCTCAAGGCGCATATAACCTCCTTTGTCCCTGGTGAGTTTACCGAATACAACTTTGTATACTTTGTAAAAGCGTCCACTATTACCAGGATATGCCTCCTCTTGGATCTAACTGCCGGTAAAGGGCCATAATGGTCCACATGCAATGTGTCGAACGGTATTGGTTTCTTCTCTATATTATACAAGTTCCTTTCGTTCTTTCTATGCGGCGCCGAATAATATATACACTTCAGGCAATTTTTTATAAAACGACTCAATCTATCCCTCATGTTCGGGAACCAATAATTCTTCTTTATTTGGTTCATACACTTTTCGATACCGACGTGACCATACTTCTCGTGCGTCAGGCGTATTACATTTTCTACCATTTCCTCTGGCACATATAATTGTCTCTGGCCTCTTACCCCACGACGAAAGACTAGGCCGTTACTCATTTCATATCCCTCTACGTCACCTATTTCTAGTTTGGCCCTAATACACTGGATACCCCTGTCCCTACTCTGAGCAATCTGTATATTTACGTCCACGTCACAGTCATCTACGAAAGCCGCCAGTTGCGGTGGCGTACGGCTGAGGGCATCTACGTGCGACATTAATTCCCCCTTGCGGTGTCGTATATTGTAATCAAAGTTCTCCAATTCTAGCGCCCACCTGGCTATCCGATGGTTAATTGACTTTTTGGCCAACGTCAAAGTAAGGGAATTACAATCGGTGACTATCGTGAATTTAATCCCTTCCAGGTAAACTCGGAATCTTCTTACGGCATATATTATAGCCAGGTTCTCTAACTCGAAACTGTGGTATTTCGATTCCACCTCTGATGTACACTTGGAGAAATACGACACCGGGTGAAACTTCCCATCCCCTTGTTTTTGTAGTAGGACTGAGCCGAAGCCCCTTGAGCTAGCGTCAGTATGAAGTTCCGTTTCACGGAGAGGGTCATATACCGCCAGCACTGGCGTACTTATCAGTTTCTCCTTTAATGTCAAAAAAGCTTCCGTACATTCAGTAGTCCAAACAAACGATTTATTTCTCAGCCCTGTCAATGGCCTCGCCGTTCTAGAAAAGTCAGAAACAAACCTACGGAAGAATGAAAATAAACCTAAGCACCGCTCCAGTTCTTCATGACTAGACGGTATCGGGTACTGCTGTATCGTCTTGATGTGTTCATCACTCGGGCTTATACCCCTCTCGCTCACTTTGTATCCCAAGAAGTCCAGTTCGCGATAAGCAAATTTACATTTACTCAGATTCAACTTCAGATTCGCGTCCCTCAAGGTCCGTAACACCTCACCTAAAATCTCCAAATGTTCTTCAAATGACCCGGTAGCAATGCTTATATCATCCAAATATACTACTATTTTCCTACGCTCGATAAGTTCCCTTAATACCATGTTAATAAATCTCTGAAAAACGGCGCCGGCATTTTTAAGGCCAAACGGCATGTAGCGATATTCGAATTGACCTAGCGGAGTTACAAAAGCAGTGTATTGAATTGAATCCTCGTGCATAGGCACCTGATGAAAACTATTTTCCAAGTCCAAAGTGGAAAAGTACCTCTTATTACCTAAATAATCAAGACAATCTTCAATAAGTGGGAGTGGATAATTATCCTTGAGCGTAATTTTATTCAACGACCTATAATCGATACACATCCTTGTATCCCCATTTTTCCTTTTGACTAACACAATTGGAGAAGCGTAAAGTGACTCGCTCGGCCGTATTACCCCTTTAGCTAAAAGTTCCTCAAGCTTCGATTTAACCTCGGTTCGTTCCCGATAGGAAAGTCTTCGCGGTCCACTATACACCGGTACGTCATTTGTCAGCCTAATCTTCATACAGTAGTCCATAGGTCCCGAAATAGTTCGGGCACCCGAAAAATAATTCACAAATATAACCGACCTCAACCGCTCCGCCTCGCCAGGGGTCATACCACTGTCCATATTTACGTCCTGCTCAACCTCAATCTCGCATACCGCCTGAATTATTTCATCATTTCATCTTTATTATACATTATTTTTGTTTTATACAAGTAAATATTGAATTTTTGTAAAATATCTCGTCCCATCAGCATCGGTATCATTGCCTCTTCATCCGGCAATACTAAAAAATTATGTATTATACGTTTGTTCTTAAAAAAAATTTCCCCTTGCACGTAACCTATTGCATTAAGTTTGCTGTTTCCAATAACCCGATACGGCAACTCTTTTTCGAGACCATCCGGTTCAAATGGAATAAGGGATTTCTTGATATAACTAATGGGACTACCCGAATCGAGTAAAGAAAACAATCCGTTAACTCAGTGCGTTTATCTCGCTTAACAAAGGCAACACTTACCATTTGAAATACATCTAAAGGCTCGTTCCCACCAACCATGGCAGCAGTCATTGTCTTCTTCCTGGGGCAATCTTGATGATAATGGCCGACCTCGGCGCAAACAAAGCAGGAGTTGGCTGGGCGTTTTGGCTTTGGGCAATGGCTCTGAAAGTGCCCGAACTGTGAGCAGTTGAAGCATCTGGTTTCTGCATCTGGCTTCTTAGCAATCTGACCTCCCACTTTTGATTTGTTGGCCGCGGTTGTGATGGTTGGTCTAACGGTACTGTGCCGCATCTGTTGGCGCCGATGTTCATAACGGTCCAATTTTTTGACCAATTCATCAATGGTATCAGCGCCGTTTAGGAATGTGATGGCATTACTGGTATCAGGTATCCCGTCCACAATAAAATCGACGAGCTCCCGCTCATCCATATCAGTCTGGGCTGCAATAGACTGCATTGAAATAACATAGCCCAGATAAGATTCACCAGGCTTCAAGGTACGTGCGCGGAGCTGATTATAAACGTCTTGACGGGATACAGTGCGTTTAAACATTTTTAGAAATTTTCCTTTGAGGTCTCTGTAACTCAACAGGCCCAAATTATCTGCGAGTTTTTTTGCAGTGCCTTCTAGGCGACGGCGTATGCCCACACATTTTTCTTTATCGGTATAGCCGCACAATTCAACATAATCCTCAAATTGTATAAACCATTTAGAAATGTCATAGTGGTTGTCTCCACTGAAAGTTGGTACTGCGGCGTCCAGTTCTGCCAGATCTATATGGTGGCTGCTGTGTTGTGTGTTGTTCTCCAACCGGTTTATTTGTGCTTGTAGTTGGAGGCTTTCCATTTTCATTTTTAAATTTTTTATTTCTTCCTCTAGTGTTTTATTTTCCGTGCACAGAGCCAGGTTGACTCTGTCAGCAGCTGGTGGGCACTCAATAGATTTAGCAGTGATCGACCCGCCATTTACGTACTCATTCAGCCTCGGGACATCAGAAATTGCATAAAAGTCTAAAACAGCCTGGGCGGCAGGAACAGCAGGCACCTCATGAACAGCAGTGGCAGCAGGAATAACATCTTCGTCAGCGTCGGCAGCAGTAGCGGCAGAGGAATCACTTACGGCAGTAAAAATGTCTAAACACTTGTTAACATTCATTGGGTTAATTACCACGTTGTCGGCGTTAGCTTTTTCTTCGTCACTGAAGTTTTGTTTGCCAATTTCCATGGCGTCGTACAGCAATCGAAGTTGGCCAATAGATGCAGTTTCAGGGAATTCAATCCCCGCTGCAGTCAACGATGCCATGATTGCGTTGCGACTCGGCCGAAGCTCCATATTTCCACCATTTTCATTAGTGCTCATTATAATTCCAGATTTTTCGAACTTTCGTATAAAGGAAACTTTATTATTTTTCAGTAAGTTGCACCCCACACCTGAATTGTAATGGTGCTTTACTTTTATTTAATAATTTGTTATACAAGTTTCCTTAAAACTAATTTGCAATACACTTTTGGTTGTTCACTCTTGCTTTATTCAATATGATAATGCCCGAAATGGCATGTCTGCTTGAAACCCTACCGAAGTTGGTAGCAGTTGTCAACAGCCAAAATGTCATTGACACATTTCGGTGCTGCCAACTTGCATACCACTACACAGGAGAAGCAAATACGTATTTAAAATGATAAATTGATAAATCGTCTTTAACTGCTTTTAATTTATTTTTCTTAAAATTTTCTTTTTAAACCGATCAGTTGTTTTTAGAATTGACAATGATGCATAATATGCAAATTGTTATGGCCATTTTCTCAATATACCGACAAACTGTCTGCTACTTAATGTCAAAATAAATTTATTAGACCGATAAACTGTCTGTTAACAATTTTGGGTTTCTCAAGAAACCGACAAAAACATTGTTTTCAGTTGGCAGCACCTCTCAAAATGCATGTAAAAGTTGATAGTCAGCTGATTGAATTTATCTTTACGGCAAATAAAAGGAAAATAAATAATTGGCAGACGAGTGCTGGTTAGCTTTGCGACAGAATAGAAGCAAATCAGACATTGAGAAAACCAAATTTCTGTAATGGGCAGTTTTTCGTTGGGAAAAAAGATAATCGTGTAGTCTTTTATAAACGGAGGTATGTATGTTTTTATACCCTTCATAGAAGGTAAAACTTTGCCACTCCGTTTGTAACTTTTACAATATTTATCTTAGACCCTGTAAAGTATATATATGTATGTATGTATATGTATGTATATTCTGGATCCTTATAATAAGAGAGGTTCAAATCCGGTTGACCATATGCCCGTGTGGTCCTATGCTCCCCAGAGGAGTAAAAGGAACATATATATATATATATATATATATAATAATTCTGCAATTTTGACACATTGAACTGGGTGGCCAGTATTGGTCAATGTTTTCCACCTTTATATGAAAATAATCTTCGTATTTAATTTGATACAGAATTGAGAAATTGCGCCGTTTAGTTTTGGTAATAAATTTGTCGCACACAATAAAATATATCCGGCTCATTTTTGCACGACATTTTTCAAAGTTTTTTGCTCATTTCTTATTTTTTTATTTTAAATTAATAATTGTCTTCTCTACACTTACTTGTTAAGTAATGCAGATTGTGCAAGGTTTTGCCTTTATATACCTTTTTAAAATAACGAAATTTCTGGCTCTACACAAATTTACGATGTTCCTCCTTACTTCCGTTTTTTCGTACTTTTTGTCAAGAATTGTTCCCGAAGTCCATTTTCCGTTTTTCATTTTTTGTCTTTCTTTTTCTTGTTGACCTTTTTTAGCACAACTTGAAGGATATGTAAACATAGAGCTCGTGCCCTAGCAATATTCAGTATTGTGGTTGTATTTGTTGAAGTGTTTTATGGTTTCTAATCCAAATTTTGATATTCTAACTAATTAGGCTAAAGTTCATCAAATTTAATTTTCATTAAATTATTTTTATGAAGAAAGGAATTTTACAACATGAAATTAATTAAAATTGATTGATAATTTTTCATTCTTGACTGCCGCGGGGCTTGAACCCGGGCTTTTACCGACGGGTTACCTTTACATGTTTCGATCGTAACCACTCAATTTCTTAAGAGGGTTTCAAGTATATAAGTAAAATAAAATAAGATAGTCACGCGTTTCATCTTTTGATGCTCAACTCTAATATTTCTAGTGAGAAAAGATAGGATAAAGGGGGTTAGTACCAGGGTTGTTAGACTTTTTTCCTCAAAAATCGTTAAAAGTTTTAACAAAATTCGTCAAAATCGTCACGAAAATTGAACAAAATCGTCAACAAAACGTCAAATATATAAATTTTACAAATTAAAGACAATTTATTGCATGGATTGGTTCGAAAATATAAATTTTAAGCAAGAAATTCTATTTATAATGAAGAAAATGACATGGCTAAGTTTTATTCTATTTATTTCAGCAAGTGAGCTGAATATATTTATCATTTAAAAAGAAAACATAAGAAAAATATGTTTGCATAAATGCATAATAAAAATTTTTTATTTCATTTTTCCATTTTCAGAAAAATATTAAATAATAAATAAAATCTCATTTACTTTTAACTCAAACTATTTTTAAATGATAAACTTTAAGCGCTATCTCTATTGCAAATTGTTTTTATTGTTAAAGGTGCTAAAAACCAAGGATTCTGTATATATCAACAGTATTTTTGCCCGACTTGAAACATTTTATTTCGTCCAATTTTAGTTCCAGACTAATAAATTTTCTTCTCATTGCACTCATTTTTCTACACAACTTCTTATTAAAAAGTAACTTCTTACTTCCTAACACGCAATTTTACTAAGAATAACTTACCTACCAGAATTAAATGGGATTTGCCTTTTTACACACAAATAGAAAAATTCTTCACATGTGATTATGACTTCATCGAAAAATGCATTTGTATAAAGCGACGCAAATCGAAATCATCAAAACGCAAAGCGGATTTAACCAATTTTTACAAAGCGGACCAAATAGAACAGACGCAAATTAGGGCTCTAGTGTATATTTTTTGCAGCATCGATGGCATTTCTATAATTGTAGAATTTGAATTACTAATGCTTCTAATGAAATCTGCCTGGTTTGTGATGGCGGAGGAATTTTTTTGTTTAATTTCCAAAAATGTTTGTATTTCGAAAAATTGATTTTTTAGTTTTGGACTGTTTTTAATATAATTGTAAATATTTCATGTGTGTTTTATCGATGCCAGAAAATCGTTATAAAACTATTACTTTTAGTCAAAAAAATCTTCAATCGTCATTTTACTGTATTTTCTCAAAAAAATCGTCAAAATGACGAAAAATCGTCACATCTACCAACCCTTCTTGCCAGATTAAAGTGTTATAAAATTGATGCTAGATTAAAGTTTAAAGTAAATTTATTGATGGGATCAAATCTCCAAAACATAAGTGACTCTACATCAAAAATCAATCGTCAATCGTCATTTTGGTAAATTAATCGAAAAAAATCGTCAAAATGACGTAAAATTGTCACATCTAACATCCCTGGTTAGTACGGAGATTCCAGTACTCGGTCAGTACGCTTCGTGTTTGTATTCATTGGCATATGGACAACGATGGCTGCATGTTATTTTTTCTTTTCCTTTTCTCTTTGATTCGCAGTGTTGTTTTAAACCGAAAAAAATTGAAACCGATTGCTACGTGTGACTATATTATCTTTAAAAGGGAAGTGAAAAGAAGTTGAGCATCAAAAGTTTCATTTTTAAACATTGAGACATACTGATTTTTTATTATCATTTGTGAATTTATAATTACTTCGTAAATAGTTATAATTTTTGTTTTTTGTTAATAAAAAAATTGTTTTTTACTAGAAGTTTTTGGTGTGTTTTACTGCACTTTTTAATGATACTTTGCTCTACGTATATGTATTTGCAAGGAAATATGCTTAAGGTGGCGTTTAGGGCGAACAGGATTTTTATAACCGTTAGAAAATATCCCGTTATAGATGCGATCGGGAGATAAAAATGTATCCTTACTAAAATCTTTTTCAAAAAATTATATGGTTTGAAAATCACAAAATTCTATCAAGTATGTTAAACTCCAACATCGATTTTCTCAAAATGCATTTTTGGCATTAAACCCCCGGAAGGTAGAAAATAACATAACACGCTTACGTGCGCGCACGCTCTGCAGACTTCTGTCAAAAAAGTTTAATTAGTGTATTTTCATAAAACAAGCTACATGCAAAATATTTTGACGCGTTTGCGCCAGAAAGTTGGTTAACTTTTAATTTTTTAAAGCGTTGTGTATTGTTGACAAGTAATCAGCTGACAATAAGAATAATCATCTAACAAATTCGTGAATCATGAAAGAAAAACTTTTTGAAAAGTTAAAAAAAATTATAAAATGTTTATATAAAAAGAATAAGTTCAATGAAATAAAAAAAATCGTGACATACTTTCTAATCCGTTTTCAATGCACAAATAAGTTAACAAATAAAAACAGCTGACAGGAACGGCTTTTGTAACGCGCGTTATGTAACTTGCAATTTTTCATGCACTAAAGTTTTCAAACGCACGGCAAACGTCGACGAATTAACGCGTGTTATGCACTTCTACCTTATACCCTTTGTACACTTGCATACATTTCGGAGGAACGAATGGAAGATGTGGAAAATGTGAAATACGCTTTCACACTTGAAACATCTAACATCTACTATCAATAAAAAAAAACTGAAAAAAACTTTTAAGTTTTTTAAATACTTTTTTCTACAAAATAGCCAAAATTTGAAAAGATAACACCAAAATGTATTTAGAATTCATTTGCTTAAAAATATAAAAAAATCAAGTAACATAAGGCTTGCAAAAGAGAAAAAACTTGAGAAATGGTAACGCTGCTTTCAAACCAAATGCAATTTTGCCAGTGATGCCACAATAATAATATAATTAATTGCCACTTTTCTAGTGGTGATACTAAAATAATCGAAAGATGTAGAATGGAATACAATGAGATAGAAACATCTTGCAAAGATGTTGATTTTTAGCCCTTTGTATTTCTTAACATCTTCATATAATGATGGTTGATATTAGATGTTCAAAAATAAGAATTACGGTTGTAGTTCCGATTATATTACAATGGACTCAATAGGCATAAGTGTATCAGTTCAAAACTCGCTACAATTTTAACTTAACATTAAATTGCACAAATTGCATTAACCCATTAAGCGCCAAGACCATTTAAAACCAAAAACATTGAAATCCACTTAATTCATTTAACTGAAATACAGTAAATAAATATAGAAAAAACAATAAATTAAAAAAAAAATTCCTGGAAGAGTGATTTTAGGGCTGCGCTCGGACGAGTAAAGTGGCGTTATGAGTATGCTATTTTATTAAGTATAAACATTTTTCAAGCATACTTTTTCAACACATAGATCAAAATCGCATTGCTCACATACCCATCTTATTCTGTTATGACACTCACGACATCGTAAAAGATTTTTTATCCTTGAAGGAAAGTGGTTTCCACCGCTAGTTGCAACACCAGCAGCCAGCGACCGTTTGAAAACATTCACTTTCTGGGAATAGTTTCGCAAATAAAATCAAGCAATATTGCGTTGAAATTCAAGCAAGTCCATTTGAGATCTGTTTACAACATGATTTGACGGGTTAGGAACGTTGTCCAAAAAATCAAGCACGACTCGCGATCAAAGAGGGAGTTTTCATTTTTCTGCACTTATACCTTTGACCCCACAGTAAGTATCGAATTGGCATTAATAACCGGAGCTGCTCGTTAGCATCAACATCAAATCACACTGGTTTACCTCTTATGAATTATTTTGAAGAGTGGCTACCAAAAAAATTGGTTTGATGCATTTAAAAATCACAAGATATCTTTGTTCAATTTGTAGCTAATTTGCTTGATTTTGAAGACTTCTTAGTCTGTCGTAACTGCTCCAGTGGGATATTATCTTCGCTATCACTGCCGAAAAATACTTCGACTACACCCAGTACATCACTTAGCATTCGATCAAAAAAAATATTCTCACCATTCCCCTCCTTTTCATCTGTATTATAGTCCGGATCTGGTGGAATAATAGCTATATTGAAATTTTTGTGGTCATCTTCATCTAGCTGTTGAAATTTGTAAAAGCTTTACTATAAAAACTTGACGGTTTGATGGCTTGAAATTCCATTTTGGTCCAAGAAAAATTCTAAAAAAATTATACATATCAAGCCATTGTTCTCATTAAGTTTATATTTTCAGTTATACATGTCCATTACGTTTCCAAAGTAAAACCCATATAGGAAATGATGTTTTATAATTGAAATTCCGTAAGGTGTAAAACGGGTAAGTAAATCAATCATAATAAAATTCTCCTTCTAATTACACTTTTCGTTTATTTCAAGTACGACTTCGGGATTGAATATAGATAAATTAAGTATTTCGCAAATTGAAAATCCATACTTTAATCAACCTTTCTGTACTTTATTCAAGAAAACTCATACTAACCGTACTATTAATACCGCTTTGGATTGATTTGAATACGGATGGATTGATTTTTCTTTTAAGTGTGGACTTACAAGCACACCATTTTGAAATATTAGAGTAGCTCTTACAAAAGTTATTGTAACCAAATTTAATATCAATATTTCAACTTATATGGGAGTGGTTTTTGTATTGGAGCTACGGTCAAATACGGACGGCTTTTCGTAAAAATTCGTTAAATGATTTAGGTTGCAATAAAATATTGTGAAAAAAAAATTTTCTGGAAATCGAAATCACGGGAAACTTTTATCGAAAAATAGTTTAAAAATAAACTGTTTTTAAAGTTCATAAACATAATTAGAATTGTGGTTATTTTGTTGAACTATTTATGGTTTTTAATCCAAATTTTTAATATTTTTAATCAGGCTTAAGTTCATCAAATTAAATTTTCATTAAATTATTTTTATGAAGAAAGGAATTTTACAACATGAAAATTAATTAAAATTGTTATTGATAATCATGCATTCTTGACTGACCTGAGATTCGAACCCAGGCGGCTGGTTACCATGACATGTTTCGATCGCAACCACTCGATCTCCTCAGATGGATTTGCCGTCTTACACTCGCAGCCATCGACGACTGCTGACGTCAATAGTCAAATATCAATCCTTAAACCAAATTGTTTGGTAGATCGAAATTTGCTTTTTTGAATGATTATCCATTTTTTTTTAATTGATTTTACATGTTTTTCCTAACTTCTGTTTTTCCGTACTTATGTCAAGAATTCTTCTTGAAGTCCAAAGAACATTTTTTGTTTTTTCATTTTGTCTTTCTTTTTCTTGTTGTTCATAAACATATTTCTTTATATGTACCTTATACTTTGAGGACCACAAACCATTACCAAAACTACTTTTGAAATTAGAATAAGCTACGATCATTAAAAAAAAAATAATTGAAAATCACCATCGATTTAAATTATGAGCACAAAGACTCTATTTCAAAAGGAAGTTTTATTGATGCCATGTGGCATTGTAGACCAGAGGGCTTATTCTGATAGTCTAATCAAAATTATTTACGATTCGAAAGCCACTTCGATAAAGGTCTTATTTTTTAATTCTGTAAACAGAAAACATGTTTGCAAACTGTTAAGCAACTCACAAAAGTGAAAAATTTTGCTAGGTTAAACACTTACTAAAAACGATCCCGCTTTCTTTTTTTACTCGTTTTCTTTAGAATCCGACGAGGACGAAAAGCTGAACGTTATCTATAAAAAAAATAATATGTACCCTGGATCCCTTAAGTTTCTCAAGCAAGGAGTAAGTTTAATCAAGTTATATGGGCATTTCCAAGTGTTGGTGTAAACATAAATAAATTCATGTTCTTTTTCAAATTGTAACTTACATTTTATGTATATTCTATTGTTTACAAGCAAGATTAAAAGCTCAGTTAGCCGGGAGTAACAGAAACGTTGCACATCAGCCGATTCATTTTGTTGTATGTAAAGCAATTAGAACGATTTCAGTTAGCAGTAAGATGTTACGTCTCAATCAGTAAGAAATAGATTGGTCTTACTTTTTTACGGTAAGGTTACTCCCGGCCTGCGCTGCCAGAAGTAAGATTTTACCTTATTTTTTAAGATTTTTTAACCGAAAAAAGATTTTAAGATTTTTTCCCCAAAAACAAGACTTTTTATTTTGTCTAGACGAATGTTAGGTTCAATTAAAAAAAACCTTATTTGTTCCCATTTAAAAATTTTTAATCTAAATAGTACAATTTGGTATAAGAAATAAAATTTTTTGTAATGTTTTTTTTGTTTATTTTATGTATTAAATAAAATATGAATGGTTTTTATTATTTATAATAAAAAAACTACTTTTTTTCCAAAAATAAGATTTTTCCTTCAAAAATAAGATTTTTTTTTGGTGAAATTAAGATTTTTTGCTGAAAACTTCTGGCAGCCCTGCTCCCGGCTAACTGAGTGTTAACTCTATAGGTTTTATGGTTAGTATTAAAAACTCGTTGCATCCAAAAGTCGCTCGCTATCAACTGCTGTCATTAGAAATTTCGATACGTATTATTCGATACAGACTGACTGAGTCCCAATAGTAAAAGTATTCGAAAGTATGTACTAGTAAGTATTCAATCTTTAACGATTGCCAGATTTATCCGCTTATTCTCCCATTAAACTTATGACTCGAAAACCTCCACTTTGCACACAAGCCGGCATTACAAACATCAGCATATACAGGAAGGTACACCACCTTCCTAAATAGAAAAGCCATTTAAAAGAATTTAAAACATATTTTTTGTTCTTCTGTGAAACCACTTAAAAAATAGTCAACAATTTTCGAAATAAGTTAATTAAAAATAGGCTTTTTATTAAAAAGATGCTGTAAAATTCATTAAATGATTTTAAACGGCCTTTGGCTTTCACTAGAAAAAACGGGCTGTTGATTATTTAAGGTTTTCAGGTAATTACTGTGCTAAAAAAAAACGGCGACGGCTACAAAAGCTAATGCGATTCGGCTCAGTCGCTCTTCTGATTAATTACGACAGCACAATAAAAATGCCAAGCAAAGTTCTCTTAATTTAAGACACTTTTTGTTTACAAAGCAACAACAATATTTTTAAACCATTGTAAAATGTTAGAACATTATGACAATATAACATAATAGCACACCTTGTGAATACCCCAATTATATTTTAGTTTTATATTGTATTTGATGTGAAAAAAATAAAAATATCGTGCTTTTAAAACGAAATAGTGAAGACTTTCTGCAGACGGTCTTGCCGGTTTATGTGTACAGAAATGTCCCCTTCTATTTCATTGTTTTTGTTTTACCTTTTGTTTATAAAAACACAATTGTTTGCTAATTGTTTTATTATTTTCACCCTTTTAATTCACTATTGTGTTAAATATGCATCTTACTAAAGGTTATTATAAGAAAAAAATCGCTTTGGAGCAAATGTCTGATGAAAAAATGCTTGAGTTCATCGATTCTGTAGAGAGTTCTGTTGATAACACAAAATAAAATTTTTAAGGGGGTCCTCATGCCACCTATGTTTTGGATAACATCAAGACCGCTACATTTCCAGAGGATTCAACGTCGCCCACAGAAGAATCCGTTCAAAATATGGCAATAGCCGACACCACAAAGCTTTCGTAGAGGCAATAAATTTTTCACTGTATTCGTACGCAATAGCCAATCTCTCTTTCGCTTAAGATGTAGCAACATTCGAAACTATTGCGACTGTTGCGACTTATTTATTGGCCGTAAAATAGCTCAAACACCAATGGAATTCTTCACTTACTTAATCACTGATGATATTATTGCATTGATTGCTGTAGGGACAATTCGTTGCGCTCTGACAGAAAATGTGTGTAAACACAACGTTAAGTACAGATTCTAGTGGGGGGAGAAAACTGACTTCTTTCCTATACATCGCAAATATTTATCATTTCAAGATCATATGATCCTTTGCTCCGCATCGATGTAAATACTGTGTCATAGAATAATAACGGTGCACAACTTTTGATTTTATTCACATTTTAATGAGAAAACTGAATATCGATTTCCATACAAAAAAAAATAAAACGTTCATGACACACACATATTTAAAATTTTATTTTTGTATGAAGTTTTATCATTAAATTGTGAATAAAATCAAAAGTTGTGCACCGATTACAATGAAGCAAACCTCATTTCATTCGAAATTATGTTAAGCTAAATTTTATTAGACCAAAACTTTGATTTTTGTCGCGGTTTTATTTTAAATGAATTTTTAAAGAACAAAAAAATGGTATTTTTTTTTTAAATTTTCCTATTTTTTCTTCAAAAGCTCAACGAGATCTCTATTTAACAACAATGTAAGCACGGCTTAAAGATAATATTGTTGCAGAGTTTCGGATTTTCTTTTTACCTGAATATGGTCAAAGTGCCTTAATTTTAGACATAACAGTATATCTCGAAAACTAGAGCCGATAGAGAAAAATGTAGATTAGATTTGAAATCAGCGACAAATCAAATTCCAAACTTACTGTTCCGCAGTGTAATAAATCTGTCCACCTGCCATCGAGATACGTCAGTATTTTATGTTTTGAAAGAACCAATCCTGATGAACAAAAATCAAAGGCTCCTCGGTATGAAAGAAAGCAGAAGAAAATCATAAAAATAAACTGTCCTCAACTCAAGACTCGAAATATTATGGCAAGATTTTTCTAACATTTTTTGAATATGGCCGCTATAAATGCATTAATTTTATACAAACGTTTGTACACGGAGAAGGCATATACATGTTTCCAACAATGTTTCCAATGAAGAACTAATCTTACAGCTTCCAGATTTGCGTAATATCTTTGAGCCTTTATCACTACAGGCTGGCTGGCTGTTCATCAAGTTGCTGATGTTTCATTCAATGGTGTCGATCACACTTCTGTTTGGGTGGACAGAAAAGCCAAAACAGTTTCAAACATCGCAAAAAATCTGACACCCTAGTCGTTTGATCCAAATACGACCTTCACTTATGCAGTCAGATTAATAACAATTGTTTTTGGGACTACCACCACTGCAAAATAATATGTGTATAAACTTATTTGTTCCATTGGCTTAGTAAAAATTTTTCTGTAAATAAAATTTACCGTTGATATTTTTGTACATGTAAAACGGCAAGACCGTCTATAGACGGTATTTAATATTTTTCACCTGGCGTCCGGCCAGAATGTTTTTTCACCTGAAAATAATACTTACGCTTGTTTTGTTTATATCTGCTGGCAAAAAAATGAGCTTTATCCGATTATTTTTACGATCTTGCGGTTAGAGGGTTAAGGGGAAGGACAAACTTATTATACTGTCACTAACTAATTATTGTAGAGAGGTATTAAAACGGTATTGTAATTAAAGTTACAAAAAACAAAATTTGTATATAAAACTTTTTAATCATTTTTTCAAGGGAATGGAAAAGGTTAGGTTCCTTGGGCAGCCATTGATAGGCAGCTCACTTGGGTCCTTTATCGGTTCCTTTGTGTTACCCAGCGCCAATTTCTATTCTATAGATCAGTTACTCAGTAGGCGTCACCGCAATATTCAAGCAATTTGTATTCCTAATGAAGAGACAAAGCTACCTCCGTCTATCCTAGAAAGATTCTCCAAACAGGCAAACACCGTTCTTCCCAGATATTTTCCCTAATGTCCCGAATACCAGGGCATTGACATAGCAAATGAAACACAGTTTCCTTTTCCTCCTCGTCATGAAACTTCTGCGTTCTGCTCGCATGAGTCTCCGCAGACCAGTGCCCAGTCACAACTGAAAGCACTGTTCGTATCTGGTCCCTATTTAACCAAAGTAGAGAGCTATTTTCCGCTCATCATAGCTAGGCCATAATGACCTGGATATAAAACAGGAGGAGTAGAAATCCATACCAACTGTGCAAGTCCCCAAGACTCGCGCTTGATCAGTAACTTACAGTGAGCCATTGGAAAGCCAACAAATTGATTCATGAATGTGTCAACCAGACGACCACGTCGTTTAGCAAACTCACCTGCTATCCGGATGACCGGGCAGCTCGCTAGCCTTGCACTTCAAATGCTTCGCAATCTCATGTAAAGACATCTGCAGTCAACCTGGATGTTGTATAGACACCCGCCATATACATACATTTTTCACAAATTCATTTTATGTGACTGCAAATCATACTAGTAAATTTTACTATATGCCTATATAAAGACATTATATTTAATCCCACACAGGGTTAACTATAAATTAAATTGCAATTGCAGATCAGTTCATTTTCCATTTTCCAAAGACCCCACATAAAGTTTACTCTCGAAAATTACTTTAGTACGCCTAAAACCGTAAAAGATGGTTCTATAAAATTAGGTATGTCATAGTTTTATAGGACTGGAAAATAAACGACATAATTTCATGTAGATCGGTCAATAATTTACCAAAGGCCTCATATAATCCTAATTCTCAAACATGCGCTATTAAAATCCGCCCAAAACTGCAGCAAATTTGTATACTGTAAGGTCAGTTTTATAAAGGTCTAGCATTTAACCCGCTACTTCGTCAGCGTCTCCTTTTCCTTCGTGGACATATTTTTGTGCCAAAGTTTATTAAAAAAATACCAGTTGTAGAACCAAAAAGCTTAAGAAAAATATCAAATTTCCCGTATTTCCTTATTTGGGTACTATTTTTCCCCCCATTAAAGTATGAAAAACTCAGTATTGTAGTGGCAGCCCATAATTTAGAACGAATATGTCAATGAATGGAGAAAAATGTTTTGTAAAAAAAGTACCGAAAATATTAACGATTTTCAACCATTAAATGTTCGAATTTCGAAAAAGTAGCAAATTCGTATGCGTATTTGTTTTAGAAGTTTCACATGTGGTATTTACTTTGCTTCTATGTTTATTGGTTTACAAGATAGATGGGGTGTCCGTTTACTCCCTTATAGGGCCGAATTTCAAAAAAGTACCAGTCACCTGTCCGCTTATTTTTCTGAAGAACAACGATAAGTATCAAATTTGTTTGTATCTCTTTTAGTTTTGGAGATATAAGGTTACCGAAAATCCCGCCTAAGTCGATCGATTTAGGGAGTGACCAATCGCTTGTCCAATTTTCAAGTTTCTAGGGTAAGCGGGTTGGGCTAGGCGATGATGAACGAGTCAGTCAGTCGGTGACTCACGCAACTCTTTTATATATGTATGTATATAGATGAATATTGTTTTATAACTTTTAGATTCCATTTAAATTCCACTTCTTAAGTTTTATTAAATTCGGTGGAGGGTACCAAAGATATGGCTCAGCCGATTGTATCACTTTTACTTGTGTCTACTTTTATTTTAAGCTGCTAAATGTCACGAAATTAATTTAATCAGAAAGAATGCCAATGCAAAAATTTTATATTAATTATAATGAAACCAGTGTTGCCAATTTGTGGGTAATCAACCGAATTTGGTATAATTTTTACTGTCATGGGTAGAGCGTGAGTAATTTCTCTTAGGTGCAATTCAGGTGTTATTTGAAATTCTTACTTTAGATACCCAAATAAAATCAAGATTCTATTTCAGAGATGATATTTATTTCATTGTTGTTGCTAAAAAATGAACAATCTTTTGAACCAAAGTCTCGGATTATTTTTAAAAAAAGGCTTCAATCATTAAATATATATTTTCAAAAGTTTGGTAATGAATGTCGCAAGATGGACCCTTGGATTTGAATAATGATACCTATCACAGAGATTTAGTACCTCAAGTTTATTGAAAAAAGTCATAAAAACTAGCCTGGTGGAAAATATGTTTCCAATATTCCAACATATAAATAATTTTATTTTTATCTTACAACTTTTTAATGCTTTAGCTTGAAGGATATTTTACGCCCTTTATAGTTGTAAAACTGAATTAAGAATAGGATAGTTGTATAAAACCCTGTAGGCATTTTGTTTACAAAAATAAAACAAAACAAAAATAAAATTAATCACAGATTGATAATTTCGCCTGTCCTGGACGAAACGCATTGCAAACGTCCAATTTTGTTTCTCTTTTTCGAGCATTGCTGGCTGCTTGTAAACTGTTGCTGGTTTGTTTATCAGCATACACCAGTGACTTCACAGGCCTAAGCAAAACAATCCAGAGGTGAAGTTTAATTGACAGTACATTTTCTCTAAATCAAAACATCGCCTTCATTTGTTGAGAAAATCGTTGACGGATTTTTAAAGTAAATTTCGATAATTTGATGGCGCTGCTCAAGCAAGAATCTATTCATGATGATGTGTTCGTTTGACTGCTAACTTTCTGTAAGCTATAGCGGGCTTAAGAAACACCCATTGTAAAGAGAATGGCAATGAGCATTTTGAGCCAGTGTTCGAAAATAAATTGTACATTATTAAGCGTTCGGCACACACATCTGTGATTGTGTAGACGAACACAACCCTTAATTGCCGAAAATTATTTAGTGTTCGGTTCTTTGCTATAAAACAGAACAACTGTAGTGATACTTTAGACAATCATTATATTTTAATGTTTTATAATTTTTTTTTTTAATTGATAAAGAAATGAACAATGAAAAAATTTTTGGTATTGTGTATATGTTTTGTTTGTGTAAAATTATTTTGCTGGCATTTTGTTTTTATTTTCATATTTGTATTTTGTTTTCGTAAAAATTGTTGTGTTTTTTTACCAGGCAAAAGGGACGATCATTAATGAGCCGAACCGAACACAATAAAGTTTGTGGATTTAAAAAAACCGAACGGAAATTAATGCTTTCATATTTTGTTGAGTTTGATAAAAACTGTATTATTTTTGTGTTCGAAAAATGACTAACAGGGAAACGTTATTAATGGTTTTCTACACAAACACTATTAGCGCTTGTGTTTTCCACAATCTAACGAAGCGAACACTAAGGAACGATATTTAGTGTTAATTTTCGAACACTGTTTTGCAACCAAATGTGGAAGTTAAACTCATTTATTTAAGGAGTTTTATTTTATGTTTTATTAAGTGTTTTAAAGTCTTTAATATTATTTTTGTTAATTTATTTTAAATAACAATACAAATCTTAACAGTTTGAGTAGTATAAATTTTCTTTCAATGAGTTTGTTGGGGTTTTGCTTCTTTTTAAATGTCTTTTTTTTAAATAAAACTTTAATTTTATATCAGGTGTAATTACATTTAAATCGGGTTATTTTACTTCATCTTAAGTGTAATTTTGAATCTTGCTGGTGGTAACACTGAATAAAACACAAATTATTAACAAAGTATGAATAAAATTATACAACACATGTATTCATTCATTTCCTTTTAAACAGATTTCAAAATGTTAAAAGCGGACACGGACATGACAAACAAACATTCACACACGCACGTGAGCGCACTTGTAGTAAAGGACAGGAAGTATAAAATATAATTATACAACTTTTAAAGGATCTTTTGTGTTGGTGAGCATGTGTGAGTGTTGTTTATATTAGTTTTACTTTGTATGCAATATGTTCATGTTGGTATGTATGTATGTGTTTTTGAGTGTTTGTTTGTCTGATGCCCTTTTTTGTTTTTTGTATCTGCGTTTTTTTAAAGAACCATATATCAGGAGAAAAAAGGGCGTACAAAAAAAAAAAACAAAAAAATCTTATGAAAATTCTCATCATGCCAAGGATATACGATGTAGTAAAAAAGGAACAATGTAACATATGTAAAGAAAAATTTACATCTAAATACTGTACACACTTTTCAATGCATACATTTTTGTGCGCACATTAATCGCAATTAAATACACTTAACAAAACTAGAACAAATAAACAAATTGGGTATTGTATACTGGTAGTGCGGAACTTCGTTTTAGTTATAATTTAGGTTAAATCGTAGGTACAAAGATCTTAAAGATGCAGAATAAGAGAGAATATATGTCCGTATTTTATGGCAGGGTCTATTGATGTTTTTATGATAAGCTTCTTTTAAAGTACAGATTCGATAGTTTCGCCTTTTAAGCAAACTGGTACAAGCAGTACTCTATTTAATCCGTAAACTGAATAACCAAAAAAATACCGAACAAGCGCATAACCAGGGTGTACCCTTGTACCCCATTACAATTATTAATCATTTTCAACTTAACAGAAATATATTGTTAAATAAACAAATTAATTAAATAGTAAAATGTATTAAAAAATATATTTTTTAATTATTACAACAGAAAATTATGCCAAAAACTAAAAATGTTGAACCCTTATTTACTTTCCGTAGAACAGATAACGAAAAAATACTACACAAACGCATTACCAGGTTACCCGTGTATCCCATTTCAAATTTTAGTCATTTAGTCTTACAGAAAAAAATATTAAACTTAACGACTGATTACTAAAACTATTTAAATATTAATGAATTATTTAATATATTTAATTGAAAAACAGCTCTTAACTCGCTCATTTCATATAAAAACTATTGGGTATACGAGTACCTCGGTTATGAGTTTGCGTAGGTGTCATTTTTGGTAGCTAATAGTTATGGATGCCCTGAACCGAATTTCAAATTGGTCAACAAAACGACTCAAAAAGTTCCAAATACCTATAAGTATTGGTTTTGCGGCTAAAAACGTTTAAAGTTGCTAATGGACACACAGGTACCCGGATTTGCATTCTAAGGTTAAAAATGTTGGCAAATATGTCTGCATGTCGTTGGTAGACTTACTGTTTCCAATAAGAAATACCCACGGTTATCCTAAACGGATACTTTTATTGCAAAAATCAGAGACCTAAATGGCCCTAACAGTTAAAGAGTCATGGTGATGATGACAGTTTAAATCCAAAACTTTAAAAATTGTACATATTGATTTTATGCCCACGCCACCACCACACTCCGAATCGCTTTCTGAGTCGATCTTTTGATGGAATTTGCTACATAAATTGCAATTGTCACATGGACAAAGACTTTTAAAAATGGTGAGAATCGGTCTTTAATTTTACGTAGCCCTTCTACCAACATCTTTTCGGAATAAAGTCTTTCTTCCCATAAATATTTCTTATTATGTTGGTTTTACGATTTAGTTTGGTCCAAAAATATCTTACCGCACCATAAATCATCTTATCAATTTTTTTTAAATCGGTCCATATATGACCATAGCCTCCATGCGAATACCTATATATGAAAATTTTCTCAACGCAAGGTGAAGTGAACAACAAAATTACCCCCTAAGCAACGCTAACTTTACAACAGTAACAATATCACTTCTTTGCAAACTTTACATTCTCCTCTCGTTTATTCTTAAATTTAGACCATCAATGGGTATCTGCCTCTCTTGCCAAGAAAGAATTCGTTAACGATACCTGTGCGAATAAAATAATTTACGTGTTACAAAACAGATGCTGGAATTATGACCTCATATTGGCTAATTCCATTGCACCAAAGCAGTCGTTACCTAAAATAAACTTAACCTTTAATTATTCTGAGATAAATTTCGAATTTTAATCTGAACTTTTCTTTAACTATCATTAATTTAATTTCTCTAAGTGCAAGTGTTTCCTATTAAAACAGCCAAGAGATATGAAACATTATTTTCTATTTTTAAGCAATTTTTTTCTTTTTGTTTCAATTGTAGTCACGTACTTCTGTGGTTAACATGTGACTTCTTAACAGCCGCAGAAGCAAAGCTCAAATTTTAGCACAAGGAGCAAAAGAAAAAACGAAACAAAAATCGCAAAAAATGAAGCGAAATATGAGTAAATGAGAATAATTTGTTCTTGTCTTACTAGAGGATTCATTTTATGTTCATCATCCATATGATGTTGCAAGTAAAAAGGATATTGCATTTATACCACATTTTAAAACGTGGCAAATCTATAGAAAAGCACCATCAACAACTTTCTCGAAATTGAGCACAACGAACCAGAAGCGAAACCTAAAAAAAAAAAAATATATTCCACTTTTTTTATTGTTAAAGAAATGGGGTTTCCGATTTAAAAATGTGTTATAAAAACAATTGAGGATTTGTAAAGTTGAACGTAAAATTACAACATTTAAACGAGAAGAGGACAAAGGAAAAGGATAACAACATTACTAAAATCCAATTAAGTCGAAAAGTCATTATTTTAAATCTGTTAAGTATTAAGCCACACACACTCAGTATGGTTTGTGTGTGTGTGTGTGTATGGTCCCAGCGGGAAAAAGAAGGAGTGCGGATGCCTTCTTGAAGGCCTCTGTACTCCTTCTTTTGGGCCATTCCATACTCATATCTTTTTTACACACGTTGTCATTGCGGAGAAGGCCTTCCGCTCTCACTTCTTTAGCAGGTACATAAGAATGGCAACGGGATCAAAAAAATAATTGTTTTGCTTTTGCTTGTGCAAAAAAAAAAACAATACAAAAAATGTTACTCCTTCTCTAATCCCTTCTCATAGAAGCGAGTGTGGAAGGTGTATCTTATCTTTTACACCAAAGAGCCGAGGCCTTCTATGAGGCATTCTTAAGCAGTTAGATAAGAATAGGAATTTAATCAAAACAATTTTTAAGCAGGCCTTTTAAAAGGCCTGAAGTAAGAAGGTCTTCTGAGTTTTACCGCTGGGGTTAAGCTCATATAAATATGTGTGTGCATGTGTGTTAAAACCAACATCATTTAAAGTCATTTAAAAAGTAACCGAACTTTGACAAGAAGTGTAATTTGAAAACACTTTTGAATGTGACATCATTTGTGAAGCCACTTAAATAAACGTGCAAATGTGACTTAATTAAGCTATTCAACCCCTCGGAAGTTACTAGAAGAAAAATCTTATTGAAATGTATTTACTTTGACATTAATATCTTCATCTTTATTATCGAACCTACAAAAGTTCATATCAATTATTGGGAATTTTTTGTTATTTTGTTATAAAAACAAAAAAATTTGATTATTTTCTCTGGAAATATGTAAGGTCCCAAGTCTTTGCAGGTAGGTAATCAATCGGACAATTAAATAATTATATAATTAAAGCAATAAAGTAGTAGTCGAAGGTACCTTTAGAGCAGTTTGTAAAAATTTTCAATGCGATATTAGAATTAATGTGAATTAAGTGTTTGAACCTTCAAGAAAATATGGGCCTGGCATTACAAAATTTGTGCTTAATTTAGTTGTGCCGGGTCACTGCGACATAGGAGACAATGAAGTTGCTGATGAGTTGGCAAGACAGGGCTCAGAAATGGAGGACCCTAACTGTATTAATTCAGCTAGGCCTCCAATAGGCTTCTATTTTGGAAGAATCAGGGAGTGTATTCTGGGCGCGACCAATCGGGCCTTAGGAAACCGACTGGAGTGCCGGGTATCACGGACGCTGTGGCCGGTGCTTAGGAAGGCCGATTCGGGGTTGCTGCTGGGCAGGAGTAGGGTCTGCGTTAGGACCATGATAGGAATGCTCACGGGCCACTGTATGATAGGCAGGATGGCGGTGAGGATAGGATCCGACTTGTCGGATATGTGCAGGTTGTGTGAGGACCCTGAGAAGTTGCAGACAGTTGAGCACTTTTTGTGCCACTGTCCCAGGTTGCAGGGCAGCAGGCTGAGGTGGCTGGGCAGGCCTAGGAATCTAGGGCGAATTAGGGGATGTCTCGGGTTGCGGATTCGTAATGGGGATGGCGTGGCTGCGCGAGAGGAGACTGGGTGCTCATCGCACGTAGGGCGAATTTGGTTGAGTAGGATTTCACTCGGGGCTGGTCCGAAACCTTCTTTTCTATATTTCTTTTATTTCTGACTTGTGCTTTCGCTGTTTATTTCACCTTCTTTCTATCTCTTTATAGCTATCTCTAAATGAGGCGTCACAATGGACCATACTGGGGTCTGGGTGAAGGTGTGAAGGAGACTTCACACCAGCCTTTCTACCTACCTACCTACTAGTTAAAAAAAAATAATATTTGAACGATGGTAATTTATTCCAAAGCTAATTTTGAAAAGGAAGAAGATCTATCTACGCATTCTAAAATGGGCCTTAAAGCTTTAGGTTATCATATTTTCGATTGTAAAAGTCATCTGTGTCAAATTTTATCTCGATGCCAACATTCACACTATTGGTGTTATGTTCAATTATGGAGAGATTCTAACAAAACTGGGTTCAATGCTTTTATATATCATCAAAACATTGTTGTGCTGAATTTAAGCTAAACATTATCAATTTTAAAACGTTCTTAGGCTCAAAGATTTTAAGTATGGGACATACAAGAAGCCATCATTGGATCAATAGAAGCGTTTTTACCAAGTTTCTTCAATTGTTATTAAAAATGGCGAAACGTACTTTGTTGACAAGGACACAGAGACATCTTCTTTGAAACACAAAAAACTCTTTTTATACACAAACTTAATCTTTTATTAGCATTACTTTGAAACGTAATTCGGGTACGCTGAATCCAATGGTGCTAACCGTTTTTAAAGGCTAGCTCTTGTTTTCGGGATATACCATTAATTCGAAAATCGAGGAGGTTGCACAACATATATTCACTTAACTCAAAAACGGCTTAGTTTATTAAAATTACTAAAAAAAACCCGAAATTCCGTAATAAACGGTATATTTCAAGAACAAGAGCTTACCGAAAAAAACATGGGCACCATTGGATTCAGCGTACCCGAATTATGCTAAAACGCCATGTGCCCTGCCCGGCTTGTCTAAAAAAGTGTAAATTTCGAGCACAGTGCGTAATTAGCACACCGCTGTATATGATGTTCATAGGTTTTGAAAAATGCATTTGATTCCATAGATAGATCCTGTATTTAGTCTGAAATGCGAAAGGTGAGAATCCCAGCAAAGATAATTTCTCTTATCAGCAAAAGCAACGATGTCTTCGAATGCTTGGTACGTCAAGGATTCCCGTTATCACCCTTGATATTCTTAATTGTAATTGATGCTGTTGCGATCCGCGCTATGAGAGACAAGCCGAGGGGAATAATATGCTGATTCGGTTTTAGACGATGAAAGAACAAGAATGAGCCAAAAAAGAACAAAAAGTACTAGACGCTTTTTGGCCTGTAAAAAAATTCTTTCAAATACATTTAAATTTCTTAACAGAGATAAAAATGCATCACGTATTCAACTATTTGTGAGATTTAAAATTATATGTATTTCACATACATATATTTTGAGGTATTAGACTTAAAAAAATAATTTCATATTCCTTGTAAATTCCTTAAAATGTAAGTTGTTTTTAAGACTTCTCAGATTTAAATAAATGGTCTACTGAATGGGAACATGCAGATTTTTTAAAAAGTTGGGAGATACAATTTCTTGAAAAATTAAAAAACTGTTTTAAGTTGTTTAATTTTTTTTTCTTTTTAAGCTCATCCTTGTTCTTTCATCGTCTACAACAGAATCAGCTTGCAAATTGGAGTAGACCAAAATTTTATTTAAATCTTTCCCAGGGCACCGTGATGCAAGGTAAAGCAAATGATCTAGTTCATGAGGCAAAATAAAAAAGTTGGATTACACGTCCACAAAGGTTAAACAAAGAAGATAAGAATGAACAGCTTTTAAAAAACTGCAGTCAAAGAGGAAAATCTGCCATTTCTTCCACTTCTTTATTTGTCATAGGCCAAAAAAAACTGTTGCTTTACTTCTGATTCATTAATGACAATAAATACCGATATTAACCAACCTCTACAAATCTATGAAATATGATGAGCAGCACATATAAATAAAGCCAGAGGCTCATTTTCCATTTTATCCAAAGTATGGCGCTCAAATAAAAACAGCCAGGAAACAAAAATCAAAATATTTTCCACCTTTATGCTATATATCCTCTTGTATGTTTGTGAAACGTGGATGTTAGTAGAAATCTTTAAACAATAACTACAAACCTCTGTCAACCGAATCCTGAAAATATTCTGGCCAAGGAATATCTCTAACGAAGGACTTTTGACAAGAACAGGAATAGAACCAGTTTCATAATGATTATTATTACTCAGAAAGGACAACAACGGTATCTGCTTTAAAGCCCTCGGATATAATTCGCGGAGTAATAGAAAACTCTAAAGACCACGAAACACCTGGCACTGGCCCACAATACAGGTAGTAAAACTCCTTGAGGCAGAAATATTACGGATATAAGAAGAATGAAAATTAAACACTTTACAAAAAGCATGCATATGCTCACTATAAGGTACCCCTGGTTACGCCCCAAAACACAAAAAAAATACCAATGTAAAATTAACATGGAAAAATTTTGATTGAGAATCATAGTAAATTTCTGCAAAAGTATGCCCATTCTTAAAATTTATCATTATTTCATATTAATTTTAAATGAAAAATATTAAAATAATCTTAAATCACGTTTATTTAATAATTAAAAAAAAATACTAAAATATAAATTAATATGGATTCAATATTTAATCCATTAAAAAACCTGTTTTTATCTTGTTAAATTAACATGCATACATAGTAAAGTATGTTAATTTTTTCATTTTCATCCTTAAAATATGTTATAAAAAGGAGACAATTCCCGTATTCTTTTAATTAAATGTGTTTTACAAGTGATCGAATTATTTCTTATGAAAAATAAAAATTATTTTTGTGTAATTAAAATAATTAAGAATACGAATTAAAAAAAAAAAAAACAAAAACGGCAAAGTGACGAATTTCTAAGTTTGTTGTATGATCGTGGTGGAACAATCCTCAAAATAAAAAGGACCCAATTATTTCATCTTTGAAAGAATTAGAGGACGGAAAGAATATTATTACATCTTTTGGCTTTGTTGAGGAATGTTTATCTTCCAGTTTATTTAAATAAATAATGAATTTTAATTAAGAAATAAAATCTTTTTATTTATGTTCCACATTTTGTTATAATCCACATTTGAAAAACATAAAACAAAAGGCATTTTTCAATGTGATAATAATATCCCATTTTTGTTGAGAATGCTATGATTTTCAAGTGATTTTCAAATCATTATCAAACGAATGACGTTTGAGAAAACGTTTGATTTCAAATCATTTTCAATTTGAAATCAAACCTCCGTGTTTGCTGGGTAACCATCAATAATGTGGGGACATACATGAACATACTTATGTGTATTTAAATTTAACACACTGCAAGGGACAAAACTACCTACCGAATACATTTCAATGCTGATTAGAGTTTGTTTAGGATTCAATATCATCTTTTGTATTTTTTTTTTCATTAACTTAATCTTCCTTGTGTTTAAATTTCTCTTTGTATTTTTTTATGGACAAAACAAGCAACTTAAAACAGAAGATGCAAAAAAAAAATATTTGCATATTTATCCAAAAATTTAGAAAAAGCACTTATTAATATATAAATTTATTTAACAACACAAATATATTTTTTTAGAGAATTTTGTTAGTAGGTAGATAAGGAGTTTTGACTCTTGTACTGCATAAATTAACTTATTTTAATACTTATGTAGACATACCTCTGTCACTTATATACATAAGTAAAAGTATGTGAGGAATGGCTTGTGGGGCAATTTATAAGTTACTTGTTTAACCCGGTACGCTTCTTTACCCCCATTTAAATAAAATTAGTAGAATTTTTTATTTGACCGCTAAGCAATTTGTTCCAAATTTAGATTGTTATCCTTCTACGCAGAAAGAAAAACACTCAGTATAAATTAAGTTTTTCATACTTACTTTAAGAACGAGGCGTACTTAAGAATTTAAGTACGAATAACACTAAAACGTACTTTAAACAATCGTTAATTGGATTACTTTCGAAAATCAATGCCGAAATTTTATATGTAAGTTATATATATAAAAATGAAAAACGTTTGTTTGCTTGTCAGATTTTCTTGAAATTTTTACAGTTTTATCAAGTGAGCCCCGAATATAAAATAGGCTACTTATTTTTTTCGATGGGGCAGGGGACCACCTTTATAGTACGCCAATATTAAGTATCGCATATCTTATCTGGAACTTTTTACAGTAGCATCTTCTGAGCCCCGCAAACACAGAGAATACAGAGGTGTCACGAGACAGAAAATAATGTGTTTTTTTCTGTCTTTTTCTGCGAAAGCTGCCCTTTTTGCATTTTTTGTTTTGATTACGCAATTCGTGTTGATAGTAGCGGCCTGTTTTAACACATTGCCACTTTACTACCAAAAAACATTTTCTTTCTCTTTCTTCGAAAGCTGCCCTCGCAACTGATTTGGGCCTTTTTCACACGTCACTTTTCACAGTTCTGTATATTCTGTGCCCGCAAATAAGAGAAAATAGCAGCAAGGGAAGTTGTACCCCATAGGACGCTAATGTTGAATATCGCATATCCCATATATTAAGAACTGTTATAGTGATAATGTTCAAACTTGATAGGAGTCACTCTTATTTTGAACTTCACTTTTGGAGATAAAAATAAAAGGGGTGGGCGCAGAGGAGCAATACCCCCATAGAACAAAAATACTTAATACCGCATATCTAAAGGCTAAAGCCTTTAAGCTTTAAATGACCCACTCTTATGGTAAACTTCACCTTATAAAATAATATTAAAGGGCGTAGGTGCAGTAGGAGCTATATATTTTTACAAAAGCATCCTGTGTGCCCCAAAAATAAAATAGACTTCTAAATTGTCGATAGGGGTTGGGGAGCAGTACCCCTCAAGTGAGAGACATAAAATTTGGACAGTAAATAAGTCTCCCAACGAATAGATTTGCGGAGAAGAGATTTTTTTAATTTTAAATATTTAGAGGGTGAAATGTTTAAAAATCACTTCACATGGTCTATTAAAGTTTGCCAAATTCCAAGTAGAAGTGGCACTTCCCAAACAAAGACAGTACTAGAGAACGGTTACAGAAAAGTTTTCAAATTTTAAACAAATAACTCTGTTATCAATACACAACATCTGCCGAAAAGTGGACTGGATTAAAGAAGTGGGAGTTGCTCTTCCATTACAAAGATAGTGTAAATAACAGTGATCCGGGGAACGGTTTTGTACAAATATATAAATTGGTTATCAATGGAGAAGTAGGCGTGGTACCTCCCATACAACGACAATTTAGATTTATTTATATCTGGAGAATGGTCACAGTATGTAAAAGATTTTAAGTTTGCAACAAAAAGTTTGCTTTTCAAAAAGTTGTCCTGGATTGGGGAAATGGTCATGATACCTTCAATATAAGCACAATATATCCCAGTAAAACCTTCGCTTACTTTTTCAAAATGAATAGCTTCTTTAACTCATTATTTACTAGCTTTCTTCTATAGCTACATCTATAACAACTTCTATAACTACTTTTTTCTGCATGTATTTAAGTAACAAAATAATGACTTTCTTTTGAATGCGTTCATTTTGGGACATCCCTTGTAAAATTCATTGGTTCTTTCAGTAGAATTGTAAGTAGTACTTTTATGTTTTTCTGATTACTCAACACATTATTTTGTAGGCGAAGTTTTTATTGGGATGTTTCTGTATATCAGTAGAACAGAACAAGTAGAAAAATAAACATAATTTTCACGTTTAAAAAGTAAAATCAAGAGCAAAAGCTCCTATTAAGTTTATATTTTTAGTTAAATATGTCTATCAAATCTTAAAAGCATAAAACATGTCGGACATGATCCTTTTCTGTTATAATTGAAATTGAAAGGTGTAAAACGGGTTAGTAAATCAATCATAATAATATTATCCTTCTGTCCCTGGGATAAGTGTTTTAGGTTAGAATCCATCTTCTTTCACTTTGGCATTATTTAAAGTACGAATTCGGAATTGAATCAATTTTATAGTCTTTGAATCAAGCGCGTTTTGAGATTGATTCAATCTTAGTTTAACTTAAATCAGTCTCATTTTCGGATTATTTCAAGTACGAAATCGGGATTAAATATGATTAAATTAACTATTTCGCGCTTGAATAATCCGTACCTTTATCAATCATTCTGTACTTGTTGAAAAAAATCCGTACCTTCCGTACTTTTAATACCGGTTAGGATTGATTTTTTTAAATTTCTTAGCTACGAAGCTTTTTTAGTTTTGATAAAACTTAACTTGGAAAATTTACTTATCGAAGATACTAAAGAAATCGAAAGCAACCCATAACACAGAATATCTTATTTCTCAGTATTTTCCTGGATTTCTCTAACATTAAAAAATCTTCCATTATGCCATTGGAGTCCTGTTTTAATTTTAAAAATGTTTAACACGTTCAATTGTTTCTTTTGTATCTTTTGTTGTCAAGTCAATATCTAACTAATCCTGGCAAAGCTTAGCTCCGAACATTCTGCAAAAAAGTTTATTTCCGCATTTCTCAGGTTCAGATTTTGTATGGAAATTTTAAGAATGTATTGCTAGAAGGAAATATATTGTATGAAAAAATATTTTCTAAACACATACCTGTTGTATATGATACGAAACTAATTATTAAAAACACAAAAAATATGTTTTAAACTACAAAATATTAAAAATTTTGTTACATCGCACAGAGGGGTATTTGTCCAATTTAAGCGGCCAAAATTCGAATTTTCAAAATTCACTTTTTCTTTAACTACCCACAGTAGGGTGAAGAGAATAGAATGCTGGACTAGATCCCGTTATTTTTTAATTCCTTTTTGCTTTCGTTAGCTCTCGCCACGCAGTCAAAGTTTCGTGTTGCTAATTGGGCATATGCTTTTTTGCTGTGTTTGAGACAAATCAACGTGAAAAAACTTGAGTAAAAGCGTGTTTTCAGTTTATGAATTTCATTAAAATGGATAATTGTAATTCAGGTAAATATGGTATAATTCACATAGTTTAATAGGAATATAATATGTATATTCTGGTACCGGCAGAGCTACATTGAAAATGATGGTATTTTTGTTAATTTTAATTGATTAAAAAAATTAACTATAGTGATAAAGTTGTATAACACCACTTAACGCAACTGAGATTCTCGCTCTTGTGTGTTAATTTATATTTCATGGTTTGGAAAAAAAATTGGCTGCGGATATGTGCGGATGACTATTTTATGGCCCTTTGAAGTATGATACTGCTGAAAAATGTACCAAAAATTCTAATGCTTTACTGTACATGCTGCTTTATTGCACACTTCTTTTACACATTTCATTTTAAAATTTAGCATTTACAATATTTTTTGTTACCAAATCTAGGTTCTTCAAAGGTCAAATTCATAGTTCGTGAAGACGTTTTACGAAAGTATCCTCTTTTAATTGGTTTGGGGAAACACCCTCTTTTGCTTGTTTATATAAATTTACAATTTTAAATGCCACAACATGTCTTTTCTAAATAATTTGCATACAAAATTCAATCAAAATAATTTTGGCCGCCTAATTTAGCCAAATACCCCTCTGTGCATCGGTCAATCGACTGAAATTAAACGGTTTAGTACCTAATCGAAAAAAGCCAATTTTAAATTAACCAATCAAGTAATCGAGTAAAAATAAACGGTTAACCGAATGAATACCCCAGTACACAGCACCCGGAAACGATATCTATTTTATGTATTAGAACCAGTGTTGCCAAGTTAGGGATTTTCACCCCAAATTTGGGGTTTTTCTTTGCGTTTAGGGTCAGTTTTTGGTGTGTATAAACAGCATTTGGGGATATTTTTTGGTTGATATTATTAAATATTTTCAAAATTACAAAAAAGAATGGAAAACCCCAAATGAATTTAAAGGTGATTATTTAATATAAGTTTCATTACAAGTAAATGTTCAAATATTGGTAGGGCAGCATCTTCGTTACTGGCACTACCATTTTCGAACGCAACTATCAAGTGAGCATTCTCAATGTTTAGTATTATAAAAAATTAAATAAGAAACCAACTGGCAACTTCTACAGTTGAATGTAATATTTTAATATGCATAGCCTTGCTTAACCTACTCTCAAAAATTAACAAAATAAAAAACATTTGATTCCGTATGGAATGTGCGATTACATTCGCACCTTGCTTAAGCAAATGACAGTTTCATTAAACTTAGCAAAAGTTTCCTTAAGTTCAAAATGGTTTACCTCATATAATTAACAAGTATTTGCTTAAGCCAACTTAAGCACATTATGGCTGCGCCTTTAGATATTCTTTAAGCAATGAATGCCAAATTTTTATTCCGTCTTCTGAAAGCTTAAATTATTTAATTATGAAACGAGAGGGATGAAAATGTACTAGACGTTTTTAATGAGTTTTCTTAAAGCTTTTTTTATGTAAGTATATGTTAAAATATAGTTAAATAATTACATACATACATATGTAAAAAATTAAATGAAGTAAAATGGTATGTATGTTTAAAAAAATATTTAAAAAATTATTCTTTTTATTTTGGGTTTTTTTTTATTTTTTCTCAGTACAAATTTACGGGGTATTTTTTTGATTTGGGGTAATTTCATTAAATTTACTTGGCAACACTGATTAGAACACAACCCATAATATGTACCGTGCATAATCATTTTCACGAAAGTTACAAAATTATGTAGTGTTCTGTTTTTCTTCACCCCGGGTTTCCACGTAGCAATATTTATTGCGGCAAAAGTCAAATTTGATTGCTCCATAAAATTTTCGACGTATAGACCGCATATTGCGATGAGTGGCAATCCATTGCGCAATGATTGCTCTTCTTATTGCTTGAGCAATTATTGCTTAGCAATCTGCTGTAAAATCAGCTGTTATTTATCTGACATTTCATTTCTCTGTACGTTTTTTTATGGCAAAGCAATTTCACGTGTTCTCCAGCTATATAGTCAGCAATTATTGCGTCATGGTTCTGCCGACGTTATTGCTTGTGCTTAGCAAAAAAAATTGCTACGTGGAGACCTAGCGTTATAAAACAAAACAATTTTAGTGATATACAGTAGAATCCCGATAATTCGTAATCGCAAGGGAATGGATATTTCTTATGAATTAAAGGGGTTTTCGATTAAGCGGGGTTTCGATTTAACGGGGTTAAAATAAAATAAATACGAATTAACGGTCTTTTTCAATTTATCTACTAAAACGACAAAAAAACATAAAAAACAATTGTTAAAAATAAAATATGTATAATACCGTACCGAACTCTAAAGAACAGTATACAATTTTTATTTTCGAACACTAAGATCTCTATATCCTTACAACATTCTTCAAATACTTTTAAATTTACCCATGTTATTTTATAAATTCTTCTAATTTTTTTTTTGGTAGGAACAAGAGGACACAGAAATAGAATTTACAATAATTGTGGTCAAAAGTCAAATTACTCTAAATTTAAGCCAAATGCTTTAGACATATAAATTCGTAAACAAAACAAATTTTCTAAAATTGGAATTTGTTGTTTTTGGTTTATCCTTTAATTTTGTATAAATTTTCTTCTTTTGTAATTTTTTTGCTTTAAGGGTACAAGTCGTGCTCATGTAAGTTCTTTAAAAAACATAATTTTCTCCAACGGCAATTCACATTCTTATAATGAAACGGACCATTTAGCCAGCACTTACCAACAGAAGAGCAGTCGCTGTAGTAAAACAACAAAAAATAATAGACCAAACCATACCACAGCTGGAAAGATACAGATACGGATACTGGCTCTTGGAAATGTGTACACTTCTTTGCACAAATTCATTTCAATATATACGAATACATATAAATTGAATTTTTTAACATTTTCAATTTTATGTGTTTCTTAATTTAAATACAAGAATTTTATTCTCCATTGCCTACAATTACAGTTCTACTCTTTTTTGAACAGCATTCAGTAGAATTTCTTCTTTTGTTAAACAAACAAACAAATAAAATACAATTAATTTTTTAAGAGCAATAAAATATTAATTAAACTCATTCGCAATTATAAGCGTCACTTTGTTTTCTGAAAAGAAGAAACAAGAAATACGTTTCTAGTTGGAAAAATCTATAACAAGTTATTTTATGGAATACCCTATAGAGAGCAGTGTTGGGTGGAAAATATCAATTTATTCAGCTTGTAAGTTTTCACTTTTTTAAAAGAGAAAATTGGAAAAGTGTGAATTTTGATTCGTTATTGACTTACAAAGGACATGTTTTGTTTTAATGCAAGAGCAATATTCATCGAAGTGTATCATTTTTATGAGTTGTTTTCTTAATTGTAGACTTTTGTTTACTTTGTCATACTTTTGAAAATCGAAAATAATTCCATTTCTTATTTAGAACTTTTGATTCCATTTGTGCGTAAACAGGGAGATGGGAATTAAAAGAAATGTAGGACAATACAATGAAGTTGATGCTAATATTAGAATGCCCTTGATATTGATTTAAATTTAAAAAGTTCTTAAAGACACACAGCCGTATTCATAATGAAAATTTGGCCTGAAGTTATCAAAAAAGTTTATTCATAATACACTTAACCAAATGTTTGCCAACTTGTGAAAAACAGCCGTTTGATATCCAACAATTTATAGGTTTTTTTTTAATTAACTGTGTTGGCACAATTGTGCCATTTGTGGCACTTATGAATGTTTAATGGCTCTGTGAAAATCTATTTTGGGCCTTTCAGTTCAAAATTCAATACACTTCTTTGAATCGTTCAATACTGTAGAGACTTGTTCATCAAATATTTTGTATACTTAAAAAAAATATATATTTTTGTTTGGTTCGTAAGAGCTTACGATTTTGTTTTAATTTTTTTTGCAATACTAAAAAAATCTTGTTCATAAATTTATAATCAGTTGGTTTCTGAAAAATTTGAATTATTAACCCCCAATTTTACCAAGTTCAGTTAAAACTAACTATTACTTTAACACCCAGCTAACAATATGTTTTCACAGCTATAACTGATAGTTAATTATAGCTGAACTTGGTAAAATACAATGCAATACAATGTTTCAAACAATTCAATTCAAACGAAATTGTTTTGTTTGGTCATGGCCAAATAAACCACACAAGCAGTTTGACCTATGATATAAAAAACATATCAAGCATGTTTGTACGATAATCATACATTTTAAATATTCACAAAAACATCCTGCTTGTTGTTGGTGTTATCAAGCCGCTTGTATAGTTTATTTTGACTTTTTAAGTAAGAACTCCTTTCTTTTATTTGCGATTCTGTCTTCTTTTATATTGAAATTCTTTTAAGTAAATATCAAAAAAATCAAATAGACTGCCAAATGGTAAAAATGCTTGCTTGATACAAAAATTAAATTTTGTATTGAAAAATCAAATTTCGTATTGCTTTTAAGCAAAGGTATTTTTGAAAAATACGGCCATATTCTAGAAATAAAACTTTCGTGATATTAAAAGCGAATGATATTTTCATTTAAATTATTTTTAAAACAACCATAGATTTTTCCTGATTATAAGACTAGTTTCTGGTAAAGATCTGTGGTCCGCAAATAATGCGGTGTATAAAAGGAAATATTTTTGGCTTCTTCTGCAACTCGGTGCAACCCATGTGTCAAGCAAGTAACATGTAACAGTTTTGGATAAATTGTTTTAGGAAATCTTGTATTTTAAGCAGAGCTCAAACAAATTTATTAATTGATTTTAATGAAAATGTTTTTTGAATACAAATTTTTTTTTTTGTATACAATTTGGAAATTTTGTGAAGAACTTTTTTTTATAATATGAAAATTTAAAAAAATATAGTGCTAAAAATTTTGAAATATGCAAAAATAAGCATTTTCACCAAAATATGCAACAATAAGCAAAACAAAAAAGCCATTTTAACGCAAATTTAATGATTGGGAGGATAATTGGTCGACATCGATTTTAGACTATCGACAAAAAATCGCATCCCTACTTATTACATAAATTGAAGCTAAGCTTACCAGTTAACACACACAAGCTGTTAGAAACTTACTTAGTCGGTCGCCAATTTATTATTAAAGAAGAAAATTCATTAAGTTCACCAATTGGCGCTGAAGTTCTACAAGTCAGCATCATGGGCCGTCTATTATAATAAATTTATACTTTGGACATGCCAACAACCCACTACACCCAAACTTCAACATTTGGATACAGCTTTTCTAAGTTTGCACGAAAACTGTCATGAAGCATCCCGTTACCTACAGGATCATATATTTCAACTAGAAATATGGTTAAAACAATGGAGGTCAGTGAGAAAAAATGCGTACATATAACATTTAGCTTGCGTCGGGAATCATGCCCCCCTATTAAAATCAATAATAAAATAATACCTCAAAATTCGCATGTAAAATATCTCGGTATACATTTAGATCGCCTTATAATGTGGGAATGCCATATAGAGGCAAAATTAACTCAAATGAAACTAAAAGCCATCCAAATTCATTGGCTCTATCTTAAAGCCAATCTGGTGCTACGGTATTCAACTCGGCCTCTAATATCGAATAAAAAATCAAAGGCGCCAAAATAAACTTCTTCGAATAATCACAGCTGTCCCTTGGTATGTTAAATACTCAAATATTCACAAGTATCTCAATGTTCCATTAGTTTAAACTATGATTACAAAATATGCAGTAAAATATTTAAAAAGGCTCGAATTGCATCCGAACCCACCAGTGTTGCCAAGTAAATTTAAAGAAATACCCCAAATCAAAAAATACCCCCTAAATTTGTACTGAGAAAAAATAAAAAAAAACCCAAAATAAAAAGAATAATTTTTTAAATATTTTTTTAAACATACATACCATTTTACTTCATTTAACTTTTTACATATGTATGTAATTATTTAACTATATTTTAACATTTACTTACATAAAAAAAGCTTTAAGAAAAACAGAATATATTATTATAACTCATTAAAAACGTCTAGTACATTTTCATCCCTCTCGTCCACGTGCATGTTTTCATAATTAAATAATTTAAGCTTTCGGAAGACGGAATACAAATTTGGCATTCATTGCCTAAAGAATATCTAAGGGCGCAACAATAATGTGCTTAAGTTGGCATAAGCAAATACATGTTAATTATATGAGGTAAACCATTTTGAACTGTCATTTGCTTAAGCAAGGTGCGAATATAATCGCACATTCCATACGGAATCAAATGTTCTTTATATTGTTAATTTTTGAGAGTAGGTTATGCAAGGCTATGCATATTAAAATATTACATTCAACTGTAGAAGTTGCCAGCTGGTTTCTTATTTTATTTTTTATAATACTAAACATTGAGAATGCTCACTTGATAGTTGCGTTCGAAAATGGTAGTGCCAGTAACGCAGATGCTATCCTACTAATATTTGAACATTTACTTGTAATGAAACTTATATTAAATAATCACCTTTAAATTCATTTGGTTTTTTCCATTCTTTTTTGTAATTTTGAAATTATTTAATAATATCAACCCTAAAATATCCCCAAATACTATTTATACACACTAAATTTCCCCCTAACAACTTTTAAGTCTCTAAAACGCAAAGGAAAACCCCAAATTTGGGGTGAAATTCCCTAACTTGGCAACACTGGAACCCACTAGCTCGAAATATTTTTAATGAAAGCGGCCACACTCGCTTTAGGAGAAGAGACACTGCAGCACTTACCCATTAATATGTATGTGAACAGAACACGTGATGAAGAAAATTTTGTCTGACACTGGCAGGACATAAAATAAAGTATAAGGATAAGATTTAATTAATTATTTTTAGTCCATATTTAATATATGAAGATTCAATCAATAGATTAAAAAAAAAGAAATTTTATATGATTTTTAGTGTTAACATTTTTTTTCGCCCCATTGTTATTCGTGAGTTTATTTGACAGTTCAAAGCGGGTACTTTCTCACAAAAACTTTACAGACAGACTTTTTCTGTTAATTGGCGAGTAAAATTGGCTTACGTGACACCAATTACTCGCCAAAAATGTTACAGACGCAGTTTACCCTGCAGCTAAACGTTCAATAAATCACTTTTAAGATGTTTGCCAAAACTTGTTTGAATTGACAGCTGTGGCACACGCTGCCCTCAAGTTGATAATCAATTTCGACGAAGAAACCACTCAAAATAGTAGCTTGGCTCAAAGTACTTTGTAAAAACACAAGAAATTTTAAAAAGAAATTTTTTTTTTAAAAAAAGCACATACATAAATTTTTAAAGAAATATAGTTTTGATAAAGGAAGCACCAAAAAAAAATTTTCTGATCAGTGCAATTTAAAAAGAAAATTTAAAAAAAAAGCAAATTGCAGATACGTACATTTTGTTGTTGTGTTGTGCAAAGGTGTGTATTTTTGCACGGATTTGCACAACACAATAACAATATGTACGTATTTGCAATTTACTCTTTTTTTACTTCGTTTGCACTAAAAAAACCATGAGCAAAATTAGAAGTGCATATTTGCTCAGTTGTTAACATATGTAAACAATAATATTTGACATATTAAGCGCCATATTGGCTTTAAGAAAACTTTTAATTTGAATATTTTCGTGAATTTTAACATAAAATAGAGAATTAAATTTAAATAATCTCAAAAGAAAAAATTAATTTTAATATGCTTGTGAACAATTGTAAACAAATGCAGATGTTTTACAGTGATGCCAGAAGTTTTTTGTGTTGCCAGAATACGTATTTAGAAAAATTAAACATTTGCACAAAAAAAAAGTTGTATGCTCACGATCAATCATAATATGCACAGCAAATTTACAAATTGCTAATTTGCACAGTACCATTGTGATTACCCTAATTATTAGTTGCATGGAAAGATATCTACCACTTACGCTTCAGAAGAAAATAATATAAAAAGTCTAAACAAATTGTGAATTTTTTTTTGAAATTTTCAATACGTACTTAAGTTGAATTTTTAATTAAGTTGTGGTAGTATAAAAGCCTGCAAAAATTTGCTTAAAACTACAGTCCTATAAAAAAAGGATTTCAAATATTTTTTTTTAGAATTTCTATTAAAAAATAAATTATGTTTAACCCACAATATATTTTACGATATATTTTTTTGTCTTCATCCCTACCTATTACATAGTTCTTGTGAAGTTAATTTATATAAATCTTTTCTATCTCCTAATCTAAAAAAATACAAATACAAGTTATTGGTCATAGGAGAGGCACTTGATAGAACGTAAGTGTACAAACAGATACATATACTTGTAAATAAAATAGCATTTCTTGTCGGTTGAATAATGCCATCTTCTTCGATCAGATAGAAATTAAATAGAATGAAGCAAAAAAAAAAAAGATAAAAAATACGAAATACAAATTGTATAGAATACCAATTCTTATCAATTGTATAGGAAATCTAAAGTTTAGGTATTTTATTTAAGAAACTGTGCAGGAAAAGAAACAAATAACAAGAAGGTAAGAATCAATGGTATTTCCTTTAAAAAGTTTCAATACTTTTCCAATAAAAATTCTAATCATATGAAAAAAAAAATAAATAAATATAAATAATAAAATCAAGTTGCCATTCAATTTTTTTTTTAAGAATTTAAACAAATACAATGTGAATTATACTCTCTACATAAATAATCTTCACATTTTCTAAGTCGGTATCAGTTAGAAAATATGTACAGTGAGAGTAAAAAGTATAATTATACGTGCAGAAGGTTTACTTTTAGATAAAACCCATTTTTTTCGATATAATCACCTCCATCTAAAATTGTTTTAACGGAAAATGTTTAATTATAATAGGGTTACTTTTACTAAATTTTTTTTAGCGGCAACCATATTATGGTTTATTTAGCCTTCATTAAAAACCCCCATCATTTTTAGCCATGCCCGTCTATTTCCAGTACCCATGTTCTGTAACTTTAGTGAGAACTTCTTGCATCGAAATGATGTGAATCAAAATATTTCATCGTTTCTCTAAAAGTGAGAAAAATCTCTATCTGTAACTCATGTCGAAAACTATCAAAAGAGATTACGTCGTTAAGTTATAAATGTCATAACATTGCACCCGAATCCGATGTGACATTGCAGGCGTTGAGAACGTCAGTAACACAATTTTTCAACGACGACGGCGAAAATATAACCGTCGGCTATACCAAATAATGTAAAGTGCGACTTAAACGGTTGTTGCTTGCAAACGAGCTTTGAAAAAACTCTTATATTTTAATAACGTTAAAAGCAAAATAATTAACCAATAAAAAAATGTGCCCAGAACAAAATATTATTATTATTATTCTTTGTATTTTGCATTATTAATTGTTTTTTAGTGTTGAAATTTTTTCTCGACCCATTTTTATTCGTGAGTTTTTTTGTCAGTTCAAAGCGGGAACTTTTCTCAAAAATGTTACAGACACACTTTTTCTGTAAATTGGCGAGTAATTTCCTTACGGGACAGCTGGTACTCGCCAAAAAAGTTACAGACATAGTTTAGTGGGAAAAACAGCTGTTTGTTTCAATATGTGGCATTTTTGTTTCATTTCACTCATTTAAAACGAAAAGTTTCTCGACGCGAGAGTTAGAGAACATGGGCACAGTTCTCCTAAGGGCTAGTTAACACTCTAACTCAAGTCTATCCTTTTCCATAATTATTTGTGAGATAGAAATATTATGAGTTTTGCTGTGACTGTCAAAAAATCTAATTTTACATTACAGTTTGTGTTTACAATATTTTACATTAAAACATGCTTTTGTTAAAATGCAGCCCTGATTAATATTAAAAGTATTATTCTTTACAAAAATTTCAAAATACGTTGACGTCTTATGGGATCTAAAATACTTGTCATTTTCATAACACTTCATATTAAAACTTTAACATATTCCCAGCGGGAAAACTCAGGCCTTCTTACTTTAGGGCTTTTTATAGGCCTGCTTAAAAATGTTTTTGATGACATTACTATTCTTATCTAACTTGGTTCTTTGGTATAAAAGATAAGATAAACCCGCCGCACTCGCTTCTATGAGAAGGGAGTAGAGAAGGAGTATCATTTTTTATATTTTTGCTCAAGCAAAAGCTAAATAATTATTATTTTTGATCCCGTTATCATTCTTATGCACCTGCTAAAGGCGCTAGTACGCGACATGTTTTTGTCATCTGACATGACAAATTTCCCACTGCAAAATACATACATGTCGTGTGCTACCTTTTTAACTTTTCTTCTGTAAAAGTCAGACGCAAAGTCCACTGACAAAATTTCAATTAGAGCGTTCACTGTTTTCTTCTGACAAACCATCACTGTTGTAATTTTGAAAAAAAAATGTTAGAAATCTATGCCGCAAAGAAGCCGGCAGCGGCGGTTCACTATTGACGGAATCATTAGCCGGCTGAGCTTGCTACTTTACAATACCGATAAATGTATGTTCGTTTAACCTTTTAATAAAAATAATGCACATACATACATACATAAGTATATCAAAAACGTTTCATTATAGTATCCAAAATTGACATGTCCGAATTGGCGGCCGCACGTTATTTTAAAACCGAGAACTACTTTGGTTTCTGCAATAACTATGCGATTAAAAACAGAGACAATGTCAGAAGCAAATTACATGTACGTTAATGACCGAATATTATAAACCTTATGTAAAACAGCAATTTTGACAGACATGCACAATTACATGTGGCATACAAAGTTGACAAGTCAGATGTTATAAGACATGTCGTATATATGCTCCTTAAAGAAACGAGAGCGGAAGGCCTACTCCACAATGACGCAGTGTGTAAAAAATATGAGTATGGAGCGAGCAGGTATCCAAAAGAAGGAGTCTTTCTCGCTGGGTTTCTTGAGTTGTTGACACGTGTAAATACAAAGTTTTAAAGTGTAAACAAGCCTTAAGCAGCTCGAAATTGAAACCCAAGAAGAATTTGCAAATGGTACACATTGATCGAAAACTTTTGATCATTACTGTATGTTTCTTAGAAATTGTTGTTTAAAAAAACTCAAGTAAAATAGCCTGTATGTAAGTGAAGTAGAGCAACTCAGACCATATGATACCCTACATCACTTGAGAGTAATGCCATATAATACTGTATCCTATTAAAAACCTTCAGGGAATTATAGATTTAAGCCGGCGATAAACTATCCTATTCAGTCGTACGATTTGTCAAAAAAAAAAACAAAAATCCTAAAGTAGGATAATGGGGATTGAGTGACAGATTTTTTTGACAAGTCTGTCCGACTTGCAAATGTATATGAAAAGTTTTATAAAAGATTAGATCCTATGCGATCAGAGTTGCGTTTTCTTGTAAAGTAGCTGACTAATTTGAGTTTGCGTGATGTTGGTGGGATTGACACCAGACACATTTTTTTTGTGTCGGTTAGAATTCCGTCGAATTTTCGTGTGAATGAATCGTACGATTGTTTAGGATAGTGAATCCAATCCCGGCCTTTAAAAGCACAACATTTTTACATGAAAACAAAATGTATAGCAAATGATAGCGTCTGCGGAGACATTTCAAAAACTGTAAGTGAACTCAACTGATCCCCCAAGATCGAAACACACAAAAAAAAAATCAGAAGATCTTTACTGCCTAGAGAGCTAGTAGTAGCACTATAATATAAATAACCATATTATGGTCATTGCAATGGCCATACACGCGCTATTGTTTTTTTTAACATTTCTATTGTCGCGATTAATAAAGTTTGTTTCGAATCGACCATACAATATTAACCCCATTGATGCTTAAAATATAAATGGATTTAACAAGAAAAAGTTTTAATTAAATTTAGCAACAACCATTCGTATCTGAAAATACAGCACAATTCGAATTATTTTAAATTATGTCGCTTGTATACATAAACATTTTTTAAATTTATTAAAGGCTTAAAAAACAAATTTTGTATGAAAATTTTCCTTTATAAACGTTTGTTAAATTTAATAATCGCTAATGAATACGGGGTTGTATGTTCATATTTTTATATATTCAGCCCAATGCCGAAAAAAAAATTCCACAGGAAATTATACTTTTTCTTATTTCTCGTAAATCAAATAAATATTCCGCATGAAATTTATCACTTTTTTCCTAAAAAATTCTTTTGCAAAACCGTGTAATCTTAGATTTTAGGAAGAACCTACCGTTTTTTACGATTTTAAAAAGACGTCGTCCTTGGGCTAGTAAAATCTTACGTACCAAAGCAACTGTATTGAAAACTGCGATTTGTCTTCTGTTCACAACATTTACGCGGATATTCAAGTTTATGGGCCAATATTTTTGTTTAAACAAACGTCAGCACAAACGCATAATACCTCCCACCCTACTTGTAGTGGTACCGTGGGCATATATAAAATGTTTTTTTTTTCAAATACAAATACGTACATTTAACATTAATATTCTAAGATTTAAGAATATAATTTTTTGTTGTCACTTTTATGTAAAAATATTTTATCAAAATTTTAGATTTAATATTAACTTGAAATTGAATTCAGTGAAATATAGCAAATTAAAGAAGAGATACCATCTGAATCTTATTTTTGAATATACCTAGAAAAGTATGTTAAAATAAAAAATATTTCTGACTTGGAATTTTTTAGTTACCTAACTCCAAAAGTCCTTTGCAAAAAAGGGGTTCATTTCATTTCTATTAATTTTATGTTATTTCATCTTTTTATTTTGAATTAAAAATTTCACTAATGGTTTTCACTTTATCCATACAAAACAGATGGTGTTTTAACCCTTAATAATACACTCTCCCACACAAATGCATACATGGTAAAAAAAATATATACATTAATATGTGTGAATCTTAAAACCTACATTGTTATATACATTCATACAGATGTATGTGTGGATATGTATATAACAAAGGTATTAGTGCCTAGAAATATTTTAAAAATGGAAATCCTCTTAGAAAAATTTCAATTTATGACTGGGGAAACTTCGAGCAAAAAATATTTTTACTTTTGTATTAAAAAATATAAAAATATTCATATTGCTAAAAACATACACACACACATACTAACAACGGTTGTACAATGTACATATTAATGTAAAAGGACCACAAATAACAAAACATGTCCATGAACATTTCAAATATTGATTTTTTTTTATTAAAGTTCTTTCAAAATTAGTGCGCAGTACGACATATTTAAGCATCTAAGCAGTTGAATGTAGTATCACCAGGCTTTTTCGAAACAAATGTTTAACCTGTTCACCCGAAATTTTTAAGTGGAAAAGGTGAATATTTTTTTATGTAATTTTTAATAACACAAACAACAAAAAAAAATTTTGGCTTCTCTAAAAAGACTGGGATATGATTTTAAGAGTTTCAAATGTTATTGTAAATCCGCTTAATAAAAGCGGCTTTAAAAAAAATGTGCAAATGTTTCTAAAAGATTTTTTCTTAAAATAGCAAATGCGCGTCCCTATGAATTGTTGCGTTGGTGAAAGAAAACAAAATATTTCAGAATAATATTTGCAATATAAATAAACAAAAATCAATTTACATTAAGGCCCGTCTATACCAGAGATAATTATTGCGCAATATATTGCAATAAATGTCGAAATTATGTTATCTTTAATGTAGACAGCAATTTTTTGTACATATTTATTGCTGGCAATTAGTGTTGCAATAATTGTAAGTCCTTTTTTGTTGACATTTTTTGATTGCTAACAGAAAACGTCAAATTTTGTTGTTATTAAAAAAAAAGAAGCAAAAAAGAAACAAATTCTGTGGGGAAAAAATTTAGTTTTTTAATTTTGCAGCAAATTTTAATTGTAGTAAAAAAATTAAATTAAAGAATTAAATAATCACTTAAATAATATTGCAATTATTATTTAAATTTATATTAATTTGTTTGAGTTCTTTTTTATATAAAAATTATAATTTACTTTAACAAAAAAAAAATTATTAAAATTAATATTTTTAAGTTTTCAAAAGATTTTGTTATTCGTGCTTAATTCCCAGTTTTTATTATTTATTTATATTCGAGATATACGCGAAAATCCAAAAATCTTGAGATCTGATTTTTTACTGTGTTTATCGGGCAAAAATTCACTGAGTTACATGCATTAGGATTGGAAAAAATTGAGTTTTTGTAAGTTTTTTCAACATTAAAATTTCCATTAACGCAAAACAATTTTTTTTTTAATTTTAAGCCCATATCTTAAAGACAATTTTGTAACATTACATCAGCGGATAAGCACACTCGACAAAATTAGCGAATTTAAAACGCCACCAACTGAAAAAATACAATTTGAAATTTAACCCGTCATGGTTTGAAAACAGAATAAAGTAAACTTTATAGATGAAAACATATGGCTACTTTCCTCTAGTTCGAAATTTGCGCTGCCAGTTACTGATAAAAACTTTTCATCAATAAATTTAATAGCTGATCTAGAACAATGTGGACAGACTCTATGTGATGACAGGCAAAAAGACATAATCAGGTCAAAAATGGCGAGCAGAATCTTAACATTTAAAAGAAAATCAAAAGGACAAATTTATTTTAAATATTTTTAAGGAGACAAAACAAATTTTGAAAAAATACATGGAAGAAATCTTTATAAACAAATCAGACAAAGGAAATAAAACTGTAGTTATGTACAAAAAGGACTACAACTCGGGAATGAACAAACTGCTAGAGGATAAATCAACATACAACACCATAATATTTGATCCAACACAAAAACTACAACGTACAAATAACAAGTTAATAATGGATTTATAAAAAGAAGGACACACAACAAGGTACGAAAAATTCAAACTGACATCACATGCCGCCACAGCACCAAGACTATATGGACTCCCGAAGATTCACAATCTCGTCATGCCACTTCGCCCAAACTTATCTTCATTAGAAATATATTGGAAAAAGAACATTTGTGATTTTTAGTTGAACTGTTTATTTAAATTTTTTAGTTAAGCTTGAGTTCATCAAATTTAATTTTTACTAAATTATTTTAACTGAAGAAAGGAATTTTACAACTTGGAATTTTATTAAAATTTATTGATAATTTTCTTAGCTGAGCTGGGGCTCGAACCTGGGTTGCGTTTATATGTTTCAAGATCACCACATTCTTTCATCAGAATTCTTTGAATATAGCTATGGCACAAGCTCAAATGTTTACATTTGTACTTCAAGTTGTACAAATAAAATGTCGACGAAAGTGGACAAAAACATAATAAACAAATGTGTTCAGGTTTTCAAGTCTTGACGGAAAGAATACAAAAAAACGGAGGAAAGGAAGCAGAATGTAATATAAAATTGAAAATGATAATAACAGCAAATTTCGAACCACCAGTACCACTGGTTAAAGATTGATGTGACGACTGTTGGCTGGTAGGCACTGTATTGGACAAATTTAAAATAAAAAATAAAGTAGAAGTAGACTCAACTTTAAAAAAAAACCTAAGTTACATTTTTGTTTGAAAAATAAAAGGAAAATATAGGAAATACTTTGGGAAGAAATACGATAGAAGAAAAACGAAATTGTTGTTTTAATTGTGAACAAAGCTAAAGTGTTAAGAGACAATTAAATTTGTTAACATTATTCCTCTTCGATTTTTATGTTGCGATGACGTTTCACGAATTAGATAATCACCCCTATCGTGAAAAACTAGTGGAATTTTTGTTCCCATGAAATTTTTCATTCCCCTCGAAGGGAAAAAAGCAATCGTGAATCTCATGTGAAAAATTTTGCACGCTATCAGTTCCAGTGAATGTAAAAATAAGAAGAAAGTTAAAAAAAAAATTCAAAATCAATGAAATATTTGTTCAAAAGAATACACGTATATATTTTAAAGAAAAGTTAAAATAATAAAGCACAATATTTAGTATTGGAGGGATAGTTTGTCTACAACGTTAGTTTTTTGTACTTTTTAAATTTTATGTAGTAAAAATTTTTTCAAAATTCTGCCACCACGTCTTTCAAAAGCTACTCAAATCCGCAGGCAATCGACCTGTTGTTATGCATTTTGTTGACCAATATATCCGTCTGTGCCATATAAACGGATCTAGTCCTTAATATTCGATTTGTTGGAGGACCTTCTTACATACATGTTCTGTTCCCTAGCAAAAAAAAGTGAGCAAATCTAAGGGAAATGTGAACAAATTACGAGAAAAAAACTTTTCACGATAAGGGGAATTTTTTCCCGTGAACATTTTTTTCACGTTATTATTCCCCTTTAAATTACCTTTTGTTCATGGGAGTTTTTCATTATCGCAAATATGTGAAAAGGGGAAAAATTACGATGGAAAAATTATTAACGATAGGGGTGAATGATTTCCCATTGCTGCACGACCTTGGTGTAATCTTTTACCTTGTTCTTCACAATGCCATGTGTGCTACTTAGGGTTTTCAATTATTTTATTTCCCGTTTTCCCGGGATTTTTGTTGCGGGATCCCGGGAAATAAAAGTTTCTCATAGTTTCAGAAAAAAGCTATTTATACTTTGAAATTTAGTTTTCTATTCGCTAAAAATTAGCATCTGTTGATGAGCTGTCGATTAGATCAATAAAAAGAAGTGAGTACGTTCGTAAATCAATGTGTTCTGACGCAATAAATCTACCAAAAGCAGAATGTGCCGTGCAACAGTTGATAATTAATAAATTTAGTGAAGTGAAGAGTTAATAAAGAACATAAATTCAATATAAGATGCAGGCAGTAAATTTTAATTGTCCATGGACAAGTCTTAAAAATAGGAGATATCCAAAAATATCGCTCCTTTATTGCAGCAAAGTCATATCTACAAAAAAATCGAGCTTGGCAAAATGCGATTAAAGTTTTAAAAATGTACCGATTTAAAGATATATTTTGCTATAACTTCAGTTCAGTTTGAGATAAAATGCCGATTTTTTGTAACGAGAAAGTATGAAGGAACACTTTGCTGAATTAACTTTAAATTAAAAAAAAATTTCGAGATATGACGATATCTTTATAAGGTGATATACATAAATTTGTTTCATTTTGTAACGTGTAAGATACTACAACATACAATTTTAAAAATACATTGTCCTAAAGATTACTGGTGGATCTTGTAAGATGAAGTCCGTTTGATGCTATTTTTTGCATCAACCTTGACGTACAGTTGACTGATATAGACGTTGTTTTTAAAAAAGAAAAATTACTTCGGACTGTGAATTAGAAATATGCAATAACTTTAAACTTTTGCACTTTAAACTATTTGTCCAATCTCGGTAAAAAAGTGAACGAAATTTTTCGGAAACATGGTAATAAGTAAAAAAAATAAGAAATATACTCTTTGCCGACTTTCTAAGCGTATTGAGTGTGCCTTAATGTTATTTCCTAAGCTGTTAAAAAATGTTTATATATTTATTTAAAGTATATATGTATACTTATAAAACATATTTATTTAAAATATTTTATCTATTTTATGAATTTCCTTTTTGATCTCATAACTTGAGTACCATAATTTTTGTTTGTTTTTATTATTGTTTTATGAATTAAATTGTTATGTTTATGTTATCTTTTTATCTTGTATCTAGAGCATAAGTATACGAAAAATGTACACATAAAAGCGTATGGTAATAATAATTTAAGTTCCCCTTTCAAGCTTGTATTAATTTTTGGAGTATTTACTAAATATTTACCCATTCCGGAAAAAAAAATAAAAAAAAAATTTTACATATAAAAAAAATTTTAAGTTTAAAAAAAAGTTTTAAAAAATTTTTTATAAAAATTTTTTTTCAAAATATTTATCAAATAGCTATCGAAGCTACTTGGGACAAATTTTGCTAACACCAATAGGTAATAAGTTACATGGATGGGAAAGAACACTGCATATGCTAAAAATTGACAAACCCTTGTCTAGAGTTAAAATTATTTTTTTTTATACATAAGCCGCTCGCATCCCAAAAAGGGACCAAAACTATCTTAAAGGAAAAGACATAAGCTTTCTTTTGAATAATAAAAAAAAAAAAAACATTCCCGCTAAAAAAAATATAAAAAAAAGTTTTAAATTTAAAAAAAAAAAATAAAAAAAAATTTTTTAAAAAAACAAAAAAAAAAATTTTTCAAAAGATGGATCAAATAGCTATCGAAGCTACTTGGGACAAATTTTGACCCCCACTAACTCAGACTCTTTTAGACCGATCTTGTTGAAAATTTGTGTCTAAACTACTATCCAATAGGACTAACCTTGGTGCAAATTTCATTCAAATCGGAAGACATCGATTTCAAAATTGGGCCACTTGACATGAAATCCCCCATATTTATTTAAAATATTTTATCTATTTTATGAATTTACTTTTTGATCTCATAACTTGAGTACCACAATTTTTGTTTGTTTTTATTATTGTTTTATGAATTAAATTGTTACGTATATCTTGTATCTAGAGCATAATGATATGAAAAATTTACATATAAAAGCGTAAGGTAATAATAATTCAAGTTCCCCTTTAAACCTTTAATTAATTTTTGGACTATTTAGGCATTTCTTTTACTTACTTTGTAAACAAGTTCCCTTACGCTTGTTAAAAAAAAGGTTGTTTCAAAACTCTAGTTTTATGTTAAATTGTAAAGAATAATACAATTAAATAATTTACTTGCTTTAAATTGTATGTAGATACCAAGGCCTATCCAATAGGTCTGCTTACTTCTACAACAATACAAAGAACACAAAAAACAACAGGCATTTTGCTTGTGTAAAATTCCCCGCCGTTGTCAAAATCTTACTACTACATAGGCGAAACAAAAGGAAAAATGTGTTTTGTGTGCATGTATTTGTTTCCAAAAACTAAAAACGTAAACAAAAATATACATGTATAAGGAAAATGTAAACAACTTTTGACATCGTTGAGGAATAAACCAAATTAACATATGGCTTCTTGCGCAGACCTATTGGATAGACCTTGGTAGATACCTTTGCTCGTATGTCAAAACTAGAACATTTTTGTAATACTTTTTCTATAAAATATACTTCGCTCGTTTCATAAACCTCATCAAATAAACACATACATAAATAAGTTTTGTTAATAAACTTTTATTGTTATTTATAATATTTTTCTTCAACTGCTTTCTATTTTAATTGGTAACGGGCCCAGACATGTCCGAAGAAATTTATGCGCTACATTTTTCACACATCTGTCGAAAAAGATTACCCTATGGCATACTACATGATAAATATTAACAACTAGGTGATAAACAATGAGTTTACCAACCGTCCCCGAGTGTTTACGTAAGCAATACATGCAGGTAGCAATTTGTGTGCAACATCCGTCAAGATTATACACTAGCCCCATGTTTAGGAGCTGTAGCTACCTTTCCTCCCCTATTCTTGGAAAAAAACTAACAGCAGCATTTTAGTACCAGCAGCACGTAGGAATAATCGTCCCTCTGACCAAACTCTCCCACAAGTGGTGAAAATTAGCCCTTTAGTAGGATTTTTAGTATATCCCTTCCCGCGATTTGGGTAATAAACCACAACCACCACGTAATCCCCCGTAAGTACCTTTGCAAAGGAAAAACGAGCAACCTTTCTAACGGAGGCCTTGAACAGTTCGGTGACGTGCCACCTGCGGCTACGGACTCCCGTGGCACCAAATAAAATATTTAACCAGTCGCGATCTCTTGAGATCCGTCGATTTTGGATTTTTGCCAAATCCCAAGTATTGACTGCACCTGATTTCCCGGAAAGATATAACACCATAAAGTGCAATGTCCTAAGGATAATCTCTAGCAACCCCCAGGGAGCTTTTTACACAATAAAATCAATATAATCGATTTAATAAATATTTTTTTTTGTCCAAATTTTAATTTTTAAAAGAAGAAAGAGTTTTTTTTTTTGGTTTAAAGATAAATGTTTGACTATTGTCTGCCAGCAGTCGTCGATAGCTGCGAGTGTTAAACGGCAAATCCCTCTGAAGATATCGAGTGCTTGCGATTGAAACATGTAAAGGTAGCCTGTTCGTAAAAAACGCATGTGTTCGAGCCTCAGGTCAGTCAAGAATGAAAAATTGTCAATAAATTTTAATTAATTTAATGTATTTTACAACTTTCTTCATAAAAATAATTAAATGCAAATTAAATTTGATGAACTTAAACCTAATTAAAATATCAAAATTTGGATTAAAAACCATAGAAGAGTTCAACAAAATAACCACAATTCTAATTAAAACCATTTTTATTTTATTTTATTTCAAATAGGATCTGGTTAATAAAGAAAAATTATGTCGGTCAAGTGACCCCCCTACTGAGTCGTTAGGATCCCAATCTTTTACCAAATTCTCAAGCACGTTTTTCAACAAACTGTTGTCAATGGTCGAAATCTGCTCGATAGTGTTGCTCTTAAGGTCTTGAACTGTTGTGGGATTGCTGTACACTTTCGATTTCAAAAAACCCACAAATCGCATGATCTTAGTGACCATTTCACTCCTCTTCTACAAGAAATAATGCGATTTTCTGGATCTTTTAAAAGATTCCTTGTTTTGCATTGCTGTGTAGCAAGTGGCACTATCCGGCTGAAACCACATATTCTCTACGTCTCAAAAAGCTTCGGATCATCTCCCTATAGCGATTTACATTGACCGATGCTACCTCAAATTTGGACACCTTTTATTTGCGAAAATAAATCATTCAGCATTATTTTCTAAAGTTTCTAATGAAATAATATAAATTGAAATTGAATTTACTAACTGGCCCACAATGTCGAATAGAAAATTCCTTTCGTATATTTACCAGGGCTGTGAAGTCGGAGTTGAGGTTTGTACTAGAGTAGTACCCAAAAAACTCGCTACTCTGACTCCAAAATTTTTCGGCATAAAAACTATTCTTATATTTTCCAAGATAAAACAATTTTAAGAGATTTTGCTTTAAACATTTTGAAATCAGAAAATAAGGACCACTCTACTTTAAACATGCAAATTGTTCTTGTCCTTTTCTAAGTTTTTATGTGTGCAGTTTGTAACAAAACTGGTACGATTCTCTGGACCAGACTCTTCACACATTTTCAAAACTATCTCTTCACATTTTCTGTAACAAAACTCGGAGGTCCACTGTTTTAACTTTTCTGTTTGCAGTGCGGCAATTTATTAAATTTATTTGTTTAAAAATTGATATTTTTTTAACTCTGCAGGTGAATGAAAATTACACTAAGCCACATTTTAAAACTTTACAGCAGACCGTAAAAACATTTTAAAATTAACAAATGCTTTTATTTCTGTATTAAAAATATACCATTGCTCGAACATTTTATATGACTCGTATATGTTTTTTATATCGATGATATCCTTAATAAAATTACATCATATAAGGCAACATACCCTTATTTATTACTTGGTGTTCTTTAGCTCCCATGATGGAAGACAAACCGCACTAAGTCCAACCACAAAAGATCTGCTTTTTCCCAAAAATAATACAAGGCTTACAGCAATTTTTTCTACCTTACTTTTCTCTTCGAAATGTGTTATACAAATTATTCAAGCAACAACTGAAGGCGCATCTGCAAGCTGAAATAAAAATTATCTACAAATTTAGCGGTAAGCCAAAGTAAATAGACTTGATGCCCTATACGCCGAAAGGCCCAACCATAATGGGCTTAAGATGGCTTAAGCAAATATGCGAATACATGTTAATTATATAAGGCAAACCATATTAAACTTAAGGAAACTTTTTGCTTAGTTTAATTGAACTGTCATTGCGAATTTAATCGCACATTCCGTACGGAATCAAATGTTTTTTATTTTGTTTTTTTTTAAATGCATTTGAGAGACTTTTTGTTAATTTCTGACATTAGGTTAAGCAAGGCTATGCATATTATGGTTAGGCCTTTAGCATTTTGGATTTGATGGTGTAGTAGATAAAACATCTTCCGATAGTGGAACATTTCTGATTCAAATAGTTTAAAAAACGTATTTTGAAAAATAGGTAAATTGGTGTAGCTTATCTCTCCCCTACAGAACTATTGTTAAGCTTTTTAGCACTGTTTGTATATTTTTTTTCTGTTGGGACCAGCACTCAGGGGATGACCCCTACTAGGAACTAGGAAAATAGGATATGGGAAGGAGGATAGAGGGAGTAGTGTTTGTGAACATTCGATGTGAACGTATTCATGTTGTAAGTGAGAGTGAAGACTTCAGCAAGACGGTTATTCCACATGCTCTTGGGGAAAAGCGTGTTTTACGAGCTAACGCACGGGTTTCGGGAACCAAATCCCTAATTTCGGCAGAACACATCCCATTGTAGTAACGATAAAACAGGCAAATACAACCCACATTGCGACGGTGCTCAAGGGAGTCAATAGAATTAGATACCCTACTATTACCAATGACAACCTTCGCCCTCTCCTGCACGCGGTCGAGAAGCTCCAAAATAGACTTTGGAGCACCGGCCCACACATGACAGTTGTAATCCATACGCGGTCGGATAAAGGTGGTATAAATAGTAACGATTTCAGATGGAGTGAAGTTTGTCCGACACCGTCTTAAAAAAGCGAGTCACTTGAATGCTTATTTCGACACTTTGAATATATGTTCTGTCCATCGGACATCACATCACATTGTATCTTCATGCCCAGAACATCAAGAGGTTCTGATTCCGCAATATTTATACCACCCATATATACAGATGGGGCACCCGATTCCGAGACAATGTCAAGGTCTCGGCTAAGCGTATCATTCATATTCTGCCTCATAGCACCGACATCGGACACGAATAAAGTGTAACGAACGAGTTTTGCATCTAACCTTCTTTGTATATGTAAATAACTATATTAAAGCTCAATGCGTCACGTGTTAGAATTAAAATACCGATTTGGGATCTTTACAGAATCAATTACTTGCTATATTTAACCATCTAAAAGGTACTGCATAAAAAATGAGCTTAAAGTCAAATAAGGACCAGTCTCATATACACCGAGAATCAAGGTTAGAGTAGGAGCCGGAGTTGGAGTCGTAGTCGTAGTCGAACCTAAAAAATTTCAGCGGATGGAGTAGGAGAAGGAGTCGGAGTCGCCAAAGTTTTCGTGATTAATTTAATGGTACCCGGCCACGTTCAAGAATGAAAGATTGTCAATAACAATTTTAATTAATTTTCATGTTGTAAAAATTCCATTCTTCATAAAAATAATTTAATGAAAATTAAATTTGATGAACTTGAGCCGAATTTAAAATATTAAAAATTTGGATTAAAAAACCATAAATAGTTCAACAAAATAACCACAATACTAATTATTGGTAAAAGTAAATTTTAAATTCTATTTTTTTTTTTAATTGAACTGAAATTTTTATCTTTTAATCTGTAAGGACCGAAACTAGTTCCACAACAACATAACCTATCATCTGGTCTTACCATGCTTTACTAAAACTCATCATTTAAGCACTAATCAGTTGAATCGTTCATGTGTACCACCAAGTTTATGAATTGTTGCTGCAAGTTTACAACTTTAACACCTGATTCCGCTTAAAGTTTCTTTAAAAGTTTGCTATAAAAACATCAGCGTTCTTATTATCTTGACGATAATTAGGAAGCTGATGTTTTATAACCTACCATTAAAAAGATTGTAGTAAATTGATTTTGTCATTCCATTTGCAACACTTCAGAAAAATTATTGAGGAGCATTAAGATTATATAAGTATTTTCTGAATTCTTGTGAAATTTGAAGAAGATCTAGCCATCTATGCCCGTCCTCAATTAAAAGCACAAAAGGGCTCATAATTAAAGCCTTCGAAAGATTAACTGTGGCAAAAATTATTTAATTATTTTTTTTTCGGACAGATTCGTTTGGTTTTAAAAACGGACCAAATCGGTCTGTTATTGTTAATTTGTCCCTCGGATATGTACCCCGCGGTGAGACCGGGGCTGAAGTTAATAATAGTTAACAACATCTCTTAAAAAAGGACAATACAATGGATCACATGTCATATGCCCTGGCCTCCATACAAATGTTTCCCGGAATATGACCTATGGCAATAATTTGGAAAAAATAGCTTTCCTATTATCTACTTTGTCATGGCCAAAACATACTTTGGCACTGGGTTGTATTCTAAAAGTAAATTTTGTGCTGGTTAGTCCAGAATTGACTATAAGTTCCTTTTAGTCCTCGTCCCTAAGGTATATAAGTATATATATTCTGTATTCAGTATAGATATGTCGGTAAAAGTGTGGTACGATATCAAAGGGTCTGGCTTAGCCGACTGTACATCCAATTCCAATCTCTTAACGAATAGCTGTGTTCTTAGTATAGTTAGTTAGTTTATATTTAAACAAAGTTTGTACGTAGTTAATTTTCTAGCACTTTTACCGTAAGAACAACGAAATTGCCGCCTGTTGTGTTGTTTTAGGAACATTTGCATATACATCATTCATTAGCATGGTGAACTTGGCGATAAAGTGTAGCAAACAGTTGGGTTGTTTGAGAGTCAAAGCTTCAAAGTAATGTCTAGGCTAGTAAGTAAATGTGGGAGAGCAATTAAGTTACTCATAAGAAGGAAGTACTGTGCAATAACTACACTCGACATCAAGCATTTTTTATTTATTTAATAACATAAAAGTACCATCTCGTTGATGGAAGACATGAATTTTATATGGCATGTTCCCATTTTGAAGCAATACATTTTTGACTCTGGAGGCACTTTATTCAGCACATATAAAAATTGATGAATGCAACGATCAGACTAACACGTTGGATTTTGTGTTGTTAACGTCATTCTTTAATATGTTCCCTTACAAATACGCTTTGTTGTAAGGGAATGTCGTGGCGCTTAAAATGTTATATTATTTCTTTTAATTTTTTAGAAATCCTTCACTTATCTTACTGCATCGCTGTATGTCTTATTTCCTGATAACCTCCGTGTTGTTGTGAAATAACACGGTCGTTTTTAAGCTAACCTACATATTCTGCACTACTTGTAAGTATTGCAATTTGATCTTTGATTGAAGCCAATTTCGGACTTACTAATTAAAAGGAAATATTGAAAGGATGTTAAGATTTTTATTTAAGTTGTTTGTGCCAAATTTTATCTAAGATATCTATCTGTATTATATTTGGTCGTTTCAAACTGATTTTCAAAAAGAGGTTTATATGAAAGTTGTGGTCAACTTCAAGCGTCACAATAACATACAAGCAAGTCAGTTTTGCCGAATTTTAAAATATCAAATGTGATTTTCTGGAATATTGTTTATATTGGTGCTATGGGCATATGTTGGCCGATTTTAGGTTGAACTTTATTTAAATACTTATGGTGTTTTCTTTTCTACAAAAAAGTGCCTTTTTGTTAAAAAAAATGCAATTTGGTGTCTGTTTCTTAAAAATTTTGCTCCCGAAAAGCATGAGGTTTTTAGAATAAAACAAGCCACCCTTTTCGGGAGCAACATTTTTAAGAAACAGACACCAAATTGCATTTTTTTTTAAAAAATGCACATTTTTTGGTAGAAAAGAAAACACCATTAGACAACCCGATGCTTTATCGACACTAAAATTATATTCCGTGGTCTAATGCCCAGTTTTCAGGATTGATATTAAAACACATTTATTTTTAAAATCGATTTAAATACAAAATTCTTTTCTTCACTAAAAACTTAAATCAAACTTAAGTCACCGATGTGGTACACTTAATTTCAACTTAAGTTTCCATTGTAATATTTTAGCAAGGTGGCCTGAATATCACAAAAATACAACAACAACAGGCAAAGCATTAACAGTCAGCTGTTTTTTCAGACCACCTTGTAGATAATTACACTTTTTTATATTTTTTTTTTGTATTTAGTAGTGCTACCATACTTTTATCTTAATTAAATAAGACTTTTCAAATAAAACTCAAAAACACAATCTGTTTTAAATACGATTTAAGTTTGTTATGAAAATTAACTTAATATAGATTTAAATACTATCCTGAAAATTGGGCATAAGTGATAACCATTATTAATAGGCTTCATTATTGGTTTGGCGCATATGGCAAAAAGTTTGAGTGGAGTAATATGACAAAGAAGGTTTTCATGAAGATTTCTCAAAATGTCTACGATAAAATTTTTTTACATTTTCTCCGCTGCTTCCGGCATATGTTTAAAAAAAATTTAAGTTTTTGTCAACTTTCAAAAATACCTATTAGAAAACTGGTTTTAATTTTATGCAGCACTTTTAATTCAGTTTTTGTTCTTTTAAAAGTTTTTTTTTTAAATTGTAGACTTTTTACAGGAAAAAATTTGTTTAGTTAAAATTTTAAGGCTCTTTGCTGACAACTGTCACTCTCAGTAGATGCTTTCTTTTGCAAATTTATGTTAACACATTTTGGGGTAAACGAACGCAGCTTTTGTTAGTTACGAACAGAATCGTTTAATGTCTCAAAACAAACTTAACAAACATTTACAAACCAGCCTGTATTTATAGTTCACCACAGGTAGTAGTTGTAGACAAGTAGATTCACGAACCTTCTAGTGCATTCCGGACCATTCAAATTCGAGATTCTACAATTAAATCTAAGTTCTACAATACAGTGTAGCAAATAACAATTCAAACTACTTCATACGACAAAAATTATAATTTACAAGACAACGTACAACTAAAACCATAAATTATTCTTAGATAAATCTAATTTTGTAACAATATGGAAGTCCTTGATCGACTTTACTTGCTTGACTGACTGCAAACAAATTTTAATTTAAATTTTCGCAACAATTTAGGCTGTCATTTCAATGTCTTTTTGCTTGTGTAAACGAATGAGTATCAAATGTTTTTGTGTGAATTCAAGTCTAAACAAACTACAAAAACACTCAGTGTGCACCATTTTCGATTCATACAAAGTTTTTGCAACACAAATTGTGCTCAAATGTGCATGCAAAATATTTCATCTTCCAACCGTTGTAATCTAAATACTTTTGATTTTTCACATGGGATAAAACTCAACAGTTCTAAAAAAATCATACAAACGAACATTAAAACAAATAAAAAAAATTCATTGTTTTGAATGTTTGTTGAAATCATGATTTTTTACTTTCAGTTGCCATGAAAAAGAAAATAATGTGAATGTATCTCAAAAGTATATGAACCCTGCAAATAATTTTGGACCACCTGATCCATTTTGATTAAATGGACTACTCCATGGACTGGTCCGATGTAATGCAATCATGGACTGGTCCGATGTAATGCAATCATGGACCATGTCATTGTAAAAAAGTGTTTGTACTGAGACGACATGTCTTCGTTTTTTAACGACATGTTTTCGTTTTTAAACGAAGTTAAAACTAGTACTCTTGTGTGCACAATGGAGTAGTTTTAAAACTACTCCTGCGTAGTCTAAAGCTGGGTTATATGGTCCTGCCCTAGGACATCGTAATGTTAAATAGACCATGTTTTTCTATACGTTTGGGTTACATTTGGACTAGTCCTAGTCCCTTGTGGGCTACACTTTACACGCGTGTTTGGACTAGTCCTATTATTTGCAGGGAGGGAAAAAAATAAAAACATTTATTTGCCACTTGGCATATAAGCAATACTCGTACATTTTTAAATCAAAGTGTATAGAGGAGAAGATATCCGTTTGTCAATTTTTGTGGTTCAGATCTTGTGCACAGTTCAGTTGCATCCCAATAAAAAATTTCATATTTTGCGGTAAACTACTGCTACATTCATTTTAAAAAGCGCACATGTTTGGGCTACGCAATAAGGCATACATAAATGGCCCTGATCTCGTTCCAACACGTTTTTTTAAATCAATGTGCAGAATCATTTGTTACGCCATTTATTTTAATGTTTAAAGCTTCGATTAAATGTGTGGTTATTTTCCCTTATTATCGAAAGTTTCGTATATAAAACCCTAATTTAAGTCTGGTAATAAATCGGATATAACAAACTATAGAGGAATTGCCAAATTAAGGGCTATTCCAAAACTATTTAGAAAACTAGTTGCTGATTTCCTCTGCCATCACACGTCGTCATTGCTAGCAGCATGCCAGCATGGTTTTAGAAAAGGCTGTTCAACTAGAACCAATGTAATTCATTTAACAACTTTAATCAAATTTGTTTTCAAACAAAACAAACAAAATTCGGATGAGTGATTTCTTGTATTAAAAAACATAAATTTAAATAAGTTTCAATACAGCGCGCTATATGAAATATTTAATTCGATATTTGTAGGCCTTCCTCCATTTTTCGGCCGAAAAATTTGTTGTCACGCACTGTCACGGGGGAAAATTTGGTAACGAGCGCTCAGGCGCTCTCACGGAAAAATTTGTTTGTCTTATTACACACGCTCGCACATTCTTGGAAAAAAATTTTAAATAATAACTTAAATTAAAAAAACAACATGAATTTAAGAAAACATGTCTCTCAATTTCTTCATCTTCGCTTTCAGAATATTGTTTGTCTCACTGCTGGGAGTTGTAGTACAATCGAAACTTAATTGGTACACTGGTGCAATTCATCTAAAACATATTTTTGTCAGTTTTTTTTTATGAAGTTTGTTGTTTATTATGACAAAAAATTGTCAGATGAAGACACCATGTTATGAAATATAAATTTCGAAATTTGGCATTTGCCGGAAATGTAAATAAAAACATGTTGCAAGTTTATTAAAAAAATTGAATAAATCCATGCTAAGAAAATGTGGCTTTTAAACGAAAATGGACTACAAGCAAAATGGACCTTGGGACAAATATGACATATGACAGTTTTGGCTTAAATCCGTTTTTGGCCTTTAAGCGGAACGAACTATAAGCAAAAAGTACTTTACGTATTTTGTATTTATGTTTTAAATACATGACATGAAAGTATTTTGTATTTTAAATACATGTCCAGCAAGTATTTTGTATTTTAAATATTAAAGCCCTGCAAGAATGCATTTGTTTCTTTTTCACAGTTCTCCACACCAAGTTATTATTGTGTCAAAAACTGTGTTTTTTTAATCAATTTGAATGAAACATTACAAAAACCGAATCAATGTTAAAACAGTGGTTGGTTTCAAACAACTCGGTGTAAGCAGTAGTTTGATTTAAAAAACAAATCAACACATTGTATAACTTCATGTGAAAGAAAACACAACACACAACAATTGTGAGTCTATAACAGGGATTTCCATTTCTTTGCACAATCCCTGCAAATATTATTGGACCACCTGATCCAATTTCATGAATTGGACTACCCCATGGACTGGTCCGATGTAATGCAAGCATGGACCATGTCATTGTTAAGAAGTGTTTGTAGTAAGACGAGATGTCTTCATTTTGTAACGACACGTTTTCGTTTTTAAACGAAGTTAAAACTAATCCTCTTTTGTACACATTTAAAACTACTCCTTTTGATTATTTATTTCTTTTGAGATTCCATTAAGAAAAGGTCGAATTAAAAAACCAACTCTTACTACTCCTTTGTTGTCCAAAGATGGGTTTTATGGTCCTGCCCTAGGACATCGTAATGTTAAATAGACCATGTTTTTTCCATACGTTTGGGTTACTTTTGGACTAGTCCTAGTCCCTTGTGGGCTACTCGTTACACGCGTGTTTGGACTGGTCCTATTATTTGCAGGGTAGATTGAAGGTTTAAATTGTATTTCGAATTTATTTAATTTCTAATAAATAAGATAGCAAAAGAGTCCATCTAAAGTTATAAAGATTTTTGTTTGGGATCATATGAAATCTTGAGGGTTCTGTATTTAATATTATATTTTTTGATACCGTTTGAATCGAAGGCACTTTGAGAAAATTGCATTTAAAAAAATCTTATTAAGGATATATGGATTTTCCTAAATATATTCCTAATGGAATAGTTATTCCAATAATGTTGGTTCACATGAACTTTTTTGATATTTTCAAAATTAACAACCGCTTATCTGAGATGCTTTTTTAATATTTTGTATACCCAGAAATAATGATGCATTTTTGTGTTTGCTAGACAATGGGTGCAAAAGTGTGCAAAACGAATAGACAATAAGCTGGTACAAAGCCTCATTGTTTTAAAAATTTATTGTTTAAAAAACTTAAAAAGTTATGTATGTTGTACAAACTTAAATAAAAAATTTTTATTTCTAAAAATAAAAAATCTTTTTTTGAGAAAAAATCTTCCAAAATAAGATAAAATCTTCATTCTGTCAACGCTGGTTGTGAAGGGTCTTTTAAAACCTTTCAATACAGTATACAATTATTGCGTATACTTTTAGTATTTAAAAAAAGACAAACGAACATTTTTTCCCCTTAACTGTTATCAGCTGTTTTTTGAACGTAAATTAAAACACTCAATAGGAAAAGAGAATTTGAAAGGCAAGTTCGTTTCAATTTTTAAAAATATGAGTGTATTGGCAAAAAGTGTGAGTGAATTAAAACTTAAAAGTCAAAACTTGATAGTGTAATCCTCAAGTTACTACGAATCAGGCTTGTAGGGTAGTGTATTGAAATATAACTGTTACAACAAAAAATTCGTTAAACTCATCGGTTTTTATATGGGGTGGATGGAATAAAGCGCATTTGTATTAAAAAAATGTATTGTTTTAACGTGGAAACTCGTCTTGCCTTCCGTACGCGAGATGGTAAGTGAAACTTTTACATTTCTACCTTACAATTGCTACATTTGAAGCTTCACAATTTGTTGGGATGTATCGTCGTTAGAAATTTTATTTTGGAGGATCCCAGATCAACAATTTAATATCTAAAGACTAAAAACTACTTGCATTTCTCGTTAGGACTTGGTATTTATCTTTTTGCGAAATATAAAAATTACAAGCTAGTCTCTGAAGATATTTTGCAAAACAGACTAATTTTGGTTCTATTCATGGCTGCGAGGGAAAATGTTTCTATTATAATGTTACCGAATCCCTACCAAGTTTCGTAGGCTTTCGGGTTAAAAGATTTAAAAATGCGGACACATTTACCCTCTTAAGCTCGATTCACCCATGCGTTCCGAACAATATTTTTGTCCGGACAACATTTTTTTATATTGAGTTTGTCGTCTTTAGGGATGGGCAAGTTGAAAAAATATATCGATATATATCGAATCGATATTTTTTTAGAGTATCGATATTTATTATTTCAAAAATATCGATACATCGATATATCGAAAGTATTTTGCTGAAACTATTACCAAATTAAAAAATTCAGTATACCTTTGTACAAACATATGTATGAACAAATTAATTATATGAAATTACATTGTTACTTTTTATTGTTTCATTTTTTTAAAAAAAATTAATAAAAACAAAACAATTTTATAAAAAAAAATTCAATTATAACAAAAACAAAAGGGAAGAAAACAAAAAAACCATAAGAAAAAAAAATATATTTCGAAAAATTTAAATGGAAGTAAATAAGTCTTGGAAGTACCAACTTTCCTTAAAATTCGAATTGCACCCCAAAAGTACCAACTGGTTTTAGTCAAACCAGTAATCATCAGTTATGGACAGCACTCTCTGTTTTATGTGCACTCCAGACAATCTGCATTCTTATAAATGCCAATTATTTTAGATCTTTATATTTTACATATGATGCATGCAATGATTCCAATTCTTTAAAAACATATTGTTAAAAATACGGCTTAAATTTTGAGTTCTTAATGAAGACTGACTTTAAAATATATCGAATTCGATAGTCGTATTTCAATATCGATACATCGATATATCGGTATTTAAAATATCGGCGATATATATCGATTATATTTTTTTTAATATCGATATTTTGATATATCGATATTTTGCCCATTCCTAGTCGTCTTACTTATAAGACAGATGGAGAAATTTTTTTGTTCGGCATGTTTTTTCTTGAATTGTTTAATTTTTGTCCAGATCAAAGTTGCCACTTTATTTTAATTTGTATAAAAAAGTTGAAACTATTTATTTTTTTGCTGAATTTTTTTTTATTCGTAGGTTTTCATTACGTAGGTTTATTACTGCGTGTGACTACATCGGCAACTTTAAAAACGAAAAATTGAAACGTAAAAACCCTGAATTAGTTTGTTAGCATTTCTTTTCTTTCAGTTCCTTGTTAAAAGCGTTCTTTCTTTTACTTTTGTAGGTGGTACTGCAGTTTTGTTCTATCATTAATAATACTGAAAAAAGTTCCATGCTTAAAGAAACATGGTAATAATTTCAGCCTGCCAACGTCTTCCTCTGTCGGCTTATTGATATGCTCCGGCTCCCAACTTAAGAACTGCTTCTTAGATTTGTTAAATTTAATTAAAAATTTATACACATCAAGCAAGTCGCTAATAGACGGTGGGCCCTTTGTAATAAAATTTGGTTTTTTTTATACGGCATCCATCTCTCAACTTAAACGTGAAGCTGACGTAAAACGAAATTTTGTTTATTTAAAAAGGCGTTATTGAGCAAAAACGGAAGCAAACACCAACAGACAGACAAGTCGGAAACATGACAAAACCAATACATAGTTAACCACATGGTATACAAATGGGTAGAAATACTGTTGCTGGTAGTTGATGAGGCGATGCGAGCAAACAGTGTAAAAATATTACAGCATTACACTACCAGGTTGTGGCTTGTATAAAAAAAAAACAATAAAAATTGTTTTTTTGTAAATGTTGTTGTTGTCTTTTATATTGTTTTTATTGTTCTTTTCCTATTGTTTGTTACTGCAATAAATAAAATTGTATGATTTTATTTCTTGTTTGTTCTTCCTGTTGTAAAATTATATAAAAAAAAACTTCATATGCGCTACATAAGATGATGTCACTCATATTTAGGGTAAAAATAAAATTTTTATTTACACAACCATCCCATAGCCTCGAGAAATTCTCCCAGGTTTACTAGAATTATTATTGGAGACCGGTTATTTAATCGGTCTTAAGTTATCAATTGGCTGCCTCTCGGCGCAAAAAAATGGGCCGTAAGGTCGAGTGGCCTTTCGAACTTTATTTATTTTTATTTTTCATTAGTCATGAAATCAGTATTTTGACAGCAATCGACAAAACAGCAGGGTCAACGCGAACATACAATTTGTGTATGCAGTTGTATGTGTTCTATTTTTATTTTATTGAAATATTAGTTCAATCGAAAAAATGTTTGTTTGTTTTGTTTTGTTCCTTTTGGTCATCCATCTTCAATGCCCTTTACAGTTATGGCAAAGATAAAGTTCAAGTTGATGATGATGATGATGACGAATACCATCAACAAACTTCTGAATCCAATAAACATGGTTCATTACTTCTGACATAATTTTATTTCATTCAAGTCTATTATACTCATTTCATTTTGTATTCTATTGTATTTTCGGAGGGTTTCCCCCGGACTTAAAAATGTTTCTTTTTAATATTCACTCTAAAGAAAAATGACCAAATGAGTTTAATGTGCTGTTTTCACAACACAAGTGACTGAACGTTTAGTAAAATTTCTATGGAAAACACTCAAAAAAACTGAGTTTACTAAATGTTCAGTCACTGTTTCACTGTTGTGAAAACAGCACATAAATCTTTTTAAAAATGTTATTTCTAACCAAAATTGGTTATTTTTTTTTTTTTTGATATGGAGATGTGAATATTTTTTTTCATTTTGGTTACTTTTTTCTAAAATACGTACGAATATGTTTTTCTTGATACAATTATTTACGAGCTCAAATAATTTGTACTGTATTGTATGATTTTTTCTTTATTTGTTACCAATAAACGGAAGTTTTTTGTAATTAATCGAAAACAAAAAATCCCTTTCAAAACAGCAACCAAATATTTTTTAAAGATTGTTGCTAAGAAAAATATTGCCATTTGCGATTTTTATATTAAAAACGGTCATGTTCGAAAACATATGAAATTTTAAGCGATGGAGATCACTGATTTGATTTATGGTACAATTATACCAAATTTGGTACAATCGAAACTTCATTGGTACACTGGTTCAATTCATCCCTATTTGGTACAATTTAAAAAAAAACCCCACGAAGTTTTATCATTTCCTTGAGTTGGATAACTCATGGTTTTTTTTCAATAATACAATTTTTAATAACATATCTGCGGCCGTGACCAGAACAACCAAAAATTGTATTATTGTTAATTAATATTCGGGTTTTATATTTATATATAAAGTATATACATACATACGTATATGTACTACTATCCCAGTAGAAGCCTAGGATTAAGTGTGTCCATATCGCTTCTCTTGTCGATTGTTTTGGTGACACTGTCAAGCAAGTGTCTACATTTTTGTCTGCCTTTGAGAAAAAAGAGAAATTGCAAATTTTTGCTTCTTCTTAATCCTTATACACACGCCACAATCGTATACACATTCAGAATCCTTGAGTAATTCTATGTCGATTAAGCCATGTTGGTCTGTCTCTCTGCCTGTCAGTCTGCTAATAAAAAGTTTACTTCCAAAATAAAGTAATACATAGACGCAAATGTGAAGCAACCACCCTAAGAAATCTAACATAAACTGGGAGAGAAATGTTTCGATTGCCTATGAATTTTGCACAAATTCGTTATAAACTTTTAAAAATCATAATACCAAATTTTGTCGATACCGATCTAAAATTAACCATGAATCCCATATTAAGACCACTTTTCGAAAACTCGAACAGTATTCTAAGGATAATTACCTCGGCAAAAATGTTAATAATTTTGGGAAATTAAGCGGGGCATGCATTTAAACGAATACGTTTAACTACCTCATTGAAGTAATTAAGCGAATACGTTTATATACCTCAGTGAGGTAATTAAACGTATTTATTTACAATATATCTTAACTTTGATGTATGAAAAAAAGCTAAGGCATAGGATTTTTTTACATGTATCAGCTAAATCTAAAGAGTTAGAGCAATACAAAACAATGGGAATTGCTGTCTTAAATTTCACCTGTGAAGCTTTTAGAGATGTCCTATCATATCCTACTAACAAAAGCGTACTCATATATACAAACTAATGATCAGGGAAATCGTAAATATGCACTTGCATGGTTTTTCTTGTGTGACCAATGAAGGCAGAAACAATATATTTATCAGTTTTAGAGCTTTTTATGAATTTTGGTTTCAATCTATTTGTAAATAATTTGCATATGTATTTAAGCTTTTGCTACATTTTTATTGCACACATATTTCAAGTTTTTGAAGCATATTTTAAGACATGTTCAGCAAATAAAAAAATTGCTTAAAAATCTGGTTAACAGATGAATTTTCTGTTGCTTTAATTTCGCCATCTACATTTAATTTTCACTCTGCAATTGCTAGCCAAAGCATGTTTTCGTTTAAGATAAATGTCATTCCAAACTGTTATGTTTTATATGTATGCAAAAATTTAGAAAAGAAAACAATTTTGTACAGGGATGAAAATGACATTTTCGACATTGTACTAAATTCAGTACAAAATTGTACTTTTTTGAAACAAGTTGTACTAAAACCCAAAATAGTATTTTTTTACCAGTTTTATTATTGAATAACAAAAAATATACGTTTATATTTAAAATGTACTTTTGGCAATTATCAAAAAAAAATAAGGTAATAAATTAGAATTTTTAGAGTTGACTGTGGAACAGTGAAAAAAACGTTTAACTGTGTAACAATTTTAAAAAATATTGTCTTAAAATGCAAATTCCTTTGGATTTCGCACCGACTAAACGCCCTTATACCCTTTAGAACACCAAGCTAAAAAGTCCGTCTAAATTTCGTACGAAAGTATTTATATAGTAATTAAAAACTTCCAAAAAAAATATACGGGCATGTTATGACACTCGCATCATGCATTACAATTGTGCCTTGAACTCGCAAGAGAGGTGTTCTGTAAAACGAAATTGTGAGAATCTAAGCGAGTTCAATTCGCAACTATATACTAAAGTGATTTAATCAAATTTTTTAAGAAATAGTTTTATGTCAATAAATTTAATTTAGTATGTTTTCTTTTTATTTGAATTGATATTAGTAACACGTTGTTAATATTTTTTTAGAAAAGGAAATTTAAAATAGGCTCTGCGGTTTTATCTATTATGTCCTTTGGCCTTGGCGATTTCAATAAGCAGCTGATTAAAATAATATTCTAAAAATACATGTTAAGCCGGCGATACACTATCCTATTTAGTCGTACGATTTGTCAAAAAGTCGTGTGTGCTCATAAAGTAGGATTTTGGAACCATTTTTTTGTATCGGATAGAATTCCATCAGATTTTCGTGTGAATGAATCGTACGATTGTGTGGGATAATGAATCGCGGCCTTTTGTTGCTAGAATGTAATGAAATTATCACAATAATTTCCATTTTCTTTGAGAATAGATGAAACGCAAACATGCGTTTCCTGTACGCCGGTTTCAATGTAACTAATTTTCAAACCATTTCAAACCGGTAAGGCGATTGATATTTTGAAATTGTACACTCAAAAAATTATGTAGTTAAATTCAAACGAAAATTCATTTGAAACAACTTAAAATTCATTTAAAAAACTGATCATTTACATTTCATTTAAAACAAATGATTTTTACATTCATTTTAAATTTTTTTATTTAGTAAACAGCATATTCCGTAAAATTGAATAGTTTTTACTTTAAAAAAATATATTTTAACCGAAAAAAATCAAACTACATAACAAAATAAATACGGAAAAACATTATTTTTTTTGAAAAACAAACACAAATGTTGAAAAATAAAATTATTCGTAAAATAACTATATTTTTATTCAATTTTAACAGTACGGAAAACTAATTTAATAACCCACAATCAGTTACTGTAATAATTTTATAAGTGTACTAAACATGTCATTGGAGTACTTCAGTTCTTTTGCAAAGCTAATAGTACTGAAAAAAGTACAATTGTACTGACTTCATCATCCCTGATTATGTATATAAATTTGTGCTGATACATAGAAATCAAGACGCATCGTTTAGTTAACCGATCGAATCAGAAACACTTTTGAAAGTTATCTTTTCGTGCCCGTCCATCTATCTGGCTGGTTACCTGTAAACCTTGTGCGGAAAGTAAAAGTAGCAGTTTTTTAGACAATTTGATCAAATTTTTATAACAATGAAACCTACATTTGTTGTGAGAATCGGTCTATTATATCACATAGTCCCCATAAAAGCTTCTTTCTTAATGCCCATAAACCTTTTAATAATGTTCGTATTAAGATTAGATTTAAACATACAGCTTCCATTCAAACATCAATCCCTTAAATATTCCTTTAAAATGCGTCCTGTCCATTAATCCTTTTCAGACAAAATACCTCATATATTTGGTGTATCTAGATAATATTCAGCACAAATAAATCTTATTTGAATTTTAACCTCAAAACAGAACTTTATTCTGGTGAGCCCAGAATAAAGTTTCTTTTTATTGAAAATATTAAATTGTGGAATATTTTGCTTTCAAATATGCCACATTTTGTTCTTTTGGTGCATATTTTTTTTAAAAATTGTTAGTGCATATTTTCAAATTATTAACATGTAAACTTGGTTGCATTAATTTCTCTCTTGTAGTTAAGCGTATGGCAATTAAATGTGGAGTTTTGTTTGAAAATTGGAAGAAAACAACGGAGATTTAAAACTCAAGGTAAATAAGCGTGAAAGACATTTAAGCGTGGCGTAATTATCCGGGTTATACTGTATACTGCTATAGCGAATTTTGGCTTATCATAATCTAATAAGACTAGAAATTCTACTACCATAAGTTTTGTAAAGATCAGTCCATAATTTATCATAAGCCCCATATTTAGCCCATTCTTTGAAATCATTTAAATACGACTAAAGCTGTAACAAATATAGATTTTTTGATAAAAGTTGGTACAATTTAGCTTTATATGGCTAGAAATAACACCATGTAATTGTGTGATACTCGGTCGATAATTTACTCTAGGCCCCATTGAGTGGCTTCTAGTGGTGTGAAACTATGACAGACCAATTTTTACTGCAATATCGTGATTCGTTACGGTTTTAAGCGTACTAAAGTGTTTTCCAATGGTATGCTTTAAATGCGACCTATTGTAAATTATGAGCCGGTCTTAACAAAATTTTTCAGCAACTTATGCTAGTTTTGTAACCAAAATATAAACATTTAAGGGATGTTGTTCCACATTTGGATTTATGGGATTTCAATCCCAAACTGCTTAGGAGAAGTAGAAAAAGTTTGACACCAATTTAGTTCTTCAGCCTTCGAAAAGTTAATGGAGAAGTACATAACACGCGTAAGGGCGCACGCGCTCTGTAGACTTCTGAAGAAAAAAGTTATGCTAGTGTTTTTCCATAGAACAAGTTACATGCAAAACATGTTGAATCGTTTGCGCCAGAACGCTGTTTAAATTTGAACTTTTTGACAATAAAAAAGAAAAATTTAACAAATTTGCGAATCATGAAGAAAGAACTTATTGAAGTGGTTAAAAACATACAATATACAATACCAGATTCAATCAAATAAAAAAATCTTGATATATCTTCGAATTCGTTTTCAATATCGATGGCTTAATATAAAAAAGGCGTAACTCGATTTTGTGTTTCTTTAAAGGGAAAGAACAAATCTAAATTGGATCGTTAAATTTAAGATACAAAAAAGTTTTAGTGCAATTTTTAATAAAAAGATGCAACAATTTATATAATAAAGCCTTCTGCAATTTTAAAGCACGATGCGTTTGGCATTTGTCTACCACAATAACCAGAAAAAGATATTTAAGAAAAAAATTAGTTACGCCTTTTTTATATTAAGCCATCGATATACAAATAAGTAAACAAATAAAAAAAACAGCTGACAGGAATGCCTTTAATAACGCGAGTTGGGTTACTTGCAATTTTTCATGCGCTAAAGTTTTAAACGCACGGCACACGTCGACGAATTAACTCGTGCTATGTACTTCTACCTGCAGCGTTTTTTCAACAACGAATAGACAGACGGACGGACATGGCTGAATTTAATTAGAATTACTCAAGGACCCATAACATACGTATATCAACAGACGGACCCAGAATATATATTAGGGTGGGTCGACTTAGCAATCGATGTTGTGCCATCGATTTTTCGATGATGAGGATGGCATAAGGAAAAAAATTGCACTACGACATTTAAAAAAAATAATTTTCGAGACGCTCAAAGTTAATTTTTTTTACTTTTTCTCAACTTTTACTTTTAAGGATTTTTTAGAAGGAATTTTTTTCCTTCGTGCCAAAAGCTATCGATAAATCGATGGCACAATATCGACAAATACATACATTTGGCTGTGACAAACCTACAAGAGTTTGGTTGTCCACTAATTTAAATTCGACTTATTCATCCCCCATTGTGCTAAAACTTACATTATTGGGGTAATTTGCTTATGGACTCATTAAAATAATGGACCGATTTCGCCAATGTTGGATACTAAATAGGTCAAGTATGCTGTTATAGCTTCTACCGTATGGCCAATATACACAGAAAAAATAGAAAATCGACTTTAATTAAACAATTCGTTCAGACAATTATATATTTTACTAATTTTGCCCCTGCAAAGGAATTGATCATATCAATCAACGGATTTGTATTTTCGAGTCATGGGATACAAATTTAGTCAATTAAAAAATTAATTGCATAAACTAAAAAATACACCACACATACACAAACATTTAATTTTATAGGTTTTGATAAAAAAATTAATTGCAGCAAACAAAAAATTAATTGAATAATTAATGTACACCAATTAATTATTTAATTGAATAATTTTTTGCACTCATTTTTTCTGTTTAGTCTTAAGTTCCTCATTCAAAAAACTATGTGAATAAATGGAATATAAAAAAAATATTGCCACATTTCATTTTCTTATGACAGTAACCAGGCCTACTGTCATGAACACAACTTAAATTTAAAGAAGTGTTTAGTTTAAGATTATATAGTTCAAGGAGGCCTCAGTGTATACACATATAAAAATAATAGGTAATAAACTTGTGTAAAGAATTTTTTGCTATCATAAACAAAATATGTATATGTAATATAAAATTATTAGCATGTTTATTTTAAGAAATGCAAATATTTAATTTCAACATATTTAGACTGGACCAAGTTGTCGTAAAATTTTTTATAACTGCCCTCTTAAACTTCAATGTACAATCGCTCGTACTTTTATACGTGTGTATGTACATACAAATGTATGTATATTTAATTTTCTAAAAATGTAAATATGGAAACTTTCACATTGTAAACAAGCAATTGAATTTAATAACATTTTGATATGCAAAAAAAAATGTTGTAGTCCTTAAAAAATGCGTTATTTTAAGTTGATAATACGCAATATGACCATTTTCATACTCGTTAAAAATCACTTTCTTTTAATTTTAAACTCAAAGCCAGTTCTAAAACATGACAGGCAGAGAAGTTTTAAATTTGATTATTAATTTATGAACTTGCTTGAGGAATTTGCAATTCTTTCATAAACTTAATAAAAAAGTAAAATGAAAAACATTTTATAATCGTCTTTCCTTTGTTTCGATCATAAATATTTTGCTTATTAAATTTTATCTTTGTTTATAAACAAGAGGAGAATATGTATCCACTTGAAAGCCAAAACTTATTTTTTAATAACTTTTCTTGGCTCTTCTTAATAATCTACAACAACAATTATAAATTATTTATTAAAATCTATTATCCTTTTTTTGTTATGTTGTTTTGTTTGTGATTGTGCACTACATATTTTCTACTTGAACTTCCAACCACAGCGTTTCCTGCTTTTTGGGTGTTAGTTAATTTTGTGTTTGGTAGAAAGAACTTCCGCTTCAAACAATCATATCAAAATATTTTCCAGTAACTTATTCATGCATTATTGACCTAATAATGTTCAAAAAACAACTACAAAGTTTTAAATTACCCTAAAAGGATGGAAACATCATTTTGAATTTATAATGTAAAAAAAGTTTTTCTCACTCATTTAATCAGTCAGTCCGTTGAGTTTTGTTTTAGATAATTACAACTGCAGCGATAAGCGAAATTTAATAAAAAAAATATTGAAAAGATCTAGAGAAGGTTGTCCCTTGACTCTAAAGGACCCTGTCTACTTGTCATTTCTTTTTATTATAATAACAGTGGTATGGTTCAATTATGTATGGAACAAAATATCGGCCAAACGGGCGCCGCAACCTCGGCGGCACACCTCCATCTGATGGTCCAAATTTTCGATGACGCTGAAGCGTAATTGAGGTTCTATGCCGAATTATATCATCCTTTAGCTCTTGAATTATTGCTGGCTTATCGACGTTCACCCTTTCTTTCAAATAACCTCAAAGAAAGAAGTCCAACGGTATCAAATCTCTTGATCTTGGAGGTCAATTGACATCGCCACCACGTGAGATAACACGAGCATTGAATTGGTCGCGCAAAAGAGCTGTTGTTTCGTTAGCTCTGTGGCAAGTGGCAGCGTCCTGTTGAAACCACATATCGTCCACATTCATATCTTCCAACTCGGGCCATAAAGAGTTCGTTATCATCTCACGATGGCGAACACCATTCACAGTAACTGCCTGACCGGCCTCATGCCGCCAGCCCATAAACCGCACCAAACAGTCACTCTTTGTGGGTTTTTTCGACAATCACTCCTGGATTATCACTCGCCCAAATGCGGCATTTCTGGTTATTGACGAATGCACTTAGGTGAAAATGTGCCTCATCACTGAAGATGATTTGCTTCGAAGTGCACGATTTGCATTTTGATTTGAACGCCCATTTTTACAATAAGTCTGAATAACTTTAACGCGTTGCTCGATTGTGTATCATTCCATGGTTCAAATTGAGTTAGTCTGAAATTGAGAAATGTCAAATGAAATGCAGAAATAGCTTGACGTTTAGGCTTGTACCCCCCTTAAAAAAAAATAAACTTTGATAGTTTTTATGAAGATTTCCTAAATATTTTGGCTCTAGCGATTATCTCCCGTGAGCTAAACCGCATCAAAAAAGGGTCCAAAATGGTATGTTCATGAAAAAAACGATCGGTAAATTTGTTGATCCCATAAATGACCAAATATAATAAATATATGTACTTAATTAAGAATTCTTTGATTCTGCATTAAACAATTTTAAAAATCTCACCAAAGACTCGAGATAGCCAGATGTTTATGTCACCAGTGGTTAATTACGGCTTAGGCTTGTGTGTCAAAAGTTTATAATTAGATTTATCTATCGCAATCGCTTTAATTCAAACAAGCCTTTAGCTGAAAAGAAAAAAAAATTATGGGACGCTAATATCAATTTGCATTTAAAATTCTTTAATTAATTTAAATTTGTTTCATACTTTACCATTGCGTGAATAAAATTAACAAAATCGGACTGAGCGGACCCGAACCAAAATACAACCAAAACTACAAAGAACCAAACCCTTTCAAACAAAAGCCCACTAAAAGAGCATTCAAAATACTGACTGGTAGCAGACTAAAAGAACGTCGACAAAAGCACTAAAGAAAATAAAAAAGAACGAATAATGAAAATAATATAAAAAGTACATGAATGACTCCTGCCAAAATGAACAAAAACTGGATTAATTTTTCATGAACAAAGAAAATTACTTTCATTAACTAATTAGTTTGTTGCTGCTTGCCATCGCCTCGGATGCTGGTCTTGTTGTAGTTGGGGATGCTACTGGTTCTGCTATTGCCGTTACCACTTCCATGGAACAATTTCTTTCAGTTGTTTTGTTGGTTGGGAGTGGTTCGTTAAACGTTTTTGTTGGACTTATTTTACGGCTTATTTTTCCTTTTGCATTTAACCCTTCAAATGGTCGTCGTGCATGGTGTATTGAACATTATTTCGTTTTCAACAGAAAAACAAAAGTAAACGGAAAATTGTAATTGGGGTGAAAGCAGGATAAAATAAATTAAATATGTACTCAAATCTTAAAGTAGTACTACATTCATTTTATTTTGTTTAATTTGAATATGAAACACAAAACAAATAACCAATTTTTTAATGTATCTTTAATGACAAGAAAATCAGACTTGATTTCAGACATATTAAAATTTTTGCAAAATTCTCAAAATCTATTCAAAACAAGAAGGAAATAAATATGGGATTTTTCTTTTCGTAACAATAATTGCATAAATGTGGGAATTGGTGACAACGCCCGAATAACCCGTAGTGGCCGACTCTGAAATTTTAGAACTGGCGAAGTGCCGATTCACACACGTCAAGTTTGACTCTCCAAGTCATGAGTTTTTGGGAGAGAGGGGTAAATAAATTGCATTACCTTTTCCCTCTTCTCCTAAATGCTCAAGACTTGACGAGTCAAACTGAATATTATGTAGAATCGGCCAACATAAACGTGTACAACCGACCACGATTTCTGCTTAATGTTTTTATTTTTTATTAAATAATTCATATTTTTTCACAACTTCACCATTATAATCTTTTGATAACTTTATAAATTTATTTTTATCCATTTTTAATACTTTAAATAAATATAAATTTGTTTGTTGTTTTTTTTTCATAATCAACTGTCATCTTAATCATCTCAAATGTAATGTGAACGGCTTTGATTAACTAAATCTACATTTTTCTTAAACGCGTTTAAAAACCCAAGTGTGAACATAGTACAGTAGTTCCCGCTTAAGTGCGCATCGAAAAATGTTCAGTTTTCTACGCAATTAAACGGAGAATCATTTAACCGATAACCCGGATAAATGCGCAATCAACGCATTTATAAAAACCTCGCTTAAAAAAAACGCAATTAACATTTAAAAGTACTTTTTTAGTTAATAGGGAAAATAATATTAATTATACCATTATCTCATTTGAAATTAAATATAATATAAAAACTAAACATTCTTACATAAATACATTTGCACATACAAATTTATTAAAAATATACAGGTCTGTTCTGAAAATCACTGGATTTCAAATCACATGTGCTTTTAAAATCACACGTGTGATTTTGTGGTGTTAAGTAAATCACACCGTTTTTGTGTTTTTCGATGTGATTTTCAATTGTCGAAAGCACATGTAAACACAAAGAGTTTGTTTTTCAAAATTATAGCTAATTTTTAACGTTTTTTATGTTATTTTTCGACAATTTGTTTTTTTTTTAACCGATTTAGCGATGTCAAATTAGTTTTAGGGTTGTTTAAAATCTTGTATTTTTTTTGCGAATTTTAGCCATGTTCGCGATAGAAGCGATTTGTTCCTGTAAGTTTTCGGATTCTTTTCAGCTTTAACGATTTATATTAAAAAGTAGACTCTGCTATCATGCCGCTGTTAGCAAATTTTTGCGAATTTCCGCTAATTAAGCAATTTTTACCGAATTTTTGCCATTCCTTACAGTTTTAGGGAGTTTTAATCAATTTTATGGCTTGTTTGAAATATAAATTTTTTTGCGAATTTTCGCTACTGTGCAAATTTTTTTTGTTTTATTCTTCGACATTTTGTTGTTTTAATCCATTTAGAGATTTCAAATAGATTTTAAGGTTAGTTTCCAAGTTTGCAATTTTTTGCGAATTTTAGCCATATTAGAGATAGAAGCGACTTTCCCTGTGATTCTTTACAGCTTTTACGATTTTTAATAAATATTAGACTTTGCTTTCATGCCGCTGTTAGCAAAAAAGCGAACTTTAATTCAACTAAAAAACAAACCTGAAATCACAACAGAAGTCACAAAAGCAAATGTCATTTTGTAGTTTCATCGAATTTTCTTAATTTTAAACGATTTGTTGTAAATAAAATAGCTTATTGCATAAAAAATTAATAAACAACACATGGATTTTATTTTATTTTATTTTAGAAATTTATTATAACGGTCAACTTACAATAGTCGCAAAAATAACAAAGTGATTTCAAAAAGTTGTTTACGTAGCTGAACGTTTAGAAATCACAAAATAATATGCCCAGAACACCTTTCTTGTGATTTGAAATCACTTTCAAAAAATGTGATTTTCAGAACAGGCCTGATAATAATGTTTTGTATATAATATGTACTTTATTCGAACTTTATTATTTTCCCGTGCCAAAATGGTTCGAATAAACATTTATTTAAAGTTTAAAAAAAAAACTTAGGCTCGACAATTTATTAATACTTGATAAATATGTGTTTTTATTAACAGGTTTAAAAAATTCGGTAGTTTTTGATTGAATATAACACGGAGCAGACCTGGGGGGTCTCAATTACATTTTGTATTTAATTATGCCTATAATTACACAATTACATGTAATTGTTATTGAATTTTTTCAATTACAATTACATTTTTTTTGTAATTGAAAAAGAAGTAAAAATCAATTAAAATTACATGTAATTGTAATTGGAATTTTTTCAATTACAATTACATGTAATTGTAATTTAAGAAATTAATTTAATTGGAAAAAAAATTTTCATTAAGTAATTTAAAAAAAACAAGTAATCATTACTTTTTTAAGTATTTATTGTCAAAAAAGTATTTAATTACAAAAATTATCAATTACATTTTATAAAAAAATTTCAAACATAACAAGTATCCTATTTATATAATTAAACAAGGTGTTATATATAAAAATAAAACAGAATGCAACAAGTAATGTAACAAAAATAACATTTGAAACGAACATTGAAGTTCTGTTTGAACTTCACAATTATAACAACAACCTTATTTATTGGACTAAATAAGGCGTGCTTAAATAATAATATTCTGGTATGTGATGAAAACGGTCGTTTTTGATTTCGTTAAAATTGGAAATTTTAATAGTGATTTGTAAAGCCAAAGTCTTTCTAATCGATTAAGTTTATTAAGATAAGCCAGTGTTTACCATTTAATAATTTTCAGTTTAAAAATGTTACGAACACGTCCGAATTGAAATTTCAATAATGATCGAAATGAAATCGATCGTTTTTCATCACATACCTGATTGAAAAATAATTGAGACAAGGAACCAATTTAAAAAAAATTTATTATTTGCTTTAAATAACACCATTTTTTCAAAATTGTCATCCGTTAAACATTGGCGCCTAGGTGTTAAAATAATACCGGCGAACGAAAATAGTCTTTCAACTGGTCCTGAAGATGTTAAGGGAGTGTTTGACCGTAGAAAGAACTGTAGAATTGTAGGATATTTTTTGAGGCAAGTTAAAGATGAATCCTTATCGTGCAAATAAAGCTGAAGCTCACATTTTAAACTACTATCTTCTTCAAAATTGGATGTATTAATGCCTACAGAATATAAAATAAAAAAATATGAATTATACAGGTATATTGTATTTTTAAATAATTCAAAAGTCACATAATGAACTTTAGAAAGATATGTATAATTGAACCCTAAGTTTAAACCGACAAGTACCTTCTATGATGTCGTCGCCGAAATCGAAGACAGATGTAATATTTGATGTACTTGTTGTATCAACACTTTTGGGGGTATACAATTTGTACTTTTTGCAATAATCAATGAATATGTTTTCAATATCTTCCTTTGTCGTATTCGAGATGTTACCAATAGCTTTTAACCATGTCAATTTAACGTTGGGGTGGGATATTGATGCAACAATTGTGTCATAACCTTCTTCAGTTTTAAAAGATTTTCTTGAAGCGTTATTATAACTTGTTGCAAAAATGTTAGGTGTTCACTTATTAATTTGTCTGTCTTTACTTTTAGTGTCACCAACGAAGGAATCAACATTCCGTAGTAAATATTTTGTTCGCCTTGCAAAAAATCTAAAATTTCTGCAAAAGGTTTCATGACTTTGCAGTACTCTTTTAAATAATCCAAATCCACTACGGTATACTTTGGTATTTGTAATTCAGTACAGAGGTCGTTCAAAAGCGATTCTTTAATCAAAATATGTTGGACGGAATCATACAATGAGTTCCACCGTGTAACACACGGAGTTTAGAGCGAAAATCCAAGAATCCGTTTTATAACCTCTGAAGATTTTGGCCTGTTTGCCTTTTTCCAAAGGGCATTACATTGTAAAAAAGCCTAAAAAGTAAATGCATGTATAAATTAAATATTAACGATGTTAGATCCCATCCGGCACAAATATGTTTTAAATTTAAATAACCCGAGTAGAAAAGTATTTCATAAACAAATATTTTTTCAAATATTTTTTTTTTGAGTGTAGAATTTTAAATGATTTTTGCAATTGATTTTCATTTTTCTATTTTTTTTTAGTTTAGTTTGGCCGGATAGAACGTTGTTTAGTAAAAATACCTGTAAGTGTGTGGAATACGCGTTCTTATCAGCTTAAGTAGCACCGTTGAAGTCAGTACTTGCTACTAAATTTATAGTGTGACTACCACAGCGATAATGCTTCGGTAGGCAAGTTTCTTTAGCACCAAGATTGCTAAATTCTATTTCTTCATATTCATCAAGTTCATCGGATTCCGATGAGTCATTGTCCGATTCTATTAGTTGATGCGTTTAATCCAATTTATAAGCATTCACGCCGTACTCCTTAAAGGCTATTACAAAATTAGAACCATTATCGGTTATAGTTGCAACAATATTAAATGGGCTTAATTCAAATTCATCATTTATTTGTTGAATTAAATCCGCAATACGATCAAACGTGTGGGACCCAGTGAATCTTTTACATTATTTAACCAATGACACTTATATCCAAAAAAGCTCTTGTGTTTATTGGACCAAATATCAGCTGTCGTGGAAAAATATTTACTTCCGTTCATACTCTTTTTAATATTGGATTTAATTTTGTCGAACCGCTTGTGTAAATTATCCGAAATCACCCTGCGACTTGGAATTTTAAGACCTACACGATGATCAAACATCCGTCGGAAATAAAGGTTGTCTACTATTGATAGTGGTGATGCCGTTTGGACAACAAAATTAAGAATATCCTCATTAAATAATTCTTGTTTAGATTCAACCCTCTTTACCGATGATTCAGTTTTTCTTTTTTTTACAAAATTATCGTACTCTGATGGATGTTTTCTTTTAAGATGAGTTACGAAATTTGATGTCACACCTTTTGCTGCTTTAATAATTGTAGTCTTGTTAATGCAAAGAGAACATTTTGCATTCAATTTTTTTATTTTTGATCCAGACGATGATGCGACATCATCAGAACTCTTAACAAAAATTTAAAAATTATAAGTTTTATTAAAATTTAAGGAATGATACACAGAAAAAAATAGCATCAAAATAAAATTAATTAAAATATTTGTTAACATTTAATCCCAGTTCAACAATTTTTTTTTATAATACAGTTAAATAAGGTTTTTAATTTTTGAAACTTTGTGAATTTTTGAAATTTTCGAACATTTTGGGATTTTTCACAGGTATGAAATAACAAAACTTTACAATTTAAAAATCTCTATTTAACTTACTTGTATTTCAAATATTTCAGTTAAAACATAATTATTGTTTTCGGATGTAGAACTTGATGTGGTGCTACTTTGTGAAAATATATCCATTTTTTTTCTAGCAAAACTATTTATTTTCCAAATTTATTTAAACTATTTACAACACTTTGTTATCAATTACACTTGTTAACACGACTTTCAATATGGAAAGGTTTTGAATAATGATGTTTATTTTAAATTTCTAAAGAGCGAAGAACTTGCAAAATCTAAATATTTTTTAATATCGAACAACAAACAACCTTAATATCAGTGTTGCCACTTTGTGGGTAATTACCCGAATTTGGTATAATTTTTACCGTCTCGGGTAGAGCGTGGGTAATTTCTCTTAGGTTTTATTCCGGTGTAATTTGAAATTCTTACTTTAAATACCCAAATAAAATCAAGATTCGATTGTAGTGATGACATTTATTTCTTTTAAATATTGTTGCTAAAAAATGCACAGTCTTTTGGACCAAAGTTTCGGTTTCTTTTTAAGAAAAGACTTTAATCAATAAATATATATTTTAAAAAGTTTTGTAATGAATGTCGCAAGATGGTCGCTTAGATTTGGATAAAGATGCATCTTAAAGTGATTTAGAACCTAAAGCTTAAAACTGAATTACGAAAGGGACAGTTGTATATATAAAACCCAGCAGGCATTTTTTTTACTAAATAAGGTAAAAAGGGCATTTTATAAGACCATGAAATTTAAAATTTTAGACAACACAAATATAAATAATTTTAATCGCAGATTATTACTCGGCATTACTAATTGAAACTGATTTCACACAAATAGCCGCCGCGCTTATCCTTGACGAAACGAATTGCAGGCGTCCAATTTTGCTCCTCTTTTTTGAGCATTGCTGGTTGCTTGTCACAAATAAAATGAACACTGTTTACCTTCAAGACGTCAATTGGTGCTGTTTTATCAGCATAAACCAGTGACTTCAATCAAGAGATGTCACATCGCAGGGCATTGAAGTTAAACTGACAGTTTATTTTCTCTAAATCAACACATCTCCTTTATTTGTGAAAAAATAAGTTGCATCAGCTTAATCGTGAATTTGCCCTTAAGACGCGAAAATCAATGGCTGGTTTTCAAAGTAAATTTGGATAATTTTGTGGCGTTGTTCAACAATGAATCTATTCGTGATGATGTGCAATTGAAAGCAGTATGACAGTTCGTTTGACAGCTAACCTTTAGTCAGCTCTATGGGGCTAAAAAAAACCATTATAGAGGAATTGCAATAAATTTTAAAACTTTCCCTAGATATATGCACAAAACTGTGGAAGCTAAACCCATTATTTTAGGAGTTTTATTTTATGTTTTATTAATTGTTTTTAAGTTTTTTTGTTAATTTATTTAAAATTACAATAAAAATCTCTTAACAGTTTGACTAATATTGATCTTCTTTAAATGAGTTTGTTGTGTTTTTGCTTCTTTGTAAATGTATTTTAATTAAATACAACTTCAACGTTAAATCAGGTGTAATCTTATTTAAATCGGGTAATTTGGCTTCAGCTCAAGTGCAGTTTTGAATTTTTTTAGTGGTAACACTGCTTAATATCGATGCAGCAACAACAACAAGAAAGTATTACACAAAAACCGGTTATTAACAATCATTTTTTTTAGCTACTAGTAAAAGAGAAATGTGATGTATGGCCTTTGGTTGTTTACTATTTTTATGCATGCAAAAAAGAAAGAGTACAAAGTATGTTTTTGTTGTTTCTTGTTAAATTTATGTTTCGATATTTAATATTATATTCTAATATTTAAAAGAAAACGTTCATCATTCTACCGAACTTTGTACAATACATTTTAAAAAATTCATAATTATTCTATAATTTTTTTTATACATCCAACAATTTTTTTTCATATAATTTAGAAAATCGTTTTAAGAATTTTAAGTTTTATTTTATGGTTTTAAAAATGTAATTGAATTTTGTTCAATTACAAGTAATTATTTGTTGATTAATTACAATTACAATTACTTGTAATTAGTAATTGAACATTTTCAATTACAATTACATGTAATGTGTATTTGATTTTTTTCAATTAACAATTACAAGTAATTGTAATTGACATTTTTCAATTACAATTACATTTTATTGTAATTGAGTTAAGTCCATACTTTCATTTACAATTACTTGTAATTGTAATTTAGACTACCTCAATTACAAATTACATTGAAATGTAATTGAGATCCCCCAGGTCTGACACGGAGTTCACATTTGCCAGTACTGGGAAGACACACCCAAGAACTATATCTACTTTTTTTAATGATTATAAAGACGAACACAAAAAACCCTTAATACCGTTCGCAACTTTTTTCAAAAAAGATCCGAACAATATATATTGTTTTGTTCTTCGTTAAAAAACAGACAAATTGTAGTGATACTGTAGACAAACATTATATTTTTATGCTCTATAATGTCTCTTTTATTACATTGATACTCTCCACCACCACTAGTGGTGAATGAGGGTATACTTAGTTCGCCATTCCGTGTAAAACTCACTTTCTAATAAAATTCAAAAATAAATAATGAAACTTGGTGTAAAAATGCTTGTAGTTGTCCTTAGCAGTTTTGGATTGAAATCCAGCAAAATCGATTCAGTAGCATCAGCGCTATGAGTCAAAATATGGAACCACCACCCTAAAAAAATTGATAATTTTGATACAAAAACTAACATAAGTGATGGAATGATGAACGAAATGATATAAGATTTTGCACAAATTCATTTTATTCGAGTGGAAATCTCTCTGATAAGTTTCGTGCAGATCCGTCCATAATTTAACCTAGACCCCATATAAACCCTGCTACCGGAAAACGAAATTTTGTTCGTCACAGTTTTATACAGGGCTGTGGAGTCGGAGTTGAGGTTTTTGTGCCGGAGTCGGAGCCGTAGTATCCACAAAAACTCGCGACTCCGACTCCAAAGTTTTTCGGCATAAAAAATTTAAAAAAAATTTTCCAAAATAAAAACACATTGAAAATTTAAATAAATGGTTTATGAATACTGGTCTTACGTGCAGTTTTCAAATGACAGGCGATAGATTTTACTACAAAATCAATCGCCTGTCATTTGGAAACAGCACATTAATGTTTGCGTAAGGTAATTTCTTCTCAAAAACTCAAATTTTTAGAAGGCCCTAAGGTAATGAAAAAATAAAAGTTAACATCACTTAATCTCATATACATTTAGCATCAAGATTATAGTAGAAGTCGTCGGAGTTAGCACTTTTTTCGGACGACTCCACAGCCCTGGTTTTATAGAGCTAGAAGTCAAACTGTAAAATTTCGATAAAGTCGGTCAATAATTTACCCTTGGCCCAATCTAAACCCTACCCCCGGAAATTTCGTGATGCTCGGTCCATAATGCATATGGATGCCACTCCTGAAATATTCGAACTGTCGGTGGAGAGTATCAAAACTTCGGCACAGCCGAATATAGCACTCTAACTTTCTTTATTTTAAATTCATAAATATTTACTATTCACGAAATTTAGTAGTGTGAATTCCAGTTATAAAAACGGATTTGTGCAAAGTTTAATAAAAATCAGTGGATTCGATGCGAAGTTCAATGAAAATAGGTGGATTTTTGTAACAAATATACATATAAATTTTTAGAGAGGGTGTTTTGGGTTCATAACTCTTCTTAAACCGAACCGGAGGAATTTGAATCTTTCGAAAGTGACCCTTTAGTCGATTCTAGAACATTCTGTTTGTATATTTTAATATAACTGTTAAAGATCTTAAACTAAATTCTACAATAACAGTGGAGCAAATAACAATTTAATCTACTACGATTTAATCTATAAATAACAAGATAACTTATAAAATATTAAATATTATTAAAATAGAAACTGGGAATTATTTCCTTCTGAAGGTTACTCTATATTATATTCAACATTTCTTATTATTCGAATTTATTCTATGAGCTAAATTTCAGTTATGTATTTTATAAAGCTTTTTTTGTAATAGTCATATTCCTTCAATTTTTCAGAAATGACTTTATACACTATCAGACTATTATATTGTATTTTCTTGTTACATTTTACCTTAGCTTTCCGTTGGAAAGCAATGAGGTATATTGTATGAACAGAAAAATTTACAATTATTAGACACCAGCAGAATGTAATGCATTTTCTGGCCCGCTACGGCCTTCGTCAGCATTCTTTGTGTCAAACTGGATAGTGATACTTTATAAATTGAATGTATTTAACTCAACTATTTTAACAAATAGAAACTGGGGATTATTTCCTTCTGAAGGTTACTCTATATTATATTCAACATTTTTTATTATTCGAATTTATTCTATGAGCTAAATTTCAGTTATGTATTTTATAAAGCTTTTTTTGTAATAGTCATATTCCTTCAATTTTTCAGAAATGACTTTATACACTATCAGACTATTATATTGTATTTTCTTGTTACATTTTACCTTAGCTTTCCGTTGGAAAGCAATGAGGTATATTGTATGAACAGAAAAATTTACAATTATTAGACACCAGCAGAATGTAATGCATTTTCTGGCCCGCTACGGCCTTCGTCAGCATTCTTTGTGTCAAACTGGATAGTGATACTTTATAAATTGAATGTATTTAACTCAACTATTTTAACAAATAGAAACTGGGGATTATTTCCTTCTGAAGGTTACTCTATATTATATTCAACATTTTTTATTATTCGAATTTATTCTATGAGCTAAATTTCAGTTATGTATTTTATAAAGCTTTTTTTGTAATAGTCATATTCCTTCAATTTTTCAGAAATGACTTTTTACAATATAATAGTCTGATAGTGTATAAAGTCATTTCTGAAAAATTGAAGGAATATGACTATTACAAAAAAAGCTTTATAAAATACATAACTGAAATTTAGCTCATAGAATAAATTCGAATAATAAAAAATGTTGAATATAATATAGAGTAACCTTCAGAAGGAAATAATTCCCAGTTTCTATTTGTTAAAATAGTTGAGTTAAATACATTCAATTTATAAAGTATCACTATCCAGTTTGACACAAAGAATGCTGACGAAGGCCGTAGCGGGCCAGAAAATGCATTACATTCTGCTGGTGTCTAATAATTGTAAATTTTTCTGTTCATACAATATACCTCATTGCTTTCCAACGGAAAGCTAAGGTAAAATGTAACAAGAAAATACAATATAATAGTCTGATAGTGTATAAAGTCATTTCTGAAAAATTGAAGGAATATGACTATTACAAAAAAAGCTTTATAAAATACATAACTGAAATTTAGCTCATAGAATAAATTCGAATAATAAAAAATGTTGTATTATTAAAATATTTCAGGTTTATAAAAGATTTATGGATAAATCTAATTTCCTAACACTGCCCTCCACTTAAACCTACCACTTAAACGGCTACTATTTACCATCCGCATAATTTTCCACTGCGCCCAATACGCTTTCAACAGTATATTATATCCTGTGGTTCCTAGTAGGAAAAAAGGGCCGCAAACGCTTTCAACAGTGGACCCTCCAATCTAATTTCTTCATAAGTCGATATTTTATCTTCTTTCTTAGCCCTCGGAATTTGCGCCAATACGTTGTTCCTCGTTGTTCCTCGCACTGACGCAAGCAGTGATTCTTTTATACTCTTAATAACTCTTTCTTCTTCAGCAGAAAAAAAATCTAGTTTTTGCACCTTATTTGCTTGCGGTCTTGAATTATCCTTGCGGTTTTTTGTGCTAGGGCAAATGATACTGGTTCTGCAAAGGATGGCATCTGTGATAAACATACCGCAAGTTTTGCATCACCATCCCGATGTTTTGGTATCATCTTGAGGGTTCTTGACGCGTTTATCAAAGGAAACACGTAACAATACCTTTCACATATGAAATTTTGTCAAAATCTTGGGAAAGAATATTTATGACTTGTCTATAAAAATTGTCAACTGTGCGGCAGAAAGTTATTAACACAATCAAAATTATTATTATAATCGTACCTTAAAACTTTTAAGAAATTCTTTTTAAAGTGGCGAATTGATTATATTAAGAAATATGATAACTTGTATCCGCTCGCACTTTAATTGCACCAATATTAATTAATCTATATCCATATGGTATCCTTCGAAAGCTAATTGTTTTTAAGGATTACAAAACAAACAATAACTTCCATTGTTCTTTCTATTAAAAGCCAACAGTATCAGTTGTATCGTATAAATTGCAACAGAACACTCGCAACAACTTAAATACTCGTCCTATCCGTGCAATTATAGAATTAAATCTCTATAACTGTACATACTCTCCATACGGTTGACTTTGACCATAACAAAAAAAATTCTTTTACCACTACCACGTTCAAAAACAACTCACCTTCGCTTTTGATTCAACATCTAAAAAGACTGCCTTATTCAGCTTTGCCGAATCTTATATACCCTTTACAGGCAAAACGGGTATTAATTTTTTTTATTTTAATGTATAAAATATTTCTTTTAAAATCGGACAGAACTTCATTACTCAGCAATGGAACAAATTTGTTTACTCAGCAATTTGTATCCAATTTGTTTCGGAAGAAATAAAATCCATCCGAAATTGTCTTTTCATTTTTTGCATTAAAAATTGTTGTAAAAGTTATAGAACAAGCCCAGACGAACTGCTTTTGCTCACAAATTATTTTGTATTTCTAATATCTTTAGAATTAAAAAAGAAATAAACGAAAACCGATGGATTTGTTCATATGCTTATGTGAGTGATTTCATTTACTGAGTTAAGACGTTAGATGAGAGAAAAAATTGGTACGTTGAACAGAAAAATTCTCTAAAAATGTTCACCCATTAAAGCATTAATCAAAAATAAAATCAGTTTTAAACAAAAATTTAATCAGGTGAATAAAACGTTTAATCAAGAGAATTAAACGTTTAATTGATACTATTAATTTGTGACATAGTGCAAATTTAAATAATTTTTTAATTAATATTACAAACTTTTTAATTTAATTTAACTATCAAAATAATTTTTGTGGGAATACAAAATTTAATTTAAATGATTTTGTTATTCGTGCTTAATTCCCAATTTTATTGTTTGACACAAACACTGAAATGTATTGTTGATGGGATAAGCTATTCCTATGCGCATTTCACTGGTTGCTTAGGCCAGATCATCAGGAAACTTCATCCATAAAGATTTTAGAAAAACTAAAGATATTAACCCAAATAAAACTGTTAAGCGTATAAGAATTACAGTTCTACTTGTAACAATATCAAACTTTAAACAAAATCATCAATAATAAACCGTGAGCTCATCTCTCCTTACATTCCCCACTACAATCGATTAGAATTCTTCCAACATTAATTGTAGTTGTAAGTAGGTTAAGAAATAACAAAAACAACTCGCTTTATTGTTTTCGCAATCAAAATATAAAGCGGGCTGCCAGTCAGTTTTTTAGGCCGTGCACTTGCTAGTTTATTATCGAAATAATTTTCGTGGGAATACAAAATTTAAATTAAATGATTTTGTTATTCGTGCTTACTTCCTAATTTTTATTATTTGACAAAAGCAATGATTAAAGCGATTATGTTCATTAGTTTTAATAAAACTTTACTTGGAAAAAATTCATTCACTTATCGAAGATGTTGGAGAAATTGAAAACAACACATAATACAGATTATCTAATTTTTTAGTCCTTTTCCTGAATTTCTCTTCACTTATAAAATCTTCAATTATGCCATTAGAGTCCTGTTTTAACTTTTTTAAATTTTAACGCTTCTAATTATTTCGGTCAATTCTGTTGTTGTGTTACAATCGAGAGTTTCTTCTGTTGGCAAGTCATCATCTAACTCATCCTGGCAAAGCTCAGCACCGAACATTCTGCAAAAAAGTTCATTTCTGAATTCCTTAATTTCTGTTTTTTGCTGTATGTTAAAAATGTATTCCTAGAAGGAAATATATTGTCTGAAAAAATATTCTAAACACAACTTTTTGCAGCACTTTGGTAACTTTTTTGGTGAACTTTTGTACATATAAATTTCTACATGGTTGCATTGTAGAATGTCAAAAAAGCGAGTTGCTTTGCAATTGACGTTTTGGAAGTCACCCATAATTAAAAACACAAAAAATATGGTTTAATTCCACAAAAAATTGAATATTTTGTTATATCGGGTAATCGATAACCGGTATAATCCTTAATAGAAAAAGCCAATTTTAATTTAACCGATCAGTTAATCGGTTAACCGATTAAAGCCTATGGTAGTATCTATTTGGGCCATTATCATTAGGTGCGTTTGAGTACTTTTGCAGTAAAATGCAGTAAATGAGTAAACTGAAAAATTTGCTCTCACAAAAAGCTGTTGTGCAAAAAAGTACGTGAACGCAAAATTTTTAATAATTCGTAAAATAAAGGCAACAGCTGATGGCAAATAAATGAAGTGTTGAAAAATGTTTACACTTTTGACTACTTAACTCGTTTTCTTATCGGTACTCGAGTAAAAACTTTTTATAACCTGAAAATTTTTGGAAAATACAAACAAAATATTTAATCTTTCATTTTTGTTTGTTTTTAATTTTATTTGATTTTACTTATTTGTAGCGGGTTAAATCATTTAAAAGAACATCAATAATTTTTTTGCTATTGATTACTTAAGTCCCCAAGTATTTCACACCTTAATAACTCTAAAAAATTAACTTAACAAAAAAAATTTCAAAAGTTTGTATTTAGCCAAATAAATGCTTCACAAACAAGATTAATTTATTAATAGTTATTCACTTTTTGTTTTGGTTTAATTTTTATTTTAACTTTTCTTTTATTTAACAATTTTTTCACAATTTATATGCATTTTATTTGTTACTTTTGTTTGTTTACCTTTTGGAACATATGTTTTTTTGATTTACTAAATTTTACTGCAAAAATTTCTGCATTTCTGTCACTTTACGCTCTCAATTTGTGTTCTCATTTAGTGCCCATTCACATTATACGATTTTTGTCGTTGCGATTCTTACTTTATTGGCAAGAGGGGTGAGAGGAATTAAAAAGGGTACACAAGCGAGTGTACTCTTCGATTCGTTTTGTTCGCTCATTCGTTCTCTCAATGTTCTCTCATTTGACGAAAAATGTATTGAAGTTCGGTTGCACAGAAAAAGTCGTAACGACAAAAATCGTACAATGTAAACATCAGACCGACTTCAAAGAGGAAACGACAATAACCGCAACGACAAAAACCGTATAATGCGAATTGGGACTTACTGTATTTTGTGTACTCGAACGCAATTTCGTAAAATGCAGGTAGTTATTGTCTATTCCTCGGTGGTTAAGGAACTCATTGACCAAATAACTAAAGCAATTCTACTGTTCTTATTTAAGGTAAAAGTTAAAAAATAAAGTTTATAAAAGAAGAATTTCCATAGCAAAAGCTTCCCGACTATATTTTAACACAAAAATGTTACAGCACAGTTCTTCCCATTATATCTGGAGTATTCGGAAAAACTTATATTAATCAACATACGGACTGGCGAACAATATTAAATCAATGAGGATCAAAAATAAATAGATACTTTATCTTAAGATAAAACTTAAAGAAATATCAAACGGGATGATAAACCTTTATGTACCCTTGTCAACTGTGGTGAAGGGTATTCAAACTACGAAATGGCAAACATTTGTCCACAAGACAATCTCGACAGGAAATTATATTGTATTCCAAAAGTTCACTCTAAAGTTGTGCGAATATGTGTGCTTATGTGATTTTTAGAATGCTCTGGTGGTTTCAGTTAGAAGAAAAGAAATCTTATGAATGCTGCAGGCAACCGGAAACCCACACACACGTACAGTAAGTGCAAAAATTCTGGGGATACTCATATATTTAATGTAACACTAAATGAGAGCACTGCAATTTTATTCCGCTTACTCCCGCTGAGCCATTTTCGGTTTTACTGGTAAAGACATTAATCGTCAAATAGATTAGCAAAGAGCTTAGATATATTATATGATGTGCTTAAATTAGTTTATGTTGCGTAAAAATTATAATTGTAAATTTAACTATTAAGCAACCTGTGAAGGATGCAAAAATTTAATTACTTTTATAATAAATTAAATTGAACATACATTTTTATGTAAATATATACAGGCATTCCCCATGTGATGAAGTAAAATGTTATGATTTTAAAGTGTTTAAAAAATTGCTGTTCCAAATTGGGTACTTAATATTAAATAATTCCATAAACAAACCAAGTAAAAACTTCGCCTACAAAATAATGTGCTGAGTAATCAGAAAATAGTAAAAATACTACTTACATTTCTACTGCAAAAACCAATAAGTTTTACAAGGGATGTCCCAAAATGAACACATTTAAACTTAAGTCATTATTTTGTACCAAAATATTTCTAAAAAATAAGTAGTCATAGAAGTAGTTATAAAAGAATGCTACTAAAAAATGAGTGAAAGAAGCTATTCGCTTTGAAAAAGTAAGAGACGTTTTTACTGGGAATGACAAAACAAAGTTTTGAATGGTTTTAAAAAAAAGTGTTTAGGGAGAATTGCTATTGTTTTGAGTATTGCTATTGTTTTGACCTACACTGCGGAAAATCGAGTTGTAATGCAAATAAACCTTATTGATAGGAAAACAACTAGAACGTACGATGAATTTTGCCCAACACAACACAACACGACGAATTATTTAGTAAACATTTGCTGAGTAAATTAGAGCTGGCAAACAATCGATAGTATCTATAGTTCTCTGTCCATTGTATTGCCGATAGTTTATTTTCGGTAGCGATACTATTGTTGAAATCTTTTTTAAGAAAAATATCAATAATTTTTTGTTTCTATCTGGTTTATCCTCATGTCAAAGCAAACAATTTTACAAATGTATGTACCAGGTTTCTCAGATTATTTTTCACCCGAATCGCCAAATAATAAATCGAAAATCGCCAACATTTCATATTTTTAGATTTTAGGTAAAAAAGTTTTGTCAAAAATCGCCAAATACGAGTAATAGAAAAGTATAATTAAGTAATTTTACCTTTATTATGGTTTTCTTTATAAAATACTTTATTTATTTTGAGAAGTTTTGAAAAAAGCAGCTATACAATAAATACACGTATCAAAACGCTCATCAAGCATGGTATTAGTAAAAATGTGATTGTATGTGTGACATCGACGGTGTTGGATGGAACACCCAAAAATTTAGATAAGACGGAGAATATTACGTCCAGCACACGTACACGAGTGAATTTGCCTGCATGACAAGCATTTGACATGTGTATTTGGCATATAAAGCACAATAGAAAAAAGTCCTTTAGACCGATTTTGGGTGGAGAATTAAAACCAATTAAGAAAATTATCTAAAGTAACAAAAAAATATCTTATAGTCTCTGCTGCTTCGGTTCCTTCAGAAATGGCTTTTCAGCTGCCAATAAAATATTAAATAACATAAGAAACTGCCTGAAAAAAATAAGGTGGGCATGCTTGTGTTTTACAATCAATTTCCTATCAAATTTTATATAGTATGTATTTGAAAGTAGTTCTAATTGTTGTAATTTAATACTAGACAAAAATAATTTTTAACTGACACCAGCAAAAGTTTTAAAAACTTTCATCTAAAATTAAGTGCGTACATACATACAAGTCTCTTACATACTTAAAAAATATAAGATTATATACTTTCAAAGTGATAAAGACAACGAACTATCCCAGGACTACTACCGAGTAGGTTTTGAGAAAATTTATTGTAAACCTGTAAATATAAGATTATAAATAAACAAATAAAAAAAAACCTATTTTATCGTTTTTCTCAAAACCGACTTATGGTTATTGGCTAAAACAACAATTTGAGAAAGTTGTTTGCTGTTTGCGCAAAAACAGAAAAAGGGTGTGACCAAATGAAAAAATAACACTTGGAAAAAAAACATTAACAAAAAAAAAACTTAAAAATATTTGTATAGCTAACTTATTTGTAAATTTATTTTTAAGGTTATAAATAAAAAAAAACAAACAATTGTTCAAACAAAAAGTAATTTTTTTTACTAAAATACTTGAAAACTTAAACCAAACATGGTCTGTCACCTGGTACGGAATGGTTCTTCGTTAGCCGGCGTATAAAACATAAATAAATCTATTGCAAAGTCGACGCGTATGCCATTATTGTGTGTATTTTCATATACACAAATATTGTTTTTAATTACCCTGCAAATAATATTGGACTACCTGATCCATTTGATTAAATGGACTACTCCATGGACTGGTCCAATGTAACGAAAGCATAAGCCATGCCATTGTTAAAAAGTGTTTGTAAAACGACTTCAAAACTAATCCTCTTGGGTATACCATGGAGTAGTTTTAAGACTACTCCTTTGTAATCCAAAGATGGGTTATATGGTCCTGCCCTACGACATCGTACGGCTTACTTTTGGACAAGTCCTAGTCCATTTTACACGCGTGTTTGGACTAGTTCTAAAATTTGAAGGGTAGTTGTGATCTATGTCGAGACACATCCAATTTGGAATATAAAAGAAAACGATAATTAGAAAAGTGAGAGCAAAGTTAAAGTAAGATACTTTTGGTCCACGGAACGTACATGGCGACATCTTTTTGGGATGAATATAATCGAAATACTAAGATAATTTATTGTCTTATGGACACAAGTCTCTATTCAGGAAAAAACTTTGTACAGGGTTAAATGCAATTATGGATCGATTTTCACTATATGCAAAATGCTTAATTCAACTGTTCCATTTAAATTTAAAGTCCATATACCAAATTTCGTTATAACAAATCGCACGGACAAACAGCTGGAGGGCGTACTTTCACAGTTTGAACGATTCCAGAAAGTGATTCTAAGTCGACCGGTATACTAAAAGTACGGTCAAGAATCAATATATCTATGGGTAACACACATCAGCAAAAATTTTTAACATGTGCCGTCCCCACCGATAGTGGTGGAGGGTAAAATAATTAATTAATATGAAGTTAAAATGGACTCTGTTTATATAAACTTTTATGATCAAGTTGTGTCTGAAAAAGATTTCGGTAGTTAAAAATTGGGTTTTAATCATCGCTTCTCAGCCAATTTTCTATAAGTTGTAGATCTATTGTTAATAAAAAAAAAGTTCGTAAGTGTCTATATTTATTATTTACTGTCACTATAGTTTTTTTAACACATGCAGATGTGTATTGCATGTATATACATACATAGATGTCATAGGGAAACGCATAATTGATATCCGTTTGTTAATGAGTGTAAAAGAAAAGGAAGAAAAAAAAACATGCCAAGCAGTAGGAACAATACAAAGAAAGCTCTTCTAAATGGTAGGATGTTAAAATATGTATGTATGTCATATATGTTTTGCAACAATATTTATCTACATGCAAACTTTTACTCAATTTAGATCAAGCTTTATTTCATCCTTAATTTTAAGGAATGAGTAATTTACTGTTTTTCTAGTAGGTGTTTATAGTATATATATATACTATGTACATATAAGCAAAATGTGAACGACATTGTAAAGGAGTAAACATCTGACTTTTGCGCAGGCATAATGGATGGGCCTTTGTTATGTTGTTATTACAGTTGGCAAATGTCAAAACACTTTGCTTAGTAAGTTGTGTCTTGCTGACTAAACACACTTGTGACAGAGTCGCATTTTAATTTTACTGAATCTTTATAGCAATTTCGTTTAAATTGAGCAATAACTAAATTACAATTTTATAATAATAATTATTATGGATAATTAATTTTAATAGTGTCAAATGGCGCAATAAAATTACCTTTAAGTTTAAGTTTTTTCTAATATGCACAGTCAGTTTTTAGCAACATTTCAAAATTTTTGTTTGTTAAAAATTCTTAAAAAATTGGAAAATATAGCTATGCTTCTAATTTTTTTAAGACATACATATAATAAACGAAGTTGCAAGCAAAACAAGCCATAAATATTTTAAATCTGTTACCAAGTTTTGATTTTATCCACAAAGAGACGAAAAATTTTAATTAACTTACGAATTTCATAAAACGCAATATTTGTAGGGAGCCCTTTAAGAAGTGGTGATAAAGGCCAAGTATGTCTCGAGAAAATTTTTAGGACAAAAAACTTATTGAGGCCGGTTATATATTATACCCCACTAGGGGCGACTCCTGGGCAGTTATGGGACTTGTTCTTCAATATATGTATTTCAAGGCTGTATTGAACATTTTGTATTGACATGATGGATGAAAAATAAAGTGGGTTTTTTTAGTAATTTCAATATCCTAAACTGTATTTGAGTTACGCGAATATATGCTGTGCAACCTCGTACACTTTCGAAATAACGGTGTATCTTGAAAACAAGAGCGTAGTTTAGTGCCACTGGATTCAGCGTGCCCCAATAAGGTTAAAACGCCAGGTACCCGGCTTGTCTGTTTTTTTTTTGCAACTAGCACAGTGTACTATTTGCTCAAAATTGTGCTATCATATTATATTGTCATAATTTTCTAACATTTTACAGTACAATACGCATATAAGAAAGCACCGATTTTCTTTCTTATATCTGTAACACCCATATAAGAAAGATGTTTTCTTATATACATCAGTAACAGAATTTAAAAAATGTCCTATAGAAATATACAGTAATTCAAATAAAACTGTTTAATACTTATACATACTACACATCATTTTGTACTAAATTTCGTTTATTTGTCGTACAAATATAAGTACAGAACTAACTGCCAGGCCCACGATGTCGACAAGAACATATTTTTCGCATATTTATATTGAAAACAATAGTAAAAAACTAAAATTTGTTTTTGCTTTCAATAAAATATACGAAAGAAATGTTCTTATCGATATCGTGGGCCTGGGCCTAAATATAGAAACATAACAAAAACAAAACAGGCACTTCACTTAATATCACATTTGATAAAAAAAAGTAATTTGGTAAAAAAAATATTAATTCCTAGTTTTAAAATTAGATTTGATATAAAATCAGTAAGAAGAATGAATACACAGTTTAAAAATATGAGTTTACTTAAAAAATACTAAATATGAAGTAACACTGAACATATGTAAATTGTAAATTATACACAAAAAAAAAATCTATTGTAACCGAGGTAAAAAAAATTCAATTGTGAGAATATATACTACTTTCTTATACACGTACTATTTTCTATGGAATGAGCATTATTTTTCTTCAGAATTTGTTTCTTATAGAAGAGTTTTTCTTATAAGCGAGTTTCTTATATGAGGATTATTCAGCACGCAGATATAAGCAAATATGCATGGTGTCTGAAGACGTATTTCTTATAACCGAGTTTTTCTTATAAGCGAGTTTCTTATATCCGTATTGTACTGTACAATGGTCTAAAAATTTTGTTGTTGCTTTGTAAATAAAAAGTGTCTTAAATTAATCGAACTTTGCTTGGCATTTTTATTGTGCTGTCGTAATTAATCAGACGAGACCTGAGCGGCTGAGCTGCGCCGCATTAGTTTTTGTAGCCGTCGCCGTTGATGGTGTAGTTTTATCCGGCTAATATCCAAATTTAACCTGCGGCTGGCAATGTTTGCAACAAAACACTTGCGGTGTCAAATTAGGTCGGCGTAGGACTCTGATGTTTGGTGAACAAACAAAATAAAATTTATTTATGATTTGCGTCTAAAAAATTAAAGGAGGGTCAGGTAAGTCTAATTTCATTTATCAATTCATGGATTAGAATTAAAAAATATTTTGATGTTAGGTAAATATTTATTTTTAATACTTATTTTAAATCAGCTGATTTTAATTCAAAATAGCACACTAAATTATGAGGGGTTGTTCACAACAGTCGTATTTTTTCATGTTATTATTTTAAGACTTATGACGTTATGACACCTTGTGAATCCCCCAAATATTAAAATTCTATTTTAAGATTATTTTTTAAAGGTTGCGAAAGAAAAAAATTATTTCTTAAAAAAGAAAAAAAACACCTCCTTCAAAGTTTCAAGATTTTGAAAGAACGGCTTCAGGTATAATATAAAAAAAAATCAGTCAAATAAAAATATAGGTTTTTGACTTGTCCGTTTTTAAAATTTAATATTTTGCAGATGCTAAATTTTTTCAAAAAAAAAAAAAATTATAATTTTTTTTTCAATATATTTAGGGGATTCACAAGGTTGTCATAAAGTTGTAAAGTCATATTTCTTAAAATAATTACAAGAAATATATATGACTGCTGTGGGCAACCGCTTATAATTTAGAGTACTACTGTATAGTTATGACGAATTAATGAACACAGCATTAAAATATTTATTTTGTTTGATACACAACAATATTTTTTTTAAACAATTGTTAAATATTATTTAGGACATTATGACGATATGACTTGATAGCACACCAATTGTTTGTAAACCCAAGTATTATCTTTAAAATTACATAACAATCATCTTCGTTTGTAAAGTAGTTTTCGAGATATTGAAGAATTAAGCTAAACACATTCGGCTAATTCAGCGAAATTATGACATAACTTTTGAAAAAAAATTTTTTTAATTTTTTGTCGTTCATATATGTCCCTTATAGGATAAAAGGAACCTTCTCTCCAAATTTCTTTAAAATCAAAAGGGGTCGCCCCCACTCTTGGTCGATTTGACATGAATTTAACCTTTTAAGTTTTTAATGCTATTTTTTATAAATTCCTTTTAATTTTTTTTTTGTGTTTATTTTTATTTTTGTTTGTGATAGGAGTTTAATTTTATTTAAGTCTTCTTTAGTGTTATATGGAATTTTGCTGTTGGTAACACTGGTGTGAAATTAAGTTAACTAATGGGCCGATTTATGCCTGTAATTTTTACAAAAAGAAAGCTGGTCGTGTTCGTCCCTAACAGTTAAATATAACTATTTCAACCAACATGTGGCCAACGTGTTTTTACCATCAGTTATTGTTAAAATATGGCCGCTTTTACATCATACACTATACACAGCTACATTTCTTTTTGTAGAAATTACGGGCATTAATCAATTAACATTAAGTACAATCTATGGCTGTGTAATATTTGCAGCACATTTAAAAACTTGTTTTGTTAAGGCAATGTCGCACCAAGCTCGTAGATGTCATTTGTAGGAATGCAAGATAAATTAACGATTCGATTAAACGTCAATTTGAATTTGGAATAGAATATGCACAGAAAGAAAAACACTCGGGATAAATTAATTTTTTTATACTTACTTGAAGTACGAGTCGTAGTCAAAAATTCAAGTACGAATAACACTAAAACGTACTTATGCCCGCAATATCTAAAAAAAGATAGCAGGTCGTGCTCGTACCTGACAGTTATCTATACTTATTTCAACGTTTATTTTACCTACGTATTTTTACGTTCAGTTTTCCATTGGAATATGGCAGCTTTTACACCATAGATTTCTATGTACAGCTAGATTTCTTTTTGTAGAAATTGCGGGCATTAAAACAATTTAAAATAGGATTACTCTCGAAAATCAAACCAGGAAAAAAAGATTAAACTTTTCGTTTGTAGTGCTGCTCTGAGAGTAAAAATACAAACTCATTTCATTTCGCTGGCTTTACATGTAAAGGCTCTAAGTCCATATTTGAAAATTTTACAGGAGAGACAAAAAACAATCAAAATACATGTGATGGAACAATTTGAGAGAAATGGGTAAACTGTACTTTTTATTGGGACTTAGAGCTTTTTCTTGTGATAAATTGGACTTAGCGCTTTTGCTCATCACTACAAAACAACAACAAAAAATGAGATAACTGTAATTTTTTCTTTGTAAACAATGTATTTTTACTTATTGCATATTACTGCATTAAAATCTCAATTTCTTAAAAAAGTGGACTTAGAGCCTTTACATATGTTAAGCCAGCGATTTAACTTATCAAAGTTTGTTGCAGACACTATAACAACACCACACAAGTAGCTAAAAAACGATTTGCTTGTTGTGTGTAGAACTAAGAAAAACAACACAACAAGAAAAAAACACAATATTTTCAATGAAAATCTTAAAAAAGCAAATTTGAAGGCACGAATTCCCATTAAGTTAATATTTCTGGTTGCATATGTACATAAAGTTTTTAAAGTAAAAACCATTTTGGAAATGATGCTGGTGTTTTATAATTGAAATTCTGTAAGGTGTAAAACGGGTAAGTAAATCAATCATAGAATAATTCTCCTTCTAATTTCACTTTTGGTTTTTTCAAGTACGAATTCGGGATTGAATCAACTTTATATTATTTGAATCAAGCGCATTTTTGGATTATTTCAAGTACGAATTCGGGATTGAAAATCCGTAGTGGGGCCTAATTCTGGCGGTCGTGATCGAGTACTTTCTCGATTCGAAAGCAATTTTATTTCAGTCGATACTGAACGAATCGAAATTATTTTTTTAGTTTTTTGAAACTCAAATTAATACTTTACAACACTGAAAAAATATTTCCGATTCGTTCAATATTGACTGAAATAATTAGATATTAAATTGCTTTCGAAAAAGAACTCGATCACGACTGCCAGAATCAGGCCCCTTGAATCAATCTTTCTGTACTTGATTCAAGAAAATTCGTAATAACCGTACTTTTAATAACACTTCGGATTGATTTGAATACGGATGGAATGTTTTTTCTTGTGAGTGTATGAAAGCCAGTTTAACTCTAATGTTGTGTGCTCTAGAATTCAAAATTTATGGGACTCTACACGAATATTTTACGTGCTACCCAAATAATGCCGAAATCTCAAGAAAAATATGTTTTAAAAAAATATGGGGAAGGGTTTATAAGATTCGGCATATCCGATTATAACTTGTTTACTTGTGTTTCCTGCAATCTTTCTTCACTTTTACATTTTTATTACTTCGACCACAAACTCATTGAATTGTTGTTTGGCTGCTATACATTTCATTACACTTCTTTTAATGGTTTTTCTTCTTTCACTTGAGGTTTATACAACTTTTTTTTTGGTTTTGTTTTATTATTCACCAGCCAATAGTAAGAAGATGAAAAAGGGTAAATGCTGTTAATTAGCAACATGAGTTTAATATAAAAAAAAGCACACAAATAAAAAGCAACAAAATTGCCAAGTTACGCACACACACACACACACGAACAAAATAAGCTAAATGCGAATAAACGAATAAAAGAAGTGTTTTATGTGGCATGCAAAATGTTTTCAAACATTTTTTCCCAGATTTTAATATTTGAAAAATAAAACAGTTTGTTTTGTTGTTCATTCCTTCTGTTTCAAGGCAGACTGTAATTTGCATAATTAAATCAAATTTATGCACGAAAAAAGGCAAAATAATGGAAATTTTCTTGCTGAAATATTTCTTAAATATCAGCATGTTTTTCTTTTGAGTATTTAATAAGCAGTTTTTTTTATTTCTAACCCTAGAGAAATAACTTTGTAAATCTTGAACTCTTTTGACAGTATCAAATAGAATTTTACAAATGTTCGAGGCTGGACATGGGTGCTGTTTTGAATATTGGCTTTCTATGCTTCAAAAGTTGCTGGTTTATCGGTATAAGCTAATGACTTAACGTAGCCCCATAAAAAAAAATAGCCCAGAGGCGTTAAATCGCACGAACTAGGGGATCAGTGATTAGGACCCCTTCTGGGAATGAAATTGTCATTGTTGGAACCAAATGTCATTGCTGTTCAGCTCATTAATTTGTGGAATCAAAAATTCAGTTAGCAAGGCTCGGTAGCGCTCGCCATTCAACGGAACGGCAGCTCCTTGTCCATTTCAAGCAGACGATTTTAATGGAGATTCATTAGCGACTTGCGGATCGTCTGCGCTCCAAATATAGATGACGTTGCCATTTCACCAGAAATGAGCATCATACCTAGACATAATTCCTCGTAAAGAATGTTCATCTTTTCCCAGTTTGAAATAAGCAAAATCAAAAATGTGACACAAAAGATTGTCGTTTAATTCTGGCACGATGTGTATTTGATAGGCTTTTTAGCCAAGATTCGTACGTAAAATTTTCTATGTAGTTGAAAGACAAAGTCCAACAAGTTGAGAACGATGCCGGATCGGCGCCTTACACAGTACAACACATGATTTCGGAACTCAATTCTGATAATTTATTATGAAAGTAGACCCAAAAGGAAGAACTTCTGCATTATAAGTTTGGTCATGGTACCTCAATAAATAATTTAAAAATTAATTTGAAGTTAGTAAGTATCGTATAGGGGAATTTGTTGTTGTTGGAATTTGCTGAAAAAAATTTTAAAAAATTAAAAATTACAAATCCTATAAACTGTTCGTACAACGTTTCGCTACATAAGCAACAGTTTCGCAGTTATAAATAAATGTATGAAGAAACAAAATATTGTTTGCCCAAAAAATTTAAATTTTTTATTTTTAATTCATAAAAAATCCAAAACTGAAAATAAAGCGTCAAGTCCCATTACTTTCACGTAAAGTCGCATAACCTATGAACAAAATGACACATAAATCATGAGAATCGATGAACGCGTGTCGCTTTTATTCACAATTAATTAAAAGTATGAATTTCAAAAATTTGCTGGAGATATCCACAAAATTCTTTGGAAAAAACATTCATGACTTTTTTTATGATTCTCAGAATTAAAAAAAAAGTAATAAACAAAAGGTTGTTTGATTTTTATGATTGCGGTAGCAAAGTAATTAGCGTTAATAAATGTGAGTGGACAATTAGAAGGAAAAAAGGAAAGTGCCATTTTTTAATTATTTGGGGTTTTCCTCCAGGCGCTACGTATGCATTAATTCTCGTCCTGGATTAAACTTAAAACAAAAGAATACATTGCTTCTTTTACTGCCACACCGATTGTTATATTTTTTAAATAAGGAAATAAGATTTTAAGCGCTGGCACAAAATAAAAAAGGAGTTGATGGATGGACAATCGAAAACGTGATGTTTCTTAAATAAAATTTGCATTTAATTGACAATATAAGATAAAAAAAATTTTAAAACTTAAAGAGGAAACAATTTTGATATAAAAATGTAATGCCGAATGGTATAAACCTTGCACCATTGTGCGATGAGAACAGAAAATTATATAAATACTGTTCTTTATATAGGTATATAGATGTATACAGAAGGCCATAAGCACCACGACCCAGCGGATCTTTTGTGCAGCCCGTGCATCTCACCACGCCAGGTTCAGGATACGTACAAAACCAATTACCCTGTCTGTTGGAAGAGCCAGTACCTTAGTTAGGCCCATCATATGCCCCTCGAAAAATTTCAGCCTAGAAGTCCCAAAGGTGGGACAGCAGCAGAGAAGATGTTTCAACGTCTCGTCATTAACCCCATGTTATGGTATCAACATTGCCCATTATGAACTGACGGTATTTAAGACCACAGTGCCCCGTTAATCGTCCAACAAGCAGCCTAAGTTCCCCTTCCCAAGAAAAAGAAGCCTACTTGCCCCACCTCGGGATAGGGCACAAATCTCCTGGACTGCAGCAACCGACGTCCATGTACGAAGGAATTCACGTTCGGACCATGGCTGGATTGTCTCCCTACTGTGACCAACAGGGACGCCAAAGAAAGGCTCAGGGTCAATAAAAGGACAACGAGCGCCCCTGTTTGCCATACAATCAGCCGTTGACCCTCGTGGCCGGTATCCAACACAACTTCAAGTCGTTGTGTTTCCTTAGATCGTTCAGGGTCACAAAACAGTCCATGACCAACCTGGACCTCACCTCCAAAGAAGATAGTGCTCTAAGAGCGGATTGGCTATCCGACATTGTAAATAATCTCAGTCCCTTGCCCTCCTCCTCAGTCATTCCCCAGCGCATATGAGGATGGCGTAGATCTACGCCTTAAAGATACTAGACTGTTTGCCTATTGGCAAGCCCCTTTGGAAGCCCGGGACCATGATGCCCGCACCAGTATCACCATTCGTCACCAGACTTGGTTCGTGCACCTGCGCCACTATGATTGGTCTGCCCAATCCTATCCAATACCAGACTAGGCAGCATATGACTACCAACAAATATGGATGGATAATTTCTAAGAATTTCAAGAATCCACATGTGACCCGCAAAGTCACCTGTCTGGTATTCAGCAATGCACGACATCCTGCTGCATTTCTGCAGGTCTCCTTTTTAACATATATGTGCAACGAAAGAATGTGCAGGATATCTCGCAAAGCTGGGGTGGGACAGGTCTTCATGCCGCCTGTGATTTACACACAGACCAGGCAATAAACCTTATCGAGTATCATATAAGCTTTGACCTGTTCGATCTTGGTCAACCACGCTAGGGCGGCATGGGTCAAAATTATTCTTATAATTACAACAAAAGACCAGTAGAACATTTTGGGCTTTAACCCCAATGTCTTCCCGAAGAGTCTCTCTTTTTTTTATTATTGAATCTTTCTTGTCGAAAATTGCAATAGGTATGTATTCAAAGCTTAATCCTACACGCAAAGAAAAAACATGGTTGATGCAATCACAATCGCAAACTATCATTAATGTTTGTGGTTATGATTGTGTCCAACACGTCTTGAGTAACAATATATGTTCAGACATAATGTTTTTAGTCTATTATTGTCTCAAACATATTATTATGCTCACAAGAAAAACGTAAACGACCATTCCAACCATGTTTCTATATTTCCCAAAACCATGCAAAATATCTTTTTCAACACGTTACATGGTTCTTACAATAAAAACCATAACAAATTTATTCTAAAAAATTTATTTTTTATTAAAAATACAATTGTATGTACATATTCTTTGTTTTATTAATATATACATTGAAGCATATAATAAAAATAAAATTAAATACATACATACATATATTGGCCGTTTTCTCATTACGCGATTATCATTTTTTTTAACGAAAAACTGCACATTAAAGAAATTTTGGTTTCACAATGTCTCATTTGCTTCTATTCTGTCGCAAAGCTTACCAGCACTCATCTGCCAATTATTTATTTTCCTTTTTTTCCGAACAGATAAATTCAGTCAGCTGACTCCCAACTTTTTTCAATATTGTAGGTGGTTTTGGCTGCAAGAAAGACAACGTTTATTCATTTTTATATTTATAATTATATATAAATAACTTACCTGTTTCAATAAACGTATAAGTTTTGCAAGACAGCATGATCTTTTCTCCCTAAAAAAAACTTTAAATTATTTTGTAATAATTTAAGTTTCCCGATAAACTGATGCTCACAGACTTAAATGATGCGAAGAATATTTTCTTCTTCTTTATAAATACGCATTGTTTTTTTTTGACAATAAATGTTTGCTCAATTAGAGAATGTGTTTTAAAGCAAACAAAAATTATGGTACTAAACATAACTTTTGTGTGCAACTTATATTATGACTTTAATTGCATAGTTGAAAATAAAAATATTTTAGTAGCAAACATTTCACATAATTTTATATGTTTAGCTAGATCAGAGTAACTTTTTAGGTGTAAACCACCATATAATATTATTATAGTGAGTTTAAAAATGTTTAGGACAAAAAATATTTGTTCAAGTTATTTTAGGACTATAATTAACTTATTAGGGTAAACATATTAGGCAAATATGAATAAAAATGTTCGTAGTGACCATTTATTAATCATGTTTTTTCTCTGCGTGTAATGGTTATTTATTAGCCATTACCAATGTGACCGCCAATTAATTGGATTCAAGTTTCCAATGAGCCTGCTGGGCTCAGTGTCGGTTCTTTTCAGTCTCCGGTGACCTTCGAACTTCATTAGATCCTGAGCGTGGTAGTAGGGATGGACCATTAGACTACCGCACCATCTTAACCGGTCCCTTAAGCCTCAGGATTCTACGTCTGGTGAATGGTCTTCGCGGGATTAATATAAAGCCAACACCAACCAAGTGTCAATTCCAGGGGCCGCTGCATGCCTTCCGCAATCATAGCGTCATTGAATCTAGTCACGGCAATAAGTTCGGAAGCCCAAGCATAATTTGAAAGCCTATAGGGTAAAGAAATTGTGAGATTTTTTTCAGATTTTCCGGAAAAGGTTTTAAGATCTGGGGAATTAATTTAAAGGAGAAACCTTGTTTTTGTATGCAAAAACTATAAGTTTCGTCAAAGGATTTGCTCATTAAGAAACCCTACATATGCCCTGCAATTATTTATTGAGGTACTTACGAAATAGTTAAATGCCCTACAATAAATTCTGAAAATCAGTTTTGGAAGTTGTGACATTGATGTAAGTGCCACACCATTCACCAATTCTAAATATTGAACTTTATTCTTTGCACCTTGTTGGCTTCCTAATTTTCTGTATCTGTTTTATTGTAAGCTTCAAACAGAAAATAGTCTGGCTTTGGAAATGAATCCGTGCATTTCATTATTTTTATGGTATGTATGCCGAAATATAAATAACACAGTGCAATACGAAAAAATTAACCATATACGGGCAATAGGTAACCATAAAGGACAAAAAAAAGAAATTTGTTAATTGAGATCTTTGGTATATTTTTGTAGTTGATTGTTTCCATGAATTTTGAACGGTTTGCTACCTATGGACCTAAAAAGGGGGAAAAAGGTACAAAATAATCGAATTTTTTAAAGTTTTTTGCGATTTTGATCTGGAAGATGAATTTTTTTTAGATCTTATGTGTTCAAAACTTTTGTTCTTACAACTTTGTCCCAAAGTGTAAAGCAAAATTCCGAACGGTTTGCAAGATATGAGCCTGAGAAAATTATCACTTTTTTGCAAAAATTACACCGAGGCCCCAAATCTTTGAGGGCCCATAAATTAAAAAGTGCATAACTTTGGGCAAAACTGGGAGACATGGGTCTATTTTTTTTGGTCTTTTATGCTTTTTTTTTATCCGTATATGTTTATTTTTCCATGACTTAAAACATTACACACAGTGTAATTCAACTTTGTCCAATCCCGCCCACATTTTGTCGTATGTTGTAAATTGAAAACCAAGATGATTGTTCCTAATTTGAAAACTTTGGCCTTTGCCGTTCTCTAGAATATACAGAAATCTTTAATGACTTTGTGTGGGAACCGCCACGCCGACTTGTCCAATACCGCCCACATTTTGTCGGATGTTGTGAATCAATAACCACGATTGGTGTACCTAATTTGGAAAATCTATTAAGTCTTTATTTTTGGGAGTGCTACGCCCACTTGTCCAATTCCGCCCACATTTTGTGGGATGTTGCTTATTGATAACCAAGGAGCTTGTTCTTATTTGAAAACTTTGGCTCTTGCCTTTCTCCAGATATGTATGTAGAAGGAAAACAGCAACTTCTCTAATCTTATCCGCAAGTAGGCTGGATAAGTAAAGTGGGTGTGCAACAAGTAAAGGTGGTGTGGCACAAAATAGATTTATTTATTTCCACAGACTCCGCTATTAGTGAATGTATATAAGATTCGGAAAAGCCAAATATAGCGCTCTTACTTCTTAAACCACAATGTTTATGAACTTTTTTCTAGAATTTGATGGCATTTATCGAAAAAAAGATCTTGGCATGGATTTGTGTCAGCGTCAAATGATGTGAAAAAGATAAATAAATTGAAGTCTTTTTATATAAAATATCGCCATACAAATAAATCAAACTTCAAAAAGTCGATAATAAACACATTTCTGTACAACATTTTATGGCGGCAGTTTAATATCGATGTGTGTGTTGCTATGTAAATATGCATGCATACAAGCATACATATGTTTGTGTAAATGCACAAAAAAAATCTTTGTTTTTTTCCGTCCGTGGAATAAAGAAATAAATGAAGCTATAAAAATATGAAGTTTAATACACATTTACCTAATTTTTTAAAATATTTTCTACTTATCGAGCCCTAACCGCGAAAATAACGAAAACGCCAAAATCAAATTTAACAGGAGAGAGTTTTTTTTTTGTTAGCGGCCGAGGCAGTGCCCCATAACTGAATATCATAGCACCAGATTGGCTTTTAGATGGAGTTGTAAAGACTAAGACTCTGTCGAGACTAAGGACAGAGTTTCTTCCAATAAGCCAATGAATTTGGATGGATTTTAGTTTAATTTGAGTTAATTTTGCCTCTATATAGATTTTCCACGTTAAACGGCGATCTAGATCAATACCGAGGTATTTCACATGCGAATTTTGAGGTATTATTTGATTATTGATTTTAATAGGGGGGCATGATTCCCGACGCAAGGTGAATGTTATATGTACGCATTTTTGCTCATTGACCTTTATCCTCCATTGCTTTAACCATAGTTCGAGTTGAAATATATGATCCTGTAGGCATCGAGATGCTTCCTGACTGTTTTCGTGCACACATTAGAGATCAGCAATGAATCGTTTTTTCGCTACTCATACTGACTCATGCAATTGTAAGTATAAGTGCGTTGAAATCATTTAAACTTAACTACTCTGATGCACTCATACTCACAAGAGAATTTAATATGAGTGCGACGACGACATCGTACTCATACTCATAAATGACCTCAGTTTGACGTATAATTTCAGAAAAATACTTATAATACTCACATTGATTCAACTCGTTTAGCTCATCCATTTACCGTTTTAACACAACAGATGAAACACACAACTTCATAATCAGCGATGCCAGATAAACTTGCTGAAAAATCGTCCACTTCATACATACAACTTTAGTAAACTGTAATTGCCAAATCATCAATTTGCTTTTTCGGGGACAAATCTGGCAGCCTCGCATTTCGCTTCGTCTATACAGTGTATATGTATATGTGTATAAAATACACATTGACTTAAGTTGATTCTAAATCAACCACTACAAATGTTATTAAGTATGAGTACAATGAATCAAATTAAACTTCTAAGTGAATATGAGGTTGAATAACATTGCAATAAGTATGAGTGCGTACAAGTACAAGAAATTACTCATTGCTGATCTCTGGCACACATAGAAAAGCTGTATCATCAGCAAATGTTGAAGTTTGGGTGTAGTTGTTAGTTGACATATCCGAGGTATATATTAAGTATAAAAGTGGGCCCAAGATGCTTCCCTGAGGGACTCCAGCGTCAATTAGCTGAGGAGAGCTTAAATAATCACCTTCTTAAATAATAAACTTTTGACCGACTAAGTAGCCTTCCAACAGCTTGTGTGTGTATACTGGTAAGTTAAGCTTCAATTTATGTAACAAGACTTTATCAAAAGTTTGAGAAACATCGATGAAGAGAGCGGAACAATATTTTCTTTCTTCGAAGGTTTTTCTTATTGCGTTTACTATACGATGAGTTTGTTCAATTGTGCTATGTTGTCTTCTAAAGCCGAATTGGTGGTTGGGAATACATCTATTTTCATTTAAAATTGGGTTAAATTTTGACGCTAACAGCTTCTCAAACAGAAAGTAAGCTTATAGGCATATATGACTCAACTTTTGTGTGATCATTTCTTGGTTTAGTTATCATGGTGGCTAAGGAAACCTTCCACTTTTGAGGATAGTATTCAAGGCGTAAAATAGCAATAAAAATTAAAAGAATAATTTTCTTTGCTATGCTGGGTAGCTCCAAAAGCATTTTGTTGCTGATCTTATCAAAACCAGGAGCCTTCTTGGGGCTTAAATCACAAATAACCTTTTCGATTTATCTTATCTAAAATCTTAGGGAAACAGCTGCTCTAGCAGCATCAGGTGATAACTCGACCGCAATATCGTGAGATATATTTGAGGTTAATACGTTTTTTAACAAATTTCCATTTTCAACATCATTTCTTGCCCAACTTCCATTCAAGTTTCTAAATGGTGGTTGAGAGACAATTGGCCTTTTGAGATTTCTAGCTGCACGCCATAATGAGTAGTCTGATTGTGGAGTTGCATCAAGTTCCTTAAGATATTTTTCCAAAGAAGCCGTTTTCTGAGTCTGCAATAACTTTCTTAGTCTTTTTGTACACTCTTTTAGTAATTTCTTAAATTGAGGGGATCTGTGCAATTGCCACTCTCTTCAGACAAGCCCTCCTTTTTTCAGACAAGAGACGCTCGACATCTGTGGAATATATTTTAATATGTTTTGTTTTTTTGGGGACAATATTGGAATATAACACAGCTTGCTTCAAAAAACTGTCAAAATTGACAATAGAGAGATCCACATTTTCCGGTGTGCTAAGCGGTATATTTTCTGTGCAATGGGTACTGAGATATTTTTTTATATTTTAGCCAACTTATTTGCGTGGCTGTCGTCGCTAAGTAACCAGTCGGAAATACAATTCTATTGGGGTTCATTATTGTAACAATTGTAGGTGTGTGGTCGGAAGATAATTCTAAGGAAGCTTAAAAATAAATCGTTTCTATGGGGATGTTTTTAACCACGCCAAAATCAATGACATCGGGAATTTTTTTGCTGATCTGCAGGCCAATATGTTGGTTGACCGCTCGCTACCACATTTAAATCCATTTTAGAAATTGTGTTAAATAAAACACGACCTTTTGGTGTTATAAGTCGTGACCCCGAGAAGGTATTTTTAGCGTTATAATCGCCAGCGGCCAGGAACCAGGGTCCTAATGATTTAAAATAATTATAATATTGGCCTCCAGATATTGAATATCTAAATGGGGAGTATAACGATGAGATTACTACGTTTCTATTTAATTCCTCAACGCAAATGTTCGTTGCTTGGAGATAATCTTCACGATGATCACACGTTAGGTAGTGTTTGACTCTTGTTCTTATCAACATGGCAGAACCTCCACAAGCTCTATCTCGAGGGTCCTTGGTATCATACAGTTTATAACCATTAATTTTAAAACTATTTCTTGAGGTCAAATGAGTTTCATAAACCATCATGACATCAATTTGTTTACTTTTAAGAAAATATTCTAATTCATTTTTATGTTGGCGGATGCCGTTTGCGTTCCAAAAACAAATTTTTAAACAGTTCATGGCTTGTTAAGTACAGCTTGCAATAACATCGATTGCATTCTAAGAATTTCTTGCATCATATTACCCATTGTATTTGTAAAATTATTTACTGTTTGCACTAATGTTTCCATGGTTTTTTCTAGACGACTTAAATTAGAAACCGGAGTTTCATCATTACTTGGCGAGGCACCTTGCATAGGCACATGGTTTGATTTGAGAACGTTAGCATAGGATGTTCTGGTATTACCAGGCTGCGGAGCCTGTATGCCATTTGTGGTTACTTGATTTGTTACCTGCATTTGGGGAGGATTAGTTTTCGGTCCAACCGACTGCTTGACGATTTTATATACAGGGCATCCTCTATAGTTGGCAGTGTGATTACCGCCACAGTTGCTACATTTTTTTACGTTGTGGTCGGTTTTAGACTTATCGCAGAGAACTGTACCATGTAATTCACCACATACTACACAAACAGGGGGTAAATAGCAGTATGCCTTAGTATGACCATATTCTTGACAGTTTAAACATTGAACGGGGCCATTTCTTTTGTGTGGCTCTTCTATAGTTATTCTTCTATAGAGAATATATTTCAAATTGTAAATAGGATGCGTTTCGTTTTTTTAAGCTTTACGTCGCCGGGTTCAAACTCCACTCGAAAAAGTGGTTGGGGATTTTTTTCTCTATTTTTAATATTTACTACATGTTTTATTTTGAAGCCTTTTTCTTCTAGGAATGTTTTTACCTCTTCAGGGTCCACACATGAGTCAATTCCCTTAATCACTACCTGAAGACCTTTACTGCTCTTCAGTTGGTATGTATAAAAGTTTTTTTTAAGTGCTTCAAATTTGGTTATTATTTTGCGAAAATCATTCTCATGATTGACTTGAATTTTAGTCTCGTTTATACTACCACGCTTGATAGCAGCTACGTAAAACGAATTTTCTCCAATTAACGAAATTAAACTCTTTATAAGCTCATTTGAGTTTTGCTCCCTAAGATATATCGGGGGAGGCTTTGACGATCTTATGACATTTGGTGCTTCAGAGGATTCATCCTCCAGAATTGCAAAACGGTTTTGAGAATTTATCTTATCAAAAGATGGTACTTTTGAGGCCGAAGCAACTGCTGCAGAGGTAGGGCTGCGACCCCGTTTAAGCACTGTTATGTACCTGTCCATACCAACTTGTACTTGAGGCTTTAGACAACTTTTTACTTGTGATAACGGTTTGAATTATAACAATTCAGAGTTAATGATTGAATATACTCCAAATTTTAGTATTCGTTGCAGTTCTCTGGTCAGTATTGCATTCTTTAGCATTAACTGTTACGTATGCATTTCTTTCATCTAGTTTTATTGTTGTTACATTGTGACTGCTCATGCAAAAAGTTGTTTTTGTTTTTTCACCGTTTTGCTGTGCTTTTATATTTTTATTATTTATTGTATTACACCAAAAATAAGAATTTTAAACTAAATGTTTTTGTTCAGTATATGTATACATACATACATATATTTTATTTTTTTTTTTTATTAAATTTTTCGGTTTTGATCACTTTTATTTTAAAAATTTATTTTTAAAAAAAATGCGTCCATTCGCTTAATTGTTATATTAAAATGTTATTAATAATTAAAATTTTATACGGGGTTAAGAATACGCGTCTGTATCGCAACAAAGCACATATATATAAAAGTTTTTTTTAAGTGCCTCAAATTTGTTAATTATTTTGCGAAAATCATTTTCATGATTTACTTGAATTTTCGTTTCATTTATTCTACTTCGCTTTATTGCGGCTACATAAAAAGAATTTTCACCAATCAACGAAATTAAACTCTTTATTAGATCATTTGAGTTATGCTCCCTAAGATATATCGGGGGAGGCTTGGACGATTTTATGACGTTTGGTGCTTCAGCGGCTTCATCCTCCAGAATTGCAAAGCGATTTTAGGAATTTATTTTATCAAAAGATGGCACTTTTGAGGTCGAAGCAACAGCTGAAGAGGTAGGGCTGCGACCCCGTTTAAGCACTATTATATACCTATCCATACCAACTTGGACTTGAGGCTTTTGACTCCTTTTTGCAGGGCTGTTTTCCATTGCATCTGTGTTTAAGTTCATGGTATCATTTCCCACTAAATTTGTTTTTGACGTCGCGGCAATACTTGCTGGCCTGGCAACACTTGTCACCAGGTCTAGTTTTAGTTTTTTTAATGAGTCACTATCCACCGTTTGTGTAAATACCGAGGGTGAGAGGGAACGTGTACGAATAATTGGCTTAGCCGTTATGTAGTTAATATTGTTTTGTTTTGTTTTATTTATTTCAGCATTATTTTCATTTGCATTAAATGTTACATAGCAATTTCTTTCGTTGAGTTTTATTGTTGTCTCATTGCTATCCTTAATAAACGTTTGTTAAATTTAATAATCTCTTATGAATACGGGGGTTAGGCTTTAGGTAAAGTAGGATTTCTGATATCAAAAATTTCGAGAGGTTAATTTAATAAGGATCCTGCGTCTACCTATTCTGAAAAAAATCTTAAAAATTCCCGGCAATAAACATACATATCTGAAATCACCGGGAAATTTTTCCGAAGTTTTTGTAAAACAGAATTGATTTTTCTATATCTATTGAAGAATACTTATCAACCTTATAGAGTTAGGGAAAGGAAACGTCTAATTAGGAAAAGGTCTAAAAATTAATAATTTTCTAGCATGGAGACGATCTTCGACGTTATCTTTATAAACTGCTAAACATAAAGAAACAAGAATGTAAAATCTGGCGATTTGATGCAAACGCTAAGTTATAACAGCACAATTAGTTTCTTTTAAAAAAGAATAACCGTTATTTCTATCACAATTTGTTTTCTGAAATCTTTTGTAATACGATGAGGCAATTTGAATCAATGGGCTTCAACTTTATTTGAAAACATGTTGCTCAATAACTTTAATTGTGTCATAATTTAACAAATAGAATTTTTCAAAAATAAAAGAAAAATATTAAGGGTAGTAAAACTGTACTTTAACCTAAAGTGAGCGATAAAGTAAATTAAGGTTCAACCTACCTGTACCCATGTGCTGTAACTTTAGTGAGAACTTCTCGCATCTTAAAGATGTGAAACAAATTATTCCATCGTTTCTCGAAGAGAGAGAAGAAAGTTTGTCTGCAACCAGTGATGCCAGAAGTGCAGATTTATCTGCATTTTGCAGATTTTATACCCCAAAATTGCCAAAATGCAGATTTGAAGATTTTTGGTTTAAAATTGCAGATTTTTTAGCTCGGTGGAAACTTCTCTACATTGTCACTTAAGTTTGTACTATAACCACTTCTTGCATTCATAAACATCACCCATACATGGAAGAACCGTGTGGAAATAGATTCATTAGTACGAATTTTATTCACAAAAAAATAATTGAAAATTCGCATTCTCTTGACACATTTATATCGCCGGACTTATGTCATCGGATTTTACACGAAATAATATGCGTGTGTACGTATGTATATATTCATATGTAATTTTGTATGAATATCTTTCATAATTACAACATTTGATCTCTTGTAAATTTTCAAAAAAAACCCTTGATAGTTCAAATAACATGTCAAGCAGTTAAATTTGTTTCAAATAACAAAGTTGTGATAAATCCTTACTCAGCCTGAGTTATTAAATTTGGATAAATATTTTTAATGTAAAAACATTAAAAAATTATCATCCATGTTCTGAAAATCGCAAACAAATTTTTAAATCTTATCTGTGTTGATAGTTCAAAAAAAAATTTCCTTTTGTAGCCCTCGTACTTCGAGGAACACTTATAGACATTTAGCATAACTAATTTTAAAAATACCTTCGGTTTCACATTCCAGAACATGGCCGTATATTTTGAAATTAATTGTTATATAGTTTTCTAAATCAACTACATAAAAAAAGTGTTTTGAAGATTTATTGAAGATTTTTCAAATCTTGACGCAGGTTTTGCAGATTTTTTGATGAAAAATTATGGGTTTTTGCTGATTTTACCTTTCAAAGTTCTGGCAACACTGTCTGTAACTCATGTTGAAAACTATCAAGAGAGACATTGATGTGACATTGCCGACGTTTAGAACGCCAGTAACAACTATCCTTGATGGCGACCAAAATTTGAAATTTTTTAACGACTGCAGCGAAAATACAACCGTCGGCTAGACCAAATAATGTAAAGTGCGGCTTTAATGTTTGTTATTTGCCAACGAGCTTTGAAAACATTCGTATATTTTATATATGTAAATGTTAAAAGCAAAATAATTAACCAATAAAAAAATGTGCCAAAAACAAAATATTATTATTATTATTCTTTGTATTTTACATTATTAATTTTTTTTTAGTGTTGAACTTTTTTCTCGAGCCATTTTTATTCGTGAGTTTATTTGACAGTTCAAAGCGGGAACGTTTCTCACAAAAATGTTACAGACACACTTTTTCTGTAAATTCGCGAATAATTTCCTTACGGGACAGCTCGTACTCGCACAAAAAAAGTTACAGGCACAGTTTAGTGAAAAAAAGTTGTTTGTTTCAATACATGGCATTTTTGTTTAATTTCACACATTTCAATCGAAACGTTTCTCGACGCGAGAGCTACAGAACACGGCACTGGTAGGTTAAAGTGAAGCTGTAATAATTAAACACTCTTTATACGGCCGACATACATACGACCTTTAGCTATCGGTAAGTTGTTAAAACGGCCCTAAGTGTTATAAAAATAAAAACCGCTTTTTAACAAGTTAAATAATGGCACATTTTTTATCACGAGCGGTTATATTTTTACGATTCAGAAAGAACTTTTTTTAACAATATCAATCATGATATTGCGCACATTTTTTAATGCCGATAAATGAGCGATCACTATTGAAGTAAGTGAACGATATGCCAAACAATACAAACGATTCAGTTGTTTTCCCTGATAACACACGTTTTTTGAGTAAAATGGCCATTGACGATCAATAATTGGTTACATTTTTTATTCCTATTCATACAATTTTTTCCAAAAATTCCCGGGATTGAAAGAAACATTTTATGCTCGCCCGGGTTGAAAAATGAGAAACCCTTCCGTATATGTGACCTTCTCTGAGAAAAGGGACCTTGTGTGTGAAAATGAAGTTTTGAGAAAAACTCATTTCATCTTATTCTACACCCAAACCCGTTTTTTGACGCACTATGTCCCTTTTCTCGGAGAAGGTCACATACATACATATGTTTCTTTATCTAGCTATACAAAAAGAAGATACTAAAACAATGGCATAACAAACAACAACCCTACATAACGATACTTTCAAACGAAAACGCGAAGCAAACGTACAAAAAGCCCCAAAGAAAATAGAAATTTGCCGTATTTTGTGTGAACACACACATTCATTCCTTTTATTTATATTTTCTCTTTTTAATGAAAAAAAAAACCTTTAAAATACTTTTTTTTATAGCGTTTGACTGCATTCATAGATTCTGGCTTTATACATTCTGTGCTTTGGAATTCGCAATGCTGTCGTTCTTGCCACAAAAACTCGAACCGCATGCTGCATATTGTAAACAAACAGCAAACAAGACATTTGCACCGGAAGGAGAATTTTTTGTCTGTACTTTAATCTGGGTTTTCTTACGTTTTGATTTTAGTTTTTCTTTATTTGGAAGCAAAAAATGCAATGCAATACATCAACTACTGGATTAAATACACATGTTCGTTCATCAAGGATAAGCACTGTAGATAGAGATGTGATGGTAAAAAAGGAGAATATATTGTATTTGTTTTGCAATATGTAGTTTCAACCAAATATATTTCCTTTTGCGTTGGAAAATGTTGTACTACTACAAATTGTAAGAGTATAATGGGTATACGTTGAATTTTATGACGTTCCAAAATATTTAATAGTTTCTCATACAACTTTAAACAAATCACATGAACCAAGGCGAATTCAACTACAGGTGGTGTCGCAACTACAACAATCAAAAACAACAGAAACAACATAGGGGGTTTTGCATTGCATTATTAGAGTTTACGGCTCGAAATGCCAACCATTCTTAGCAAAACACTAACAAATCAAAACAAATAGGCTCGAACTGTCAAAATCAGAAGACGTTTCGACACCACCTGTAGTCAATTCGCCTTGACATGAACTAAAGTTATATTTTTGTTGAAACTTTTTTATGTTATGCTGGGAACACAATTAGAACGTTCTTCTTCGTAGGAACGAAGGACGTAACGGTAACGCCGTAAATTTTTAAAAATACTCGTCGTTTGGTTACGATTCTGTCATAATCGTATTTTGGTTACATTTAAAAATTATATTTAAAAATTAGAAATTAACCGACGTATATAGTTTGTGAAATTGAAATGTAAAATATTTTATACACAGGCAAGGCCCATTGAAAAGGTCTGCGCAAGAAGCCTGATGATCATTGTTTATGTTCTTTTTAGTTGTCAAAAGTTGTTTACATTTTGCTTACATGTGCAAGTATACATTTGTTTTCGTTTATGGTATGCCACACATACACGTTTTTTCCTTTTGCTTTGTATATTGGTAGTAAATTGTTGACAACTAAAAAGAATCGTTTTTTGTTTTTGTACAAGTAAGCAGACCTGATAGATGGGCCTTGTACACAGGCACAAAATAGCTGACGCAATTGTACAAGCGTTCATATATTAAAAAAATTAGAGTGTTTTTAGACATTTTACGGCGATGGGTCCTACATTCTATGACGTTCGAACCAATTGTTTTCCAAGCATAATTCAAACTATTGTTTATTTTTCTCTCCTTTTATTTTGCTTTTTAATATTCAATTTAAAAACACGGTCGGGCCGACGAAGATACGCCTTCACGTTTACGCCAGCTATTGTCTGCCTTTGTCATCTACGTCAACTTGACTATTACGTTCATATGGTTTCTTATTTTCAATTAACTGTTACGGTAAGAAAAACTCATGTAGCTGCTATTAAAGTCGATATATAGCGTTATAAAACTGCACAAACGCATCTCAAAATATTTTCTTACTTTCCGTTTTGATTTTTTTTGAAACCGTTTAGTTCCCTGCAAATAACCACCACCTGATCCATGTTGATGAAAAGGACTACTCCATGGACTGGTCCGATGTAATGCAAGCATGGACCATGTCATTGTTAAAAAGTGTTTGTAGTGAGACGACATGGCTTCGTTTTTTAACGACATGTTTTCGTTTTTAAACGAAGATAAAACTAATGCTCTTGTGTACACAATGGAGTAGTTTTAAAACTACCATGTTTTTTCTCTTTACACGCGTATTTAGACTGGTCCTATTATTTGCAGGGTAATCTTGTGGCTTCTTTTATGTATAAGAGTTAAGCTTACACATACATACATAATATGTAGGTACAGATATTTCATATTCAAATTATATTTGAATATTCAACTCATTTGAATTGAGTTGACTGAATTGAATGAGTTTTTGATTGTTTTGTCTTTGGGTTTTCTTTCATTTGTTTCGTTGTTATTGGGTGCTCGACGCATTGAAATTTACTACGCTGTTGTTGAAAAATCCATCAAAAACCTGTAGTAAACACGTTTGTAAAATAACCCAGAATAAAACCGTTGAAGAAACTATATCTGTCTCTTTTCCTCACTCAGCAACTTCATTAATTTACAACACAAACGAAAAAGACACTCAAGCTTTGTAGTATAAAATCGTATTAAGAAAAGCAGAGTTCTACACTTAATACAAAGGGTGAAAACCGCTAGTGTGTTGAAATTACTTTTTATTTATTCTTGCAGACCTCTAGTTCCTACCACGTTTCTGTAATCGTTGTTGGAATCGTTCAAGACGTGGGTAAAGATTATCTAACGAGTCTTTCATGTCAAGAATCTTTTGAGACTCGTGATTGATAATTGTTAAAAATATGATTTATACAGAGAGTCGTAAAAGGTTCATTCGATGATGGTTTGACGAAAGATAAACAAAGTGTAACATTTTTTTTGTGCTCTCAAAATAATCATTTAAAGATTTTTTTAAGACTTGCATATAAAATTTGTATAAAACATACCTAAATAGAGCGGCGTCAACGTTTTGCAATTGGAAAACCCGATTTTGACAGCTCGTCTAATAGTGAAGTTGGTTGATGACGCTATTGCTTAGGTATGGTATATCAGCGTAAAGGCTAAGCGAAAGAAAACGTTCCGCCTTCCGCTCTTGTTAAGGTACGACTGTTAAACATTCCAAGATTTAAAAACAAACGTGTCAGAAAATTTAATGTTTTATTCAGACTTTTGAGACGAAACAAATCGTCACTTTTAAGAAAAAATCAGCAAATCGGCACCTTGATAATTTCGAAACAAAAAATCGTCAAACCTGGCAGCCCTGGTTTTCATGTATAAAGGCCCAACTAAAGTATGCATAAGCTGGCTTAAGTTACTGTCAAAAATTAACAAAAAAATTAAAAGCATTAAAAAAACAAAAATAAAATCAAAAAATATTTTGTTCCGTACGGAAAGTGCGATCTGCTTATAAAACTAACCAAAAAGATTTCTTAAGTTCAATATGGTTAGACACATATTAATCACATTCGCACAATTGCTTAAGCCACCTTAAGCATATTATTTTTTTTTCGTACGATGGAGCGGGGAGGTTTCCCCACAGTGACAGGTACCGCGACCAGACTAGGTCTATTGTACCCACTCCCCCTAGTTGGCCAAAAGACCCTCTGCTTCCCATAGGAACCCAACCAGGGCCTTTGCCGGTATATCACCGATTTGGGACGCACACATTGTACCATGCCCCAAGTGCCTCCTCCTGGCCCATGCCAGCGCCGGGCAGTCACACAGTACATGCTCAGTCGTCTCGTCCCCGTCTAGACATAGTCTGCATTCCTGATCCTCAGCCAGGCCCATCCGATAAAGGTGGTATTTGACCGCGTGGTGACCAGTCAAGTAGGCCACCAGCAGTCGCAGATCCTGTCTGCCGAGACCATTCGTCCTCATTACCCTTCCGGGAGAGATAAATCTCCTTGCCTGACGCATTCCCGGTAGCGATACCCAGTATCCTCTATGTTCGCCCAGAGCCCAGTCCTCCATGACGGACTGAACCCCTGCCCAACTTAGTCCACAGAAGGGCTCGGGACCCACCATCTGCGCGCTAGAGCCAGCCCTGGCCAGTTCATCAGCCATTTTATTACCCGGGATCCCTGAGTGCCCCGGCACCCAGCAGAGCGTCAATCTGCTCCTTGTTCCCAGCTCCTGTAGCTTTCCACGGCACTCCGCCACCAGCTTCGAGGACATTCTCCAAGAAGAGAGTGCTTTGATGGCCGCTTGGCTATCAGTAAAGATCACATCACCGCCACCAACCATTCCCCTATCAAGAATGTTGCTGCAGCACACATCAATGGCGAAAATCTCGGCTTGAAAAACACTCGGTGATTCGCCCATTGCCATCGAGAGTCGTGTATTAGGTCCAAAGACCCCTGCACCCACTCCGTGCTCCGATTTAGACCCGTCAGTATACCAGTGCAGTTCACGGTTTCCCCGACATGGATTCCCAATACTCCAGGACCTTTCGTCCGGAAAGATTGCCCTGAACCTTCTGTTGAAGACCAGTTCCGTGGTCATTATGTCTGCCCTTGTACAGACAGATAGACCCGGAGCCACGTCCATCAAGCAAGCATGCCCCTGGACCTCAGCAAGTCCCGATGCTAGCTTGATCCTAAGGAGACCGGACATAGCAGTCCTCCTTATATGGATGTGTAGTGGCAATATGCCCACTATAACCTCAAGTGCTGCCGTGGGACATGTGCGCATTACCCCCGTTAGAGCCAGACACACCATCCGTTGCAGCTTGTTGCACTTCCTCACCGCAGTCTCCTGCCGAATCTTAGGCCACCATACCAATGATCCGTAAGTGATTATCGGCCTGACCATCATAAAGTATAGCCATTTTACCATACCTGGACTGAAACCCCAAGTTCTCCCAAAGAAGCTCTTGCATGCCCAGAAGGCCCTAACTGCCTTTCCGAGGGTTTGATCCAAGTGCGAGTTCCAATTGAGCCGTCTGTCCAGAACAATTCCCAGATATTTGACCTCATTGGAATACTCAACCTCAATTCCGTCCACTACTAACTTCTCAAGCCTGTAGTTGTACCTCCTCGTGAACGGTATCACGACCGCCTTGTTAGGGTTGATGCTCAATCCCCTTTCATGGCACCATCCAAGAACCCTATTGAGAGCACCCTGCATCACCTCTGTGATGGTGCTCTCGAATTTTCCAGTCACCACTATTGCCAGGTCGTCTGCATAGCCAATGGCCCGAAGGCCATATCCCTCGAGCTTGACCAGCAGATCATCAATCACCAGGCACCATAATAAAGGTGACAGCACCCCCCCCTGTGGACAACCCTTAACAGCACTGATGCTGACACTAGTGTCATTCCAGGAGGCAGTAATTTTCCTTCCCCTCAACATAGCCCCGATCCAGTTGACCGTGAGCTCGTCTATCCGCTTCCGCGCCAGAGCATCCGTAATAGAACCGTAGCTCGTGTTGTCAAAGGCACCCTTTACGTCAAGAAATGCACACAATGCGATCTCCCCATTACGTTGTGCCTTTTCTATCTGCGCAACCAAATGGTGCAATGCCACCTCAGTTGACTTACCCTTTTGGTAAGCAAACTGCGTTCGGTGCAGTGGTGTGGAAGCCTGCAGTTTTTCCCTAATGTGCAGGTCCAGTAGCCGCTCAACAGTCTTGAGCAGAAATGAAGTAAGGCTGATAGGTCTATAGGATTTCGGCTTCTCCAGCGGCCTGTTGCCAGCTTTGGGAATAAATACAACCCTGACCGTACGCCAAGTGGTTGGAATGTATCCCCAGGTGAAGCTTGCCCTAAAGAGTCCAATCAAAGGCCCTACTATCATATCAAGACTCTCCTGTAACAATACAGGGAAGATTCCGTCACCTCCTGGTGACTTGAATGGGCCGAACGAGCCAATTGCCCACCGTACCCTATCCTCATCGAAAATCCTACCGGCCAACCCATTTGCCCGGCGAGTCCCCGGGATCGCCGCCTCGACGTTTGTGTGCCCAGTATCACCCACAACAGTTGAGCCCGGAAAGTGTACCCTCAGCAAGGTTTCCAAAGTTTCCCTGCGGTTTGTCGTGAAGGAACCATCTGTCCCCTCCACCAGACCCACTCCATTTGAGTGTCCCCTGGTCATTACCCTGTGAAGTCTTGCCGCGCTAGGGAGGCCCGCGACACTACTGCAAAAGTTCCTCCATGAATCCCGTTTGGATTTACGTAAGGATTTGTTATATTCTGTTAGGGCATCTTTGTACTCCTGCCAGTTTTTGGTCCGTTTCGCCTTGTTGAATAACCTCCTGACATGCCTCCGCTTCTGCTCGAGCGTCTCATTCCACCATGGAGTCCTGCGGCTGGAGCTTAAGGGTCGCAATGTCGTGCTTCCTCGAAAGGAGGAGAGCAATGTTTCTTCAACAAGGTTGGCTGCTAGCTCAATCTCATCAACAGACCCGATATCTGTCATCAGGAGCTCAGCCTTCCGGTTCACAAGGGACCTGAACTCATTCCAGTCCGTCCGTCTGGGATTGTAAGCGCCTCTACGCAAATCCTCCCCCCCCGGTATGTCAAACCTAATATGTTGATGGTCCGACAGCGAGGCCTCATCCGTAACCCTCCAGTTACGAATTGAATCGCGCAAAGCGCCGCTAACCAGTGTGAGGTCTAATACCTCCTCCCTGATCGCATTAATAAAGGTCGGCTTACAGCCGACATTTGCTATGTCTAAGTTCGTACCTACCAGATACTCCAGTAGTAACTCACCTCTTTTGTTGATGTTGCTGCTTCCCCAAACGGTGTGATGGGCATTGGCATCGCAGCCCAGGATAAGCTGCTTTCCATGCATACCACAGTACAGCACCAGGTCCGCCACCTCTTTTGGTGGGGCTACATCCTCTTCGCCGGGAAAATAGGCCGTCGCAACGACGATCTCCGACGACCCCCGTTCAGTGGGTATATTTATCTGTGCTGCCACTAGATCTCTGAATATAAAATTAGTCAATGGGGTTATGTCAACACAATTGTCGACAAGCAACGCTGCGCGCGGCTTGTCCACTGACCGATCATAAATCAGCTTACTTGATTGGGATTGTAGTCCCCGGATCTGGCCACTATTGATCCATGGCTCCTGCAAAAGCGCAAGACCGATGTTTTCTTCGGCAAAGATCCTGCACAGTGTGGCCGACGCCCCTTTGGCGTGATGCAGGTTTGCCTGTAGCACCCTAATGGTGCCCATCGCCATCCCTAATGGACCGCTGCACTAGCTCCCCCAACCGATTACGTCGGGGTCCCTTCCCTCGCGACCCTCTGGTCGGTTTGTCTACACCAGCATATTATAGTTGGGCTAGGGTTGCCATACGTACTGTTTTAAACAGTACATGTACTGATTTTTTGCAATTGTACTGTTTTATGCATAATGTCCAAAACAGTACGCAAATGTACTGTTTTTTACACTTTGTACTGTTTTTTTTACTGTTTTTTTTTGTGTTCAGTCTACAAAAAACCAAGATATTAAGAAAATCCCTGTTAAACTCATATTTTGAAAATATCCTAATATTTAACAGTACATAGCTTAAAAAAAATGTTGTGTTCCAAACAAAAAAGCTCTAAAATAATAAGACTTTTTACGCTGTGGTCATTGTTTTCTCATATATACGCAGTAGAAATCTTAATTATAATAGGTGACTCGCAGCAGTTGTATATTTTCATGTTATTATTTTTAAGACATATGATTTTATGGCTACCTCTTCCAATAGTTTTTTCCTTTAAACACCTGAAAAAGACAAAAACAAAATCGAAATTTTGTTAAAAATTTTATATTTTTTAAATACTTATTCCAACACAATTATCTTTAATTCCTTTAATTTAATATTCGGGCAAGTTCTGGAAATCGAAATCACGTGAAATTGAAAACGTACAAATTTAAAAATTCTCCGGGCTTAAAATTTATAAAAATACCTAATTGCTTTCAGGACCACTTTTCTCCACCTAAACTACTTTTGAAATATGTTTTTTGGATTTTATAGATTATAGCTGAACTTGGTCAAATTGGCCGTAAATAATTTAAGAATTGTTTAAAATTGGAAAATTAACTTAGGACACATAAATTTTCTCAAATTCTATATGATATGTGCAACTATGTGTGTTGTGAAAATTGCTTTAAATACCAATATAATACTTACACAATCAACGAGTTAATAGTTTTAAGCTAAGTTATACTTTTCTCCTTTCTTATATTCCAAATGCTTCGTAATTTCGTATACGTATAAAATGCCATAAAACGGAAATCATTCATTTGGTGTTACACATTTTAAGTGTTTTTCGTTATATAATTGTTGCATATTCAATCAAAAGTTTTAAATATATAATAATTTAAATAAATAGTTGTGTTTTCGCAAAAAAAAATGTACTGTTTTTTTCTTGATTGTACTGTTTTTTTGTGTTCAATGTACTGTTTTTCCGAATTTAAAATCTGGCTACCCTAAGTTGGGCCTTTACTCAACCTCTCCTAAAAGCATTTGTATCAGTGTTGCCTTTTTGTGGGTAATTACCCGAATTGGATGTAATTTTTACTGTCGTGTGTAGGGTGTGGGTAATTTCTTCTAAATAAGTGCAGGTCAGGGGTAATTTGAAATTCTTTCGTTTAAAAACAAGTAATACTTATTAGGGTTTTATTTCAGTGATAAAATTAATACCGTTTCGGATAGTGTTAATCCTTAGACTTTCACTGTTATTTTAAAAAAACGTTTCCATCTTTTAATCATTTATCAAGCAAAATCATAATAATGAAAAGTGCCAGCAGACTTTTATAATATGAGCTCCAGAGTGATTTAGAACCCGAAGTTTATGGAAAAAGTATACAGACTAAAAAAACAAGGAGGAGGGTATTTGTTCAGTAGTACAAAAAAATACATTTTGTTTTGACTTTGTCAAATGCTTTAAATAGGAGAATATTTAGCGCTGTTAGCATTTTTAAAACTTATTGAAGAAACAGACTGTCCTCTGAAGCCAATACAGCATTTTTATGCAGTAAATAAAGTATTCAAATGAACGGCAGTGAACATTTCAAGCCTTCCCTAAATATTTTCAACCAAATCTGGAAGAAGAACTCAATATTTTGAGATTTTTTATTAATTTTTTGATGTTATTTATGTTAATATAGTTTATATTACTATATGAATCTGAATAGTCCCTAGGGGAAAGGGAACTAGCACCAAACTTGCCACTTGACAGTTCTAACGTGATATGGAACGTTTTTAGTTCTAACACTTTATATGAAGGGGACTTGTTTGTCACTTTAACATGGCAATGTTAAAAAAAATCCTAGGAGGAGGTAAATAGGCACCTTTTTGACATGTAGCAGGAGTAACCTAAATGGACACATAAAATTTCAGGTAAAGTAATGCCTGTCGCAGTTATTGACCCGAGTGAACCATATTAATAAAAAAGATAACTTTCATATAGCCAGTCCCAAGACTAGTTTTGTGGCAATTACCTTTCGCCTGGAATATCTACACTTTATTTTGTTTAGTCTTGCTTTCCCCTATCACATTTTATTATAATATTATATTCACTGGTCAAAGGATTAGTGCTTTAAGAACAATTGTCACAAATTTTCCGCGGGCTGGATTTAATTTATGTTAATTTTTCTGCTGGTATACCACATTGCCGTAGTAAAGACGTTATTCTGTGTTTGTGCTGACGTGTGTAACACGTTCTGGTATACCCATCGACTCAAAATCAATTTTTGAGTCGGTCCAACCGTTTGTGCGCAAAGCTAAAGTCGCAGATTTGAGAACAATTTGTTGAACATTGGTACAAATGTTTTAATTGTCGATTTCTATTGAAAATGGTAAGAATCGTACCATAATTTCAAATAGCCCCTATACAAACTGCTATCCGCTTATAAACAATCTTATTATACTGGAATTTATGCAGATAAAAATTTTTTTGGAAGCGGTTTATACTTGACAATAACTCCCATATAAATACCAATCCCGAAAATAGCATTTAGTGCCATAAATTCCTTATAAATATTGGGATTGATATAAAATTAGGCGGCGATATCATCTAAATTAGATAAAGGATAAAATAGATATCTAAAAAATAAATAAATGATTATTTTGCCAGGTCCATAATTGCCTGTAAATACTGTGCGTGTAGGGTATCAAATAGTCGGACATGAATGAATGACTTTTAATTTCATATAAATCGGGTAATTTTGCTTAATCTCAAGTGTAATTTTAAATTTAGCTAAAATACAGCAAATAAAGCTTTCTGTAAGTAGGTGTATAATTACCATGGGTCTAATATCGTTTAGATGTGGCTTAGGGTTTTATATTGTTGAATATATATCGTTTGCTTAGCTATGTCCGTACATGATCAAAACAATGGAAAACGAACATAACAACGTACATAACACATTCACTTTACTTCAGGAATCATGCCCCTCTATTAAAATCAATAATCAAATAATACCCAACATTCCAATAAAAAATATCTTTAAATACAATTTCACAAAGATGTAAAACTATTTCAAATTAAACTTTAAACAAAGTAATAAAATTGGCTCATTGGAAGAAATACTGCCCTTAGTCTGGATTGTAATTTTCTTCTTTATTTTTACGGGGCACTGCCTCTGCCTCCATTATGAAAAAACCAAAAGGCGGCGTAACAAAATTCTTTGAATCATTACATTAACTTCCTGGTTTGTCAGGATGATCACAAAGTATTCCATAAAATATCGAAAGATCCCCAAGCTCTAAAATTTTTAATGATGGCAAGTGGTAGTGTAATAAAACTTAACTGGCAAAATAAAATAAAGTAATTTGTTTTTATTATTGTTTTTTCTTTACCCATTTTGAACTACATTTAGAGTTGACAAAAAATCAACCAATTGTAGCCGGAACTTTAAGAAAAGATAAACTCACTGTTTATTTTTGTTGCATTTGCTTAAGCTTTAATATCGTTACAAGTAAAACTTGTGTGTATAATTCTTATTCGCTTAACAGTTTTATTTTTTAAAATATCTTTAAAATCTTTGCATGAAGTTTCCTGGAGATTTGGGCAAACCAACCAGTGAAATGCGCAAAGGAGTAGCTTATTCCATTAAAAAAAAAATTTTTTTTTTATTTTTTTTTTTTTTTAGCGATAAACCAACACTCAGGGGATGCCCCCTATATATGCAGTGCATTGTGTTGATCAGGAAAATAAGGTTTGGGAAGGAGGAAAGAGGGAATAGTGTTTGTGGACATTTGACTTGAATCTTAATAAATTATAAGTACCGGGGAAGACCTCTGCGGGAAGTTTATTCCACATACGGATAGTTCGACTGAAAAACGAATTTTCTCTATAATGCGTTGTGCGAAACACAGGACAATCGACTACAAACGGATGTGATCCACTGGATGAGCGAGTATTACGAAGAAATACTCGGGCGGGTGGAATAAGTTCACTTATTTCAGTGGAACACCTCCCATGGTAATATCGATAGAAAAGTGCCACACAACCCACATTCCGACGATGCTCCAATGAGTCAATAGAGTTGGATACCCTACTGTCATTGATGAGCTTCACCGCCCTCCTTTGTACACGGTCCAGAAGGTTCAAAATAGACTTTGAAGCCCCTGCCCATATATAGGAGTTGTATTCCATCTTCGGTCGGATATAGGTGGTATAGATAGTAAGGAGATCGGATGAAGTGAAGTAAGTCTTGCACCGTTTTAAAAAACCTAAACAATTGAATGCTTCTTTCGACACTTTAAAAACGTGTTTATTCCAGCGAACATCGCACTGTATTCTCATGCCCAGAACATCAAGAGTATCCGATTCCTCAATATCAATGCCACCCATTAATACAGATGACATATTTGGGCCCTCGGCCCGTCTGTTGGTCAACATACAACATTGGGTCTTGCGTGCATTAAATTCGACCCTATTCGCTTGACCCCACTCAGAGATTGTAGCTAGGTCCTGATTAAGAGTGTCATTCATATTTTGCCTTTTGCCCCCAATCTCAACAAGGCTTGGCATATGATCGAAGGAATATGAATGACAAATGTTGCTGTCATCTGCAAAAGAGTAGATAGGATTTGAAGTATGACTACGAAGGTTATTAAGAAATATAAGAAATAGCGTAGGAGAAAGGACAGAACCTTGCGGTACCCCTGAGTTCAGCTGAAACTCGTTTGATGCAATCCCATCTATAACAACACGTATAGTGCGATCCCTGTGGAAACTCGATATTAATCGAGAGAAATCATTACCGACACCAAAAGTAATAAGCTTTGACACAAGCGCACCATGCCACACCTGATCAAACGCCTTGGAAATATCCAGAGCAACCACTTTGCATTCACCAAAGCGGTGAATGGACCGACTCCAACGTTCTGAAAGAAACGCTAACAGGTCTCCTGTAGATCGGCTACCACGAAAACCATACTGTCTGTCACTGAGAAGTGAATTTGTCTTCAGATATTTCACAAGATGGTAATTAACCATGCTCTCCATCACCTTCGAGAGCGAAGAGCAAATTGCGATTGGGCGGTAATTGTCAGGGTTAGTAGCCTCACCCTTCTTGGGGATTGGCTGAACATTGGCCACCTTCCAGCAAGAGGGAAAGATTCCCGCACGGTACGAAGAGCTGAAAAGGTTGGCCAACGGACGAGCTAACGTCGAACAGCACTGTTTCAATACCAGTGCTGATATGCCATCCGGCCCCGGTGACTTATTTACGTTAATATCCGAAAGAACCCTTTTGACTGCGCGTGAACGGGCAGTGATTGATTGCTTTCCGGCAAGAACGAATTACTTGCAAACAGTTCAGCCAAGAGGTTATCTTTATCAATCGGGTCAGTAAATATTTGGTCGTCCTTTAAAAGCGCTGGGATAGAAGAACTAGCACTGTCCCTTACTCTTTTAACGAAGGACCAAAAGGTCTTACAACCCCGAGGAACAGCAAGGACCTTAGCACGAAGACGCTGTTCGTGTAGAAATTTTTCTCGTCTAAGTACTTTGGCACACTCAGATCTTGCCTTCTTTCGTAGGTGATCAGTAGTTGCGTTTTTATTCAAACGCCAACTACTAAACGCCTCCTCTCTGGATCTGACTGCATTTTTGCACGTCTGGTTAAACCAAAACTTAAGTGTTGGTTTAACCGAAGTTTGCTTCGAGGGAATAAAAAGTTTCATTCCAAGCAAAATTACATTTACGACCATTTTTGCAGCGGCATCAACATTATCGTCAAGGAAACAAAGTTTCCAGTTGAAATGCCGGTAAAATTCGTTAAGCTCGGCCCAACGAGCCTTTTATAAATAAAAGTCGAGCGTTTCGGGGCTGTTTTCGAAACGCTATGAAGTGCCGAATATGAAAAGTAAGCAGGAATGGTATTGTGATCCGAATTCCCGAGAGGATCGAGAGTTCTCACTTCGTACTTTTCAGGGTGAGAAGTGAGAAAAAGGTCAAGAGTATTTCGAGATTGCCCTTCAAAATCGCCAGCAACTACAATTTCACTGTTCGGACAACTTTCCAGGATTCTAGAAATGGTATCGGAAAGGGCGTCAAAGCCATTAAGAGAAGCCGCCGTTTCCATGTTTGGACTTCTATACAGAAATCCGAAATGCAACATGTGTGTCCTGATTCGGAATTTAACCCAGAGGGAACTAAATTCCACATCACCGCATGTAAGATGTTGCTGGTACTGGTACACAACATCGTTGCGAATATACATCGCAAGGCCCCTATGAAGAGAAAAAAGGGATAGAAGTTGATACCCAGGTATGGGAAAATCCTGTGGATCAGCATCCCCACACACCTGGGTTTCACATAAGGCGAAAACATCCGGCCGATGGAAGCGAATGTGAGCATATAAAGAGAAATAATTCGCTCTCAATCCGCGTATATTGCAGAAGTCTATGCGAAATCTACCTGGCATTACAAATTAAGAAGATTCAAGGCAATACTCCTTACGATAGTAAACGTGACAAAAATACCAAATTGCTGTTGAGAAAGTTACTCAATGGCCAGTGTTATGCCTTTCTCATTAAGTAACCAACAGCAATCTGGCATGAATCCAATTAAACTTCGTAGAAAAATGGTATGGGCACTTATCTGCTTAGATGTGACTAAAGAATTTTCGTCCGACATTGGCAGGACGTAAACTTAAGAATTCGAATAAGATTTGATCCTTCTGTTTTTGGCCATCCGAATGTGTGGTCAGTTTTGTGGCATCACTTCACATTTATCAGATAATGGACCACTTGCCGCCCTCCATAGTCAAATGCTAGCATTTAAATTTAGCATTTAAAACTAGCATGTATGTCGTGCATACATTTCTATTAAAGTGCGAAACTGATTTAATATGAGAAATTTGAAAAGCGATGTTTTCGTTTTTTTTATAGAATTTTCTGTTATTAAATTGTTGTAAACAAATGCACTACAAATGGGACAGAACTAAGCTCATATTCGCATTTAGCATGTCAAAAACACAAAAGGATCAGCTGGAATGGTTAAATTTTTTTTTTCAAAAAAGTTTTATAATGCCAACCCCTGTTATTGTTAGTTTATATTTTAACATACATACATATGAAGATTAATAAATAAATTATGAACAAAAAATTTAATCAAAACACATTTAATAAATAAGTCTTCTCAATTTAATTTAGCAACATTGAATTTTAGCATATTTAACAATGGAAAAATGTTTTTGTTTTAAGAATTTTAGGCCCATTAAAGTAAACGTTTAAATTTATTTTGAGAACCCTTATCTTTTTGCCACAAAGGCACGCATTCATATATATTTATACCCCCTCCCAGTTTTTCTTTAAGGTTGCACATACAGTGTATTAAAATAAATACATACACACAGAAAATATATGTATTATGTCTCTAAAGATTTCTATAGGTACTTCTTATTGCCACCTCTAGTATTTTTGTTAAGTAAAATTTGCCTAAAACTAGAGCGGCATAAATAATGTAAAACGAAAAAAGGATATGTGCGCACATGTGAAAAATAAATGTTATATTTTAATTTAAATTCATTTTATTTGTTGCTATTCCTTCACACCTGCTACAGTTTTCTCGATTTCTGTTCCTTTGTTCTAAATTTAATCTTCTCTTGCCAATTTCCAAAAATTTAATTTTTCATTTCCTACTACTCGTGTTTGTATAAAAAAAAAATTAAAGTTTTGCCAGAAATTCAATATAGAATTTAATTATTGCGGCATGTGAATGAACATTTCGTTACTACACAGAAAGAAAAACATTCGGGGTAAATTAAGTAAAAGTCGTACATAAAAACTCAAGTACGAATAACACTAAAACTTACTTAAAACATTCCTAAATGGGTTTACTTTCGAAAATTAATCCCGAAATTTCTCAAAATAAGTACAAAATTCTTAAGCCAAGTAAAAAAAGATGAAACTTTTCGTTGGAAGTGCCACTCTGAGAGTAAAATCACAAAGTGAGCGTTTCAATCTCATTTAACTTTTCAAACTTTACAACAACATCACACAAGTAGCTAAAAAACAATTTGCTTGTTGTGTTTAGAAACAAATTTTCAGTTATTTATGAACATTTACAGCCGTATTCATAATGAAAAGGTGGCAAGCAGTCAGCACAAAGTTTATTCATAATGCACGACCAAAGCTTGGCTAACGATTTGCTAGCCGCTTGTTAACATGCTGCCAACTTTTGAAAAACAGCTGTTTAATGTCAAACTATTTTGTTGGTTTTTTTAGTTGTTTTCTATAAATTGACTTTTATTCGACCTTTACAAAATTTTTTATTATTATTATTTAATTAAGCTTGAGGTCTCTTTTTTTTAAAAAATATTTAATTTATTGAACCAATATTTCGGCACTCCGTTGGGTGCCTTCTTCAGAGTTTTTTTCTTGAATTTTTGACAAAAAATAACAATTTTTAACAAATTAAATAAATTTAACAAAAAGTCATAAAACAATTTTCAATTAAATACAAAAAAGGTTTTTCAATTCAAAAACTAATCTATTACATTATAAAAAAATGTTTAACTTCCGTTTATAATTTTATAAGTTAAATGCCTATAATTTTGTGCTAAACTTTCAGTATCTGAAATCTAAAATTAATTCTCGATATTGTCGGTACATTTATAATTTGCAACATTTCTAACATAAACCTACGTTTATAATTATTTTCCGTATTTAAAACTGTTGTATTTTCAAAATTAGGATTAAAATATAAAAGAAAAATCTGAGCTTAATTTGGTGCTCCTAGTTTATATGGTATGGACACTATCGTGCCAGCATACTTATTCCGGGACCATATTTGTATAATCGCTAGGTGAAATAGTCGATTTGCCTCATTTCCAATTTGCTCTGAGTTTTTTCTAGGTCGTGTGGTAAAGCTAGCATTTCGCGATAGAAATATTTTATAACAAAGTTCATCAAGTTTCGTTTGGCATACTTAGTCGATGTAGAAGTCTTAATTGCCTTTAAGACAGACTAATTTAAGTTTAATTCGAAAGCAGTGCACCGTAGTCAATTCCGGCAAAATATAACTGGATATAAAATATCCATAACTTCTTCATTTCTTTAAGTTAATAGCTTAAATTTGGTATTCAACTTAAGAAAAGCATATTTAATCCCTCGTTTGGATGTTGACATACAGGGGCTGGCCAAATAAGCATAGACGACCAAATCCTTTTCTAAAGATTATTTTAGTTTTTATGGAATATCTATGTATGCTCCTCTCCCGCTCCGTTATTTTTGACTACCTGGGATATCATATATGTTTATAATAGTACACCGGAGAATGTGGATCTCTCTGCTGTTACGAAATTAGATTAATTTAAGAATTTTTTATAGATTTAGTTTTAAGTTATCTTGTAAATTATAATTTATGTCGTTTTAGTTTAAATTATTATCTGCTCCATTGTATTGTAAACTTTAGATTTAATCGTAGACTTTCGAATTCGAACAGAATACTCTGGAATTGACGAAAAGGTTCTTGAATCTACTACTCTACAACTCCTGCCGATTATGAACTTTAAAAATAGGCTGACTCGTAAAGTTTAGATTATTTTGTTTTGAAACATTAAGAGCCAGTGTTTGGGTAAGAGATTAGCGATTAAATTAACTTTAATCTCCGTATTTACTTTTAATGCAAAAATATAAACAAAATTTATTTATCTGTAATATCACGAGATAGGGGTTACGGATTTTACCCGTTATTACCCATTTCTAACCCCTTTGAAGTGGAATTTCCAAAAATCCCTACTTATTTTTTCCACACATTTTGCGGGAAGTCTACATACAGAATTGCAAGTGTATACATATTAATAAAAGATCCACAAACCAGTTTAAATAATTAATATTTATGCAATTTTTGTTTTGGTTTAATTTTTATTTAAATTTTTCTTTTATTTAATAATTTTTTCACAATTTGTTTGTTGCTTTTGTTTGTTTTTTTTCCTTTTGAAACATATGTTTCTTGTATTACTAAATTTTACTGCAAACATTTCTGCAGTAAAAATTTGTAAATACTCAGACAAGAACTGCCACTTTACGCTCTCAATTTGTATTCTCATTTAATGTATTGTGTGCGCGAACACAATTTAGTAAAATGCAGTAGACTTCAGTAAAAAAAAGTAAAAACTTTTGTGTTCTCGAACGCAGCAAGTGTTAGGAAAAATTAACTATCAAAAATAAACAACAACAAAAAACAGTTTTGTCCGGAATTTATCGCCGTGCAGTGTTTTAAAAAGATAGCTTTAAACTTAAATAGTTATTTGTAGCCGTTTAGAAATATTTTGTGATACAATTATGTTTTTATCCTACAGTTTCGGGGTGTTGATTTTAGTTGTATTCTCTCAAGTAATAAATTAAGTTCTTTTGTTTTGTTTTTAACAGAACAAAAACAATTTTTTACCAAAAAATGTGGAAACCATAAAAATAATATTGAAAAACTTATCTCCAAATTGACGTGTACAGGGGAAAACCATATTTTAAAGTTGTGGGTGTAATAAACCACTAAATTAAACTTTGAAATGAGTTTAAAATGTGTAATTTTTACCCAGCACACAAACTCATTTATTTTTCTATGATAAATTGACAAACGTTTGTAAAATTGTTGAAAAGTTATCTACAATTTATTTCAAATTGCTTTAAATTTTTAATGTCATATAAAATTTTAACTTTATCAAACCCTGCAAAGAGTTGTTGCGCAAAAAATCGTGTTTATTTGCCCTTATGTATGCTTTACTTTTTTCTGTAATATATAAAGTTAACTAAAAACCAATAAATTTTATTCTGTTCACTTTATTTCCGGTTTATGTGACACTCTTTTCGCAACCCTTTAATAAAATTCACATTCGTTATCTGTGAAAAGCAAAATACAAAACAAAAAAAAATGCTCAACAACAGCAGCAACATAAAACAAAATAAAAATGCTTTGAGACTCTATGAAGTGGAAACAAATTTTTGCTAAAGTATTCGTATGAAATATTCTGACCAGCAGGGTTTGTCCAGAAGGCAGAGCCAGTCTATTGCCATCGTGTTAACAAAACCGGCATACAAAAACAAGAGAAATGCAAATCCTGTCATTTGCACTTTACCTTTTTTTAAATTCGGATTTTTTTTCAATTCGGTTTTTATTTTTTCTCTCTGGTGTTAAATGTTTTAATAATTCACTAAAAGCTACAGACACAAATTGATTTTATAACTCAGGTAGTCGGCGTTTTTTAAAAAAATGTGTATAGTGAATGATTTTATTTTATGTTCAGAGATAAATTTCATACAATTAAAAAAATATTCATATGAAAAGGTAAAAATTTTAATTTTTATTTTATTTAAAACATAAATGAAATAGGAAGAGAAATTTTCTGATAGCTTAGCAGGGCTTAACTCTGGCTTCGTAAACTGATTTTACGTATTTTTGGATCAAAGTATTAAATCTGTTTTGAAAAAAGAAATACGGTTTATTATAACTTGAAGATTGGTCCATACTTTACCATAAAACAATAAAGAAAGTATAGTCGGTTAAGCCCGATCATTTAATACTCTATCCTCGTTCCGGAATTGCAATCCATTGGATCATGACATGTGCTTCGTTCACTAATTTTTGCACAAGCACAAGGTTGATTAATATTTCTGAAGGAAGCCAATGTTGTCGGCTTTGTTGTATTTATACTGTGTTTTATAAAAAATTTCGTAATTGAATCAATTATAAATGTGTTGATTTTGAATGAAACACAAATTATTGAGAAAGTTATTGTCATTTCTTTTTATTATGATAATATTTGTATGGTTCAATTATGTATGGAACAAAATATCAGCCAAATAGACACCGCGACCTCGGCGGTACACCTCCATCTAATGGTCCACATTTTCGACGATGCTGCGGCATAATTAAGGTTCTATGCCGTTGATATGCCGAATTATCTCATCCTGTAGCCCTTGAATTGTTGCTGGCTTATCAACGTACACCTTTTCTCTCAAATAAACCCAAAGAAAGAAGTCCAACGGTGTCAAAACACATGATCTTGGCGGCCAATTGACATCGCCACCAGATGAGATAACACGGCTATTGAATTTGTCGCGCAAAAGAGCCATTGTTTCGTTAGCTGTGTGTAGTGTTTTTCATACGGGATTTCCCGGGACGGAAATCCCGGGATCCCGCTCAATTTTCGGAAAAAAATACCGGGAAATTTGTACGGGAATTCCCGGGATTTTTTTTCTGACTAAAGACATTTTTGCCAAACGTCAAAGAAATATCAATTCATATCCGATAACGTTTAATGAAAGTAGAAGAGTAAAAATGTACAGAATATCAAAAAGTAATTTAAATTTTTGGGAATTTTTGAAATTAATGTACAGAATATTTAATTTGTTTAAAGACCCAGATCCGTAGAAAAGAAACGATTAGAAAATAAAAATTATTTTCTGAGTTTTATGTATTAATTGAAATCTTCTTGATAAAAATAAGAAATAAGCTTTCAAACGATTCTGCAAATGCTTATTCTGAACTATTTTAACAAAAATAATTTGTAATAATTTGTTTGAACGATTTAACATTTTTGGTTTTACATAAATGCTGTTGACCTTGAATATATTCTGTGGCAATAAGTGATTAAGTATATTTTTAAGTTTTATATGAGAACAATTAAAACTTTAATGGTGCCAATTCTCTGCGGTTTTAGTTTTTTTTTATATTTTAATTCCTAAAACCTCCTAATGTCACAGATCGAAAGTTTTAATTATTTCAAATGTTATTCAACATTGAAAAACGATAACCAAAAAGTCATTTTGCTACAACTTCCTCAAAAATCCTACAAAATAAATGAAATGTTGTACTTTTGAACATGAAGATTTTAAGGTGCTATTAAGCACTTTATCCTTTTTGCCACAGAAATAAAAAATTTGAATGTATTTAAAAACTTATTTAAGTGATCTCTGGAAATTTTTTTTGTTCCCGCTTTCCCGGGAAATGAAAAAGTACGGGAAAAGAAAAACTCTAGCTGTGTGGCAAGTGGCACCGTCCTGTTAATACCACATGTCGTCCACATCCATATCTTTCAATTCAGGCCACAAAAAGTTCGTTGTCATCTCACGATAGCGAACACCATTCACAGTAACTATCTGATCAGCCTTATTTTGGAAAAAAATACGGCTCGATGGTGCCGCCAGCCCATAAAACGCACCAAACAATCACTCTGTGTGGGTGCATTGGTTTTTCGACAATCAATCTTAGATTATCATTCGCCCAAATGCGGCAATTCTGCTTATTGTTGAATCTACTGAGGTGAAAATGTGCCTCATCACTGAAAATGATTTTCTTCAAATATTGATTATCCACTGCTGCCATTTCTTGCTACCATTCTGACCATTGACGACGTTTGGAATGGTCAAGAGGCTTTATTTAGTTCTTGAGTCAATCGCACCTTGTAAGCGTGTAAATGCAAGTCTTTATGCATAATGTTCATCAATGACGAGCGTGAGAGGTGCAATTGTTGGACACGAAGACGACGAGTTGAGGTGGACGGCTCTTCAGCCACACTATCGCGAACAGCAGCAATATTTTCTGCAGTACGAGTTGTACGAGCATGCACTGGTATTTTCACATCTCCTAGAGAATAAGATTGCTCAGATTTTTGCACGATTTTTCCGATTGTACGCACATTTGGACGATTAAATTGACCGAAAAAATCACGAAGTGCACATTATGTTTTTTGATTTGAACGCCCATTTTCATAAAAAACCTGAATAAGTTTAACGCGTTGCTCGATTGTGTATCTTTCCATGGTTCAAATTTAATAAGTCTGAAATTGTGAGATGTCAAATGAAATGCAGAAAAAAACTTGACGTAAAGTTGTGGCTCACATTCAACTCGGCTCTTAAAATTTAACCCCCTTTATCACTCGTTCACCACCAGCAACGGCATCAGTTACGCGAAGATTAAAACAGGTATAAATTTACATAATTCTTAAAACATTTGCAATGTTGCAAATATTTAAAAAAAACACCTAATAATTCCTTTTAGTTGCTACGCCACAAAATGGAAGCAACCAATAATACCTACAATTTTGTTCGTGGCGTTTTAACGAACGTCAAAGAAGTTTTCTCATTCCACGTTCATACATTGTTCAAAGTAAAAAACAGGAAAAAAGACCAACCTTTTATCTTTCGGATCGGTCGGAAAGATTATACAAAAAGGAACGATTTTGCCCAACTCTAGTGTGTACTAGAGGTCTGCAAGAATAAATAAAAAGCAATTTCAACACACTCATTTGTTTTTGTATTACAATGTGTCGATCACCCAATGATAACGAAACAAATGAAAAAATAACCAGAGACAAAACAACAAAAACTCATTCTATTCAGTCAACTCAAGTCAAATGAGTAAATTATTCAAATATAATTTGAATGTAAAATATGTGTACCTACACATTGTGTATGTATGTGTAAGCTCAACTCTTATAAATAAAAGAAGCCACAAGCTTACACACATATTATGGAAGGTATGCACATTCACTAATTCAAAAATTATTTGAATATATTCTGTAAACTTGCTCTCTCTAACGGGTCATGCCAATGTTTTGTTATTTATGAATAACTCCCAAATTCATTTACAGTAAACAAGTTTTTTATTCAATTCATTCATTCTTATTTTTGTATATGGTTTACTCTCTTCTTATCTTTTTAAATGTTTTATAATTGAATAAATGTTGTGCACTTTGGGTAAAGGCAAACAAGTGAGTTCGTCAAAGCAGATCTCTAGTGTGTACTAGTGTTTTTCATACGGGATTTCCCAGGATGCCACACATTTTTCGGGAAATTGTTGGGGAATTCCCAGGATTTTTTTATTTAACTTTGTCAACTTTACTGCTGATAGGTATAATAAAATAAAGAGGTTATGACAAGAAAGAAATAAAAATTCAAATCCGATGTGCAAGGTAATTTCAAACCTTTGATGATTTGAAATTTTGAACTTGCAACTAATTTTTATGTTATAAAAGCGAAAAAAGATGTTCCCACAGCGCTTTAAAAACTTTAATGCCGTTATATGCAGAGCAGCTGAATAAAAGATTTTTTGGACTAGATTCAGAAAATGCAGTATATACTATTTCTGTAAGAGATTATGATAAAAGCGAACAATTTTGAATGCAGCAATAAGTAAAGAAAAGCTAATTCGATTCAAATAAAATAATTTTCCTTAAAAAATGAACAACAAGTTTTTAAAGGAATTGATAAGAACACTGAAATTCTCAAGAGATTATATATTTTCTTATGACCCTAATGGCATTGACAGGCATTTGAAATTTATCATTTTGTCTTGTAAATTTATAGTTTTTAGTAATAAAGTAGGTAGAGTGCTATATTCGGCTGTACCGAATCTTTGATACCCTCCACCACCAGTTCGAATATTTCAGGAGTGATATCTATTTATTATTAGTTATTCTTTATAAAAACAGACGTTAGCATTAAAACTGGTTGCGGCTTAGAACTATATTTAATTATTGACCAACCATCAGAAAGTTTAATGCTATTTATAGCAATTTTTACTAGCTTGAGCCGAACTTTAATGATTTGCAGGAGGAGAATTTATATTGGAGCCATGATAAGTTATGAACCCAAATTCTGCAGAGTAATATCTGGTATTAAAAAACATAAATTTCACTACAGCGGTGAAACACGTTTTAGCGTTTACAGTGCATTTCAGAAGGCTGCTAAATATGGAATCAAAGGTAAATTATTGACCGTACAGTACAAAATTATATGACATTTTTTCTGTTCAAATGATACTAAGTTGGAAGAAATTTTACCACAATAAATATATCTACTACGGTTTTAGGCGTATTTAATTAATTTACCAGAGTGGGCTTTATATGGGGCCTATACTAAATTATGGACGGATCATCACGAAATTTATTTGTGTGATTTCTAGTCCTATAAAACTGTGAAGCATTACTAATTACGGTTTTAGGTGTACTAAACCGTTTTCCGGTAGTAGGGTTTTATATGGGACCAAGGTTAAATCATGGACCGATCTTCACAAAATTTTACAGTGCCATTTTAATACCAATAAAACTGTGACGTACCACATTTTGTAATGATAGCATTATTTATTACGGTTTTAGGCCTTCTAAACAGTTTTTCAGGAGTAGGGTTTATATGGGGCCTAGGGTAAATTATGGACGGATCTTACCGAATCTTTGCAAAATATTATATCATTCCGTGCATTGTTAATTTTTGTAACAAAAATTTAAATTTTTTAATGTGGTGGTTCCACATTTTGATTCACAGCTTTGATCCTACTGAACAGATTTTGCTGGATTTTATTTCCCAACTGCTTAGGATAACTACAAGCAATTTGACACCAAGTTTGCTTATTTCTTTTGAGTTTTTCGAAAGTGAGCGTGTTTTCAACAGACGGTCAGACGAAAAGACAGACAGACGGACATGGCTAAATCGAATACTTTATAAGGTCTGAGAAGAATAATAAAAAAGTTTTACACGGAATGACAAACTTAGTATACCCTCTCCACAACTAATTGTGGTGGAGGGTATAAAAACAAAACTTTGATTAAATCATTCTCAATGGTCGCTTGACAAAGGAAAACAAATGTATGTAGTTTGAACGATAAAAACTAGAGGAAATAAAATAAGTACAGACACAATATAAGTTGTGAAAACATTTTCCTGACAACTAAATTAGTGTATTTCTGTTGCTTTTCTTAATTTGTTTTATTGTTACTCTTGATTTTCTTCCTCTCCTGATGTGGCTTGTAAAGTTATATAAAGACAAATCGATTTAACAAAAAAATAATAAAACATCAATAGAAAACTAGTATTTTTTTAAAAAGTAAAGTAAAAAAAGCTAGTTTCGTTATGTCTAAATATTTTCTTGACATACTGTACCTGTCAAGACCTTCAGGACCATATTACAAAAAAACCAAAGCCGAAACGATTTATGTTCCAGGTATAACAATAGAATACACTTCGTAGGATTTTTACACGACCGATTTGTGCGGTTTTGTCAACACAATAAAATACAAAAATGTTAAAATGCATGACTTTATTTTTTTAATTCTAAGAAGTTTCTTTATCGGTAATTGTGGATTTTCCAAAACTCGTTCCGCAAATTAAAAGCTTTGTAATCTTGCATGAATATTTCTTTGGAATTAAAAAAAATGATTGAAATTTGTTTCATTGTTTTGTAATTGGCCCAAAAACCGCATTTAAAAACTTAAACGTCAGAATGTCATTAAAAATAAATTTTTGGCATTGTCATGCACAAAAACTTGATGAATATGGCGAAAGGTTTCACCAAGTAACAAACAATCAGGAAACTTAAAAACGCAGCTGCCAAGGAAAACATTGCTGAAGCACCAAATGAGCAAAAACTGCTCTTAAATAAAAACGCAAATAAAAACGTGCTTGGACAAACTGCCTTGCATAAGTAGCAGCGAACACCAATCGATCGGGTAATCTACATATATAAGCTTATCAAAAAAGCTGACTTACAAAACCATTCTTTTTTTTTCAATAAAACAAAATTATGCGTTATAACTAGAGTTTTTCTTTTCCCGGACTTTTTCATTTCCCGGGAAAGCGGGATACATTTTTTAATTTCCCGGGATCCCGGGAATTCCCGCAAAAAAAGTAATAAAAGAATATGGTTATTTTTTTTAAAGTAATTATATTTTATTAAAAAAATCACATCCATGAGATTAAAAAGTATATTAACAAAAATAAATCAGTTCAGTTATTACACAACGTAAACAAAAAGTCTTAAAAAATTAAAAAAAAAACGTTAAAAAGTAAACAAAATAAAATAATTCAGTCATTTTTCTTATACATAACATTAATAAATGTATAAAGATTAAAATATATACATATAAAACAGCAATTACTGCCTGTTTAACGATTTTGAACAGGCAGTTAGTTTTTGTTTTTAAAATGCGTTTTTAAAACAGAAATAGCATTTATAGATTCATCTGAAAGTCTATTTCGAAGTTTAGTAACTAAAATTCCTGTCAGAGAAAACACTCGTTCACTTTCAACAGAGGTGGGTCGTATTGTTAATAGAGCATCAAAGGATTTTTGAATGTTTTCAGTTTTTTTACCAGATCTTTCAAAAAATTTTAGATCTTTTTTTATGGAACATTTCAATGGCTTTGAATTTTCTTTGGTTTTTTCTTTAACGTTACATATTGCAGCATTTAATTTTTCCGCAAATGTCTTTTCTTCTACACTATAACTATCACCGCTGCTTTCAATTTCTTCCAACTCGATTTCTACACCAAAAAGGCGACCGTAAAGATGTTATGCATATATAAAGACAGAGTTTTTTGAAGCATTTGGGAATAAGTTGTCATTATTGTCATCATTAAAGATATCGGGATTTTTCAAAAACTTAATTAGGGTATACAGTTTGGAATGTCTTCTTTCTTCTATTCTATTTTTGAGGGATTCAAACATGGATTGCCCAACAGTGGTACGAAGTGATGCAACTTCTTTACATAATGTATTTACTATAACATCAGCTGTTATTAAATTAATATTACGACGACAAAGTGCCTCTACAGCTAATTTTATTGGGTTGAGAATATTTCATAAGTTCATTAATACAATTATGTTATCTTCTACCCATAAATCACTCATATCTAAATCAATTAGGCTTTTCCTAATTGAGTTCTTCAACAACAAAAATTTCTCCATCATCGGAACCATTGAGTTCCATCTAGTAGCAACATCCAATTCAAGACAAATTTCTTTTGAATGTTCTGCTACTACGTATTTTTGTAAGACACAGTTTTTTGTAGGACTTTTTTTAAATAATTTTATTATTTTACGTGTTTGCTGTAATACTTGTTTATAGTTGGTGGTGATTTCCAAAATGTCGTTAGTAATTAAAACATCTTCCAACTCATCGATAAAGTTATCCTCATCGCTCGACTCCGAATCAACAATTGATGTTTCTAATGTTTTTTCATAAAACACATCCACAACCGCTAAGTGCAAAGCATGGTTGAGACAAAATATGCCTTCGACAGGGCTTTCTTTTACAAATTTTTTCATGACATTTGGACCATCAGTTATGGTGGCTACTATATCTTTTTTTAAATTAATGTTATATTCCGATAATCTCGTTTCCATTAGGTTACGAATTTCAAAAGCCCCGCACTTTCCGGTTATATAAACCATCCCTAAGTTGTGAAAAGTTTTCTCACTTCCATACAAACAACTATTTAAGTATCTTCGGTTTTTATACTCGTCCATTCATCCATTACCAACGAGAACCTACATTTATCATTTAATTAATGTCGTGTTTTATATCACCTTTTACTTTTAAAACATGCTCAATAATCAGATTTTGGACATCATGTTCCGTTTTTGGCAGACTAAAACTTTTATTTAGCATTGACTCTCTAATAAAAGAACTTCTGGTTATTGACCGTATAGAAAACCCATCAATTGCAGCTAGTTTTGAAATGATTAAGGCCATGTCATCCTTTTTATTATTTGTGTATTGATGTAATGTGCCCTGTGTTTTTCTGACCTTTTCTGGAGGTTCTTCCTGCGGTACCACTTTTTCCAATTGTTTATTATGTATTCCTTTTAAGTGGCGTATAAGACCGCTTGTGCTTTTGCCTTTGCATGAAATTAATTTTGCACATAATTTGCACGCAGCAGTATCTGTGGATTTCTTTGTAAAATATTCCCATGCAAACGAGTTTTCCATCTAAAAAAATACAAAACGAAATGTTAAAAATTATCAAAATTCAATTTAATTGCATATTTACCTTAGGGTTGCCATACGTACTGTTTTTAACAGTACATGTACTGATTTCTTGCAATTGTACTGCTTTTTGCATAATGTCCAAAACAGTACGCACATGTGCTGTTTTTTACACTTTGTACTGTTTTTTTTGGTTCAGTCTACAGAAAACCAAGATATTAAGAAAAACCCTGTTTAAGTCATATTTTGAAAATATCACCTGAGAAAGATAAAAACAAAATCGAAATTTTGTTAAAAATATTATATTTTTTAAATACTAACGTCTGTATTTATACAAAAATTTTAAATTTAATAAAGGTTTACAAAACAAATTTTGTATAAAAATTCTCCTTAATAAACTTTTGTAAGATTTAATAATCGTTTATAAATACGGGGGTAAATAAATACTTATTCCAACACAACTATCGTTAATTCCTAGAATTTTTTTTTTATATTCGGGCAAGTTCTTGAAATCGAACTCACGTGAAATTGAAAAAACGAACAAATTTAAAAAATTCTCCGGGCTCAAAATTTATAAAAATACCTAATTCCTTTCGGACCACTTTTCTCTACCTAAACTACTTTTGAAATAAAGAAAAGCTACGTTAATTTTTACAAAAATTTTATTGAATATTTTCAGCGTATAAATTTTATTGAAACTTGTTTTTTACTATTTTTATATTTTCAGATTTTGTTAAATAAAAATACACCAACTATGTATTTGGAATTTATAGATTATAGCTAAACTTGGTAAAATTGTCCGTAAATAGCTTAAAATTTTTTTGAAATTTGAAAATTAACTTGGACACATACATTTTTTCAAATTCTATTTGATTTGTGCAACTATGTGTGTGGTGAAAATTGCTTTAACTACCAGTATGCTTAACGAAAGTCCTACTTACACAAATGGAGTAATTTCGTATACGTTTAAAATGCCATAAAACGGAAATCATTCCTTTGTCGTTACACATTTCAAGTGTTTTTCGTTATATAATTGTTGCATATTCAATCAAAAGTTTTAAATATATAATAATTTAAATAAATAGTTGTGTTTTCGCCAAAAAAAAATGTACTGTTTTTTTCTTGATTGTACTGTTTTTTTGTGGTCAATGTACTGTTTTTCCGAATTTAAAATCTGGCCACCCTAATTTACCTTGAGCAGCCAATTTTTTTCAACAACACCTTAAAACAATCAACAAAATAGTAGTCAATAGACCTCAAGATATCAACAGCTGTTTAAAACCATAAAAGAGTTGCCATTTAAAAGTTTTAAAAAAGTCCCGGGAATTCCCGCTCTATTTCCCGGGATTTCGGGATAAAAAATTCCCGGGAATTCCAGTGAAAAACTCTAGTTATAACGTTTTTAAAATGAATATTTCCTGGGTTTTAATTATAATGAGTTGGTAGATTTCTCGAAAGGTGGGGAAGAAGAGGAAATTAATCTTTTTGCAGGTTGAGATTTGGGACATCCAAACGTTTAAGGATGGCACGGAGAGATTCAGTCTCTAGTGGGAGGCCTAACCCGGCACAACATCAGCCGGAGATTTTAAATTTTATAGCTGGTATGAGGTTTTTTGTACCCGTATTATGTGTCAGCTGGTCGGCAAGAACCACCCCCATCCGGCGAGCTTAAGCCGCTCAAACTGCCAGCATACCAGCGCCGCCGACAGTCTGGCCGCACTCACTGGTAATTGTTTAACAGCAACCAACCAAGCTGGTATTTTATTCCTGTCCCGTACAGTACAAAGTTGAAAACGATAATGACATAGTAATAACATCCGAAGGGGTACAGCTATATCAATGGGCTGACTATAACTGCACAATTACTGCCCCGAGACCTAACAATGGCGAACCATTATCTAACTGCGTCATCAATAATATTATGGCTAATACCGTGTTCAGACTTACACCTTAATTGATTTTTGCGCAATAAATGCCATTATTGAGCTCAATTATCCATATAAAATTACAATTTAGTTATTGTTCAATTATTACGAAATTTTCATAATGTTGAGTAAAGTTAAAATGCAACACTGTCACGAGTGTGTTTAGTGAGCAAAAGACAACTCACTTAACAAAGTGTTTTGTCAACGACTTTAGGTTTATAATATATTATTTAAATCTAAAGTCAATAGCAGAAGACTTCAGACAAATAAAACGTCAACAAAACAAAAGTCCATCCATTAGGTATGCGCAAAAGCCAGATGTTTATTTTGTTTATTCCTTAAAGATGCCAAAAGTTGTTCATGTTTTGCTTGAGTTAATTGCTTATTAAGAAAGCTAAAGTGTGTATGTGCTGTCTCGTCAAAATTACTTTTTTCCTCATATTTAAATATTTACATAATAATACATTTTATACGTATTTACATAAAAATAAGAAACACACAAAAAAATTTATAATTCTGTAATCGAGGTCTCACTGTATTTTCAACCCGACACTTCAAAGTCAGAAAAAGAATAAAACGTTACAAAAAAAAAAGTTAAAAGAGAAATATAAAAACGACATGAAAATCACTAACCGAGTATTTTTGTGTGCCCCTCTTTGTTATCTACGCCGTTCGCCTACAACCAAAAAGAGACATCAAAAAAGCGACGTTGTAAAAGCCCCCGCGTGAATTGAGTGTTATTGTAAAAGTGCTTGTATTTGTACAGGCAAATTTTCAAAAGTGGCGCAAAGTTTAATTGTTTTGAGAATACTGTCAATACACAGACTTTTTATTTTGTGCTTAAAATTATTTTTTTCTGTCCTGTTCTGTGGTGTTTCTGTTCCCGTACATTTGTGTAATTTTGGCTCTTTATGAAAAAAAATGTATGCCTGCTCTCATTTTCACGAACTTTACCCAAAATATAAAGAAACAGAGCTAAAAAGCCATTCTTTCTTTGACTCGCAAGAAGTAAATTATAAAACTTAACGGGTGCCTTATGAAGTGCAATATTATTACTTGAATAAATCAACATAATTTGTAGAAATTGGCTGAGTGGTGAAAACATTATCCTCCAAACGTTTTTAAGGTTCCCTGAAGTATATTTACACCTTTAACGATTATTGTGTATATTAAATTACATTTAAAATTTAGTTAATTTACACCCAAAAACACACTCTCCAACACAACATACATATACATATGTGCTAGAGCTTCCAATCGGGAAATCCCGATCCCGGTATTTTCAGGATTAGGCGAATCCCGAATCTCGGGACTTCTGATTTCTAATCCCGGGATTTTCGGGATCCCGATTTACTTTATATTTTTTCTTATTTGAACTATTGTATAATTTTAAAATATATTTGGACAATCTTAAAATACAAATGGACAATTTTAAATAGTACATATTTGGAAATTTTATATATATTTGGACAAATTTCAAAAAACATTTAGGCTGGGTTTTTGCGATATCAGTTAAACGGTTAATTTGAGTTAATTGAAAACACATTTGTGCCGACATAATTTTGACGAAATAGCTTCATTTTGCTTAAAATGTTGGTCTTTAAGACAACTCAACTCTATTTCAGTTTAAATTTTGTAGTTTTTTAATTATTGTTTACAACTCTGTGTTAGTGCGGTTCACAAAACCATAAAAAATTTACAACTCATCACTAGTAGTTGTTCTTATTTCAACTCAACTGAGTTAAGTTGTAATCTATAGTAGTGCCAAAAATAATTCAAAAAATCACATTTCCGGAAAACCCTGATTCTTATTCAACGTTAAACTAAGTTTAAACTTAATCCACATATCCATAATCCAAAATACAATTGGAAATGGTGTAATTTTTTTTATCAATCAGGGGTGTTAGGTTATGTTAGAGTGGCCGGTCACAAAATCCCCGCTTAGGCCTAATAGGTTCCTAGCGTTACCACGTTGTTCAATAACCCACAGAAGAAAGTCTGTAAAAAGGTCATTCAGATGTGATAATACTCAGAGTACCCCACACTCTCTTGGCGAATGCCAGAAGTCTCATTAACCCAATTCCAGAGATTTTCCCGAGATCTTGGAAGTAATGATCTCCCAAACAGTTCGCCCTGGAGTAGCATAGCTAGTGCTCTAACGTCTCCTTTTCCCCTGGTACCCCACCGGGCGTATACCGCAGCCCAACAATGACCCGTTATAAAACCTATCAGAAGTCTACAGTCCCATCTCGATAGTGACAGAAGAATTTTCGTCGATCATAGGATCCCCACATTACCTTGGAAACCCTGCACGCTCCGGTGTTTTCCCAAACCCCTCTGATCTTCTCCGTATAGCAGAGTCCGTATCTCTCCTAATATTCTGAATCGGATCCGGAATGGCCATCATCCTACCGTTTGGTAAATGGGCCTCCGATTCGCCAATTCGTCCGTCTCCTTGTTGCCTTCTATGCCCTGGTGACCGCGAACCCAGTAGATATGTACTCTCCTAGGCACAGACTCTATGTATCGAGACCCTACCCTCCTGGACGATCGAGGAGTATGAGTATTCAACATATATTGCCCTGATCGCCGCCTGACTATCAATGAAAAAGTTTACGTGCGAGTTCTCCGTACTGGAAACACGTGTCAAATCAGCAGACATTTTGGCCGCAAAACTCTCCGCCTGGAATACGCTGCAGTAATCGGGAAGCTTATACGATTCCCGAATTCCCAGTTCCCAGCAGTAGACTGCAGCGCCAACTCCGCCCTCCATTTTGGGACCGTCAGTGTAGAAACTGAAGGTCCCCTGGCCAGATCGTGGTGCTGCCAACCATCAGCCAGCCGTCTTCCTACAATCAGGGGTGTCCTGGAATCGAAAACGTAAGATTTCTTTTTAATATGACAATATTGGTATGGTTCAATTATGTATGGAACAAAATAAAAAATGCAGCATATGGCCGCCGCGACCTCGGCAGCACACCTTAATCCGTTGCTCCAAATTTTCGATGACGCTGAGTCATAATTGAGGTTCTATGCCACGAATTATCTCATCCTTCAGCTCTTGAATTGTTGCTAGCTTATCGACGTACACCTTCTCTCCAAAAAAGAAGTCCAACGGTGTCAAATCACATGATCTTGGCGGCCAATTGACAACGCCACCTCGTGGGATAACACGGCCATCGAATTTGTCGCGCAAAAGAGCCATTATGTCGTTAGGTGTGTGGCTCCTGTTGAAACCACATATCGTCCACATCCATATCTTCCAATTATGGAAATAAAAAGTTCGTGATCATCTCTGCGATGCCGCCAGCACATAAACCGCACCAAACAGCCACTTTTTGTAGGTGCATTGGGCTTTTTGACAATCACTCTTGGATTATCATTCACCCAAATGCGGCAATTTTGCTTATTGACGAATCCACTAAAGTGAAAATTTGCCTTATCACTGAATCACGAAGTGCATTTTGATTTCAACTCCCATTTTTGTCAAATTTTTGTCAAAAAAGAAATGTCAAATGAAATGCAGAAAAAAAATTTTGCGTTTAGGTGTGGATCACATTTAACATCGGCCCTTAAAATGTAACCACCTTTTACTTGCCATAAAAACCTTTTATAAAAGAAATCTTATTAAAATAGACTTCTAAAATTCTTGCGTTTTTCGATTTCCAGCACACCCCTGAATAATTAGGTATGGATAAATATGAGTTTTTTATGTGTTTTTTGTAACGTTTTTTATTTATGAATTTTGATCAATTAATAATTTAAGTTTTTTTTTATTACATTTTTTACAAATAAATAATGAATGTTCATAAAATGTACGTTTTTACTCGAAAATTAAGTTGTTTTTTATACAGTTAAAAAATATTTTTTTTATTGGGTATAAATAAAAAAAAATAGAAACTTGGAATTTATTTCTCATGATGAGTAACATTTATTATATAAATTGTCATATTTATTCGAATGTGTATTCAAAATTAAATTACAATTTTAAAAGCTTATTCCTTCAATATTTTCCAGGAATATTTTCTATGCACTATCAGAATTTTCGTTTGTATATTTCTGTTACTGATACTGCATTTTAACTCGAAAATTAAGTGGTTTTTTATACAGTTAAAAAAGTTTTTTTTAAATTGAGCATAAATAAAAAAACATTTTTAAAAAACTCCCGAATGCCGGGATACTGAAAACCCTATCCCGATTGGAAACCCTAATATGTACATATACATGCATAAGGCAAACAATGTGAACATTTTGCCTTTCTTTATCTTAAAAAATGTTAATGTGAGTTAATTTTTTCGTTGTAGTCGTAAATAATGTAAATGAGTGAAAAATACAGTCTTAAGAAATTGAAGATGGTTCATAAGTTTCCATTATCAAGTTATAAAGGCACTTACAGCCGCATTTTCGCAATAAATGTTTTTTTTTATGAAAAATTTTGAAAAATTTACTTGTAATATTCAGAGTTTTATTAGGTTTCGAAATTAAATTTAATATCTTAAACCGAATGAATGGCTCTTTAATTGAAAATTTTTAATCAAATAAATTTTTGAAATGTCTCTAAATTTACAAAACTCTTTATGTAATAAATACAATGAATGATTTTTTTTGGCACTCTAATGGAGTTTTCTTTTCTGACAATAATGTTACATGGATTTTGTTCTATTCAAAAAAATATGCAAAAATGTGAGAAGTTGTCGTTTTCCTTTCGAAATATGGGTGTGTGTGAAACGGTAGCAAAGTACCAATGGATGTAAATTTTTGACACTGTTGAGGTGAATAAAATTTCACTATCCCTGGGGCTAGAAGAAATTTCGACATTAGCGTAGAAATGTTTACAATTTTAAATTCCCATAGAACTTTGCAACCGTTTGACACACACCCTATGTTGCAAAAATAAATGGCAAATTTGTTCCATTTCTTACCCCCAGTTATAATTGAGTGTGAGATAATAACCTTTTTTGCATCTGCATTAAGTATATTTTTATGCAAGCAAGAATTTTTGTATTAAGTTTTTTCTTGTGTTTGCGTACAATTTGTGTTGTATTGTGATTTTTAGTTATATTGTGATGGACATAAAAACTTTTTGTTTTTCGTTTGTTTTACTTTTATTTAATAATTACTTTTTTTTTGAGCAAAATTTGTAACAACAGCTGACTTTGATTACTGAAAATCAGTGTTGTGAATGCTTATTGTAATTCAAGGAAAATTTAGTGTTGAAAATTGCTATAACCATGGTGAATATCACTTGTTAGTACAAACTTTGCATTCAATATTAACACGCTAAGTGCACATTAGTGTTGAGTGTAAAACGTAGATATTATTTTGTTCCATTTTAACTTAGAAAAATGTATCACTTTGTAAGTGTGCGTGTAACCTGATAAACATATTACACAATTACAATGCATTATTACATTTTAGAAAAGAAAACACCATTAATGTTCTAGAGGGCTTCACTAAATCCGCATTTAAAACATACAAACCTAATGAAAACTTTTTTTATTTCTTCTTCGCTCCTGTACTGCCTGATTTTTTTTAATAACAGAAGGACTTTTGAGTTATTCGCTGTCATTTTAATTGGATTACAACATCGCTTAAATGTCCTCCGTGGATGTACTGGCACGAGTGTTTTATTATCCGAGACTTCAAATCGCCCGAAATACAAAGGCATTTCGCGTTTGATGAAGCTTTTCTCACGTTATTGCATTGCTGGCTTAGACCAAGGAAAAATGTCTGCAGGGGTCAAATCACCGCATACGATATCGAGCAAAATTGATCGAAATTATTTATTTTGGTATCATGAATCTCGATATAGAATGAAATTTATTGAATTTGAAATAATAGCATTCGATATCGAGTAACTCGACATTACATTTTGCTCGCCGAACTTGAGCTTATTCTACATTACGTCGTCCTGTTAGAACCACACAACGCCTAAGTTCATACCCCATTTTTATGAAAAAGGGATCGTTTTGCCGCTGGAATGTAAACTGTACCAAACAGTTAATTTTTTTTATAAGGATATCCCTTATGTATTATTCAGTTTAGTTATTCATACAAAGCCAAACAACCAGAATTGACATTCATCCGAAAATATGATTTTTCTCACGCAACGTAGCCTACAGCGGCTACGTGAATAAAAAATTTAATAATTTGCAAACGTTCTTGAAGCTTGTAACTTTTCGTGATTAAATAACATAGACTCACTTTTCAAACTGTGGAGCAATTCCGAAGCCAATTTCACTCCGATGCGAAAAATTACAAAAACTAAAATCCCAATATGAATATAAAATGCCTCATTATGCTTAAAATACAATACTGTATTTGTGAGCGTAAGTATGTACATGTATATATGTATGTATGTAGAAAATGCCAAAGTATTTAATACAACGCAACTAAATTGCTATTGGCATTGGCAAATTAAACTTTAGTGCTATAAAGTGTTCACAAATATTGCAGTTATATTCTTGTTGTTTTTGTTATTTTAATTTTATGTTACATTAAAACAACTTCAACTGCATATTTACCGAAAAAAGAAATCCAAAGAACCGTACGAATTTCACCTTTTAACGTACTTTATTTCGAGAGTTTTGTATGTTAAACGATTCAACATCAAGTTTTTAATGACAGGGTTGTTGTTGTATCTAAATTTGACGTTGAAGTCATTTAACTTTATTAACTGATAAAGTAGTTACAATTTCATATAAATAAATGGATAAGCTGGATTCACAATGGTAACGACATTGCCACACAAATTTTAAAGGACAGGAATATTTGCACGTTATCTCAATAAATTTTCATTTAAAAATTATAAAAATTTTCCTAAATATGATCAATTTCGTAAAAATTTAATAAAAAAAATGTATATCATAATAAAGGAATATAACATTCCTTGGTTAAGAATGAGAAAGAAAATAACTCTATATTGCTGTTTGCATTGTGAATTAGGCTTAAGGCAGATGAGATGTTAAATGACCAGAGCAGGAAAAATATTTAGAAGTTTTAAAACCAAGAAAAGTTCATGAAATTTGCATAATGTTACGATAAAATATAAGTTATTTTGCTAAAAGCCTTAAAAGCGAACGGTAAAAACTATTCAATAAAAAGGAAATAAAACGAAAAGTGAGATTTTGATAGCACATTTCTATAGCGGAGGTACGTTCAATTCTAGTTTTGAATTAAAAGCCTTTATGTCATTTATGTGGCGAAAAGTAGTTTTCGGATATTTGGAGTATCCAAAATATCTTCCAAAGTTTTTTATGTATAACGATTTAGAAATTTTGCCTACCTCCCTCCCCTTTAAATAAAATTCCTAAAATTTATTTAAAACTTAGCAATTTGTACCAAATTACAAACTTCTACTTCTACTTTTTTGGAGTGTCACAACTTTGAGTAGGAGTCACTGCTTTATTTGGGCATTCATTGAACAGCTGATAGTTTCTTTGAAATTTCATTATGAATCGACTTACACCAGAGCAACGCGTTCAAATTGTTGAAATTTTTAATCAAAATAATTCGGCGAATGGGCTGAAGCACAAATTAATACTGATTTAAAATTTCCATTTAAAATTTTATTTTCCGATGAAGCCCAATTATGGTTGAATATTTGCGTAAATAAGCTGAATTGTCACATTTAAAGTGAGGAGAATCCACAAGCTTCTGCCGAAACACCAGAACATCCACAGAAAATTACTGTTTGGTGCGATTTATGGGCTGACGGAGCCATTGTCCCATTTATCTTCAATAACGATAATGGTCAGAATGCGAAAAGTTGTTGAAAATTGGTGTTCTAGATTGTGTCTTCTACGCGCCAGCAGTGACAGCCACCTGGCAGAAATCATTTTTAAACATTAATTTCATAAAATCTTCTTTCCAATAAAACCCGTTTCATTGATATTAAAAATGTATTTCCTTGTTTTATTATGATTGAAACTTGTGCCACTCTATAGAAAAACGCCATTTTTTATGTGGTGTTCAGATATACATAAGTTTTTTATTGAGTTAATATTCGGCTTATTGACAAAACCCAGTTGGCAAAGTGGTTATAGACGCAAATGTCGTCAATGATGTGTTCAGGACACTTTTGAATTTGTCGCCTATATTACATTGATGACGACAACTTAAGTAACAAAACGTGTTTTTGTCGTGTTTAAAATCGGTTTACGACATTTTTGGAGACATTTTTTTAAATTTGTCTTGAATAATAATTTATTGACGACAACGTAAGTGAGCATTGCTTGCATCATGTCTTAAATTAGACTTTTTTGAGGACAACTAAGGCGACCATTGCATGCAGTTTGTCGTGTTTCAAACCTCTTTGATTACAAAATGCATGCAATGGTCGCTTACGTTGTCCTCTACTAAAAAATAAAAACTGTAAGTTTGTTTGTAATTTAATATTAAAATTTGTTGATATTTTGCTTTTATAATCATTATTTTTGATAATAAAATCTGGAAAAGGTTTCCTGATTATCTGGCCTAAGCAACCAGTGAAATGGGCGTAGAAGCTAGCACGCCATACGGAAATCGTACTGATAATCAATTTTGTATTCCCGAAAATGCCGGTTAAAAACGTTTTTTTTGCTCTCCTGAAAAATAATTATTTGTTAACTTACAATGTAATTCGCGGCTGTGCTTCAATTGTGAAATTGAACATACGTGAATTGATGGTCCAAGAAGCACGAACAAATTAATGTTCCTGCTGACTACATTGCCATATATTAAGTTCAGAACCCATTCCCTTATTAATCAAAAGCCTAGTGGAGGACGGAACGCTCCACACAGCCAGTATCCCCTATTTTCGAGCCCAGTCTCCCAAACTCATCGGCAATTTATTAGCGGTGACGTTGCTGTAACCAGGTACGTAGCATACACTCACTACATACTATTATAATATCCTCCTTAGAGCTCTTTTTCAATCATTTACTAGTTCCAAATCATCAGGGCCGTAAGAATTGTCCACATATATAGTGACCGTCGAGCCCCAGCAATGTTACCTGTTACCAATTCTGCGGCCTTCAAAATCTCTAGAGCCTACGCCAAAAATATACTGCAGTCGTCAGGAAGCCTTTTTAACCTTTCAGTATCTATATTATCAAGGTAAACCCCTTAACCCTTTCCATTTATCCTGGATATATCGACAAATCTAAAGTATCGCCGATATATCGATATCGGTATTTGTTACATCCTTAATGTCACTTACCTATCGGCGACTAAATTGCAGACAGTGTCCACCATACTCTTATCAACGGCACTATTAAGGCTATGTCGCTAATCGGGCATTAACGACTTTTTTGAGAAAAAAGTCGTTTACATGGTTGCCAATCACAACATTAACCACATCGTTATCCATATGATCATTAACGACAATTTGCATGATAATGTCGCCCACATTGTCATGTACGACTTAAGTGCCCTTTGTTCGAAAAAGTCGTCGACGATTTGCACGCGACGTCGACGTTGTCTTGAAGACATGGCCAACTGGGAATTAAGAAATGGCCTTCTCTTTTCCCTTCTCTCCTAAAAGCTCAAGACTTGACGAGTCTCGTTCTTCGTTTTTTTTTAATGTTCAAAAGTAAATGGAAAATTGATGCTGCCTGTTAATCGAAAGGCGAATAATTAAGGCCTTACTGTAAATAAAAAAGACATGCAACCCAAAATCATCGTATGAACGCAAAGGGTTTTTTAAAGTTGCTTCAAAGGGGAATGAAGAAAAACGAAGGAAAAAACGACGCTTGTGCTGGTTTATTTAATACATAAAAAAATATTTGACTTCTTGCTGAAATTAATGGTGTTTTCTTTTCTACGAAAAATGTCACATTTTATTTAAAAAAAATGCAATTTGGTGTTCGTTTCTTAAAATGATTTGCTCTCTAAAAGGGCAGCGTGTTTTATTCTAAAACAATTCACCCTTAAATGTCATAAGGCATTGCACTTTACGCCCCGTATAAATCGAGAGTGTTGATAATGCTTTGCAAAAATATAGCTGCTGTTTATATAAATTGTTACCAGACGAAGTTGGAAAAAAGTCGCCTCTAATCAGGCCACTAAAAATGTTAAGTTTTAATATTTATTTTTTCTATTATTTTATAGTAAAAACAAAAGAAAGTATTACATTGTTAATGGTAGGTTGTCAGTGGTATAAAATTTAAATGAATTCGGTGTTATAAAATTATTTTTGAAAAAAAAGTCAAATCAAGAAATCGTAAAAACTTGGTAATAAATCGGCAATCTGGCAAAGGTATTTTCTTGTTTACATATTTTATGAGAAACAAACTAAAGAAATTGGAATTTCGTCATTCACTTTGGTCATTTATGTAATACCTATAAATCTATTAACTAATTTATTTTTGATGTATACATATTTTTTTATATTTTGAAGAACACACTTTTTGATATATTTAAGTTTTTTATCGACCTTTTCCTTATTTTATTATTGATTTGTTTAGAAAATTCTAAATCGGGCTTATAAAGGTCATGTTTTCTATGCAAATAAAAGATGATATTATAATTTATTTTTCCGACGTTTCGTTGGAAATTCCCAACATCATCAGGGATATTTTATTAGATATGTATGTATATAATATTTCGTCAATAGTTCTGCTTTTTGAATATTTAACACACATTCTGTTTTACATAAACACAACATAAAACATAAATTTAATTATACAAAACAAAAATATAATTAAAAATAAAAAATATCACAGTATAATTAAATTGTAGTAAACTAAAGTTGAAATTAAGTGTACCACATCGGCGACTTCAGTTCCACTTAAGTTATTAGTAAAAGATAATTTTGTATTTAAAACGATTTTAAAAATAAATGTGTTGTAATATCAATCCTAAAAATTGGCCATAAGTATCACAGAAGCAGAATCAAACTGATTTATGTGTATATTTTTATTATATATTGAAGAACAAACTTTTTGTCAACTGTTAAAAAAACAGGGAGTTCCAATTTTGTGTTTTGTTCTCGTCAAATAAAAAATTGCAGTATTACATGTTCGGCAAGACATTTTATACATGCACCTTTTAAAATGTGGTATTTTTATTGTTGAAAAGAAAACACCATAAGTCTTTATTTTTACTTAATTTACATAATCACGTTATCAAATTTTATTGGAATCGGTCCGTATTTAACCATAACTCCTACACACTGATAGAAAAGGCGTCATATTTATATTGACCTCAGTGCTGTGACAAGTGTCTTCTTTTTTGACCTCATGACGCTTATCATCATTGTGACGTCATCCTTAACATCACTTGGCCAAATTGGCATCAGGTGAAATTATTTCATCAATTGAATAACACATTGGCATCACAGAAATGGCGCATTAGTTTAATTAAAAATGTTGCCAGAACGATGACTCAGTAACATCGGAGAAAGGATTCATTAGGCTCAATTTAATGGATTGACTTAAATGAAAGTGAGAGAATATTATTATTTACTTACCCGTTACACATTTTTGTTTCACTTTTGTTGTTTTCCGCCTTTTGTTTACAGAAAAACTTTCAGATGTGGTTTTCGTAATCATTCTATTTTGAAAAATGTATGTATTTTACTAAATAATTTAAACAAATAGAATATGGGAATTTTTGCTACTTATTCTACCTTTTGAACATAATAATCCACAAAATGTAGTATCGAATTGATGTCACTGTAGTCATAGAATAGATGGCGCATAAAATTTGAAAATATTTTATGATGATTTTCGTCATTGGTTTGATGACACTTGTTGTTTCATTTCATTGATAATAACATTATATATATATATATATATATATATGTCCTTTATTTATCTAAATATAAATAGAATTACAATAACTGAATACCATAAATACTTCAATAAAGTTCAGTGTGAACATAGGGCGTCAACAAATTCTCTAAATATAACATTGATGACACAATTCTGATGTTATGGTATCATCAATATTAAGATGCATTTTTCTATGAGTGTACAAATACCACTCCCGAAAATAGTTTTAATCAAAACATTTTTTTATAAATGTTGGTATTCATATAAAATATGACAAACCATGTTTCCGCCAGAATTATGTAATGAGGTTCCAAGAGCTATTTTCGCTCCTAAGTCATTTTCTGAAGGGGCTTCCGGTTGTGGCATTAAGGAATTTGCCGTGTCATCTTCCTTAACATACACCTTTGCCCTGGTACCGGCAGCGAACTATAGAAAAGCACTGAGTTCTTTGAGGAAAAATTTCTCTTGTAGGGAAATATTTGAATGGCCCCTTCGGTATCTGGTCATGAGAGATGTCCCAGTAAGTTTGCAAAAAAAATATTTATTTTTTTAAACCGAAACTAGATTAATCCCAAAAGTTCCAGGATTTTAGGGAAAACAATTTTCCGTACGGCATCTCTACTAATACCTCTTAAAAAATTACCGTGTGCGAACCTCTTAAATATTTTTTAACTTAATATTTTATCAAACGCACGAAACTTTTTTATACCAGATTTAAAGGCACTCGTTCGTTATTTGCTACAATTTTAAACACGTTTAGGAACTTTCCAAACATGTTCTTTGAATGGGAGCATTAGGAGAGTGAGAGGCTTATAAAGTTTTAGTCTTTGCTTGATCCTTTATTTAATTAAGATTAAAATAACAAAATATTATTATAATTTTTCAGCAAATACACATGAAGCAAAGCGGAAATAAACCAACAAGAAAAAAGGTGAAGTACTTGCATACAAATTCAAAATAAAGTCCTGTATTTGAAATTCAGGTAAAGTTTAAAGGATACGCACTGCACATCATCATACACACACTTAAGACCAGCACGTTTTCAGATGAAAGTGGACAAAATCTTCTCTTGTTTTTCTGGTTTGCCAAAGTTTTAAATATAAAAGTTTCATTCTCACTTTTTTTATTACGAACACTTTATTTTTTTATCCTCAGGAACTGTTTACTTGTTTTGGGTTTTTTCAAATTCATTTTTTGTTAAGATTTTCCAGTGTGTTATTGTTAAGGATTGAGTGCAAGCGAGTGTTTGTGTGACTTTACGTGCCTTCAGTAGTGCTTTTGCTCTGAAATAAATCCTTTGCCTTTCAGGACATGTAAATTTGTGTGACATTTTGCTCACACTGTATAAAACTCCTTAAGGTACAAACTTTAGTAGAATACTTATTATTATTTTTTGTTTGTTTTGGTTTTCATTTTTTTTTTTTTTGGTTTAGATGCATAAATAGTATGCGCAAGTCTTAAGGTACGTACCAGTCAGAGAAATAAGTAATGAAAAAAATGTGACCGCTAAATTTGTACTTTTTCAGCTACTTTTAGTTCCCTTTTTTGGGAAAAGTGGAATATAATAAAATGTAAAAGGTAGTCGAGTTTTTGTAAAACCAAACAAATTTTTAATGAACCAGTCATAATAGTGCATTTAGCAGTACCAAACTCTTAATGCTTTCCATCATTAATTAAGTTTAATTTAAAACAAAACTGTACTAAAACTCAGGGATTGAAACCGATTAAAACGATCTTAAGGCTAATTCTGACCTATTCTGCCTAAGCGTGGAGGGCAAAAGTTAAACCGGTAAAAGTTTAGGCTTAACTTAATGAGATCTATCGCCTTATCAGTGTTTGAAACCCCGTTTCTTAAAGCTATCGTGCATAATCCTTCAATACATAAACCTGTAAAGGAGGAGGGCACTTGCAAATTATAGCAACTGTCTAACAAGTCTGTTAGAATTTCAGTGTACTCATACCTGGGCCCTGTTTCTCAAAACTATAAAATACGAATCTACAAGTAAAATACATTTAAAAGAGCTACAATTTTACAATTTTTGTTTTTTTTTTTTAATATATTTTACTTGAAGTTTTGTAATTTTGAGAAAAAGAGCCCTAAAGTATAATTCATCGATGGTTTGAAACAGACTATCACGCGATACCGGTGCCGTTATATTTGGCCAATATACCGCACCAAACAGTCACCCTTTGTGGGTGCATTGGTTTTTCGACAATCACTCTTCCATTATCATTCGCCGAAATGCAGCAATTCTGCTTATTGACGAATCCACTGAGGTGAAAATGTGCCTCATCACTGGAGTTGATTTTCTTCGATCATCCACTGTTTCCATTTCTTGCCCCTATTCTGACCATTGACGACGTTTGGAATGGTCAAGATGCTTTAGTTCTTGAGTCAATTGCACCTTGTAAATGCAAGTCGTAATGCATAATATTCATCAACGACGAGCGTGAGAGGTGCAATTGTACGAGCATGCACTGGTATTTTCACATCTCCTACAGACCCGGTTTGCTCAAATTTTTGCACGATTGTTCCGATTGTACGCACATTTGGACGATTTAATTGTCCGAAAAATCACGAAGAGTACGTTATGCATTTTGATTTTAACGCCCATTTTCATAATAATAAGCCTGAATAAGTTGAACGCGTTGCTCGATTGTTCAAATTGAGTTAGTCTGAAATTGAGAAATGTCAAATGAAATGCAGAAAAAACTTGACGTTAAGGTGTGGTTCACATTTAGCATCGGCCCTAAAAAACAAATTTTCACTAATACTACCACAATGCTTGATGATTTCATTAATACGTTTATTTAAACCTTTGCCTAAACGACCATTGATTTTTCAGCCAGAAATTAACCATTTCCCCGTATGTGTTAGAGAATGTTTTAGAAAGAACTCGAGAATTTTGAGGTCATTTTTAATGTCAGATATCCGGGCAGCTCTTAAAGCATAATTTCCTTATGGAAGTGTAAGGTGGTCATGGACTGCATGGCTTTCCCAAATACTCTGGCAAAACAAAACCATGTTAATTTACAAGGCTTCGTTTAAGTTTTCGGCTAGGAAGGCAACGAAAGAGCAGATTGCTATGCAAAAAGAGCCGCTCGCTGCCTATGAATTAGCCATGAGCTCTTTTCTATATCTCTGAAGGTTACATTACGAAGACGATGAAATCTATAAAAGAATATTTATGGACTTTGATAAGCCCGAATATGCACCGCTTTATCCAGTGGAAAAGCACGTAAGTTTCTTCTTCTTGAAATTACATAAAACACAATTTTCAAACCTTATCCAATTGTTTGATTTTAACATTTGAATTCAAGTTGATAATGATTTGAATATAAACATTTGACATACAATTTTTTATCAATTTGATGTCGAATTGTTATCATATGTTTTTCTCATTATTTATTTATTAAATATGAACTAACAATAATTAATCAAATCTAAACCTAATACTTTATTTTATGTCCTGCCAGTGCCAGACAATAAATTTCGTCATCACGGGTTCTGTTCACTTATCTAGGTGTTTATCGCTCATCTAATTGGGTAAGTGCTGCAGTGTCTCTTCTTCTTAAGCGAGTATGGCCGCTATCATTTAAAATATTTCGAGCTAGTGGGTTAGGATGCAGTTCGAGCGTTTTTAAGTATTTTACTGCATATTTCTTAATCATAGTTTTTACTAAAGGAACATTAAGATCCTGGATCCTGGGGCAGCTGTGATTATTCGAAGAAGTTTATTTTGGCGCCTTTGAATTTTTTCGATATTAGAAGCCGAGGCAGTGCCCCATAACTGAATACCATAGCACCAGATTGGTTTTAAGATGGAGTTGTAAAGTAGAAGTTTGCAGTCGAGACTAAGGACAGAGTTTCTTCCAATAAGCCAATGAATTTGTATGGCTTTTAGTTTCATTTGAGTTAATTTTGCCTCTATATGGCTTTTCCACGTCAAACGGCGATCTAAATGTATACCGAGATATTTTACATGCGAATTTTGAGGTATTATTTGATTATTGATTTTAATAGGGGGGCATGATTCCCGACGCAAGGTGAATGTTATATGTACGCATTTTTGCTCATTGACTTTTATCCTCCATTGTTTTAACCATATTTCTAGTTGAAATATATGATCCTGTAAGTATCGAGATGCTTCTTGACTGTTTTTGTGCACGCTTAGAAAAGCTGTATCATCAGCAAATGTTGAAGTTTGGGTGTAGTTGTTTGTGGGCATAGCCGAGGTATATATTAAGTATACGAGTTGGCCCAGGATGATTTCCTGAGGGACTCCAGCATCCATAAGCTGAGGAGAGCTTAAAAAAAATTACTTAACAGCATTAAAGCAAACATGTAAACACTAAAAAATTAATGGTTTCTTGTAAAAAAATATAAATTATTTGTTAGTAAAAAATTAATTACAAAGTGCAGGAATGTGAATAAAAATAAAACGGAAAAGTGAAGAAAATATAAATTTGTTGTACGATCGCGGTTCTTAGTAGAGCCATGACAATCCTTAAAACAAAAAGGAGTCAAGTATTTTACCTTATCCAGAATAAAAGGACATAAAGAACACTATTTCATCCCTAACCTGTGGTGCCGAATTTTTATCTCACAGCTTATTTAAATAAATAATGAATTTTAATAAAAACAAATATTTTTATTTATGTTCCACATTGTATTAAAATCCACATTTGAAAAACATTTATGAATTACGTTTGAAAGCAAGTGGAAATTAAATGCATTTCACAATATGAAAATAATTTCCCCTTTTTGTTGAGAATGCTATGATTTTCAAATACATAATTTTGAATTCATTACCAAACGTTTGTCGTTGGAGAAAAGGGTTGATTTCACATCACACTCAATTTGAAATTAAACCCCTTGTATTTTGTGGGTAGCGTATCAAAAAAGTATCAAGGAATTGGATTTTTCACGAATTAAAAGTTAAATTATTTACATTTTTAATAAAATCGAATTGAAACGCATCAAAAAAAAAACAGACATAAACATCTCGCTATGTCGAGTCTGTGGTTAGATTTTTAAAATGTTTTTATGCAAAAAAAAAAATTATCGAACTTTTAATGCATGAAAATACCAGTTTTGGACCCTTTTTTGACGTGGTTTAGCTCACAGGCGATTATCGCTAAAGCTAAAACATTTTGAGAATCATCATAAAAAATGTCAAAGCAAATTTTCAGGGGGGTAACACATTCACTTTTTTTGCCCATGTAAGGTGAGTCGGTTTACTGTACATACTTGTTAAATTTTGCCAGTTTTCTAGATTTGGTATATTGTCTTTTTTAATTTATTTTTGTTACTAATGCGATCAAACGCAGGCGTTTGGCATAAGTAATTTCCAGTATCCCGTCCTCTTGACCACAAACTTTGCATATTGTCTTATTGGATACTTCTTTGATTTCGTTGTCCTGGATGGTCTTTAAAAACATTTACTTGTTTTCTTTTGTTATATAAGGATTTTGATTTTCCCTTAGGACTTTTGCTATCCTGCCGACAGTAGAGTTATGCCAGATCTGAATTTGTTCGTATGGGCTACTACCTGGTTTAATGTAATATGTTTGTGAAAAAGAAAAAAGGGGCTTTATTTGGAGGCGTGCCATAAAAGTTAGCTTGTTAAAAGCTATACATACTAAGTTTTTGAAGGGCTTTCTTGGCACGTGAAAACTATTTGACATTTTGGGCAAGGATCCGAGATGCCAAAAGTGGCGCCCATAATTTGAGCTCGGATTAAAAAGTCACCAAAGGCTAAAATAAACCCAACGATAAGCGATATGATGATATCTGTCTTTAAATGACTGCGCTACATATAAAAAACCAAAAGGGCTGTATTTTGGGGCGTGGCAAACAACATTTTTTTTCCTGTTTTAGAAACTTCATTGACATATCTTTAATTCTAGGGGGTGACTGGCACAACTTTTTTTTTAACCCACCTTAATGTACACGCACATTAGTGTGTCCCAAAAAACGTTTTTTTTTTTTGGACTTTCGTGGGTGCTTAAGCATAATTTAAGAGGTAAAGTATTTTTGAGATTTTCTCCAGATTTTTTTAAAGATGTTTAGAGGTCGCTCAAGTCGAATTTTTGCAAAAAAAAAAAATCTGGTTTGCCGGCCTTTTTTGAGTTTTCCGCATAACTTTGTCAAAAATCACGATTTCCTTTACTTGAATGGAAATAATTTAAAAGAAAAATGTCCAAACTTTATTTTGGTGTACAAAGAGTTTTTGCAATGCATTTGCTCATTTGGGCATCCTAAATTACAATTTTTCTTAATTTTTCCATTCGTAATTTTTTGTAAAAAAGCTTTATAACTTTTACAATTAATATGAAAATGAAACAAACCAACAATGCAGTTTGAAAGATCCATTTATTCTAAATAATAATATCGGTTTTCAGCTTTGTACGCAGTTTATGATTTAATTACTCATACCCAACAAACAAATAAAAATCTAACGTTTTGTTTTGTTAAAAAATAATTTATTCATACGATGTAGTATATAGTTTCAGAAGTTCTGCCACATTATTTACTACTTGTAAATGTTGAACTTTGTTCTTTGCATCTTGAAATGGCTTAAAAAAAGACCGGTACACCCGATTTTTTGGTAAAAATATGAATGGAGCGACCTCTAAACCTCTTCCAAAAAATCTCAAAAATATTTTACTTTAAAATTTTTTAAATTATGCTTAAGCCCCAAAAATGTTTTTTTGAGACACATGTACATGTTTTGTTTCTGGTGTTATTGTAGTGGCTTAATCCAAGGCTGGGTTATATGGTCCTACCCTAGGACATCGTAATGTAAAATAGACCATGTGTTTCCATACGTTTGGGTTACTGTTGGACTAGTACTAGTCCCTTGTGGACTACATTTTACACGCGTGTTTGGACTAGTCCTAATATTTGCAGGTTACGATAGCTGTTGTTATCGATGTGATTCTCATGAATCTGGTTATCATTATCGTCGTTTGGTCTTATGCGCTCCATACACGTTTGAATTCAATTGTCAACTGAGTCTTCCAACTGAATTGATGCTTGGCCACACACTTCATCAACTGAATTGAAAGATTTTAAATTTATTTTAAAATTAAATGAAATAAAAGACAAATTTTAAAATACATACATACTTAACTTTTTTTTGCAAAAGAAAACTACAAACCTCTTAACTTTTTTTTGCAAAAGAAAACTACAAACCTTAATTAAGGCAGCTGATCAAGAGACTCGAGCACTCATAGTACAATCGAATTGAAGGACTTATGCCGCATTTAGACTATGCAATTAACGTCGAGTTTTTTTCCTATTTTCTTTTAAAGCAGTTGCTACGAAACTCTTTTCACATTAATATTTAAATTTTGTTCAACCATTTTTTCAACTTTTTCAATCCCGTTTTCTTCCCTACACCTCTTGCTAACAAACAAAAATTTGCATGCGAAAGTTGCGGCGTTAATTGCATAGTGTAAATATGGTCTTAGTAGTCAACTTGAAAAAATCAAAATCTTTTAATTTTTCTTCAACCAACTCGACAATCGTCAAACTAATCAATTGACAAAGACATACACGCTTTGCAAAAAATATTTCATTAAATCTGTTTACGAAAGTTCGTTTTGAAACTTTTGCCAAGTTTGAAATTTTTTTTAGATATGACTATGTTACAATAAAGGAGCGCTATGAACTTTTTTTGGTCTAAGTGTAGTCATTTAACATTTTTAGTGGTAGAGAGTAAAAAAATAGTGGTTACGCATACTTCCTCCAAGACGATGTAGACTTTGGCAAAAGAACTATGTAAATGCAATTCTACCAAAAAGACACTTGTAGTTCATGTCTAAAGATCTTTCAGCAGAAAAATAAAAAACATAAACAAAAAACATTTTCATTTTTTTAAGTACTTGCCAAAGTAACTTTAGCGCCTTAGTAAAGTTAGTTAATTTGTAAGTTTTCTTTTTTTTTTTACAGAATAGAATAAAATAAAGAACAACTTTACAGTTTTTACCTGAAAGAAAACTATTATTTCTTACATTTAAAAGATATTTACAGAGAAATATAAAAATTGCAGCATGAAAACACCGAAAAGTGTAATTTTTTAATAACTGCAAATTATAATAAAATGTCACTTCTGCCTTTTACTTTTTATTATTCATTTAAATATTTTTTTATGATTTTCAAAATTAAAAGTGTTTAATTGTTTGTATTATGACAGCGTTGAAATACAAGAAGCTGCAAAAGAAAAAGTTTGATGTCAAACGCTGTAATATTTATATTCTATACCCATAATAATAATTAAAAAATTAGTAGTTTGATCGAATTTTTTAACTTATAAGTAAGAATAATTATTCTAGGACTAATTAGGTGAGATGAGATGTGTTGGTGAGCGAACTACCCAGCAAACATAATTTATTATTTTTATCTATTGATATAACTATAAAAATTGATTGATGTTCGTTGGTTACCGCATCACATGAGAACGGCAGGACCGATTTTTAAACTTTTTTTAAGTGTCCATAATAGTCCGAGTAATTCTGAGACGTTCATGCCCACTTTTTGCAATATATCTAAAATTCCTATTTACCCTAATTCGCTCTTTTAAAGAAAATGATTTTTATATTCAGCTCGAACTTGGTAGAAATGATTCCTAATCCTTGGCTAATGCCCCGTTCAAGTTTAACTAACCAAGCAAATTGTTACGCCCACTTTAGTCAAAATATGTGAAAACGGCATACGTCGATTACCAACGGCTGAACCGATTTGACTAATTTCTTTCTTTTTTTAAATGTTCATTCGACTGTAAACGCTTGCATTCCCGGTGCGTCTTGCATTCGCAATGGCAATAAACAAATCACAAGGACAGTCATTAAAAGCCCAACCATAATGTGCATAAGTTGACTTAAGCAATTGCACGAATACATGTAAATCATATGAGGTAAACCATATTGAACTTAAGGAAATTTTTGTTAAAGTTTATGAAACTGTCATTTGCTTAAGCAAAGTGCGAATCTGATCGCACATTCCGTACGGAATCAAATGTTTGTTGATTTTATAATAGTTTTTTTAAATACATTTGAGAGACGTTTTGTTAATTTTTGAGAGTAAGTAGGTTAAGCTTGGCTATTCATTTTATGGTTGAGCCTTAAGTGTTTGCTAAATTAACCTTATAAATCCATGCTTCTCCCCTGGTCAATTGTATGTATACTCCTATCACATTTTCTTATTGCTTAAAATGTGTTTAAAATATGATTGCTTTGCTTTCAACCAAGGCGAATTCAACAGGGTAAATTCGTCGCTACAACAATTACAACTCCAACAAAAATAACAGGCATTTTGTTAATGCAAAAAATCCAATTTGTCAAAATAGTTGTTTACAAACAGTGTGACTAAAAAGTAAACACTCAAACATTTTATTGATTTTTTTTATATTAAAAGTTGTGTGTTTTGTATTTAAGCGTCTGTGTTTATGAACCGATCTTAACAAAATTTAATGGATTCTGTGTTTTTGAAGATTTAATGACAATCGGTGCATTCTGTAATGCATTTTTGTTTGTTTTTGTAACTAAAATATTAATGTTTAAGGCACATTGTTTCATATTTGGTTTGTAGTACAGTGTTCGAAAAACTTTAAAGAAAGGAAGAACATGTAAATCAATTAAATAGTTAATCATTCAAAGCTAATTTCGATCTAGCAAAGGTTAAATACAATTTGGTTTAAAGATTGATGTTTGACTATTGACTGCTAGCAGTCGTCAATCGGTATGAGTGTTAAACGGCAAACCCCTTTGAAGAAATTGAGTGGTTGCAATTGAAATATTTCAGGGTAAGCTGTCCGTGAAAGCCTGTGTTCGATTCCCGCGGCAGTCAAGAATAAAAAATTATCATTAAATTTTAATTTATTTTATGTTGTAAAATTCCTTTCTTCATAAAAATAGTTCAATTTAAAAATTATACATTTAACAGAAAAACTGTATATTAGTATCATTCGATTAATCGGTAGAAGTTCTTCGATTAATCCTTTAATCGCAATAAGGAATTTTAAATTATTCGCAAAATTAATCGGCTAAAATTGTTTGATTAATCGAACAAGAACTAATCGACTGAACACCCTAGCTTCCACATTAAAGGTATTCAAATCAAAACTTGCGCTCTTCCAAAAAAGCAAATTGCAAAAACAAAAAACAAGCACATAGACAATTATTTTTTAACTTTGCTATTTCGCAAGTGTGACGTGAAGTTATGACGTGAACCCCTTTATTGTTTTTACCTACCACCGGCAACGCCTAATTTCCTCCACAACTTACGGTTTACTGGGCTCAAGTCGCAGACTTTAGCCACTACATCACTTAAGAGCTCTTTGGTCATTTTTCGATCTGCACGTAATTCCTTAGAACGTCACCAACAGAATTTTTCTTCTGCTGTTAAATCGTTTGTTTGGCGCATGAAATCGATACAAGCGTTGCAGAGTTGAGCGATGAGATAGGGCACTAGGCTCTGCCGCACGCAGGCATATGACACTAGATATATCGTTCCACATCCATTGATTTGGGCTTTCATAAATAATTTACACATTCCTTTAATAGTGGCGGTTGTTTCTTCAAGTTGTAACTTAATAGACTTATTTTCTGCTTCCAATTCGCGAATTCTTTTCAAATAATATCTCAGTCTATTCTTTTAATATAAAAAAAATAAAAATAATAAAATTCGAATGATCTGAAGAATGTTGTTGTACAAAATCATAAGGGCCAACAATATCGAGGTCTTACCGCGAAAATAACGTAAGCGACATCATATTAAATTTTCGTTTTTTTAATAAATGGATTTATTGGCAACACTTGCATCACCTTCTAAAATGTCGTGGTCACATAAGGTACCGTTACGATTTTATAGCACGAACAATTTTATCGTAAGCGACAAATTTCATACAAAATTTATATGAAATAAAATAAAAAAAAACTTTCTCCTGTAACATTTGACTTTTGGCGCTAACGTTATTTTCGCGGTTAGGGCTCGATATAGTCATAATTAAATTTTTTTCTGCAAAACTATATTTAAAATTAATTTGGAAAATTAATCATATCATTTTCCAAATTTTGTGTGCAGTGGGTTATAAAACATTAGTTTTTGAAGAGATGTGTAGCTTATTTTAATGAAAGATATATTTTGAATAATTCTTTTTACTCTAAAGTCGATTATCTTAAAAAATTTTTACATTACATATGTAATGTAATTGATTTCATTCAGTACAAAATTAAACAAGGGGGAAATTATTTATGTTGCTTTGACTTACTCAGTTTGCGTGTCCCTAACTTAACAAGTATTTTCTGTTTGCGTACTTCCTTCCATAGTGGTTGATTTTGTTTGAATATATTTTTCAAGTTCGAATGTGGTTTTCGGGACAAAAAAGTTCTGGTTGTTAATGTTGTTGCTGAGGACATGATCTGTAGCCGAGTGGCACTGATCAAAGAACCACTTTGATTTAAGCTACAAACTCACTCTATAAAAGAAGTTTCACTCATGTTGCTTTTCGTAATAGAATTATGTTCTGTTTTTACAACACAAGTGACTGAACGTGCAGTAAAATTTATATGGAAAACACTCAAAAAACTGATTGCTTTTCATATAAATTTTACTACACGTTCAGTCACTTGTGTTGTGAAATCAGCACATTAACAAGAGTGAACAAGAGCACTCATTAGTTGATTTAAATTTTTGAACTTCTAAAAAATATTATTATTACAAAGTACAGTAAATGTTACTTATTGCCAATAAATATACTTACTCTTGTGTGCCCCTTAAAAGGTTAGCATTTGGTAGCAGGCTTACCGTGCCTTCAACATGTACGTATAATGCTTGTTTGAAGAAAATGTTTTAAAAAAAATCGGCTGGAAGTTGAAAAATTTACATCACAACATTTTTGTCTGCCTTTCTTATCCTTTGCACATACTATATACACACATTTTACATTTTTTTTTATTATATTTTATATTAAATTTGCTTTTGATTTTTTCTTTTAACAAAATTTACAAATTATTGTAAATGAAAAACAAAGAAATTAAATGATTTTTTTTTTTGACAAATTGGCTTTAACAGTTTACGAACAGATAGATGTTCAAAGAGTTTACTTTGTTGAATTCGTCTTGGCTTTGAACTAGGGTTGCACTAAAGATAAATATCTCAGCAAGTTGGCAATAACAGAGCAATATTTTTTATTGCTCAGCTTATGTTAAAGGCATGGGAAAACGCATTTATGTTAACTCATAATTTGAAAAAAAAAACAAGGATGAAGGTGCAGTGTAAAAACTAGCGCTATCTTGGAAAAAATATTTTTATTACTATAAATTCTTTCTTATTCGACTTTATTATTTAAATGTATATTAATTTGTTTAAGCTTAAGGTCTTTTTTAAATAAAAATATTAATTTAAACAAATAGAATCTGAGAATTTATTTCTCACGGTGAGTACATTTATTATATATAAATTTTCATATTATTCGAATGTGTATTCTAAGTTAAATTACAATCCTCAAAAGCTTTTATACTTTAATAGTCTTATTCCTTCTATATTTTCCAGAAAAGTGCTAGTACTACACAAACAAACAAACAAAACCACTCATATGCCCAAGTCTTAAAAGGAAACCCTAACGCGAAAAATCCCCCGATTACTTCCAACGCATAGCAACCTCCATACGCTAATGTTCCTAGGAAAGGTCTGCAAATACCTTCTGGAAATATGCCTAGCTCAATCGAAAATTTAATTCAAACTATGAATAACTTCATGGCCACTATGCAAAACCAGAACATGCTCCTGCAAGTTCTACTCAACAAAAAATGAACCAGTTAAAAATATGTTTCTGGAATGCAAACGGGTTATACCACCTTAAACACAAAGTTGCAAACTTCCTTTAAAGGCATGAAATCGACGTACATCTTGTCTTGTCTGAAACACACTTTGGTCATAAAAACTGCTTTAGGGTAAATGGATACCTAACGTACAACACAAACCACCCCAGCGGACGGGCTTGTGGTGGCAGATCCATAACTGTGCACAAACATATCAGACACTTACTATTGCCAGAGTTCGAAGAAGATTGTATCCAGGCTACATCTATTTATATATACATAGAAAGCTGATGGTAGCTGGACTACGAATAGTCAGGAGACGCTGGAGGTGCTAATTGACACACACTTTCCTGGCAATTCCCTTCCAATTGCTTATCAGAGCCTGGACTCGTGTCCATTTCTCTGTGCTATGATAGGCTTAATTGGGAAATAAGGAGCTTTGACTCCCTTAAGGCACCTGGTCTGGATGGTATTATTCCGGCCGACCTTCAAAAAAATGCGGACCTTCTAATTCCTTGGCTGTCCGCTATTTACACGGAATGTATTAGATTCTTTTACGTTCCCACCTAATGGACAAGAAGTAGGGTTGTTTTCATTCCAAAGGAAGGGAAGGCATCTGACACCAAGCCTTAGGACTACAGGCCAATTAGCCTGTCTGCATTTCTTCTTAAGACCCTTGAAAGGGTCATTGATATTCATCTGAGGATGTCTATTCCTAGATATATACTCTTTTCATCGCAGCAAGCCTACACCAAGGACAAATCTGTAAAGAGGGCGCTTAACTCACTAGTCGGCGACATTGAGAAATCCCTTTAATTTCGGGAGTACTCGCTTGTGGCCTTTCTGGACATTGAGGGAGCTTTCAATAATGTCAGATCCAACTCCATCTTTTGAGTCGATGAGGGAGCTGGGTGTTGACGATGTAATTTGTAGATTTATTGGTAATCTACTCGACAGTGGGATCATTGAATCCACGATGTCCCCTCTACTATGGAACTTGACGATGAACACTTTGCCGAGTCAGTTCGACAGAGGAATAAAAACCGTCGCGTCCGCGGATGACGTGGCGGTGGTGGTCATGGGTATACACCTGGACACGCTGTCCCATTTAATGGAATCTTCGTTACAGATTCTAAGCTCTTGGAGCATATCCTGTGGACTTGGTGTCAATCCTCGGAAAACTGAGTAGGTACTCTTTACCAGGAGGTCCAAGGTTGGAAGCTTTAGGTTTCCTAGGCTAAATGGCACGAAACTGACGATCTCGAAAAGTGCACAATATTTGGGCGTAATTCTCGATAGCAAACTATCCTGGGAACTCAACGTTCGTTCGAGGGTTGATAGGGCCATTGTGGCCTTATACACATGCAAGAGATCTATGGGCAGAATCTGGGGCCTTGGCCCCAGGGGCGTTGAATGGATCTTTGAGGCGGTAGTAAGACCGATCCTCTTCTATGGGGTCATAGTGTGATGGCCAGCCATGGAAAGGGCGCGGTACTGTAGGATGCTTGAGAAAGTATGTTGGGTTGCTGCGCTGATGATCACGGGATCACTACGCTCGAAATCGACGAAGGCGCTGTTTACTATGCTGAACTGGTTGCCGGTTGACATAATGGCAGAAAAACAGGCCCTGACTTCCGCTACTAGACTGGGGGCGGTGGGCCTATGGTCTCCGCGAAATTATGGTCATGCTAGTGTCACGCTTCACGCATCATGTGACCTGGCGGGGCTGGACTATTGCACCCGGAACCCTTTTTCGGAGCTTTATTCACAGTTCATCATGGTAATGATGATGAGCTGCTCGATAACATGCGATCTCTGGAACCGGCCCTAAGCGTCTGGTTCCAAGATGGGCGATAGAGTAGGTGGAGGTTTCTTCATCAAGGAATTGTACATTAGGGTCTGAAATCTCTGCCATAAAGTGGGCGGCAAACTGGCGTGGTACTATCGTATATCGAGAGATACATGTATATTTACGGACAGCAAGGCTGCCATTGTTGCTCTAGCAAGGCTCTCATCAGACGAGAGTCGTACAGAATAGCTCAGGAAAGATGGCAGGGGGAGTATGCCTGCCTGATGACCAGGACTTTATGGCCTGGCTATGACGCGGCGAGAACACTCGTACTACTTAGTCTCGGTAGGGACCGGATAAGGAGAGTGATGTCGGTTATTACGGATCATTGGGTTATAGGGACTCATGCTAGGAGGATGGGTCTTGCTTATAATGATTACTGTAGGAGTTGTCATGATGAAGAGGAGGAGACGGTGTTTCAATTTCTCTGCCAATGCCTCGGTCTGGGGAGCATTAGGCTTAGGCATTTTGGAATACCATAATTGCCATGTCTGGACGATATGTCCAATGTGACTGAAATCGATCTCCCTGTTCTGCAGGGAATCGGGTTGGTTCGAGGCTGCAGCGACCTCCGGGGAATAGTCTGGTGGATACTGGCTGACTCCTGTCACTGGCTAGGGGTATCACAAAGGGACCGCTATAAGTTCCCAAGTGAGTCGTCTTCGAGGTGGCTGCCCGTTTTACCTAACCTAACCTACATCTTTAAGTGTTACTGATTTCAAACTTACGTTTTCATCCGTTTATTTTCCCCCGAGACACAAAATTGTACTTGATAAATTTTTCAACTTCTTCTACACATTGGGCTAGAAATTCATTGCTGCTGGCGATTACAACGCTAAACATACATATTGGGGCTCCAGTCCTAGAGGTATTTAGCTATACAATACCGTAACTGCAAATAATTTTGATGTCGTATCGAGTGGTGAGCCTACCCAATGGCCAACCGACATCTACAAGCTACCAGACCTTATTGACTTTGCTGTTATTAAAAACATCAAGCGCGATCAGGAACTAGTGAGTTCCTCCTACGATCTATCGTCTGATCATTCATCTTCAATCCTCATTTTAAAAGGCAACTCTGACGCCGCAGCTGCAAACTTTATTTCCTATCCAAACAGAAACACAAATTGGTTAAAGTATTAAATGCATGTGAGCGCTCACCTATCCAGGTGCATTCCCCTAAAAAATTCATTTGGAATTTGGATTCTGCAGCAAGAAATGCAACCCCAATTAAGCGGACAATTAAACGTGCTCCTTACAATACATCGACGGATGTAGAGACCATTATCAGAGAAAAAAGGAAGTTAAGAAGACAGTGGCAGAACAGTCGTTCCCCAACCATTAAGGCCCAACTACAATTATGCCTAACAACTCTTCGCAACAAATTGGGACAGAACCACGAGTCTGCAGTAGAAGGCTATTTAAACAGCCTAGATGCCACAACAAAATCGAATTATAGCTTATGGAAGGCTGTACGGCATATGAAATGCGCTATAACCAAAGAATCTCCATTAAGACTGGAAAACCGCACAAAACCCAAAACAACTGGACAATCCAGGCCATTCCAGGCCGTCTGGCCACCCTACATTGAACAAATGAATTTTAGTCCAGAAAATATTAGCTAAGAAGCTGTATCAAAATAGAAATATGTACTGGAATTTTAATTTTGTTACAAAAAATTATATCAAGTCGTGCCCTGGTACTCATATGCCCTAGTATTTTTATATAAAAAATCTAACCCCGTTAGCACTAGTACTTTTTGTTCTACTAATTGTACTAGTGGCATTTATACAATTAACTCTTAATCTTCTGCAGGGTTATTATACTATGGAATAATTATTTTAATGAAATTTTTGTTAGTTTGGGATATAATAATTTATCCAAATTTGTATAGAAGTCTATTATATTCATTTTATCTGGAGCATTAAATTCGCTTTGAATTATTTTTCCTTTCATTTGAAAATTATACATATAACTATGAAGAGTCCCTCTTTTTCCAAAAATATTTGATAACATAAAAGGCATTGCTTGTTACCAATCCCTTATTTATCATGAAATATTTTTCGTATTTTATTATGATATCGAAAGGTTTAGCGTTATGATAATAATATTTTATCTTTTGGTGTAACATTCCCCAGGGCATAATCAGATGCAGCCAATACCTCGCATTCAACGAAAGTCCAAAATCAGCGCTAATATTTAGGGCTAATGTTTTACCACTTGTGGGAGAGTTCAGCCTGAGTGAGGACACCCACTAGATGCAACTCAACAAATGCAGCGAAGGTTAGATGGCTCCAGCTTCTAAACAGGAGTAGAGTATATAATCTTGCTGGATTATGCGCTCAAATTGCTACATTTGTGTGCTGGTTCATCTCATAGTCAGGTGCGTGTTTTAAATGTATTATTTGTCACCCATTGGTTAATATTCACAATGTTGTAGGCCCCAAGGCAGGTATTCATGTAAAGCTTTTGCACAGATGTACGCCTCTTAAGGTTGTTACACAACACTCCCATTTATATAGAAATTAAGCTGTACATATACAGCATTACGAACATTACGAAGACCGGAACCCACAAGGCAGCTTTGAAATATGACATCCTAGCCTCACATGGAGACGACAACGCAGCGGCTATGGCGAGTAAATCGTGGAACGAGTTTTAGGAAATGTTGTTGGACAAAACCGAATGGAACACATTCGTTCACAGATAAACTAAATAAGTATTGTTTGCAACAATTTTATATTTCTCATAGTTAAACATTTACCTTAAAAATATATCGCTCTGACTGATTTCCTGTGTGTTTTATAATTTTCCGTCATTTTATTTGAACTAATGATAATGGGTACTAAAGATTCAGTGCAGCCGACTAACCTTCAGACTTGTTCGCTTTATCGTCCGATTAAAAATCATGTTAAACAGTTATTATTTTTTAAAATTGTCAAAAAATATCAACTTTGGGCTAATGAATCAGTGCAAGTTAAAATCTCTTTTTGCTTTCAAATGTGGTAAACCAGCAAATCAATAAATCAGTATATATTAGGCTTGTGCCGTTCTTGAATGAATTACTTCAACTGAATGATTCACTTAATTGAAAGAATGAAATATTTCCGTATTTTCTTTCCACATCTTTCATCTTTTGGTTTCATCTTTTTTCTTTCATATTTCTGTTTGCTTTCATATTCTGTTTTATATCTATCTTTTTTGTTATGCTTTTTTTCTTTTATGGAAATTTATTTTTTTTAATTCTTTTTTTTTTGACGAACCAATCTAAATTTGTACATACTAAAACAACTCTTTTACATAAAAACTAAAATCTAATTTCAATTTACTAGAAAAACACGTTTTTGGTTTTTAAAATATCAATTAATCATTCCTCAACCGAACTAGACACTTCATTCTGAAAGCTGTGTGTCATTTAGAAAGGTGAAAGAAAAGAATGAAAGATTAACATAAATGAAAGATTTTGCCCAATACTAGTATGTGCTGGTTCACACACGTCAAGTTTGACTCGTCAATTCTTGGACAAGAAATTGCCTTCTCTTTTCCCCTCTCTCTTAAAACGTAGAACTTCGCGAGATTAGCTTAGGGAATTAAAAAAAAATTTATGCAGTTTAAACTTAACAGCTGTAAACCAGTGTCCCATGTATTATATGTAGCTTAAAAAAAACATGTGGCAGCACTACGATAAATGTTGTCAAATTCTTATGGTCTGTATTGCGAGTTTAAACGCCCAATTTTATGCGTTTAAAGATACTTTAAATGTTTACTAATTTAAAGATTTGTTAGTTTAAGCACATTTTAAACCAACAAGAGAGTTTAACTTTCTCCGATTTTACATTTGTTTAAACTACATATAAATTGAAGTTTAGTTAAACTAATCCAGCGTTTAAGCATTAACTGATTTGTAAGCTAAAAGTAGCTGATCTACAAAACCTTCTAGATTCAGCCCATGTCCTTCCAAATTTCAGCCATGTCCATTCTTAAAGGTTGATGCAGTGACTCCAAGCGAAGTTTTTTTTTCGTTTATTTTGAAAGTGTTCAGTTCAAATGACGTTAAATATATATTTTTTTAAATATTTTAAACAGCTCCATATCTTTTTAAGGATGAGTAGACTCAAACTCAACAAATGTTTAAAGAATTAATTAAATAAACATTAAACTGCCTGTAAATGTAAGTGTTTGTTTGCATAGACAAAAATATTCAAAAACTGAGTGTTTTCATAGAAGTTCTCTTTGCAAACGTTAACGTTGGAAATTGTGAAACAGGCCATAAATCTGAACAACTTGTTGTTTATTCTTCGCTTTACTTTCTTACCGTTTGCTTAAATATTTATATCAGGATAATTTATGGCAACTCAACTAGTTACAAATAAAAAAAAAAATACCCAAGCGCAAAAAATGTGTGTCTTAAATATTTATAGCAAGGTTGGCAACCTAACCGCCTAAATACCGTTTGCAATAGACTACCGATATTAATACCGATGCCGTAATAACAAAGAGTTAAACACAGGAAAAATGTTTATATATTTTAAAGAATGATAGATAATAATATTTTCAAAATGTTTAAAAGAAAAAGTACTAATAATTGATATAAAAATTGTCTCATTTAAGTCATTCAGCCTTATTACAGTTCTCAATGCCGGTACGACTCTGGGGCCTAATTATGGCAGTCGTGATCGAGTACTTTCTCGATTCGAAAGCAATTTTATTTCAGTCGATACTTAACGAATCCAAATTATTTTTTCAGTATTCTGAAACTCAAATGAATGCTTTATAACACTGAAAAAATAATTCCGATTCGTTGAGTATGGACTGAAATAATTAGATAATAACTTGCTTTCGAATCGAGAAATTACTCGATCACGACTGTCAGAATCAGGCCCCTGTAGTAGATTAAAGTCACACACAACCTGTGTTCTGTAATCTAGCAAACAATTTTACTAACGTTGTCACCGACAACGAAACCCGTAATAAGGCTGATTAAGAACTCTTCTTTTTTATATTCATGAATGCTTTGGTTAATTTAATTATTAAACCGACATACCAATAGGCGTTGCGAAATGTAATCCCAGGAAATATGACCCCGAAGTACTAAATGAGGAATATCCCCAACAGGCTAAAGTCCGCAAAAATCTAAATGGGGAATAGCCCTACAACTTTATATGAAGTGACCTTGTGGCAGCACTACGATACATTTTATAAAAGTCATATGGTCTGGGGCCTAATTCTGGCAGTCGTGATCGAGTGCTTTCTCGATTCGAAAGGAATTTTATTTCTAATTCTTTCAGTCAATACTGAACGAATCGAAATTATTTTTTCAGTATTGTGAAACTTTAATTAATGCTTTACAACAATGAAAAAATAATTCCAATTCGTTCAGAATTGTTTGAAATAAAGAGATATTAAATTGCTTTCGAATCGAGAAAGTACCCGATCACGACTGCCAGAATCAGGTCCCTGTATTGGTAGTTTAAACGCCCAATTTTATGCATTTAAAGATGGTTTATATGTTTAGTGATTTTTAGATTTGTTGGTTTAAACACATTTTAAACCAAAAAGAGAGTTTAACTTGCTCTGATTTTTTAGCCCTAAGGAAGGAAAAATTACAACAAATAAAATCGTAATTTTTATTTGGGGACTATTTTCCAAAAAGTACTGAATAAGAAATTACCCCAAAACTTAATATGAACTGCAACAACATGGAAACTTATGGTTTTTGTTTGTTTTTTTTTAATTTTTTTGTTGTGGCATTTCTGCAATTTAATAGAAATGAAAGGTGTCTCCAATACTAAGGAAAACTACACCAAATATAATCCAAATTTTTTTCATTTACTAATATTAAATGATTAATACCATAGAGGAGAAAATCATTGCCGGCCGATGGATGTCTATGCAGAGAAGCTGTAGTTAGCGAATTGTACAATTGCGGTTCTTCACTAATAGAAAAAGCGTCATAGCGCTGATGTTTTTGATAACAGTACTATAATAAGTTTCTTCGTTTTTGATCCCATGCCATATTTACCGTCACTTGTCCAAATTGTCATCAGGCGAAATTATGTCATCATCAAAAAAATGTAAAATTAAAAATGTCATAAGTGCACAATGACTTAGTAACATCGAAGAAAGGACTCATTAGGCAGTTTGTCAATAAATTGAACCATTAGGATTCACTGAAATCAAAGTGAGAGAATATGATTAAATACTTACCCGTTACACAGAAGAACTCCCATTTATAAGACACCAGTAGCATGCCCGATATGGTTTTCGTAATCATTCTACTTTGAAAATTTGATGTTTTTAACTAAATAATTTAAACAGTTAGAATATGGGAATTTTTGTTTCGCATTTTACTTTTTAAACATGAATATATCGAGCCCTAATAGCAAAAATGATGTAACCAACAACATTTTAGATTTTTGTTTTTTGATGAAAATCAATAATTTTTGATAATTTGCAACATCTCTAAAAATTGCATATCTCTGGGAAGTACCGTTACGAAATAAGAGCAAAAGCAATTTCAAACGAAACCATAGACTCGAAGCAAAAATATTTAAAAAAAAACTTCTCCTGTAAAATTTTATTTTTGGTGGTTACAACATGGGCTCGATATTGTTAATAATACTTAAAATGTGGCATTATATTGATGTCACTGTAGTCATAGCATAGAAAAAGCAAAAACTATGACAATATACACTCATCGAATGTATGTCACTCTTTGCCTCATTAATGCCATTTGTAATAACATTGTAGAGTTGGGTAGTTCATGAACGAACTAGTTCAATTGAACTACTCAGTCAGATGAACGATGAACTGTCTTTCAGTTTGACAGTTATTTTCAGTTCAGTAGTTCACTTTAGTCACTTGGTTGGGTCTTTTGCGTCAGTCAGTCTTTTTTATTCAGTTCACATAGTTCAATTCACTTAGTTCAATTCATTAAGTTCAAGGGTTCATTTACATCAGTTGCTTGTTCACTTGATTTCTTATACATTACCGAATTGATTGAAAAGAAACAACAATATCATTAGTGTCTATACCATACAAGAAATGAATGAGCGAGTAGTCATTTTCTTAACGCCAACGTGAAAAATGTGACTATTCGCTCATTAATTTCTTGTTATATCAATCAAAAGACCTTTGATTTTTATTGCACAACATGGCTGATAATGTTTGAATATTTTAACATTAAAAATATCTATCCAAATTTAATTACTCCGACTGAGTAAGGATTAATCACATGTTTGTTATTATAGACAACAACCAGCGCTGCCAGAAGTAAGATTTTACCTTATTTTTTAAGATTTTGATTTTTTCCCCAAAAACAAGACTTTTTGTTTTGTCTAGACGAAGGTTAGGTTCAATTAAAAAAAAACCTTCTTTGTTCCCAATTAAAAATTTTTAAACTAAATAATACAATTTAGTATAAGAAATTAAATTTTTTGTAATGTTTTTTTTGTTTATTTAATGTATTAAATAAAATATGAATTGTTTTTATTATTTATAATAAAAAAAACTACTTTTTTCCAAAAATAAGATTTTTTTGGTGAAATTAAAATTTTTTGCTGAAAATTTCTTGCAGCCCTGTGACTGACGCAAAAGACCCAAGTGACAAAAAGTGAACTACTGAACTAGATGAACGAACTAGATGAACTACTAAGCCCAAGACTATAACATTGATGTCACAATTCTGATGTAAAGGCATCATCGATATGAAGATGCATTTTTCTGCATAGAAGAGTTTCTTCCCTTGTGCTGCCCGGCCAAAAGACAAAAACAATACAGTTACTCAGGATATCTTAATTCAGAATTTTGAAAGTCGGAATTTAAAAATTCAGGCTTTTTAGGCAGAAGACCCCATCCCAAATTACTGATACAACTTTTTATGTGCTCTCTTTAAACTTTTTTAGGGTAAATATTCATTAAAAAATTTCTGACAATTTTTAATTAAGAAAAATTATCCTATATTTGAGGCATACAATTTCCTTTCAATCTTGCGGTTATTGTACATTTAGGGTACATTTGCATTTGCTGTTTCAGACCGCTACGGCAATTCATTTCGGCTGCCAACCTTGATTTAAAGTAAAAATATTTGGCAAAAGTGTTTTACATATATATTGTTAATGTCTTGTTGATTGCTGTTCTGTTGTAAAACTAAAATTACAAAAATACACAGCAGCCAAAATACAAGTTAAATAAGAACCTATAACCAGTAGTAATTTTCTTGATTTCCTCTCATATGGGAAAATAATATAACCACCTCCAAACGCATTAAGACCGAAATAGATACAATTATTTGCAGGTTAAAATGATTTATTAGCAATAAATGTGCTTTTTCAGTTTAATTTCTATGGGAGCACCAATCTTATACAGAAAGAAAAACACGGATAAATTAAGTTTTTTATAATCATTTAAAGTAGGAGTCTTTCTTAAAAACTAAAGTACGAATAACACTAAACATTCTTAAAGCAGTCCTTAATGGGATTACGTTCGAAAATCAATCCCAAAAAAATACTTAAAATAAGTACAAAATTCTTAAACCAAGAAAAAAATATATTAAACCTTCCGTTGGTAGAGCCACTCGGAGAGTAAAATTAAAAAATAAGCATTTTAATCTCATTTCCAGTGTGGCCATATCCAAAAATATTTTACAGCTAAATCGGCTTAAAAATAATGCTAAAAAATGCTAACAAAAATCGTAAACTGCCAAAAAATAATGCTAAACATGTTTAATAAATATTTCATTTTATAAATAAAATACGTCATCAAATGAATATTCTTCTTCAGCTTCTGAAGTATCGATCAAGATATCATTATTATACATTAACGTCATTCTGTTTCGAATTTTCGTTTTTTAGATATTTATACCACTAAAACCCAATTTTTACTTCCGCTTTGCTAACTGGCAAAACCAAGAACTGCATAGCAAAAGAAGCTAATTCACTGAATGGGTTTACATGTAATGAATTTTTATATCCATATACATTTATCCAGAAATCAACTGTCATATGAATTTGGTTTCAGCCCTTGATGTTCCAAAGTTGTAATTTCTTCTACAGTGAAATCAATAATTTCTTCTTTCGTTCGCTTAATTTTCATTTATTAGTTTTTAAACGGTTTTCTAAGATAACATATAAATTGAGCTATAAAATCTCGGCATGTAATTCATATTTGTTTTTTTTTTCTATTTCAAAAATTATGCTATCTCCAAGTCGAATTTATTATGAGTGGTCTTAAAAGCCCTGATGTCAAATTTTTTTTTTATTATCTTTGTTTCTGTGAAATAAAACAATTTCTGTTTATGGCATTGTACAATGATTTTACAAAAACAAATTGCTTGTGGTTTTTGTACGAGTTGTACTAGTTGTAGTACCGAGATTACCTGGAATGAATTCGCCTTGGGTATCTCTTTTCGATTCCAAAAAATTCAAAATCGTAATTGAGGGAAAAATCGTTTTTACATGAATTTAATGGATCAAACAGATAAAATTTTAAAACCATTTGATATGAAAGGTTCTTTAAAATATTGTACAGTTTCTATAGCAAAGAGTAGGGGTTTGTATTTGTATTCAATAAAAGTGTGTGGTAGTTTTTCAAAAAAAGATTACTTTAATATTCTTAAATTAAATAATGCTTAAAAATGCTAAATATGTAGTTGAAAAATGCTAAACAAAATGCTAACTGCTAAATGAAAAATTTGCAGCTAAATCAGACAAAAAAATGCTAAATCTAGCTGCAAAAATGCCAAAATGGCCACGCTGCTCATTTCATTTATCAAAGTTTGTTTTAGACACTACAACAACAACTACAAAAAACGCTTTGCTTGTTTTGTGTAGAAACAACAAAAACAACAGACCAAGAAAAAAAACATACTGCCCGTTTTTAGAAAACTTAAACAAATGAGTGAATGAGAAATTATATTGAAAACAAAAACAAATTTTCGTTTTTTGGATAAAAATACTAAAGTTATCAGAAGATTATTTTAAACATATTAATGATTAAATTGTGAAAATATATAAATTAATTGAAGAAAAAATAAAAACATTAAGCAGAAATCGTGGTCGGTTGTACACGTTCATGTTGGCCGATTCTACATTTGAGGTATGTTCAGTGGATTCTATGTGATTAATGAAGTGATTTAGTTGCAATAATGTCAATTTGAAGTGATTAACAAATCACTTCAATGTATGGGTAATCATCTCGATTTTGAAGTGATTAGAGCTTATGCTAAGTTCACACTTAGGTTTTTAAACGCGTTTAAGCAAAATGTTGATTTAGCTAATCAAAGCCGTTCACATTACATTTGAGATGATGAAGTTGACAGCAAAAACAGCTGATCGAAAAACAAAAAAGAACAATGAAAATTTGTATTTCTTGAAAACATTAAAAATGGAAAGAAATACATTCACCCCACACTTCCACTAGCATCTCTTCGTCCTTCTGACTCCAAGGCTTCTTTCTTTTTTTCTATTAATAAAAAAAAAAAATTTCTGTCAAAGAGGTACGTTCATTGTGGCCGTTTTTCAGTTTGAGGCAAGACGAATTTAAATTCGCCTTGGTTTGAGGTATGTTCACAAGATTCTATGTGGTTTATGAAGTGATTTAGTTGCAATAATGTCAATTTGAAGTGATTAACAAATCACTTCAATGTATGGGTAATCATCTCGATTTTGAAGTGTTTAACGCCTAATCACGTTCGAGCTGTTTAAACCCGTTTAAGAAGCCAAATGTGAACATATCATAAAGTAAAAACCATATCGGGAATGATGCTAGTGTTTTTTTCTTTAAGATGTAAAACGATTAATGGTGTTTTCTTTTCTACAAAAAAATACCACATTTTAAAAGGTGCATGTATAAAATGTCTTGCCGAACATGTAATACTGCAATTTTTTATTTGAGGAGAACAAAACACAAAATTGAATCGCCCTGTGTTTAACAGCTGATAAAAAGTTTTTTATTCAACATATAAAAAAATTTGTACATTAGAGCGACTCAAGTTGTATGGAAGCAAAATTCGTGCTCGATGTACCCTCCTAAAAATGAACCTTGGACTTTTTTAAGATACCATTTCAAATATTTCGGCTCCAGCTTTGACCTCTCGTGAGCTGGACCATTTTGAAAAAGGGTCTATTTTTGCATGTTTTGTTAATTTGAGAATCTGTTTCCTTACCAAGTAAGAAAGGGTTTTTTAAGGCGCATCCAAGTGTATATATAATTTGTCCAAGGACGATCATCCATGTCCTTTTTTAAAGGATTTTCTGCAAAAAAAAACGGTTTTTGAATTTTTTGTTCGGGGTTGTTTGTAATAAAAATGCCAAATTAACATATTTTAATCTTTAGTCGATTTAATTAAATACGTGTTTCCGCTTTTTTTGAAATTCGTGCTAGTTCGCGCAACGACAAAAATGCAATGGGGTGGCAACTCTTTGTATTAAATAGAGCAATATGGGTATCAAATTTTTTCGTTTGCCAAGTACATCATCTTTGTATGTAAATAATTTAGATTTTTGCAAATAAGATGCATTTTGCACGGTGCTCTGGAATATATATAAATGGAATTTTGCAGTAGCTCTAAAATGATAGCGGATTTAGTTTCTAGATCATGTACATATGCACATATGTATCTTAAGAACTGTTATAGTGAGAATATTTAAACTTGGTAGGAGTCACTCTTATAGCAAACTACACATTTGAAAATAAAAATTAAGAGGGAAGGCGCAGCTGGAGCAATACCCCCATAGGATGTACATACATATTAAATATCGCGTAACTGAATAACTATTTTAGCTAGAGTCTTCAAACGTAGTTAAAGCCACTACTATAGTGAACTATACATACAGGAAGGAAGAGCGGTACCTCCCATAGAACGAAATGATTAAATTCCGAATATCTGATGACAAATGTCTTCAAACTTTATAGGATCCACTCTTATGGTAAACTACACCTTTCAAAATAAAAATTAAGGTGTTAGATGCAGGAGGAGCAATCAATAATATATAAGTAAAAAATCGTATAAAATAGACTTCTAACCCGGCTCTTAACAGAGGCAATTAATATTTTATAATTTTTATGTGCGGGTGGTACCTCTCATACAATGCCAATAAAGATTTCTTCATAGTTGGAGTACTGTTTTACAAATTGCTAAGATAAAAATACACAACATCTTCCAAAAGTAGGTTCAATATTGTAAAAACAATAAAATTTGGTACAAGATGCTTTGTTATCATTACACGAGATCTGTTTAAAAAATTTTACTAATTGTATTTCGATGGGGTAGTAAAGCGCAGCGGGTTAAGCTAGTGAAATATGTAAACAAGAATATACATACCTTTGCCAGACTGCCGATTTATTAACACCAAGTTTTTAAAGATTTCTTGATCTGACTTTTTTCAAAAATAATTTTATAACACCGAATTCATTTAAATTTTATACCACTGACAACCTACCATTAACAATGAAATGCTTTCTTTTGTTTTACTAACGGTTCCACCATCTAACGTTGTTTTCAACTAGTGCTTATTCCGTGAATGGTAACACTTTGCTCATGTCTGATTTGACAGATAATTAGTTTTATCCTTCCGCTGAACGAATATGGTTGTGTATACGCTTGAACAACGCTGGGAAATATGCGTTTTCGCTTCGCTATGTGGGCCTGCGATCGACTTACAGAAGATGCCGATTTTGCCAAAAAAATCATCTTTTCAGTTGAAGCTCATTTTGACCTTGGCGGATATGTAAACAAGAAAAATTGTCACATTTGGGGCACAAAAAACCCGCACGCATACATTGAAAGGCCGTTGCACCCAAAACGAGTGACTGTTTGGTGCGGATTTTGGTCCAGAGGCATAATTGGGCCATTTTTCTTCGAAAATGGACAAGGAGCGGCCGCTACAGTCAATGGCGATCGTTATGGGGCCATGTTGGACGAATTTTTGTTCACAGAAATTGAAGAGGAGGATATTGGCAACATTTAGAATAGGCAGTCAAAGTATTGCCACGTTCTATACAGAATTGGGTTAGTTTACGTTGATTTAAAGCAGGCGAACATTCAACTTGATTAGTGACTGGTTTTACTTCACAGTTATCCAACACACGTTGTAGTTGTTGACTGTTGAAATTGGAAACACCAATACTTTTGTGAAAATTGTTTATACAAATTTTATTTTATTTAATATCTTCGAAAATGTCTTAAGCCTTTGGCAACCTCCTTTTAAAAACAATATTTTAACAGACCAAAAACAAAATTTTTCCAGCTGCTTTTTTTTTACTGGACTTAAAGAAAAAGATACTTCAGATACTGAAGATGCTTTTATGTCTTTCTGTAAGTGTGTGTAGAATTTTTTTTAGCATGGAGTACAATAAACATATCCAAGCTACAAGGACACACTCACTTACACATTGAATTGAAACTGAAAGTTACAATAGAATAACAAGCAAATAAATTAAAATGCTACATTCGGCTTGGCCGAATCTTTCATACCCTACACCGAGAGTTGGAATACTTCAGGAATAGGCTATGAAATCTATAAATTATAAACAAAATTTTATAAAAATAACATCACAGTATCACTATACTCAAAAGAAAAATTAATCTATCCGAACTTAAATTAATCCGAAGAGGTATTTAAAGTACGGTGAGCATATATTTTCTGGAATCAAGTACAGAAAGGCTGATTCAAATACTGATTTTCAATCGCAAAATACCTAAATTATCGATATACAATCCCGATTTCGTTCTTGAAATAATCCGAAACTGAGATTGATTTAAGTAAAACTAAGATTGAATCAATCGCAAAATGCACTTGATTCAAGTATTTTAAAGTGGATTTTATTTCGTATTCGTGCATGAAAAAGAAAAATATATAACGATTGATTTACTTACCTGCATTACACATTACAGAATGATAAAACACCAACATCATGCCCGATATGGTTTTTACGTTAGAAATCCTATGTAAATATTTAACAAAAATTGTAACTAAATGAGAAGCAAGAGTTCAAATTTACTTTATAACCCTTCGTGGAACAGATGAGTCTGGGCAGACCTTTTTCAATGTGTATAGAAAATCAAAACATGCGTAAGCCGGAGGGCTAAACACAACGAAAAGTTTAATCTTTTTTTTTACTTGATTTAAGAAGTTAATACTTATTTCAAGAAATTCCGGGATTGATTTTCGAAAGTACGTTTTAGTGTTATTCGTACTTGAATTTGTGAGTACGGCTGGTACTTAAAGTAATCATAAAAAACTTGATTTATCCCGAGTGTTTTTCTTTCTGTGTACACGTTGCGGATTTATGCGTATTAAATACTTCGATTACGCTACGTAGACTATTCGCAAATAAAAATTATTTGCGATTAACTAACTTACTGTTTATATGTCCTTTTTTGTTACTGAAAATTCTTATTTTTATTTGATGAAGGATGGAAAATTTATGCATTTGGTTGCACTGTATGTATAAAAACTTTTTATTTTTTAATGAACAATGAAAAAATTAAAAATTGTTGTGTATTTGTGAATTTTATTTCCACAATTTTGAATTAATTTTACTTTTGTTGTCGTATGAATGTGCCACATCGAAATAAAAATGTAAAACAGTTAAAAGTATGGCAATGCTTTAAATATTATTTGCAAATAGTGTCCCCTACAAGAAATTAATGAGCGAGTAGTCACATTTTTCATTTTCGTGTTGAGAAAATGATAGAAAGAAATGACCGAAAAATAGTTTTCGGTCACATTCGGTCATTTATTTCTATCATTTTCTTAACACCAAAATGAAAAATGTGACTACTCGCTCATTAATTTCTTGTAGGGTCGTTAATCAGGAATTGTTTTCGTTTGTTAGCTATTCGCAAATAAAAATTTAATTCGCTGTTTATGCGGCATAGGTGGTGCGTATAAACGTGGTAAAAGTCTATTCCAAGAAGTCATGAAAAATTAAATTGACATAATTTAAATAAAATATCAGTATTGTTTCAGTATTAAGAATCCGGATCATTCTGTGCTTACGGTAAATATTCTTTATCTCGTGCTAAATATAATTTACTGAACATGAATCTATATAAAAATTACTTAAATGAAATGAAAGTTAAATTTAAACATGATCCTAAGTTATTTTATAAATTCGTAAATTCTAAACGTTAATCTACAGGCTATACATTAGTAGTATCCAACTATAATTAAGTACTTAAATAGTGAGTCTGGTTATGATTTGGCAATGCTAAATACAACAACTCCAATAATTACTGTTACGTGATTGATGAACACCAGTCAATATCGTTTTCTCCAATTATAACTTCACAAATAGTAACCAGTCTAAAAAGCGTAAAATCATCTTTCTTTAGTGGACCGGATGGTGTTCCAAGATGTATTTTAACTAACTGTGCTTATGGTTTTGCCACACCTTTATCAATCCCTACAAGAAGACTACCGGTCATTTTACTAGTTATATGACCGGTAGTGTTGACCAATATATTGGGAAAAGTTTCTATTAGTTTATTAAGAGCAAAATGAAAAAACTAACCGAAACTCTTGTGTACATGTGATTATGCCTCCCTTTCTAACTAATGAATTCCATTCGACTACGGAACATATATCTGTACTGCTTACTCTCCTGCTTTTTATTAGTCAATGATAACCAAAATAGTGGTTAATGCTAACTAGTTAGTCATAACGTAAATATTGGTTATCACTAACTAGTTATTTATAACGTAAAAATTGGTTAATACTAACCTTTATAAAAAAAACACTTTTTTTTAATTTTCATTTTAAATTAAATTTTTTATTAAAAAACTATAATCGAAGTGCATTAATATTAAATTTCAGAAAAGTAAATACCACGTACCATAATTTCTGTGGCTGCTCTTTAACGTTCCACTTCTTCCATGGGTCTGGAAATGTAGGTAAACATACGTGTGCCCAATCAATTAATCGTAGATCTTAAAAAGACATTTTATTTTGTTAACAATTTGTGTTCAACAAATTAAATACATACTTGAAAAGCCACCAACCGAATGACCGCTACCTGTTGAACGAGCACTCCTTTCAAAACGACCTTGTTGTTTCCTGTTAATCCAGAACCACGTCCTCTGAAGCCGCCATCAGTACGCCCTCTTCCACTAGCATTCTGATTACATCTTTTTGGCGGTGTCACTTTTTTTATAGTAATTTTTTTAATACTACTTTAGTTACAAATTTAATTTAATTGATTTTTTTCTTTAATATCAATCGCAAATATTAAATTTAAGAAATTCACAAATTTTTACACGCGTATGACAAAAATATATTAAAATATTGCCATTATTTTGAAAATGTTAGTTGTACCATTCTAACATACATGTTAGAGTGGAACAACTAATGTAAAATTGTTGCAAGTGTGTTAGTAATTTTTTAGTTTTGGTTATGCATTTCTTGTAGGGATAATATTTAATCATTCAATTACGTATGGCTACTTTCCTCATCTCTGCACTCACAATATTCTTACAGTAACGGACTTTAGTTTATTTAAGAAATATTCCGTTCAGTAATTTTTAAATAAATAAACATTTAAAATTCCAAGCAAACTTATTTTTAACTGATTCTAACAGTTATTCAAAAAACTAAGTGCATATTAATACGGATTTTCAGTTGCAGTTAATATTGTCCGTTGATTGAGTTTAATTCATCTTTATGTTAAAGTAAATAAAAATGTAATTTAAAGCAACGAAAAGTTCATTTAATTTTTACTGTCAAAAATTCAACCGCGAATTCCGTAAACACAAATCAATATTCAGTTATCTTTTATAAATTAATTGTCAAAAAATTAACTACATATTCCGTAAAAACAAAATAAATATTCAGTTATTTTATATAATTTTATTGTCAAAAATTCAACACAATATTCAGTAAAAACAATTAAATATTCAGTTATTTTATATAATTTTACTACCAAAAATTAATTTTTACTTATCTATAAAAAATGAATTGCTTGTTTTGTGTAAGCAATCTCATTTTCTATTTGTTAAAATAATTTAGTTAAATACCAACATCAAATTTTAAAAGTAAAATAATTGCGAAGCCATATCGGTCATGCTGCTGGTGTCTTATAATTGAGAGTTCTTCTGTAAACAACGTGGTCAGTACAACAAAAGCAAAACAAACGTGTGTAACTGGATAAGTAAATAAAAATATTCTCCCTCTCTCGCTTATCAGAAAAACAAGCGGACAGGTGTCTGTCTGGTATTTTTTAGAAATTCGGCTCTTTTGTGGAGTAAACGAAAATTTAATAAAATAACTGAATATTTAATCGTTTTTACTGAATATGGTGTTGAATTTTTGACAGTAAAAATTAAATGCACTTTTTGTTAAAAATAAATGAAAAATAGGTAGACCGGTTTTTAATTGAACTTTCATTTATTTTATATTACAATTTCAGTTAATTTTACGTACAGAATATTGTGAGTGTGGAAAGAATCTTGTATAATTCCGCTATTTAAGTCTGAAAAGAAATCAAACGTAGCAAATTATAGAGGTATCGCCAAACTCAGTGCTCTTTGAAAAGTGCATAACCGATTCTCTCTCTCGTCAAGCATCTTCATTACTACCACCTTTCCAGCATGTTTGTAGAAAAGGTTGCTCAGAAATTTTCAACCTATTACAACTAACCGCTTTTATTCATAATGGATTCAATAATACCAAAATAACGGACGTTATATACACAGGCTTCAGTAAAGCGTTTGATAAAGTCAACCATAGCCTTTTTTTTAAATTTTCCAAAGTGGGATTTACTAAAAACAGTCTTCGCTGGCTTGAGTCTTACTTTACTTATAGGAAACTAAGTGTTCGTTTTAATAACACAACATCAAAGAGTATCATCGTCAATTCTGGAGTACCACAAGGAAGCCACCCTCCTTGGTCCAATATTATTTTCACTTTTTATAAATGATCTGCCTAGTGCAATACACAATTGTAATGTATTAATGTGTGCCGATGACAGGGTTGTCAGATTTTTTTGAGCTCCATCGCCAAACCTGATGTCAGAAGTCGCCAAGCGTCAATTTTGTTCAGTTTCAGTGTAACAATTTTTTTTATGTTTCCTTTTTTTTTTAATTAAATTTTGCATACAAAAAAAGCAAGTATAATTTTGAAGTCAAAAATCGCCAAAAACTGAGAAAAAATACAAAAAAGCTCCGAAAGTAAATTTAGTTTTGTTTCTGTTTTTTTTAAATAACATAAAATAAAGATCATATATTCGGTTTAAAAACAAAAATTAAGAACACAAGTCTATAAGAGCGTTCACTTCCGCCTCACCGATTTTTGACCTTTTAGAATTAAATAGTGACTGAATATAAAATTCACTTAAAATGATAACAAAACAAAAATCATGTAACAGAAAGTTGCAAGTTTTTTTTTATATTAGTAATGATAACAAAAAATGACAAAGACCATATTTACACTATGCAATTAACGCCGCAACTTTCGCATGCAACTTTTTGTTTGTTAGCAAGAGGTGAAGGGAAGAAAACGGGATTGAAAAGTTGAAAAAGTGCTTGAAAAAAATTAAAATATAAATGTGAATTGAGTTTCGTAGCAAATGCTTAAAAAAAAAATAGAAAAAAATCGGCGTTAATTGCATAGTCTAAATGAGGTAAAACTGTAAAAAAAAAACGCTGAAATAATCACCCTTATTGTGTTTGGCGTATTTAAAATACGCCTACGACTGTTTGGTAATAGATTAAAGGAAATAAGTTCACCTTCTCTTTAATCTATTACCAAACAGTCGTATGTGTTTAAATACGCCAAACACAATAAGGGTGAATATAAATGGTAAAAATAGCCAAGTTAATCGCCAGTTATATCAAAAATCGCCATAAAATTCGCCAGTCGCCAAATGGAAAATCCCGCCGCCAAAAACATTTCAAAATCGCCACGTTTGCCGAGAAATCGCCATATCTGACAGCCCTGGCCGATGATGCAAAAATCTTTTCAAGCTACAAAAAATCATCGAAAATGCTCACACTTCAACATGATTTGGATAATTTTTATAACTGGTGCAATATCAACATAATGAATTTCAATTTAACAAAAAGTAAGCATATGCGTTTTTGTAGAAAATCGAATCCTCTGGGTATCTATTAGGGATGCCAAATGGGACCAGGTTTTTTGAAACCCGGGATTTTTAATTAAAAAAAACGGGATCCAGGTACAGATCGGGATTTTTGGGCCAACTTTTAAAATTCATATAATTATAATTTAATGTTTATGTTTATGTATAAGTATTAAAACAAATTAATTCATGAAGAAAGTTAAGCTGATTACAAAATAAAACAGTTTAATGTGTCCTTTTAAAGTTATATGGAAGAATTATGTATTAAAACTTATATTTTAAAAAGCTTCTAAAACAAATTAATGACGTCTTATAATCGATACCTTATTTTATTGCCAACATATGCTGCCGACGAAACCAATGTTCGCATTCAATACCTCTGGTAGGTATCGTAAATAAATAGCTACACATATTCTATATGACAATATTTAATTTATTTTATCTCAAAAATATACAAATGCAAGTATTAATCTAATAACAATAGACGTAAAGAAATATGTGTCAGAAGACCTTTGGTAAAAACCCCTCTTAAGTTTTTAACACCTTTTTGCACAACTTGCAATTTGCGTGCGCAGTTCTATTATCATTCACTTAGAAAAAAGACCACACCGAACTTCATCTTCTGATTTTGTTTTCTGTGGTACAAAATACACTGCATGTAACATTTATTTACTTGTGACTTCTTTTTGTAACCAGGCAAAAATTAGATTCATTGATAGAATGATTTTATATTAATTTTTTAAGTTACTTTAAAAAAAAAAAATTAGCACATTTTTACTAGACCCCCGGACTTAAATTTTGAGAATAATCCCGGGATTTCGGTATTGGCATCCCTAGGGTGGCTGTCAACTTGAATTAGTTCAAGAGATTTTGGATCTTGGTGTTTTACTTGATCCAAAATTAGATTTTATAAAAAACATTACATCAATGATAAATAAAGCTCGTGGTGTACTTGCCTTTATAAAGCGTTGGGCTAAGGAGTTCACTGATCCTATGCTTACAAAGCTGTTATATACATCTTTGGTAAGAGCGATCATCGAATATGGCTCTATTATCTGGGATCCTGATTATGATGTTCACATAAACCGAATAGAATCTGTCCAAAAACAATTTTTATTGTTTTGCTTAGGAAACTCAACTTGGAATCCTTCTGAAGTACTTCCATCTTACTCTGTAAGACTTGCACGCATCACTAGTAAGCCGAAGAAAAATGCTCAACATTGCGTTTTTAGTTAATTTGCTTAATGGTAACGTGAGTTCTGAATTCCTGCATAATAATGTTAAACTGTACGTTCCTCAGCGCTCAATTCGCAATTATATACAATTATATCTTCAGGCCTTTCACACAAACTATGCAAATTTTGATCCTTTTCGAAGAATATGTAAAGATTTTAATGAAATGTATGATTTAGTTAACTTTTCCTTAAGTGCCAGTGTCATTAAACGTAGTATAATCTTGTTTTTAAATAAATAAACTAATAATATTGTTTGTAGTTTAAATATAGCGTGTTTACTTAAATAAATAAATAAAAAAGTGAATTTCAGGAGGGGATTTCATATCGGACCTAAGCAAAATTATGAATCGATTATCACAAGATTGTGTGGTATGAAGTATCTAAATCTGATCAATTTTCAATACAGTAATACAATTTTGTATAGCATTAAATGCGTGATTCCGCAATACCGTATACTGTCTTAGACGGATAGAACAGGTTGCAGGGTGTTTAGGGCAGTATGGCTCGGCTTGAAGTAAAGGCAACCAAGCTCCTATTAGGCTTCGACTGGTGGGGCCTAAGGATTCTGATAGGGTTTTCGACGGGTCATATCTCTATTAGGGATTTTACGAGTAAATGTGACAATTATGCGAGGATGCTGAGGAGCTGGAGACCAATGAATGTAGTACTGTGCCACTATCCTGGGTACGGGGCATCAGGAGATAAGTTTTACGACGAACTGGGGAGTCTCTTTGGATGTAATTCTGTCGATCTACTGGATTTTGTCTGGAAATAAGGTCATTTATTTCTGATGAGGGAACTGTAGGGAGAGTACTGTTCTCTAATATTTATCTTAACTATCAGGGGTGTGCTGGAAATCGCAAACGTAAAACGCAAGAATTTTAGTAGTCGTTTTTAAGTAAGATTTCTGTAATAAAAGAATTTTATGACAAATATTAAACAGATAGTCCCCTATTAAACGGGATTTTCGTTTTCGATTTTCAGCACACCGCTGTATATCTATCAATTATTTTCTTCATTTCTTCTTCCTCCATATTGAAGGTTACAATGGACCGCATTGGTATCCGATGGAAGGTGTGCCCTTGAGCGCATTATATGGTATTCATTTAATCGACCTTTTGCTTTAATCGGTTTATCGCTCGATTAATTAACCGAGGTTTTGGTTTAATCGGTTAATTTTGTTTTTGATCGGTTAACCGATTAATAAAGTTTTTTTTTATAAATTAAGTATTTTCAATATAAAAATACGTTATACTACATTTACATTAGGCCGAAATCTTGTAGATTTGATTTAAAATCTTCTTCGAAATCTAGTGCGTTTACATTATACTTTTTTGACATTAGCGAGATTTTGTTTTTATAACAAAACAACTGACTAAAAGTTTTTTCGTACACATACATACATACACAAAAAGAAATATACATTAAAATATTAGCATTGCCTTTTATTAATAAACAACGATATTTATTTTATCAATATAATTTTATAAAACTTTTTAATTTTTTTTAAACAATTTTCGTTTTGTTTTTTTTAAATGTCATTTTTTCTTGTGCAGGGAAGTATTTTTAGTGCTATATTGAAAAAACCATAGTTGCATCATTAAGTACTCCTAGATTTTGAGTAGATTTCGTCGAAATCTAGTCACGAAGTAGATTTTGTTTCGTATGGGAAATCTAGTCAAAATGAACTAGATTTGGCTCGAAATCTCGTAAGTACTAGATTTTGCGTAGGTGTAAATATAGTATTAATTATTTATGATTTGGAGTTTATTAGTAAAAAATAACAATAACATACCAAACATAACAATTGTTTAACATACACAGGCAATGAAAAAAAAACAATTCATAAATATGTAACATGCAATTTCCAATTAATTCATATTAGGGGGATTCACAAGGTGTGCTAACAAGTCATATCGTCATTATGTCCTAAATAATATTTTACAATTGCTTAAAATAAATTTTGTTGTGTTTCAAACAAAATAAAAAATTTAATGCTGAGTTTATTGATTCATCATTACTATACCGTAGAAATCTAAATTATAAGCGGTAGCCCACAGCAGTCATATCGTCGGCTTAATATGCAAACCTGCTAACTCCCTTTCAGCCCATTTTACACGACAGACGAAAAACTTTTTATTTTTTTTCTATTTGCAGCTTGATAGAAAATTAAAAATACAGTAAGTTTTACGCACTTCAAGACTTAAATAGAAGAAAAACTATATGCTGGTCGACGAGGCGTATCTTACTCTTCCACACGGCCTTCAAATCTCAATTCACTTAAAAAGTGGATTAAGCAGGTTTGCATGTTAAGCCGACGATATATATTTCTCGCAATTATTTGAAGACATAAGCTTTTATAACTTAATGCCTACCTTGTGAATCCCCCAAACATGTATTTATTAAAAATAGACTGAGATAATTTTATTAGTTACAGTCGGGCCTCGATTATCCGTGATGGTCGGGACCAGAAGCATTACGTATAATTGATGTTCACGGTTAATCGAATAACAACTGTATTTCAATAGTTAAAGGAGATGTTATAAAATAATCTTTTAGAAATGTAATTTGGTTTAAATGTTTATGATTGAAGCGATTCTTTTCTTTAGTTTTGACAAAACTTGACGTGGAAAAAAATCTTTCACTTATCGTAGTCCTTTTCCAGGATTTCTCTACACATATAAAATACTCCATGATGCCATAAGATTACTGGCTTAATTTTTTAAAATTTATAACACTTCTACACAGAAAAAATTATTTTTTCAATTAAAACAAAAAATTTGTAGAATCAAAACATTTTTTGTCTGAAATCGGTCCTATAAACAAATTTTCATATTCAAACAATTTATTTGCATTTTGTTTATTGAAAAAAACACTGATTTTTTAAAACAAATAATTTACAGAATCAAACAAAAAGCTTACTGAAATTTATATGAATAATTTTGCTGAATCAAACAAAAAGTTTTTGCACAAGCAATGACGCGCAGCCAAGCTATCACTGAAGGAAAAGATGACGGTTAGCCGAATGAATACGCATAACCCTTCTTAGCCTAACATAACCTAAAGTGCTTTCTGGAAGGCCGCTTCATATGGAATATGTGGTAAACTATGGACAGATTATCCCAAAATTGCATTGTATTATTCGCAGCCATATGCCACTAAATTAGATCCATTTTTTTAGATGTATTTATTGAATCATCATCTATTTAATATGAACTAACAGTAATTAATCAAATCTTATCCTTGTTATCATACTTACGTCCTGCCGATGCCTGATGAATATTCTCTTGACCACGATTCCTGTTCACATAAGTAGTAGGTATTTAGCGCTCTTCTGACTGGGTGAGTACACTGCAGTGTCTCCTATTCTTAAGATCAAATTTGACTACAATATCTACGGTCTACGGTAAATTATGGGTGTTGTGATTTCCAACTTATGGAACTGCAAGAGAACAAATTTTTCTAAAATATCTTTATTCGTTTCGGCTGTAGGTGGACCATAGCGTTTTCTGTGAGTGGGCTTTATATGCGGCTTATGGTAAATAAGGGGCCGATGTTTATACAATTTAGTTATATAAATTTGAGTCTTATAAAACGAATTTGTGCAGAATTTACTTAGCGCTTTGCGATGCATTCTCTCACAATTTTGTGTAAGATTTTTTTAAACAAAAAAATGTATAATGTTTTTATGGAAGTTGTTTCATATTTTGGCTCTCTACTCTTTCCCTACATTTCAATCCCTTATTTTTTAAGATAACTAGAAAGAATTTAACACCAAAACTATTCGTTGCTGTTCGGTTGTACGTGTTTTCACCAGACGGATAAATAGAGGGACTTGGCTTAATCAACTCAGAATTACTCAAGAACATGGGGTCAATGCATGGGGTCTTATATGAAAAAATACACACGGAATGAAAAACTTAGTATACCATCATTCACCACTAGTGGTGGAGGGTGTTAAAAGAGAAAAAATAAAAAAAGAGGAGGTAAAAAAGCAAATTATAACTGAATGCACAATTCATTAGGAAAATTGTATAAGGATTATAAACATAACAGAGCACTTGAAGTGTGCTCTTCCTTTATTTACTTCTTAACGGCAACAGCAGCAGCAGCAGCGGTAAAACAACAACAACAATGGCAGAATCACAAGCAGAAAAACTTCTTCGTTGAAAAGAAAGATGAAAATGAAGGGAAAAAAGAATTTAAACACGTCCGTAATAACGATTCATTCATCCATTCTAACACTCACAGTTGTACGTATTTGTAACTTCTGGCATTATTCTTAATGTAGAAACCGAAGCAGCCGTAAAAGCAGCAACAATTGTGGCAGCAAATACGTCTTTTATGTGCTTAAACAACTAAAGTATGCCGTATTTTCTAAAAAAAAAGAACTTAAATCTTAAAAAGAATGGCAGGCAACTGTATAGCTCTACAATGATTTCAAAAGTTTACTTTTTTTTTGCTCTTAAGCTGTAAAAATATGGTTTCATTTTACTTTTTTCGCAAGACAATTAGGTATTTAAAAGTAAGAAATAGGAAGATGGAAACTTTTGCTAAAGATGAACAACAAAAACCTGTAAAATGGCATTTCAATCCAAATTCGCGATAACTTACATTAGAACTTTTCGCTCCGATCCACACTAAACTCAAAATTTTATTTATGGTTTTTGCTTAAAGCTCAACTTAGGCGTGACATAAATTAACCATATGAAACAACTGTTTGGACCAACCTTATGGGCAACACTCTATTTGATTATATAATTCGATTGATAACGACATAACCATAACCATACAAACTAATTGAATTTGGATTTCTATGGGTATGGCAATGTGTTACTTTCACGTCTATCTGGACATTAAGTTTGAATTTAGGAAGAGAGACAACTGTCCAAATAATTAACAAATGCATATCAATATGAAGACATGTGAACCAAAATAAGCTGTGGGTACTACGAATGTCGTGTTTATGCCCGTAATTTCTACAAGCAGATATCTAGCTGTGTATAGATATCTATGCTGTAACGAATTTTTGATAATTTTAACATGTTTGTCTTACCTACACAGAAAAAATTATTTTTCGAATTCAAACAAAAAATTTGTAGAATCAAAACATTTTTTGTCTGAAATCGGTCCTACAAACAAATTCGCATATTCAAACAATTTATTTGCATTTTGTTTACTAAAAAAAAACACTGATTTTTTCAAACAAATAATTTACAGAATCAAACAAAAAGTTTACTGAAATTCATATAAATTTCAAACAAATAATTTTGCTGAATCAAACAAAAATTTTTTGCACAAGCAATGACGCGCAGCACCCAAGCTATCACTGAAGGAGAAGATGAAGGCAGAAGCAGAGCGGCGGCTGGCTTTGAGACACATGTTTTGTTGGAATTATTTTTGAACGAAGTTTTGTTTATACACACAATGTTTTTCTTCATCACTCACTGTTGCTGTATCCTTTCCTTGGCTAAAGAAGAAGAAATGTAACAAACAACGGCAGCAGACCGACTCGATATGTTTTTCGTCATCATTTTATTTTTGTATTTGATGTATTTAAGTAAACAGTTTTCAAAAATTGAATACGGGATTTTGTTTTTCATTCTTTTTTTTCCAACTTTGAAACCAACCAAAAATTAATTTTGTTTCTTATAATGTGGTTGTTGTTTCTGTTGTTGAAAAAGAATGAAACCTTTTTTTTACCTGCTATTTTTTTTGTTTTTTTACTAATAACCTCGTCGCGCTATTTTATCATCTTTCTTCTTGTTGTACTTTTTTAAAGCGTCCAAAAATAAACTGTATGTGTTTTGTGTTGTTGTTCTTATATTTCACATAAAGAAGTGTTGCTTACGATCAAATAAAAAATGCAAAAAACGACAACATTAAAGAGCGTTAAATATTTCATACAAAATTATGAAAAATTGAAACCAATAGCGCGTATATTATATTATTGAAAAGTTGTCAACATTTTTGTTGGTTAAATAAAAATCAAACAAAAATATTAATTGAATCAGTAAAAAAATTTGTAGAAATTAAAAAAAATTTCAAACAATCGTTTGTTTGAAAATAATTCGGCAATAATTTTTTCTGTGTACTGGTTGAACTGTAGTGTATTTTACACCATCGATTTTGACAGTTAATTAAAAATATTAATAATAATAATCAAGGCCCATCTATCAGGTCTGCTTACTTGAACAAAAACAAAAAACGATTCTTTTTAGTTGTCAAAAATTTACTACCACATATACAAAGCAAAAGGAAAAAACGTGTATGTGTGGCATATCACAAACGAAAACAAACGTATACATGCACATGTAAGCAAAATGTAAACAACGTTTGACTACTAAAAAGAACATAAACAATGATCATCAGGCTTCTTGCGCAGACCTTTTCAATGGGCCTTGATAATAATAATATTAATAACAAATGTTGCCATATTTTAAAAGAAAACTAAAAGAAATAAATACGTAGGCAAAATTAACGTTGAAATTACCAAAATATTTTTACCGGATAGGTAAAGATAACTGTTAGGTACGAACACGACCAGATATCTGTTTGTTGAAATTACGGGCATTATTACAGAAACAAATCCAATTGCTGCCTGCTCCGTGTTCACTAACTTTGAGCCACTAAAGCTATGTGCACATTATGTGTATTTGTCGTGAGAGTGTTACCTTTTCACATGTTAAATTTGTACATATGTACACATGACATTTTTGATTTACCCGGCGTTACCACGTGCACATTCCACATTCCAAATTACTTGCAAATAGCGTATACGCATTACGGAGATCGTACGAAGAGTATTCGACCGGTTTTAACCGGTTATTTTAGTCTTGCCCATGTCGGATATTTTAAAATGTCCATTTTTTGAATATCGAATAAACCGGTTATTTTGGTAAAATAAACCGGTCATTTTAGTAATGTGCTGTGAGCGAAGCAGGTTGCAAGGGAGAAATGTAAGAGTTTCGCTTGCCATCTCGCTGCCGGAGGGCATGAATTTTATTAGGTGAGTTCCCACTTTGAAGCAATAAATTTTTGACACAAAATTCGCTTTATTCAACGCTTTTAAAAACTGGTGAGTATAACCATCAGCTGTACACACTGAATGTTTTGTTACAGTTATTTTTTAGTAGTTATTCTCCCTTACAAACCTGCTTCGTAGTAAGGTAATGCCGTAGCTATTGAATTTTTATATTTTTTTATAAAACTTTTTAAGAGTTCCTTCACTTACATTAGTGCCGGTTCACACACGTCAAGTTTGACTCGTCAAGTCTTGAGTTTTTAGGAGAGAAGGGAAAAGAAATGGCCTTCTCTTTTCCCTTCAAACTTGACGTGTGTGAACCGGCACTTACTGCATATCCGTATGTCTAATTGCGTAACGCTTAATTGTACGCTTATTTTTTTAAATGTACCATTAATGCTTCGCAAAAGGATACAGTTTTTTACTGGGGTGTAATTTATATACATTTTCCTTACTTTTGTTATAAATTTAAGTATTTTTCTAATTTAATATTGGGCAAACTTAAACTTTTTATGAAGAATGTCAAAACAAAATGTAACACAAGTCAAAAACATTTTGAGCATTGTAAATAAAAATCGCTAATAAAAATAAGCGTGTGTTCTTGTAACAAAAACCAAAAACAATTCAAAATACTTATTACAAAAATAATGTACACTTTAAAGAGCAATTAGCAATTTGAAAGTATTCTAAATATTATATATATTAGAATATGGGAATTGATTTCTCATGGTGAGTAAATAAATTTTTATTATATAAATTACAATTTATAAAGCTTTCGAACTTAGAAAATACTCCTGAAAAATATTGAATGAATAAGACGATTAAAGTATGAATAACATTCGAATAAATATGAAAAATTTATATATTATATGTATAAATTTTTATAAAGATGACATCTCTGGTGAATATATTGAAGTGATTTAAAAGGCAATGGTGCTTAAACGGCCCTAAAATGATAAGTTGCAAAGGTTCTTCAACGTCACGACTTATTAATCACTTTTAATTAGTCCACAAGCTTGACATAAATAAAACTTGAGTCTGTTCCAATTAGTTGTTAAGAGGCTGCAAATAATACTTAGCTTAAATATGCTGCCAAAAATTAATCATTGGCTGAAATATTAGCCTGTTGTGTTGCCGAGGACGAAATGTCCGTTAAGGCACTTAACACTACAACATACCGCCCGCAACAACGATATGGGAAAATTCATCAGTTTTATTTATTTAAACATTAAGAACTTTAAACAAAATTGAAGAAATCAAACAATGTCATGCCAAGGTTTTAAATAAATTGTTTTTATTTAATTCATAGTTGGGGGTAGTGCACTCATTTTGCAGTTTCAACTCACACTTAGCGATAGTGCAAAAATATTGCAATCATTTTTTGATGTTGAGTGATAAATTGAAAATTTTCAGCCTCACTAAACATGAGTGATAGTGATGTTAAAAAATTTGGCACTAAAAAAAAAAATTGTTAGATTAAATAAGTTTATTGCAACTGTTTTTTCTTCACTCATTTGAGTGCAACGCAAATTGTTGCACTAAAATTAAAATCAAAAACTTGTTTTTTCATGATTAAAGCCACTAATTATACCGTTTAATTTTGTTTAATGTTCTTTGCTTATGCATATCCTCAAAAAAAAAAATCAAAAACCATACACATGCAAAGTTACACTTTTTAAATTTTTGTGATAAAATATTTGTAGGCAGCATTTTTTAATGTAAACCCAAATGTTGCACTATTCGAATTGCGTTCAGATTTTTGCATTGAATCTGCGTTTAGCGATAGTGACAAAATTTCCAATATCACTAAACTTTGTTTAGTGTTAGTTAAAAAATTGCAATCTTCACCAAAGCTGGTAAAAAAGAGTGCAAACTAATTACTTTGCAGTTTTATTTGGTCATAGTGCACTGCTGATTTAAATCAAATATTTATGATTTAATTGAATTGCTCCATACACTTCAAGACTTAGAGTCTTAATTTGCAGCATGGAACTGATAATGTGTTAATTGTAATCGATAAATTGACAGATATTTCATACAAAAAGCATGCGCATTGAGCAATAATTGGGATCATTGGATGGGGGTGTGCCGATGAGGTCGCGGCGGCCATTTGGCCGATATTTTGTTCCATACATAATTGAACCATACCAATATTATCATTATAAAAAGAAATTACAATTATTTCCTAAATAATTTGTGTTTTATTTAAAATCAACATCGGCCCTTGTAAATACAGAAGGTTTTTTTTTTTTTTAATTTCCTTAGTTAATCCCACGAATCTTTTCGCTTGTCTGCAGGAGAGAAACCAGAGTCTCAGATAGACTAGCTCACTACCAGCTAGCCTACCGGGGCACTCTAAATATACCTACAGCCAACTTCAAGTTGAAAAGTGTAAGATTTACAAAACCAAACAGATCTGCTGAGTACAAGAAACTCAGTACACTTCCCCAATCTTCTCACCCCTCTTACCATAAAACTCAAGAATTGCTGCAACAAAAATTCCAAGTCTGGGCGATAACGCATTTTGGTTAAGCGAATGTAGTACTTTCAAGCAGTGTTCGAAAAAAACTGTGCATTTTTTAGCATTCGGCTCACACACCCAGGAACGATATTTATGTATTTGTTTAAGATTAATTATTGTGAGTTCATATTTACTATATGAAGATTCAATAAATAAATAATGAAAAAAAAAATGTATTTGTTTAGTGTTTCTGTAGACGAACACAACCCTTAATACTGTTCGTTACATTTTTCAAGGAAGAGCCGATCATTATGTATTGTTCTGTTCTTCGTTAACCTGCAGTGATACTGTAAACAATCATTATATTTTAATGATCTGTAGTGTTTCTTTTTTTTTACATATAAATATAAAGCAATGAACAAACAAAAAATTTTAGCAACTACTGCAGCACAAACAATTTGTTTGTGTATATGTTTCGTTTTTGTAAAATTATTTTGCTGGCTATTTGTTTTTTTTTTCGTATATGTATTTTGTTTTTGTAAAAAATGTTTTGGGTTTTTGTACAAAAACTGAACGGAATTAAATGTTCTCATCTTGTGTTGTGTTGGATAAAAACAGTACTATTTTTCTGTTCGAAAGTTGACAAACAGGGAAACGTAATTTTTAATGATTTTCTACACAACCGCTATTAGCGTTTGTGTTTTCCACAAATCTACCAAACCGAATACTAAGGAGCGATATTTACAGCCGTATTCATAAATATTTTAAACATCATTTCAAATCTGTTTTAAGCATAAATCGTTAAAATTGTATTCATAAAAGAATATTACCTTAAAAATCCTATTTTAAATCTTGTGTAAATAAACGAATTTTAAAATTGGTCCGACCCTTGCTTAAACCTATTTTAAAATTACATTTTTGCTTTTTGCTGTGTGTTTATGGTCGTTTTAAACATTTTTGCGAGAAATTTTTATTCAATTATGATTTATACATTAATAATAAAATTAAATTCAAATATATGTAAGTTAGTTTGTATATTATAAATATATTTTTCAATTACACAAATTAAAGCTCAAAAAATTATTAATAGTACAAAATTAACTAATGATGTGTAAACGATCAAAACAAATAAAATAAAACTCGTTATTTGAATACTTTTTTTATCAGCAATTAAATCATCTTCTAAATTGCACTTTTACTAAATAAATTTAGAACTCTGTTTATTTTGTTAAATAAAAGAGAAACTATCGTACAATTATCTATATATATAAAAATGAAAAATGTTTGTATGTTTGTGTGTTTGTTTGTTGGCTTATAGACTCCGAAACTACTGAACCGATTTTCTTGAAATTTTTACAGTAACATCACGTGAGCCCTAAAAATAAAATAGGCTACTTATTTTTTCGATAGGGGCAGGGGAATTGGTACCCCCCATAGGATGCCAATATTTATTATCGCATATCTTAATAGCCGCTGGCGGCATTTTGCTGAACTTTTTGTAGTAGGATCTTCTGAGCCCCGAAATTGAAATAAAATAGCAGCGGGGGTATTTGAATCCCCCATAGGACGCCAATGTTTAACATCGCATATCTTAAGAACTGTTAAAGTGAGAATGTTCAAACTTTCTAGAAGTCACTCTTATGGTATACTACACTTATGAAAATAAAAATAAAGCGGGTAGGCGCAGGGGGGGAAATACCTCCCATAGGATGCATATAATAAATATCGCTCAACTGAAGAACTATTAAAGGGAGAGTCTTCAAACGTGGTTTAAGCTACTATTATAGTAAACTATAAATTTTCAATATAAAAATGGGCGGGAGAGACAGGGGAGGAGCAGTACCCCTCATAGATAGAAATATTAATAAGAGCCACTGCACGCATTTTGTTGAACTTTTGGTAGTAGGATCTTCTGAGCCCCGAAATTGAAATAAAGTAGCAGCTGGGGAAGTGGTTTTCCCCATAGGACGCCAATGTTTACCTTCGCAAATCTTAAGAACTGTAATAGTGAGAATGTTCAAACTTTCTAGAAGTCACTCTTATGGTATACTTCACTTTTGAAAATAAAAATAAAGCGGGTAGGCGCAGGGGGGGAAATACCTCCCATAGGATGCGTACATTAAATATCGCTCAACTGAAGAACTATTAAAGGGAGAGTCTTCAAACGTGGTTAAAGCCACTATTATAGTAAACTATAAATTTCAATAAAAAAATGTGCGGGGTAGACAGTGAAGCAGCAGTACCCCTCATAGAAGACATATAAATAAGAGCAACTGCACGCATTTTGTTGAACTTTTGGTAGTAGGATCTTCTGAGCCCCAAAATTGGAATAAAATAGCAGCGGAGGAAGTGATGCCCATCATAGGACGCCAATGTTTAATATCGCATATCTTAAGAACTGTTATAGTGGGAATGTTCAAACTTTCTAGAAGTCACTCTTATGGTATACTACACTTTTGAAAATAAAAATAAAGCGGATAGGCGCAGGGGGGGAAATACCTCCCATAGGATGCATACATTAAATATCGCTCAACTGAAGAACTATTAAAGGGAGAGTCTTCAAACGTAGTTAAAGCTACTATTATGGTAAACTATAAATTTCAATATAGAAATGGGCGGGGTAGCCAGAGGATGAGCAGTACCCCTCATAGATAGAAATATTAATAAGAGCCGCTGCAAGCAATTTGTTGAACTTTTGGTAATAGGATCTTCTGAGCCCCAAAATTGAAATAAAATAGCAGCGGGGGAAGTGTTACCCACCATAGGACGCCAATGTTTAATATCGGATATCTTAAAAACTGTTATAGTGAGAAAGTTCAAACTTTGTAGAAGTCACTCTTATGGTATACTTCACTTTGAAAATAAAAATAAAGCGGGTAGGCGCAGGGGGGAACTACCTTCCATAGGATGCATATATAAAATATCTCTCAACCGATAAAGTGGTTAAAGCAGTGTAGCGAAGCGCACCGGGTTAAGCTAGTTCATTTATAAAAAGCAATTTTTTTCTCACACACAACGAAAAAAATTTTAGATACGAGTACGAATATGAATTAATAACTACTGTTTTGCATTACTATGATTCAAGTGACAAATAAAAGAGATAGTGTTGCCAACTTCCAATCAAAAAATAGCGTAAAACGTTAATTAGTTAAAATGCTGATTATGAATATGAATTTAAAAAAAAGCTTTTTAAGGCTTAAAATGTTTTTTAACTAAAATGTATCTTAAACGTGAATTAAGATTTTTTTATGAATACGGCTGTTAGTGTTTATTTTCGAACACTACTTTGAAGATTTCTTTGTAAAACTTAAATATTTCATAAAAAATTAAACAAATACAGATTTATGTAGTTTATTCAAAAAATGAAAAAACAAATTCGTATTATTTTAATTTATTAAAATAAAAAATACTATACATAAGAGGTATTCAGTATTTACTGCGTTTGAGGTTGCAAGTGTTTTGCTATTGGATATGCAATGCTAAAGCAAATTAAGTAACAGGTAATGTACAGATTTATTGGTCGTAAACATTTCAATAAAGTGTTTAATTATTTTATAAAATAGTTTCAAAATATCACGAGGAAGCAAAAAAGAAAATATTATTGCAGTATAAGTAGAATTGTTAAGCGGTTATAAATTATCCTGTTCGGGAATAAGGGATGCAAACGCAATCAACGATATAAAGTATAGCGCAATTGAAATGATGGGTTGCAAATAAACACACATTTGAAAGAAACCTTGTTAATTAATTTTTGAATCCCAAGAATTTGATAAAAGCTACAATATTTTGCATTTGCACTTTCGCATGACCATTTGCATCAAACATAAGTGGAGTTCAATATTATGGTGTTTTCTCTTCTACAAAAAATGTCACATTTTATTAAAAAAAAAGCAATTTGGTGTTCGTTTCTCAAAAATGTTTTGCTCTCTTAACCCTTTGACGACCAAACATTTTCGGCTGAACCGATTAACTTTTTTGTTTTATTATCGCAATCTATGGCCATATAGTAGTTACGAAAAAAAAAATTGGCCTTCTGCGTAGCCTCTAAGTCCCCAATTTTGCTTGGCAAACATAGTTGCCTATGGGTTGAAAGCAAATTTTTTGTCCCAAATTATTTAATAACAGAAAAGATTTTTATAAAAGTTTTTATTTTAAATATACTGTAAAATATAATAGATCACAAAAATAAATTATTATTAGTGTTGTTCGTGATAGATTCCAAAGCAATCACGGGACGTAGTGAAGCAAAGAAACACATTGCATTGAACGCAAAAAACATTTGTGCGACTATACTTATTTTTGGAAGCACAATGGGAACAACGTTTCCAACCTTCACGCTTTTCCATTTTATGGAGAGATTTGGGCTTGCTTATAAAATGAGTTCCAGATTTGGTTACCGCTGAAAAGGCACGCTTTCTTGAATTAAAGTCGTTTATTAGTTCTTTTGCTAAAGCTGCTCGAAAATCAATAGAGGTCACGTTGACAGAGGAACGGTTGGCCAATATGAGTTTTTTATATATTATGTTGCTATTATTAACACATAACTCGAAAAGGTCGAAGAACAGACGTAAATAAAAACGCCACTTACTTCTACGATCGTACTCATAATACACTTTTTTTTGATCCATTAGATCAACTCCTCCCATTCCTTTATTATAGTGCTGTATAATCAGGGGGCAATCAATATCTATTTTAGCAGCTTGACCACCTACGCGTCGCTTGACTTTGAATTGCGCTGTTGGGTCAATAAAATTTGAAGCGAGGTAGACACCACGATTATCCATCCATTTTACTACAGAAATGCTATCCGATATGAAGTAACTAATGTCCCCTCTTTTCATATCTTTATCCGCCGGAAAATTCTTTGGCATGTGCTTTCTATTACATCGGATTGTCCCGCACGCCATTATGTCATTTTGCTGAAGAATATGCATTAATTTCAGGCTCGTAAAAAAATTGTCGAAGTAAACTTCAACCCCTTTTTTTGCCAGAGGCTCGCATAACTGCAAGACAACAGCCTCACCAAGACCGTGCTCAACGAATGGTTTTTTTCCGGTGTAAATATCAATATTATACAAGAACCCAGTTTCAGACTCACATAAACACCAAAGTTTGAATCCCCATGAAATAGGTTTGTCCTTCATGTATTGTTTCATAGCATTGTGTCCTTTAAACTTTACCATATGTTCATCGATTGATAGCTTTTTTGAATACGTGTATACGTTTGGCATAACCTTATTAATATGATCTAAAATTGGCCGGATTTTATAGCCACGGTCACTAACATCTGCCTTATTGTTATCGCAAAAGTGAAGATTAGCTGTTATTTCTTCAAATCTGAGCCGTGGCATGACACCAGCTATCTGAGCTTGGTGAAAAGTTGGATCAGTTGACCAATACAGACGTGTTGATGGGAGCTTCACTAAGCTCATTCGTATGATAATACCCATATAAGCCTTAAACTCAGCCACGGTCAGAGTGAACAAACGCCCTTTTTGCAAAGCATATATGTTGGACTGCTCCACTATCATGAAGCACATCTCTAAGATATATGAATAAAAACAGTAAGTCAGTACAAACACAATATATCAAAATTTTTGGGATTTATAAAAACTCACCTTCGAAATTACAAACACTGTTGAATACTTCGTATGCTGATGGGATTTCTTCATGCATATTCACAACAGGCTTTAAAATTTGGGAATATTTGTATGCCCTATTCTCTTCACATCCTGTAAAAATATGATTCTTGTAAGCAAGGGTCTGTCTAAAGCGGAAGGTCTTTTCGGGTGGTATGAACAACGCGGGTCTTGTTGCCTCTTGCGCAACATTTAAATTCGATGTTATTGGCTCATCTGCTGGTTTAAATCGATTATGGCCAATACGTCCTTTTTTAACAAATAATTCGACCTGCTTAGTACCCTCAATTACTACTTCTAAGGGCTCATCATTTTGCATTTCAATGACGTCATTTTCAAGAAATAAGATATCTTCTTTATCCAAGTTTGTAACAGCTTCTTCGTCATCATCACTGGAGTCGCAAAGTAAAATTTGTTCGATTTGCTCTGGTCGAAGGAAAAAGAAACGATCTCGGGCTGATCCACTCATTTTAAACATAAACACTGTTTTCTTTCACTTTTTTATACAGACTGATGCAAATAGTGCATGCGTTTCAAATTTAAACTAAACACTGTCAAAATACTTACATGTGTTCATATGCATGTACATACATATTATGCAATTTGGTGATTCCCCTTTTTCGTTTAAATATGTGAATGCAAAATACTAAGCGCAGGTATGATTTTTCAGTGTTAAACATTTCTTTAAAAAAAAACGCTCAAAAGCTAGAAACTTAATTTGAAATTGGAGATTATAGTTGTAGAGGGTTTTACGAATGTTAAGTTTCGTTTCAACCCATAGGCAAACATAATTGCCAAACATAATTTGATTAGCTGTTGGCAGCTTGGAATTTACGCAGACTTCTGGATTTGATTTTCTGATAGATAAAGGCTGAATCCAAAACATAATTGACTCTCAGCCCCTTGCGCCCTATTTTTACCCCGTAGCAGCCCTCGGTATAAAGCCAATTGTTTGACCAAATTCGGAGCCTTGTAGGCAACAAGTGGGAACAGATAGGCACTTCCACTATTCTACAAAATTGTTGCCCCAATCGTCTTCTTTAAAACAGTCTTTCACATATTTGCTCTATCTGTTACCTGAACTAATATATAAACCAAAAACCCTCGGGCAAGCATACTTGCCTATGGTCGTCAAAGGGTTAAAAGGCAACGTGGCTTATTCTAAAAAAATGCACCCTTAAATGACAAATGTTTTGTAAAAAATAGTACCAAAGATAGTCACGATTTTCACCCCTTAAATGTTTGAATTTCGAAAAAGTACTAAATTCGTACTCGTATTTATTTTTGATAACTTTCAAATGTGGTATAAACTCTGTTTCTATGTTCATTGGTTCAAAAGTTAGATGGAGTGTCAAAAAAGTACCAAAATTCATGTTTTTCCCGTTTTCTTCCTAATAGGGTCGAATTTCAAAAAAGCACCTGTCTGCTTATTTTTCTAAACAACAACGATAAGTATTACATGTTTTTGTATCTTTTTTAGTTTTGGAGATGTAAGGTTACCGAATTTACTTGTTTTTACCCCCTAAACATTCGAATTTCCAAAAATTCCGTCTTATGGTGTTTTCTTTTCTACAAAAAATTTCACATTTCATTTAAAAATATGCAATTTGGTTTTCGTTTCCCTTTTAGAGAGGGGCAGCTTGTTTTATTCTAAAAAAATCACCCTTAAATGTCATAAGGTATTGCACTGAAAGCCCCGTATAAATCGAGAGTGTTGATAATGCTCTGTAAAAAGATGGCTTCTGTTTATATATATAGGGTTACCACACGCAGTTGGGAAAAAATCGCCTCTAATCAGGGCAGTAAAAATTTTAAGTTTTAATAGTTTTTTTTCTATTATTTTATAGTTAAAACAAAAGAAAGGATTACATTGTTAGCCCTTGTATTAATACCGAACTTTATAAATGTATAAAATGATAATTATGTTAAAATATGATTTTTTGGACTTCGTATTGCAAAACGTCCAAAATGTTAAATTTTTAATACAGAACAGTAGTTTTTAGTATCACAGTTGCACATTTTTGGTCATGCACGATATGTAAATGGGACTTCCGCGTATTATCATACTAACGCTATAGTAATTGTATGATACAGAATTTAGTTTCTTGAATTGTTTACTTCTCTGCAAATAGTGAAGCACTTGTTGTCATGGAATCTTAGCTTTGTTGGCACACTAAAGAAAAATAAGCCTTACATTCCAAATCAAGGGAACTACATATTTTCGACCGCTTTTGGATTCGTTGAAAAATTAAAGATGTGTTCTTATGCACCCAAAAAAAAAAAAACAAAATAAAGCTGTAGCTCTTTTATCAACTTTGCATTCAGACAAAGCTTTAAGTGACGATGTCAACAAGAAACCCGACATTATAAAGTTTTATAATAAGTACAACAGAGGTTATGAGATAACCAGGTCAGCGCCGAAGATTTGAGTGGCCAGTAGCATTATTTTCCAAATGTTAGATATTGCATCACTCTCATCGTAAATCATTTACTATGAGAACAATAAAATGAGCACGAAGAAAAAAAACCGAGAGATGCCTTTTTATGCGTAAGCTATCTGAAGAGCTTTCTAAGCCGATGATTGAGGCACGAAAGAAAAATGAACAAGTTATGCGTTATTATACAACCAAAATTTTCAATTAAAGCGTTTTGGGCTGCCAAGTATCTCCCATTACAGAGGCTTCTAATAAATTTGACAAGCTGAATAAAACAGAAAGATCGACCGAAAGTTAAGGGATCTTGTCATATGTGATACAAGAAAATAGAAAAAGAAGACGCAAAACTCGGAAAGCTGCGCTGAATGTAGACGTGCTGAACATAATGTTAAGCAAGTCTAAGAGAATATTAAATGTATAGAATGTAAATTAAAAAAAATTGTTTTGTAAATAAAAAACATTTAAATTATTCCTATAATTTTTTAAAGTTTTTCATTCATTTTTCCAATACAAATTGTATTGGGCAGGTTAGGTTCAATGGGCAGCCATCGAGAGAGACAGCTCACTTGGGTTCCTTTGTGATTCGCAGCGCCAATGCCCACCCTATAGAGCAGTTACTCAGATGGCGTCACTGCAAAGTCCAACCACTTCGTCTTCCTAATGAAGAGAAGGAGCGATTTAAGTTCCATCCTAGATAGATCCCCCAAGCAGGCAAACACCGGTTCCCCCAGGTATTTTCCCCTGTTGCCCCGCAGACCGGGGCATTGACAGGGAAAGTGAAGCACAGTCTCCTCTTCCTCCTCGTTCTGACAACTTCTGCAGTAGTCGTTGAATCCCAGACCCATTCTCCCAGCATGAGTCCCAACCGGCCAGTGCCCAGTTATAACCGATACCACTGTCCTAATCTGGTCCGTTTTTAACCCAAGTAGAGACCTAGTTCTCCGTTCGTTAATAGCCCACTTAATCCTATCGTGGTCCAATGGAATGGACATGGGAGTGAATGTCAACTCCCGCACTTGATCCCGCAAGCTCCCTTATGAATTTTCAGGAAAGTGAGCGTCAATCAACACCTCAAGTGTTTCCTGACTATTCGTAGTCCAAGAACCATTCGGTTTCTGGACATAGGTTCTTACGTAAACGGTTTGTCTCGTCAAGGATTGCTGGTTGATTACCAAAATCGCCGTCCTTGAAGACCCTTCAGTGGCTGAGACCTTCACTACCTTCCAGTCCTGTGTGGGTAGTAGGGTTGCAGCACTGATTGATCTCGTTCACCAACACCAAGTCGAGCCAAACCCCTTCCCAAACCTCTCCTAATGATTGGATGGCAAGCTTCAGTAACGACGCTGAGCGCTCATCCACGCAAGCCATCAGCTTCACATGGCCTTTGTACCAGCCGTAATCATCACACTGAGGGGGAAGTTCTGGATTCTCCTTGAGGATCGTCCAGAACACGCCCGTCAGTTTTTGTTTAGCCAAATCCCACTTGGTATGGGAAATGGCATCGTTTTCAGCACCTCTGTCAATGACAGCCCTCACTAGGTGACCTTTGGCCACTTCACTGAAGGACACTTAGTCCCTGGTTGCTGTTTAGCGGCTGATGCTTCTTCCTCAGAACGTTGCCGTTTAGGCATTGTCCCCTTTCTAGGGACAGGAGGTGAAACACTTTGCATCCCAGCTATGTGCGAGTTAGCCCATGCCAATGTAGCTTTCTGCTCATTGGAAAGCTCTTCAGCTTTTTTGGAACCAAGTAGCTCAATGAATCCCAAGGCGGTGCGCCTTGTATTTGATGCCCTCTTGGTAGGGTTTTTGTACGTTGGGGACTTTTTACGGTCGCCGTTTTTGGCGGGGGGAGGTGCAGCTTTGGGATATGATGTTCTCATCTCCATCCCTCCTTGCACAATGGGTACATGGAAAGCTGCTCTGTTGCGTGACTTGGTCACTCCCAACTTGGCAGCACCCGAAGCAGGGGATTTTTCCACTCTCTTGACGGAAAGGGCCATTGAATTTTTGGAGGTACTTGGTTCGAAATTCAGAGGTACCTCACTGCAATTCTTTGACTAACCGCCTTCTGGTCGGGCTGCCTTACCACTTCCGGTCAGCCTGGTTGACCTTCCGAGGTCGCCGTGGCTGATACAGCCCTCGGCTGATTCGTCACTTCCTTGTCCTTCGAGTTAATCGTTGTCCTTGTACTAGCATGTCCGTCATTGTTCCAAGTTGTGTGTTTGACTATTGCATGTTTAACTATTGACGTCAGCAGTCGTCGATGGCTGCGAGTGTAAGACGGCAAATCCATCTGAGGAGATCGAGTGGTTGCGACCGAAACATGTCATGGTTACCTGCCGGCCAGGGTTCGAGCCCCGGCCACGGTCAAAAATGAAAGATTATCAATAACAATTTTAATTAATTTTCATGTTGTAAAATTCCTTTCTTCATAAAAATTATTTAATGAAAATTTAATTTGATGAACTTGAGCCGAATGAAAATATTAAAATATTAAAACTATACCATATCTGTTACTTCACCATTCACAATATTGAATAAAAACTTAAAATTCCATGGTAAACCAAATTATTATTTATTTATAATTATTAATATATATTTCAATGCTTAGGTAATTAATGAAAAGAATATTTAATGACATTAAAAAAAAACTTATTAGTCACCATTAAGAAACAGTAAAAAAATAGGTTTCATTTCAAGGTAAATTACAGTTTAAATAAACAGTGAATAAAAACAAAAATTGTCTATAGGTATGGAGATGTATTAGAAGTTCATGGAATTAATATTAATAACGTAAAGTGAACATTTGTAAACATAAAAATAATAGCAAAAACTTGCGTATAATCTGCTAACCTTAGTTGCCAGAATAAAATTCAAAGACAAAATTGAGGTATAGTATTGTTTACGGAATTACAATATATTCATGTTACGTTTATTAAAAAAAATTAACTATTTTGAGTGTAAGAGAGTAACTATAAATATGGCGGATCAACAAAAATAAAAAAAAATAAAAAATTACATGCTTTTCCAACGATGCCAGCAGGCGCCAGTTGACAGTTACGTATTGATATTATTTAATTAATAAAAATTTAAATGGTAACGAGAGTATGGTTAATGTTGGTGAGGATTCTGTTACTCTAGAAAGTTTGCATTTCCGTGATAACAAAACCCTCCTTTAACTTATGGGTGTTATGAATGTGACTTGGATTTTAATAATGTCTTCCTTTAGTGTTTATTGTTTATGTATTAGTATTTTTTTTAAAGTGAAACATAAATTTTTAAATAGTTTTAAGTCAAAAGTTTAGGTGACCATTAAACTTTTAAGACAAACAAAAATTGAAATTTAATTAAAGGTAAGTTTAACAAAGTTGAGTTAAAATAAATAAAAACTAACAACAACAATTATGGATTTAACCGTAAATAGATTAAAGATCATCGAAAAGGAAATTAAAGTTCAAAAAGAGCCATTAGAAACTTAAGGTACTCTTTTTTTCACAAAACTATAAAAAGAAGTTTAAATTGCTACTGCATCTGGGCACTAGAGTTGGCCAGTGCAAGAAACGAATAATTTTTCTTATACAAAAAACTTATTTTCGAATAAAAACACACACACGAGACAATGCAAATGATGATGGTCACCTTATTTAGATAAGAATTTTAGTGCGTTTTAATATTATTAAGACCCTAATATGGTCTTTTCTTTAAATAGATTTGCAACCAGAAATTGTAAGAGTCTTCTCTTTGAATGGTTCTAAAATTTGCTAGGATAGCTGGAAATTTAATCCTGGACTTTCCTTACTACCCGAGATTACAGTTAATTTCCTTGAAACACCACAAAAGATAAGAACTGATAAAAAAATTCGGTAAACCACCAATCCGGGACTAGAATGCTAACCAAACTTTTCCTTAACAAAATTCAATGCTCATTAATAATTGTTCCAGCAAGACAAATGAGTTTTTATTATTCCTGGATTTTTTCGCTGGTTTAATTTTCCCCTTTTGTTACAATTATTTTGCAAAATTTACTTCCGTTAATATACGACCAAATCCAAGGCCCATTGAAAAGGTCTGCGCAAGAAGCCTGATGATCATTGTTTATGTTCTTTTTAGTTGTCAGAAGTTGTTTACATTTTGCTTACATGTGCATGTATACGTTTGTTTACGTTTATGGTATGCCACACATACACGTTTTTTCCTTTTGCTTTGTATATGTGGTAGTAAATTTTTGACAACTAAAAAGAATCGTTTTATGTTTTTATACAAGTAAGCAGACCTGATAGATGGGCCTTGACCAAATCCATTCACAAATTTTAAGTAAAAAGAATTTTCAATTAAATATATATAAAATTCTTGGCCAACTATCTGTGGCAGTAAATTTCTAAACGAAACTATTTTAATTTATTTCAAGGTATATATTTTTAAACCGAAACCAAAATATAAGTAAAAACAAATATATATTTTGTCAACATCACATGGTGGACAAATATAGAAACACAGACAACAGGCTAAACGCATTCGAGACAGCAGGCTACCGACTTCAATATGTCACAAATAGAATACATGTGTGTGTATGAAAGTGAGTATTTTCAGGACGACACGGCTACATGGCTGCAGGTTTTTGTCTGTGCTTATTTTGTCGTTGTAGTCAAATTAAACTAATTTCTATTTTTGTCCACTACAAAACAGAAAAAGTGCTGCTTATGTATATTAATAATAAAATATTTAAGGAATAAGTGCTTAAAAAATGTTTTTTAACTCGGCTCAACTCAACTCAAATTGATATTTATATAATGTTTTAGTTTTCTTGAAAGAAGTTCCATAGGAAGATGTCTTTTGCGCCAACGCTCCTAGTTTAGGAGTTATAGGTCGTAAATGTTGAAAATGACTTATCCATATCTCTTTGGGTATCAAATTAATCTATAAAATATGGGAATCATTGGAAAATGCTTCAAAGTGTGTTTTTAAGAGTCAATTTCATATATTCATTAGTGCTGGATACTATCAGATTTCACTATCGATACTACTATCGACTGAACGTTTGCACTTGAGCATGAAAACTTTAACTAGTTTTTTATCAGGCTACAGTTCGTTGTTTTTATCACTTTATTGAACGTATGAGACGTATGTATGTACGAACGTTATTTTAGATGACAGTTTTTAAAAATTGTGCTGCTGAAAAGCACCCTTCTGAAGGAACCGAAGTAGCAGGGGCCATAAGATATTTTATTGCAACTTAAGATAATGTTCTTAATTGGTTTTGATTCTCAATCCAAAAGGTATTCAATCTATCGGACTTTTCCTTTAATGGTAGATCATTGCTAAGTTCTATACTCGCAATTGCAATTGCATTTGTATGTAATTCTTTTACAACATTACAAAAATATTTGACATTTCAGTCCCAATTAAAATTTCGACGTAAAGGCCTTTAATTATTAGTAAAAGGCACACGGCTGTAATTCGGCGCGAATTAATAAAAGCAAGTAAAGAACTATATGTGTATAGCTGCTGTTACATTTAAATAAAAATTATATCGATATCGATATATTTGCTATCGATATTTTAAGACTAATATTCATGCTCCGTGGCTGACTTTTTGTACAAAATTGGATTTATCTTTAAATTATGTCGATATAACAGTAATTATTTAACCCTTAAATATTTGCTTAAAAACTTATAAATAAATTGAGTAATTTTTGTCATAAGTAAGCTTTAAAATACACCTTTGATAAGAAAAGAAAAAGAACCCGGTTTAATAAATATTTTTATAATTCCCCTAATTTACTTGAAACTCACCTTTCGGGGGTTTTCGGGACCGAATCTGGTATTATATTTTGAAAATTCAAAATCGAGTAAGGCGGACTGTTTTTTGTAAAGTTAACAAATTGATTTTGATACATCTGATCGCATTTATGGCTTAAAACTAGTTATCCGGGGGTAATGAAGTCTTTAAAGTAACAAAAAAAAGTCCACCATATTTAATCCGCCGTTTTGAATTTTCAAAATCTAATTCCAGATTCGTAATCTTCGCCCTTTTAAATTTTCAAAATCCAATACCAGATTCGTATAAAAGCGTTCAAAAAATATACATATAAACAGAAGAAGAAAAAAATGGACAATAACGAAAGAATCATCGAAGAAGTTAGGAAGTATTACTGTCTGTATAATTTGCAGTCGGAAAGATACAAAACGTCCAGTATAAATAAGATTCGTGGTGCATCATTGGCAAAGATGTTGGCGTACCAGGTAAGTGAAGTTCTTTTAGTTATCTTAGTTTTTTGTAAGACTTTTAATTTTAGCTGAGAAAGCCAAAAAGGAATTTCGTAATTAACGGGATACGTATAAAAAGTGGGAGCAAAAGGACAAATTCCCATCGGGAAGTGCAGCTTTATCGCGCAAACCATATATGTAGGTATGCGGAAAGCTTAAAGTTTTTAGACGAAGTTGCACATATAAATTAATAAAATTTTAAACAAACAATGACAAATATTTTCTCCCGCAACGAGAAATCGCACCGCACCGCAAACATTGTGTTCAGACTCTAACTTTTTGTATGCCATTTTTAAGGCGTTATGTACAATATTTTATGTGATTTGATGTTTAAACAGTGTAAGAGGGTAATGTTACCGTGTAAGAGGCAAGAAGTGGCCAAAATAACTTTAACAACATTATCGTATATTCCTATGAGTATTACAAAAAAAATTATTGGCTTAACAATTATTTTTGATAAATGAAGCTCAGGTTTGACAATTCCCAATGTACATAAATCAATACCAGCATCTGGAAGGAAGTTATGACATTAAATGCTATTTTCGGGAGTAGTTATGGGATTATGGGAAATAATGGACCGACCAATTGTCACTATTTTCAACAAGCTTGGTCCTTATGGTAATTAAAACACACATGCAAAGTTTCATTTAATCATCTCGAAAATTGCGAAATGCACAAAGTGATTCTGATTGATTCTAGCAGGTGAGTCTAAGACCAATATTTTTTTTACAAAATACCCTCTTCACTGTGGAGATGTGGTTATAAGAACAAAAAAAATTTTAAATATTTTTCTTCATGTCCCGTATAAATCGTTTCGGTTGTAAGGCATTGTGTTGCGTTGTGTGCGCTGAGCTTTCATCATTAATAAAAATCCAACACTACGTTTGAGTAATTCTTAGTATTTAATGGGTCTTTATATGCAACAGCCTGTTGTAATCGTTTAAATTCTTTAAATCTTTTCCAACAATTTTATTTCAATTTCTTTTCTAGCAGAATCAAATTAAATGTGACTCTTACTAACAATAAATTTTTTATTATTGCACGTTTTATGTCGTTGGTAGTTGGTGGAGGGCAGCCTTTAAGGCTCTTAAGCCCTTAATTCTCAACTGGATTGAGCCAAGAATTTGCAAAGATAATATTTTTTTTTTGTGTTTTCATTTCTCTTCGGAAGAATATGTTGTCATTACATTGAGTATAATTTATTATTGTCGTATGAATTGACTCCAACTCTGCCTGCTGAACTCAACTAAAAAGCTTGGACAAAAAAATGTTAAACTTTAAAATTAAATAAAAAACAAAAAAATAAAAACTGCTAGTAAAACCAACATTATTAATACTTTCTTTATCTGAGAATAAAAATTTTGAACACTTTAAAACGGCTGTGTATTTGCACAAATACACTGTGCTAGAAATGAATAGAGTTTGTTGGCATATTCGTAGTGGAAAGGGAACTAACACTAAACTTTTCACGTTACAGTTCAAAAGTGGTAGCGACCGGTTCTTGTTCAAGCCCTTTTATTGAAGGGGCCTTTCACTTTAACTTCACCGATGGTAAAGGGTATATACAGTAATTTTGACTTATGTAGCCGCACAATCTCCTTTGCACGATTTTTTGTGCAGATAAATCAAAAATACAGGTATCTTAAATGTATTTAGTTGCCTTAATGTGCTGGTACACAATTGTGGTTACCTGCCTAAAAGTTCAGCTTAATTAAAGTGTTTGAAGGAGGAGTTACAACGTTTTTATTAATAAATTGATAACAACAATGACGTTCAAACAACATGCAGTCATTGGTTATGCATTTTTTAATAAACGAGGTATCCAAATTGGTAACAATAAATTTATTTATTTAATTTATTGTTTAACGTGAAGAATATCGCTGCAAACGGCAGTTTCAAAGTAGTGTCAACAGCATACGTAGTTGTAGTAGTCTTTGCAGTTGAAGCACAAAATTCGAAATTTTAAACTTTGTTGCGCTAATTCGTCAGCTCCAATACTACTACAACTAGAGTGTTCAATTAATCGGGTTTTTTTTTTGTTCAGTTAAACGATTAATTGATATTTGGCATTTTTAACTTATTCGATTATACGAATAAAATTTTAAAATTTATCGATTAATCAAATAATTCTAAATCCAGAAATTTTATAAATGACGAATGCTTTTTCGATAATTTTAGAAAAAAAATTAGTCTGTACTTGATTAATAAACATTATTTTTTTAATAAAACTTGTCAATGTAGCTCCAATCACTTAAATCTTAAAAGAGTTTATATAAATAACATTGCATTTGTTGAATATCTTTTCCTCTAGAGAATTAATCGAAGTCAGACCCCTGCCTCGTGGGATTTTATCGGCAGCGGCGGCTGGAGCAAAAGATATTCGGCGGCGTCTCGAAGCCGGCTGTTAGCCGAAGGAACATATACAAATTTAATGAGCATTTATGTGTACATATTTGTATATGTTTGTATTATAACAAAACAATTTAAGCCATTTTTCGTACTCAAATTCACTGCTCTTAACACAGTTTCGTATATGTCGTTATCTTAAACATTTTGATGAAATGTTGGTGCTTTATAAACAAGAGCAGACATTATTAAAGTTGCACTTTTTAAGGATAATCAAAAAAAAAAAAAAAAAGAATGTGGTAAGGTGTTCAAGACCGACACCCATGTTGTCGTCTTCCTCTTCTTCAGATTCATTCTTTTTGGCTTCCTCCTTCTTTTCGGCAGCAGCAGCACCGGCAGTGGGAGCAGATGTGGCGGCAGCAGCAGCGAATTTGCTGGGGTCTTTGATGTATTCCTTAATAGAAGTAGCTTTCTTAAATTCGACTTCGGTGGTAGCGGCAATAGCCAACAAGTTCTTAAAACCGTTGGCAACGCTGTGAGGAGCAGATGCAATGGTGGGGTAACCAATTTCCAAACAGACAAAGGCCAAGTTGGCAACACCAGGTTGGAATTTGTCGCGCAAGTCATCGGGCTTAATATCCAAGATCTCGGGGGGAGAAAATTGAGCCAGAGTCGTAGACTTGGTTGACAATCAAACCGTATGAGAAGGGAGAGATGTTCAACATGTTAAGAAAAGTAGCTTCGGAAGCGCCGACCTTATCGCCAGGCTTTATGATTGGCACATCATTGATAATTTCAATTGTAGCCTTCGAAATTTTTGTTGGAATATACAAAGCCTGGAAGAAAGAGGTCTTTTCATGATAAATATGCAGGTATACAAAATGCACGTAAGCAGTGATTTTAAAGAATAATTACAGAAAATATGCGTTTTGAGCAGTAAAGTCAAAGTGCAGCTAACTTGAATTTTTTGTAAGAAAATAATTTTAAAATGCCTAAAATTTTGTGCATTTATCTTAAGTAAGCAGTTATAGAAAGTGGCCTTAATAAGTAATTTGTATGTAATTTTAAAGAACAATAAGGGTCCTCATGATGTCGCTTAAAATTGCCATTTGTGCAAATGCGCAAAATTACGAGTCTTGTTTCATGAAGCCCCTTTTTTTACTTTTGTGTAATTTTAAACAATTAATGTCAGTTTGTAAGAAACGTCAATACAAAAATAAATTAAAAATTAAAATTCAAAAATATAAAAATTTGTGTTTCAATTTGTGATTAATATGTATGAGAAATTTGCTTTTAAAAATGCTCAAAGAAAGCCAAAAGACCAATTTACTGAAATTATTGCTAGAATTTATTGTTTGTGATTTATAGACACTTGGATTTTTCATTGAAAACGACGTAAAAATCATTAAAAGATCTGTTTGTATAAATGCACAATTGAACAGCGCAAGTTTACGAGACAAAATTGTTGGGCAAATTTACCAAGTTTGTGTAAATGAATTCTCATACAATTTTAGACAGTTCATTTACGAGGGCGTAAAAATGCACAGTTTGCACAGATTACGAGACTTATAAACGATATCATGAGGACCCTTAATGTAAAAAATTATTCATTTTGTGCAGTTAAGTCAAAAGTGCACTTTAACAAAGGGCATTTAAGTAAAAACTATTGTATAACTTTGTCATTCCGTTTGTAATTTCTACAATATTAATCTAAGGCCCTATTCAGTGGATCATTTTAAGAAGAGAAGTTTAATTCCGGTTGTCTGTTCTAATGGGTTTTCCGAAGCCCGCAGATATGATGGAGGCTTGGTTGGTATATATTGTTACGTTACTGCCTTTCAATTACGTTTTCATTTAATTTCCTTAAAAACAATTGTGATTTATTATTGCGACCCCTATTAATGATCGAAAGCTCCAGAATGTTTCCGGTATGTTCGAGCATTTACTATTTGATGTCAACGACAAATACATTGGTTATGTTATGAATTTTAAACTTAACGTCTACTATGTTATCTAAGGTTACATAGTCGCATCACTTATACAGGGTCCGTCAAATAACTTTAACTTTTTTAACGGACTTATTAACATTAAATTACTTTTATACTAGAGCATACCACTATGGTTGATTTTAAATAGAGCTTCTATACATCAATAAACTAAAGCATACATTAAGGTGTTACAATCAATTAAGTTGTCTCTAACGGAAATTCTATTATTTACAGTGGGGTTGAAGTACAATTATGCACAACAATTTTAACATTACAACTGTACATTGATTGTTACACTAGAAGTGTGCATAACTAATACAAGAACAATTAAAACTAATGAAAAAACTAACAAATACTAAACAACTAATCAATACAAAATAACTAATAAATTAATCTAATTCTTAAATAAAGTAACTTTCTTAACAATATTTATGTCATGTATGCTCATTTTAATTTTGCTATTGAGATTCAGCCAGATCGGTCCCAAAATGGCTGAGATATGAGTAAAAAAGCTCGACTTATTATTTTATTTATTTTTTTTTTGTATATCTGGAGTACGGCAAGGGCCAAAGCTTATGTACCCAATTAAAATTTTTTTGTTTAACCCTTCAACAATAAATTTCAGTTTCTCAATGGTATGAAATGGGAATTTATTACATTTAAACGAAACCTTGTTGACAAACTTAAGTTTTTATGTATCCAATGAAAATTTTTAACGAAATTTCGAAATCCAATGAAGCGATTTTAACGAAAATACTTCATTATAACTATGAAATTTCATTTGGATAGTGAAAGTTTTCATTTAACCAATGAAAATTTTTTTATGAAAATGATATGTATATAAACTTCTTTTTTTTCCCAACTTAGGTAAAGGGTATTTAAGATTCGCCATAGCCGAATATAGCACAATATATTGTTGTCGTACACGAATAATTGTTATATTTATTCCATATCAGCAATATTATAGTTACTGTTAACATCTAAATGTTAATCGCTATTAAAAATTTGAGTATTGTTGACCGAAAAATAATCATTTTTATAATAACTAAATAATGATAACATTGAAAACATATTATATTTCTCACAACCATTTCATGATATTTAATAGTCATAACATGATAACTTTCTTTAAGTGCAGTCATAGTGTGCTTAAGAAGCAAACCAAGTATGTTTACTCTACTAATATTATGTTAGCGCCATTTGTAAAATAATTTTGTATCAGTTGTGTCGTTTGTTTTAAATATGCCTATGGAATTATTTGAATTATTTTGAGTGAGTGGTTAAACTAACAAAAATATATACTTATTATAAAAAAGAAGTGTAAAGAAATTGAAAAAAATTTATAGAAATTGTGTTTACATTAAAAAAAATTGTAAAGTGCCATAAAATAAAAAATCGATGCAAAAATATTTCAATTTATTTTTTATTGTTGTGACAGCACCACTGTATCATAATATGATTACTTCTTAACTTATTTTGATTACTAGACAATAATATGATTGCTTCTTATCTTATTTTGATTAACATGATAAAAATAAAATTAAGGGAAAAATATTATGATGTAGTGTTACGAATATTTTTGGTCATAATATGATTCAATAATAATCGTTATATGGGGACTACAATCATAATGCTTATCATAATATATTGATCTAAGAATATATTTACCAAAACCATGTTTTTTCTTTGCGTGTACTTGTTTAAGTTAATTTTGTGAAATGTCGCTACTTCAAAGCGAATTTGACTTAACAGACAATTTTTACTTTATAGCAAATTGGCGAAATTTCGCTAGTATGTTTTTCCAATTTTCTTGTTGGACAAGTTGCAAAAATTATAAAATTTCAATTTTCATTGGCTCTGTTTTTGTTTTGCTTACAACGGCTAAAATTTCCGAAAGAGTTCTATAAAATTTCACAGAGTTAAAATAATTTAAGAAAAAATTTCTTTTTGTTGTCCATAAGACTCTTCTTAATACTTTCCAATGGTATCTGAAGTTCTTTGGTATTGTTTGCTTTTGAAACAACCTTTACAATATTTGCTTAAACTAAAATCTGTGTTAAATGTTATCATAGTTCCTTAATCACATCTAACACCAGTGTATTTTAAATACAATTGCAGCTCATGGTTCTGGAGTATTTTCAAAGAAAGTAATAAAATTATAATGAATGAATGAGTGAGTAAGTGAAACAAGGAATGAAGGAACGAACAATGTTAATACATTGATAAGAATGGAATCCCTAATGTATTTGCTAACTCTTATTCATACACTTTTTCCATTCAGTCATTCATTTTATTTTTTTATATTTTAACACAATTACAACTAAGACTTCTTTCTGTATAAGTAAGTGTGAAGGTGTATATGAGAAGAAGAACTTCTTGGAGTATCATTTAAAATCACTTTTTATTGTGTTACAATCCCAATGACGTTTTGTTAAAAGGTCAAGTAAATCTTATGCATCACGCCTCTAGAGGTTTCCTTGCTGTTAAAACTTTCTTCTTTATATTCTATTTCAATAAGATTCTAAAGAGAAAAATATGCTTTCCCCGTCTTATTGTGCATATTTTTCCTTTTTTCGTTAAAAGCAATTATAAATGATATTACTTAACTTTAGTTGTTCAAAAATGGTGTATATAAAAAAATCAACAGTGCGGCATGGAAGAAAGCGAAAACATATTTCAAAAGAAATGCACCCGTACTGAACTCAATGAATTGTATACAAGTTACAAAGTACACACAAAAGAAAAGTAAGAGTTTGAATTTTCAATATTTTTAATATTTATTAAAAAAAAATTTAAACAAAAATATTTTTCATTTCTCAAGGACGTTCAACATTTGACATGGAAAGGTTTAAAGACGTTTATCAATAAGCATCTTATTGATATTTGCACCAAAATCGTAAGGGACAAAAAAATTGCGTTTTTACTAAATGAATTTGTGAACTAAACAAATTTAATAAGAATAAGTTCCACAAATTTAATTTGATTTGCAATAAACCTTGATATGATTGTAGTCTAAAGGCAGATTTTCTCAACCAAAAATAATCACCCCTATTATGAAAGTCGTTGTCGACGGCAACATAACAATATGTTCTTGTATTTTGTTAGTCTTTACCTACAACAATCGATTTGTTTTTTATATTTATCTATTTATTTACGTAGTTTATGAAACAATTTCATTACAGACCACAAAATGAAATGATAATGTACTTAATAAACATACATACATACATAATTTTAAATAACTAACTGCCGTATTCATAAAAAATAAAATTAGTTTGAAATGTGTTTTAAGGCAAAATTTTCATACAAATTTTTCTAAAAATGTATTTCAAATCTACTTTAATTTTTTATGAATACGACGGTAATTATTTAAAGCTTAAACATTTTAGGTACTTATTATAACATTTAAGTACGAATTTAAGTCACTCCCGGAATTTTTTTAAAGTAAGTATGAAATTCTTAAACCAAGTAAAAAAATATCGAACTTTACATAGGTAGTGCCACTCTGGAAGTAAAATTACAAGATAAGCATTTCAGTCTTATAAAACTTATTGGTGTAATTTCTCAGCATTGCATTCTTTATGCGTGCATACGCTTGTGTTTGTCATAGTTTGTTGTAGAAACTACAACAACAGCACAATACTTAAGTAGGTAAAAAACGATTTGCTAGTTTTGTGCAGCATTTAAAAAACTGCAGTCAAAGTCGAAAAACTGTGATTTCTTCCACTTCTTCATTTGTGATCGGCCGAAAAGAAACCACTTCTGATTCATTTAATGTAAACAGTCGCTGCCAAAGTTGTACACAAATTTTCGTTTTATGTTCGACAGTTTTGAGTGAAATAAACGGCAAAATTCCTATTTAGTTTATGTTTTTAGTTAAATGTGTACATCAAATTTTAAATGTTGAAAACATGTCGGGCATGATGCTGGTATTTTATAACTGAAATTCTTTAAGGTGTAAAACGGTTTACTTAAATTAATCATATTTTCGGATTCGTTGCAGTACGAATTCGGGATTTTATATGGATAAGTTAAGTATTTCAATCTTTCTGTGCACAGAAAAAATTATTTTTCCAATTCAAACAAAAAATTTGTAGAATCAAAACATTTTTTGTCTGAAATCGGTCCTATAAACCAATTTGCATATTCAAACAATTTATTTGCACTTTGTTTACTGAAAAAACACTGATTTTTTCAAACAAATAATTTAACTGAATCAAGCAAAAAGTTCACTGAAATTCACATAAATTTCAAACAAATAATTTTGCTGAATCAAACAAAAAAGTTTTTGCACAAGCAATGACGCGCACCCAAGCAGCCACTGAAGGAGAAGATGAAGGCAGAGCAGAGCGGCGGCTGGCTTTAAGACACATTTTTTTTTTTTGGAATAATTTTTTAACGATGTCTTGTTTTATGCACACACAATGTTTGTTTTTCTTTATCACTCACTTTTGCTGCATCCTTTCCTTGGCTAAAGAAAACAGTTTAAAAAAATTCTTATAATGTTGTTGTTGTTTCTGTTGTTTAAAAAGAGTGAACCGTTTTTTTTTAACTGATATTGGTTTTGTTTTTTTCCTACAAACTTCGTCACGCTATTTTATCATCTTTCTTATTGTTGTACTTTTTAAAAGCGTCCAAAAATAGACTGTATGTGTTTTTTGTTGTTATTTTTATATTTCACATAAAATAGTGTTGCTTACGATCAAATAAACAAAATGCAAAAAAGCGATAACATTAAAGAGCGTTAAATAGTTCATAAAAACTTATGAAAACTTGAAACCAATAACGCGTATATTATATTTTTGAATAGTTGCCAACATTTTTGTTGGTTAAATAAAAATCAAACAAAAATATTAATAAAATCAGTAAAAAAAATTTTGTGGAAATTAAGAAAATTTTCAAACAAGCGTTTGTTTGAAAATAATTCGGCAATAATTTTTTCTGTGTAGTTGATTCAAGAAAATCCGTATTCACCGTAGTATTAAAACCGCTGGGGATTGATTTAAGCACGGACGGATTTATTTTTCTTTTCAGTGCAGAGGTTGCGGGAACGACGACAACGAGCATTAAACCAAATGTTGCTAATCAGAAATTCTGAACATGGATCACCATTAATTAAATTTATTAAAAACCAAAATACTTTTGATTTGAACTTTATAAAAAGGATACTGCACAGTCGGCCCATGCTCCAGTACAGTTGCTTCGCAATATAAGGATTAGTAAGCGCTTTTGCTTGCCATTTAACAAATCCAAGCACGACGCTTGCTTTGTTAATTATCATAGTAAAATTAAGATTCGAGTGCAGCAAGATACCCAAATCTAGGATAGAAATTACTTTCTCTAATTGAAATCCATCCAGATGTCTTAAATTTTTTTAAATTAAGTTTCACTAATTTCATACTATGACATCTATGCATTACATCTAAGTTCTTTTGTAGAAAAATGTAATTAGTTTTATGATTGTTACTTAGTCTGGGTTCACGCTATGAAAGTTTTTTTTTCAGAAGTCTGAGGTTTTGGGTAAGAGAGGAGGGAACAAAAGCATGTTCTCTGCTCCTGTTACCAACAAACTCAAACTTTCTGAAAGAAAACTTTTATTATGTGAACCCGTACTTAATAAAACTTTTATATTGTCTGCATAAATTAGGATATTTGGTATGATTTACTTAATCCGTTGAAGGCTTATTTTAGTAAGTCCCATTAAATCACACTTTTCTAACAGCAGTATACGATTGACTTTATCGAAACCTTTCTGAAGTCCGAGGAAAATCGTATTGCCTTAGTTTTTCGAACAAGGCTGCGATTTAGCAAAGTCCAAAGCTGCATAATATTAGTTAAAGTAGAATGACAATGGTGGAAACCGTGATATGCAGCGTCCATAAAGATGATACGTAATGACCAGGGAAACCAGAAATATGCTCTTAAAAACACGTTAAAACCTGAAATTATGCCTTGAAAATTGTTAAAAATATGCCTTAAAAAATTCAAAAATTGCTAATTTAAAAACAAAATATTCAACAATTTAATAACAGTTCCATTTAATAAAACCAATCCTAAAATTATAATCAGTAAAGCCTAAACTTCATAGCATTTACAGTCGAATTTTCGAGATTTTACCCTATTTGGAAATGATGGGCCGTCATCGTCTAACAAAAACAGAGTTATGTTAAAAGGTTAAAATTCATATAAGAGTTTTTTTGCCTATAATATTTTCTAAATATTAACCATATGAGATTTTTTGTCTAAAAGTGATTTTAGGGACGGTCTCTAAATTGTTTATTAATGTTAACATTTAAAAGGAAGTTAAAACTTTGGGAAAATGTGAACCGGTTCTAAAAGAATTTTATTTGCAGTAAAATATTTAATAATTAAAGGGTTTGTGGACACTAAGAGTCTAATTTGAAAAGAATATTTAAATTTATAGGCACTTGGTTTTAATGTTGATGATAATCGGACAGATTTTCATGATTTGAAAATATATTCCTGAAAATAACTTTGCTAATTAATTTGCAAGTGCCCGTGCAAAAAAAAACTGAACTGGCAAATTGCTTAGTTTTGATTTTCTTGAAAACAAAATAATTTATATTCTCGTTCGTTTCAGCTAAGTTCATCGCCCTTTTGGCTGGTTAACACAACAAAACAGTTTTTACAATGACAAAACAATATTTGCCAAGCAACATAAACAATACTTGCGAGAAGCGTTGTCAATCAATATCAATATAAAACAAGCAAGAGTGCTATATTCGGCTGTGCCGAATCTTTGATACCCTCCAATGACAGCTCAGTGGGCTTTATATGGGGCCTATAGTAAATTATGAACCGAGCATCACGAAATTTTTTAGTGTGAGTAGTGAAGTGTTTAATTTTATTTTGATAGCATTATTTATTACGGCTTTTAGAGAGAAGGGTTTCTATGGGGCCTAGGATAAATTATGGACGGATCTTCACGAAATTTAACAGCGAGATTTCCATTAAACAAATTCTTGCAAAATCTTATCGCATTCCGTGCCTTGTTCCACCATTTATGTTAGTTTTTGTAACAAAATTATCATTTTTTAGGTGGTGATTCCACATTTTGATTCATAGCTCTGCTCCTACTGCACCGATGATGATGCTGAATTTCAATCCCAAACTGCTTAGGATAACTACAAGCAATTTTGCACCAAGTTTGTTCATTTCTTTTGAGTTGTTCGAAAGTGAGCGTGTTTTCAACAGACGGACAGACATACGGACGTGGCTAAATCGACTTAGAAACACTCAAGGACCCAGAAAATATGTACTTTATGGGGTCTGAGATGAATAATAAAAAAGTTTCACACGGAATGACAAACTTAATATGCCCTCTTCACAACTAATTGTGGTGGAGGGTATAAAAAAAACTCTAAAGAGCTTTAAAATATACATAATTTATGTTCACAGAATCACATACATACATACTTTTTGTTACTTTCTAAAACAGTTATGAACGGTATTAAGGTTGTGTTTACCGTACGCTAAATAATGTTCGGTTTCTTTTCGAAAACTGCTTTAAAGTATAGGGTGGCCCAAAATTACCGAAGGGGTTTGAATTGCTTATAACTTTTTTATTATAACTTTTTTTTCTTTTCTTTTCAGCATTTTGTAAAGAAGACTTAAAAATGAAGCAGTACTCAATTGAACAACGGGCCCAAATTGTTTAGCTTTAAAGCAAAGTGTTCCTTCACACTTTCTCGTAACAAAAAATCGGTATTTTATCTTAAACTGAACCGAAGTAATAGCAAAATATATCTTTGAATCAGTACATTTTGAAAACTTTAATCGCATTTTGCCAAGCTCGATTTTTTTTAGTAGATATGACTTTGCTGCTATAATGAAGCGATATTTTTGGATATCTTCTATTTTTAAGACTTGTCCATGGACAATTAAAATTAACTGACTGTATCTTATTTTGAATTTTTGTTCTTTATTAACTCTTCACTTCACTAAATTTATTAATTATCAACTGTTGCATGGCACATTCTGCTTTTGGTAGATATATTACGTCAGTGGACATTGATTTACGAACGTTCTCACTTCTTGTTATTGATCTAATCGACAACCCATCAACAGATGCTAATTTTAAGAGAATATAAAACTAAATTTCAAAGTGTATAAATAGCTTTTTTCTGAAACTATGAGGAACTTTTATTTCCCGGGATCCCGCAACAAAAATCCCGGGAAAACGGGAAATAAAATAATTCCCGGGAATTCCCGGGAAAAAACCCTAATAGTATGATATGGGAATTTAGCACATTTAAACGAAACCTTGTTTTTAATTTAGTTTGTATATTTCGGGCCATATACTGAACATCACTGACTTAATAATTCTAAACTATTCAAATAAATAAACTTATATTGAACGAACATTTTTAAACACTCAATCAAACATTTAAAAAAAAACTATTAAGATTAATATTGAAAAAAGCTAACTTTATAGTTAACTTACTACATTGAAAACATCTGCTTAACTTCATTAAACAACTAAAAAGAATTTTTATTTGTAGTTTGCAATAAATTAATATTTTGTTTGCTATAAAAAACTGTAGTAATAATAATTCGCATTAAGTATTTATAGCATTATATTTTAGTTTTTGTTATAAAGGAAATGAAAAAACTTTTTTTTAATGTTTATTATGTAAATAAAAAGTTTGTATTGTTACAATCAATTAGTTAATTAACCGTTTATTAATTTTAATAAAATGCAGATAAAAACTGTCATTAAAATGTTTAATACTATTTCGTTAGTAAATATAAACACACACTTTTTTTTGCTTATCTCTGCAGTCAATTTTGTTAAATGTTATTAATTTTTTGTTTTGTTGCACGATTTTAATATCGGATTTGTAATGACTTTTTATGGATATTTATTTAAATGCTGACACAGTTGTGGACAAAAAGTTACAACATATTGATCCATTTGATTAATGCCCGTAATTTTTACAAGCAGATATCTAGATATCTGTATCTACCCGGTAACACTATTTTGTTAATTTCTACGTTAATTTTGCCTACGTGAATTAACTATCGATAGTGTCAAATAAATTAGAAAAACGGTTTAAAATTATGAAAACCATTGATATCTATACACAGCTAAAAAAAGAAAAGCAAAATCGTTTGTTCATTATTCTTAGATCCTGATTAGATGGGAAAACGTTAGTTTTGAAAAAGTTTTTTGATTTCTTTTGTTAAATTTGTTTCGTGTTTAGACAGAAAAGGTTTGACATAGACATACAACCAGCAAGCCTGTTGGAAGGATGGACATTTAAAAACCAATTCAGAGTCGATCTGTATAATAAAAATTGCAAATAATATGTTTATGTGTTACACACACCAGCACAAACGCATAATACCACCTCCACCAATGCAAAGTGGGTATAATTATCCTGCGGGAAATTTTGTCCACTTATCCGCTGACCTGTGAACAAATTTCTTTAATAACAAGTAAGAGTGCTATATTCGGCTGTGCCGAATCTTATAATACATAGCAATTAGACAGAAACTAAATAAAACTGGTAAATATTTTTTTTTTAAATAAGAGACAACCGGTTTTGAACTTCGCTTTTCGTAAGGGCCCAGAATATATATACTTTATAGGGTGTAGGATCAATATTGTAGAAATTACAGTTATACATATATACCCTTTTTACCTTCGGTGAAGGGTATAAAAAGAGTAATTTTCGGGAAGTTAGGGGTCTAATCACCCCTGCATACGATAGACACTGGCGTATCGAATGAAAACTCGATAAATGTAATGTCGAGTTACTCGATGTCGAATGGTATTATTTCAAATTCAATACATTTCATTCGATATCTGAACCGATTTTTCCGAGTTTTTTATAAAATAAGTTCTACTAGAAATTTCCGAGATTTCGGTATATAAGTCATATCCATAGGACGTACACCAGCCCTAAACTTTAAATATAACAATTTTGATGTTTTTTAGCCCATTTTTGGAGTATTTTGCTCATAAATTACCCATTGTCTAACCGATTTGATATTTTTAAATACCGACGTGTTAAGGAAGAATTTTACCATTTACTTAAGTTATATTTATATATAAACATTTATATATACTTGTATACATATATTTTAACAAAGTTAATTATAAAAAAGAGTAATTTTTGGGGATTCAGTATTTCGGTTGTAACTCAGCCATTTTATAACCGATTTGGCAGATTTATATACCGACGTGTTGAAGAAGAAATTTACCATTTACTTTAGTTATAAAACTTGGACTCGGGGAGATCTATGGTTCCCGAAAGTGGGTATTTAAAAAAAAACTTAATTTTTGTCATAACTTTTTTGTATCTGAACCGATTTTCCCGAGTTTTTTATAAAATATGTTCTACTTAAAATTTCCGATATTTTGATTAAGTCATATCCATAGGACATATGGCAGCCCTAAAATTTTGGTTTTTTACAATTTTTAATTTTTTTTGTATGGGAGGTACCACGCCCACTTCTCCAATCCCGCCCACATTTTGTAGAATGATGTGTATTGGCAACCTTAATGTGTGTACCTAATTTGGAAACTTTGGCTTTTGCCGTTCCCCAGATATACAGCAAAAAGTAATAAAAATACAACAAGCACAAGGGATTTTTGGAAAAAATTAGAGGTAGTCGTGGTTTTTTGGTCATATCTCAGCCATTTGTGGACCGATCTGACTGAATTTCAATAGCAAAATTATAATAAGAATGCCTGACATAAAGATACCCAAACCAAGTCCCCATCATATCTGGGGGCTTCGGAAAACCCATTTCAACAGACAGACGGACAACTGGATTTGAACTTCGCTTTTCATAAGGACCCAGAATATATATACTTTATAGGGTGTAGGATCCATATTGTAGAAATTACAAACGGAATGACAAAGTTATATATACCCTTTCTACCTTCGGTGAAGGGTATAAAAAGGAACGAAAATGATAGGTGAAGTCATGACATATCACTAAACTGGTAATAGTTTGTACAGGTTATGACTGATTTTACTAAGTTCTTTAACTTAATATGAAGTGGAAATATTATATTAACATGGCTCACTCGTGACCGTTTCTGCGACAGACATTATTTTAACCGAAATTGAGCGAAATTAGGTTATTTCAGTAAACTGTAAAAAAAGTGTCAAAAAGGTGCAAATTAGCCCCTTCCTAGGCCATCGCCATGTTAAAGTGGCATGTCCCCTTCATGTAGTGTCAGACCTAAAACCGGTCCCGACCACTAAAGAACTGGCACGTGAAACACATGACATCTTTTGTGTCAATTACCTTTCCTCTTGAGTAACTACACCTTAAACCAGTGTACGAAAATAAACCGTACATTATTGAGCGTTCGGCTCACATACCCAGGAACTATATCTATGTTTTAGTGTTTGCGTAGGTGAACACAACCCTTAATTCCGTTCGTAACTATTTTCAAAAAAGAGCCGGACATTATAAAGTGTTCTGTTCTTCGTTAAAAAACAGAACAATTGTATTGATACTGTAGACAAACATTATATTTTAATGTTCTATAATGTTTCTTTTTTTACATTGATAAAGAAATGAACAAACAAAAAATTTTAGCAACGTCCGCACCACGAACAACTTGTTTTTTATGGGTTTGTTTTTGTAAAAAATGTTTGTTTTTTTTGCCAGCCAAAAGAGACGAACATTAATGAGCCGAACCGAACACAATGAAGTTTTTGGTTAAAAAAAACCGAACGGAATTAAATATTCTCACCTTTTGTTGAATTGGATAAAAACAGTATTATTTTTATGTTCGAAAGATCATAAACAGGTAAACGTTATTTTTTTTAATGATTTTCTACACAAACAACTGGGAATTTAGCACGTCATACGGAAATCGTATTAATAACAATATTAGCATTATTAATATTAACGAACCGAACACTAAGGAACGATATTTACTGTTTATTTTCGAACACTGCTTATCACCAGTTAAGTGATATGTCTTGTTTTCACCCATCACAATTCGTTCGTTTTTATTATAATACTGTGTTCACTGGTCAAGGGATAAGTGCTTTAAGAACAATTGCCATAAATTTCCCGCAGAGGACTCACAATCACTTTCTAAGTCAAAGCAGGAATACCGAAAAAGGGCTCAGGACCAATATATAGGCGGGCGGCGAGCGCCCCTTTCCTTGCCTGAATAGCCCTTCTGGCCAAAAACCCTTTAAAAAACGGTGCATAATTTCACATATACAAACTTCTTAAATAAAGTCTTTGGGCTCATTAACAGGTCGATTTCACACCAAACGTGGCGATTTTGAAACGTGCTTGGCCGTGGGATTTTCCATATTTTTACCACTAATGTATATTATTTCAGCGATTTTTTTTAACAGTTTGTAATTTTTTGTTATTAGTTCTAATTTAAAAAATATCTGGCAACTTTTTTTGACATGATTTTTGTTTTGTTATCATTTTTAGTGAATTTTTTATTCAGTCACTATTTAATTCAACAATTTACGGCAATTTTCTCAATGCACCGACAAACTGCCAGTTACTTAATGTCGTCAACATTAATTTATTATACCGATAAACTGTCTGGTATGGCAAATAAAATGAAAAAAAAAAATAATTGGCAGATGAGTGCTGGTTTGCTTTGCGACAGAATTGAAGCCAATGAGACATTGAGAAACCCAAATTTCTTTAATGTGCAGTTTTTTGTTGGGAAAAAAGATAATCTTGTAATGAGAAAGCGGCCATTAGTATGTTTGCAGGTCAAAACAGCAGTAATGAAATCGATGATCTTATAGACTTGTGTAATTTTATCTGAATATATGATCTCCATTTTATGTTATTTAAAAAAAATTGGCGATTTTTGACTGAAATATTATACTAGCGTTTTTTGTATGGAAAACTTATTAAAAAAAAAAGTTTCAAAAACTGAACAAAATTGACGTTTGGCGATTTCTGACATCCGGTTTGGCGATGGAGCTCAAAAAATCTGATAACCCTGCTCATAAACCGTCTAATTATGTTGGTACTTAATTTGATCCATTAATTTTTTACTTCTTTTTTATTTCTCTTTGATACCACTTTTAATTTTGATTGACCGATCTCACAATGCGTCTATATTTTTGTGACTTGTTGAAGAATCTAATTTGATTTTCGTTGCAAACGGAAACCCGACCTACTATTATTTTAGACCTAACTAAAATTCTTAGTGCACTATGGCAGCAGTACTTTGAAATAAACAAACAATATTATTATTTAATCAACAATGCAATTGTCATGGTTTAGTTTTTGCGTAATTTTTAACTGCACATTACGACAACGAAAGCATCTAGTTCTGCAATTATAATGCGATAAAAGAAAATTATGCAAAAGAATTCTCAGTAATGGGATTAAAAAGAGAGCATGTTAATACTTTTAGTGTGCAAACTGAAATTAAAAGAATTTTATTATAAAGCAACATTACTAAGTAAATGTATGATTATATAACTAATTAAGTTTTTGGAATGATAATCCGAATAAAATGTGGTTTAATGTTATAAAAAAAATCCAGCGGTAACTAGAATGAGCAAAGAGGCATAATATAAGACCTTATTTAGCAGACAAAAGCCCTCCTCGCAACATTGCATACTTATTTATTTTTTACACAGTTTGTCATTGGGCGCAAGCCCTTCCACACTCCCTTTCAAAACAACTTCGATCCCTTCCCAAAGAAGAGAGTAAGGAAGGTCACAAAATAAAAATTAACAACTTCCTCTCTCCCTTCTTAAAAAAGGTCTAGCGAATGTGTACTGAATATTTCGGATGTTCTTTCAAATTTATAGCTTCTAGAAGGCATACTCCTAAAGGCAGGATATTATACGAAACGAATCTTTAAGGAAGGAGTATAGAGGCTTGCCACTTGCAGTCCTTTCAATATTTACCGCTGGGTAGAAGTACATTTATATATGATAATAGTTATTTTATAAACTTACACATATGCTTATATTTATACAAACATGTAAATATTAACATTTACATAAGTGCAAAGCTTGAAAGGAAAAACCGATGACTTAACAAACTGTATCAGCTGCAGACAAAATGCTGGAATGTCATCTAGTCATTTGAGGTAAAATATCACCATTTTTGTTTAGCTGAGTTAGTCTTGACTTATACTCCTCAATATTGTAAAAACTCTTCAAAACCCTTTAAAAATAACAAAAACCACTTTAAACTTTAGCTGTTACCTGCCAACGCACAGTGTGACATTTTTAAAAGTTTTAGGTGGCTAAATTAATAACTGCCGTTCCAAAGCTGATATCTAAATTAAATTTGGTATGGATAATGGCTACACATAAGTTAAGCTTTGTTTGAAAATGGTCGTGGTCCGCCGACCTTTATTGGTTTATTGTGAAAAATTTTATAAAGGGTGATACAACCATAATGAACGATGTTAATTGTGAGTCACACCTTATTGTCAAGTTGTTTGCCTAACTTAATTCGATATTTTTTGTTTCAGTATTTGACAATTTCAACAATGGAGATTTACACAATTGAGCATCGCGTTAAGATTGTTGAAGCCTTGTACGAAAATGGCCCTTCTAACAAAAATGCATTTCGTGCACTTCGTGATTTTTTGGTTAGCACAATTGACCAAATCTGTCCACAATCGGGAGAATTGTGCGCAAATTTCAGCAAACCGGGTCTGTATGAAACGGGAAAAAACCTGTGCATGCTCACCCAGTTCGTCCTGCGGAAAACATTGCTGTTGTTGAGAAAAAAGGTTTTCGCTATCGCGAGATGATAACGTACTTTTTGTGGCCAGGAATCTAGGAGGGCGATATATGGTTCCAACAGGAGTATGCCATTTTCCACACAGTCAACGAAACAATGGCTCCTTTGTGCGAGAAATTCAATGGCCGTTTTATCTCACGTCGTGGTGATGTTAATTGGCCGTCACGATCATGTGCTTTTCATCGTTAGACTTCTATTTTTGGGGATATTTAAAAGAAAATGTATACGTCATGAAGCCAAGAACAGTTCAAGAGCTAAATGATGATACACAGAAAGAAAAACACTCGAAATAAATTAAGTTTTTTATGACTACATTAAGTACGAGTCGTATTCAAAAAATTTAGTACGAATAACACTAAAACGTTCTCAAAACAATCTTAAATGGGATTTCTTTTAAAAATCAATCCCGGAATTTCTTGAAATAAGTATAAAATTCTTAAATCAACTAAAAAAAAGGATTAAACTTTTCGTTGTGTGTACACCTCCGGCTTACTTATGTTTTGATTTTCTATACACATTGAAAAAGGGTCTGCCCAGACTCATGTGTACTACGAAAGATTAAAAAGTAAATTTGAACTCTTGCTTCTCATTTAGTTTATATTTTTGGCTGAATATGTACAAAAGATTTTTAAAGTAAAAACCAAGGCGAATTCAACAAGGTATACTCGTACCTACAACAATAACAACTCTAACAAAAATAGCAGGTATTTTGATGGTGTAACAAATCCAATTTGTCTAAATAGTTTTTGAAAAAAAGTGTGATAAGCGTAAGCAATAAGTTTTTAATTTAATTTTAAATTATATAAAAAATTTGTGTTTCCTGAGTTTTTGAAGATATTAGATGAATTTAAAGGGGATAACTAAAATATAAGCTTTTGAAAAAATAAGATATACTTTGTAATCTATTTGAATTAAAGTTTAATACAAAATTAGTTGTTTCCAGAAAATAGCTGCAAACAAGTTTTGAAATATTAAGATTTAAAGAAGCCTCTTTTGATTACCAAACAAGTTAGAATGCTGTATTCGGCTATGCGAAATCTTTGATACCCTCCACCAACAGTAAAAATATTTCAATAGTGGGCTCTGTAAGGGATCAATAATTTCTTAGCCAACATTTATAAAAACTGACTTCAGCCTTATTACAATTGGATGTCTAGTCATATTAAACCTTATTTAACCTAATAAAGAAATAAAATATCTTGACTGATAACAGTTAAAGCCGTATTAAAATTTTTTTTAAGAGGCGAATATATATTTTACTCATAGTTAATTATGAATCAATCATCACAAAATTGTGTTGATTGATTCCTGGTATAAAAAAACTAAATGAGACGAAATTTTAATATAAAGTACTTTTCAGTAGGCTGCTTTATATTGGAGCAATATTGAATTACGGGCCGATTATCGGAAAATTGCAAGTGTTATTTCTTTCCTTATAATGCTAAATTGGGCCAAATATTACCTTGATATCTTGGTATGTAACGGGCTAAATAATTAAATGATTATTTAGAGTGGGCCCAATAGGATTAATCATTATCCGATCTTGACGAAATTTTCGGCATTTTATTCTCCTTTGTTTATCCCTGTGTATTTTATATTTTATATTTAATTTGCTTTTGATTTTTTTTAATCACAACTCGAAAAATTTTAACGTTGACAATTCAATGTAAATTCAAAATAAAATTATCAAAGTTATTTTCGGGAATACAAAATTTATTATTAATACGATTTTTGTATGACGTGCTAAATTCCCAGTTTTTCATATTTGATAAATACACTGAAATTTATTGTTTGAGGGAAAGCTAGCTTCTATGCGCATTTCACTATGCGCATTTCGCTTTAGGGTTTTATTTGTATAATATTTTTGGCCTTTCTAAAATCTTCGGAAAAGGTTTCCTGATGAGCTGGCCTAAGCAACCAGTGAAATGCGCATAGAAGCTAGCTTTCCCTCAACAATAAATTTCAGTGTATTTATCAAATATGAAAAACTGGGAATTTAGCACGTCATACAAAAATCGTATTAATAAAAAAAAATTTTTTTTGTCAAATCGGATTTAACAGCTGACCAACAGCTTCTCTTAAGAGTTATCCTTGTTGAATTCGCCTTGGTAAAAATTATATCGGGCATGATGTTGATGTTTTATCTAATTCGGAATAAAATCAACATAATAATATTTAAATCAATCTCATTTTTAATATTGATTCAATTATAGTTTTACTTGAATCAAACTTATTTTCGGATTATGTTAAGTACGAATTCGGATTAAAACAATTTTATAATTCTTGCATCAAGTTTTTTTTGAGATTGATTCAATCCTAGTTTTACTTAAATCAATCTCATTTTCGGATTATTTCAAGTACGAAATCGAGATGAATAATTTAAGTATTTTGCGATTGAAAATCCGTACTTGAATCAATCTTTCTGTACTTGATTTAAGAAAATCCGTTATTACTGTATTATTAAAATGCTCAACCACGTTTTTTAAATACACTGTTGCCAAAGGTTGGCATCAGCTCTATAATGTGTTTAATTTATTGAGCTGTTTTGGAATTGTTACTGTTCACTTTCCATTTCAAAAAACACAACAAAAATAGTCTAAAGGTGTCAAACAAGAAATAATGCGATTTTCATACTGTCGTTTTAAAAGATCTGTTGTTTCTCTTATTGTGTAGAAATTGGCACAATCCTATTCAACTACCTATTCTCTACCTCTGAGTCATAAATTTTACGCCACAAAAAACTTCGGATCATCTCCCTGTAGCGATTTTCGTTGACCAATGATACCTCCAATTTTGACACCCTTTATTACACCCAAACCAACCAATACTACCACATTTGATAAAAAAAAAATTGGTATAACTGTTAAAATTCGTTCTACGTAGCGGCTATCAAGCGTGGAAGTATAAACGAGACAAAAATACAAGTCAATCATGAGAATGACTTCCGCAAAATAATAAACAACTTTGAAGCACTTAAAAAAAACTTTTATACATACCAACTGAAAAGCAGTAAAGGTCTTCAGGTAGTGATCAAGGGTATTGACTCATGTGTGGACCCAGAAGAGGTTAAAACATTCCTAGAAGAAAAAGGCTTCAAGGTAAAACATGTTGTAAATATTAAAAATAGAGAAAAAATTCCCCAACCACTTTTTCGAGTGGAGTTTGAACCCGGCGACGTAAAACTTAAAAAAAACGAAACGCATCCTATTTACAATTTAAAATATATTCTCTACAGAAGAATAACAATAGAAGAGCCGCACAAAAGAAATGGTCCCGTTCAATGTTTAAACTGTCAAGAGTATGGTCATACTAAGGCATACTGCTATTTACCTCCTGTTTGCGTAGTATGTGGTGAATTACATGGCACAGTTCTTTGCGATAAGTCTAAAACCGACCCCAACGTAAAAAAATGTAGCAACTGTGGCGGTAATCACACTGCCAACTATAGAGGATGCCCTGTATATAATATCGTTAAGCAAACGGTTGGACCGAAAACAAATACCCCTCAAACGCAGGTTGCAAACCAAGTAAACACAAATGCAATTCAAGCCCCCCAGCCTGGTAATAACAGGACCTCTTACGCTAACGTCCTAAAATCAAACCATGTGCCAATGCAAGGGGCCTCGCCAAGTAATGATGAAACTCCGGTTTCTAATTTAAGTCGTCTAGAAAAAACCATGGAAACATTAGTGCAAACAGTAAATAATTTTACAAATACAATGGGTAATATGATGCAAGAAATTCTTAGAATGCAATCGATGTTATTGCAAGCTGTACTTAACAAGCCATGAACTGTTTAAAAATTTGTTTTTGGAACGCAAACGGCATCCGCCAACATAAAAATGAATTAGAATATTTTCTTAAAAGTAAACAAATTGATGTCATGATGGTTTCTGAAACACATTTGACCTCAAGAAATACGTTTAAAATTAATGGTTATATACTATATGATACCAAGGACCCTCGAGATAGAGCTTGTGGAGGTTCTGCCATTTTGATAAAAACTCGAGTCAAACACTACTTAATGTGTGATCATCGTGAGGATTATCTGCAAGCAACAAACGTTTGTGTTGAAGAGCTAAATCGAAACATAGTAATTTCATTTTTATACTCTCCACCTAGATTTTCAATATCAGAAAGCCAATATTGTGAATATTATAAATCACTAGGACCCTGTTTTCTGGCCGCTGGTGATTATAATGCTAAACATACCTTCTGGGGGTCACGACTTATAACACCAAAGGGTCGTGTTTTGTTTAATGCAATCTCTAAAATGGATTTAAATGTGGTCGCGAGCGGACAGCCAACATATTGGCCTACTGATCAGCAAAAAATTCCAGATGTTATAGATTTTGGCGTGGTTAAAAACATCCCCACAGAAACTATTCATGTTGAAGCTTCCTTAGAATTATCCTCCGACCACACACCTACAGTTGTTACTATAATGAACCCCAATAGAATTGTATCTCCGACTGGTTATTTTGCGCCGTCAGCCACACAAATTAATTGGTTAAAATTTAAAAAATATCTCAGTACCCATTGTACAGAAAATATTCCGCTAAGAACACCGGAAAATGTAGATCGCTCTATTGTTAATTTTGACAGTTATCTGAAACTAGCTGTTCAACATTCTAGTACTGCCCCCAAAAAAACAAAAAATATTAAAATATATTCCACAGATGTCGAGCGGCTCTTGACTGAAAAAAGGAGAGTTCGAAGAGAGTGGCAACTTTACAGATCCCCGCAACTTAAGAATTTATTAAAAGAGTGCACAAAAAGGCTTAGAAACTTACTGCAGACCCAGAAAACGGCTTATCTAGAAAAATATCTTAAGGAACTTGATGCAACTCCACAATCTGACTACTCATTATGGCGTGCGGCTAGAAATCTAAAAAGACCAGTTATATCAAAGCCACCACTAAGAAACTTGAATGGTAGTTGGGCAAGAAACGATATTGAAAAAGGAAATCTGTTTGTGAGTCACTTGAAAAACGTATTTACACCAAATTTATCTAACGATACTGTGGTCGAGTTACCACCTGTTGCTGCTAGAGCTGCTATTCCCATAAGATTTGAAATAAGAGATATCGAAAAGGCTATTTGTGACTTAAACACTAAGAAGGCACCTGGTATTGATAAGATCAGTAATAAAATGCTTTTGGAGCTACCCAGCATAGCAAAGAAAATTATTCCTTTAATTTTCAATGCTATCTTACGTCTTCAATACTATCCTCAAAAATGGAAGGTTTCCTTAGTTACCATGATACCAAAGCCAGGGAAAGATCATACAAAAGTTGAGTCATATAGGCCTATTAGCTTATTATCAAATATGTCAAAGCTGTTTGAGAAATTATTAGTTTCAAAATTAACACCAATTTTAAATGACAATAGATGTATTCCAAACCATCAGTTTGGATTTAGAAGAAAACACAGCACAATTGAACAAACTCATCGAATAGTAAATGTCATAAGAAAAGCATTTGAAGAAAAAAAATATTGCTCAGCACTCTTCATCGATGTTTCGCAAGCGTTTGATAAAGTCTGGCATGAAGGCTTACTACATAAGTTGAAGCAAAATTTACCAGCAAACACTCACAAACTGTTAGAAAGCTACTTAGTCGGCCGTCAATTTATTATTAAAGAAGGAGATTTCTTAAGTTCACCTCAGCCAATTGGCGCTGGAGTTCCACAAGGCAGCATCCTTGGCCCTCTTTTATACTTAATTTATACTTCGGACATGCCAACAAACAACTACACACAAACATCAACATTTGCAGACGATACAGCTTTTCTAAGCGTACACGAAAACAGTTATGAAGCATCTCGTTATTTACAGGATCATATATTTCAACTAGAAATATGGCTAAGACAATGGAGGATAATGGTAAATGAGCAAAAATGCGTACATATTACATTCACCTTGCGCCGGGAATCTTGCCCTCCTATTACAATCAATAATCAAATAATTCCTCAACATTCGCATGTAAAATATCTCGGTTTACATCTGGATCGGCGATTAACGTGGAAATGCCATATAGAGGCAAAATTAACTCAAATGAAACTTAAAGCCATTCAAATTCATTGGCTTATTGGAAGAAACTCTGTCCTTAGTCTCGATTGCAAGCTTCTACTTTACAACTCTATCTTAAAGCCTATCTGGTGCTACGGTATTCAACTATGGGGCACTGCCTCGGCCTCTAATATCGAAAAAATTCAAAGGCGTCAAAATAAACTACTCGAATAATCACAGCCGCTCCCTGGTACGTTAAAAATTCAAACATTCATAAGGATCTCAATGTGCCATTAGTAAAAACTATGATTACAAAATATGCAGTAAAATATTTAAAAAGGCTTGAACAACACCCAAATCCACTAGCTCGAAATATTCTAAATCATGGCAGCCACACTCGCTTAAGAAGAAGAGACACTGCAGCACTTACCCAACTAGAAGAACGATAAGCACCTATATATGTGAACAGAACCCGTGAAGAAAAAAATTTTTGTCTGGCACTGGCAGGACATAAATAAAGAATTAGAATAAGATTTGATTAATTATTGTTAGTTCATATTTAATATATGAAGATTCAATAAATAAACAATGAAAAAAAAAAAAAAAATAACTGTTAATATGCACAAAAAAACTTTTAAACGATACTAAAATCACCACTTAAAATTACAAAAAGTAACACTGTGCAACGACTTGATGCTGCATAGAGCGATGTAAAACATTATGACGCACCTGAAACAAAAAATGCATACTCAAGCAAACAAATTCAAAGTGTTGCAGTACATACTAAATCTTAGCTTCTTATCTTTTCCTTCCTTTTTTCCACCAAGAAGAAGATAAAAAAATTCATGCTTGAAATTAACCAACCTCTTCGTTGGGGCTGAACCTGTTAAGTTCGCAGTGAAAAATGATGAGGATGCGGAACACTTTTTGACATAAAAGGCTTAATTAAACTTTTGCATAAAATTGATGATGGCAGCCAGTATTTTTCCTTTCACACTTACAAACACATAGAAATAAATGGAAATGAAACAAGGGCATTAGTTTTTTTTACAGTGTTTAAATTACAAAACAATTTTTTAAAGAAGAAATACATTTCCTACCGAAAAATTTTAAATAAGTGTATGATAAATATATTCAGGCATATCGTGAAAAAATTTGAACAATTTTTTCCCTCCAAATTTTGGGTTTCTCCATATTTTTGTAAGGAAATTAAATTAATTTCGAGAAAATTTCATTTACGAGAGGGGTGATTAAATCCCAGAGAAATTGAAGCCGATTTAGATATGTATATCCATTTCTTGTTAATTAGTTGCGGTATGTATAAATCTACAATCTAAACTTATTTTACAAAAGATGACGATTGTTTTTTTTAAATTTCGAGGCTATTTTCAATAGCTTCCATTCAATTTGATTGATAAAACAGTCTTGGTTCCCATCCCTTTTCTTTGATATTTCTTTTTAAATTCACCAAATAAAGGTTCAAAATGTGTCCATTCCTGATATTCCAGCAGCTCCTATCTTTCATGATGCAATTCATGGCCAGCCTGCAGCAAAAAAATTTGCTACCAAAGCCCGTATTGGATGTTAGATGAGAACTGAGTGGTTCGTTCTCTGAGCCAGCTGGAACGGGTTTGACCACTCTCGTATGTATTTCGTATTTCTTAACGCACGTTACGATTTTGCACTACATCCCGGAAGTTCTGCCCTTAACATAACTATCTTGAATTTGGTTGCATTGTACGAAATATTGTAACCGGATCATGGTTTCTATTAAACGAGTATCCACTTTTGAAAGATTTGTTGTTTTATAACTAAGAGATTTTTTAATTGGATTTCAGAAAAGTGGCAACATATTTCATATTAGCTTTTATGATGGTTATCGTTACAAAATGTCTAAATCACCTTGCGACACTCTGATTCGTGTAATGAATTTTATACATCTTTTTATCATGTGTATTTTTATTTTTGCACTGATGGTTATAAGTAAGCCCATATTTTATTACGCATGAGTTATACATTTTATTTAAATAATGAAATATATATGTATATGCACCATTTATTTCAAAAAGGGCTCAGGTACAAAATTGCAGAGTATTCAGGAGGCACAAAAACTGAATATCTCTTAAACGATTTGACTTTGAATCAGGGGTTTGTCCTAAAACCGTCAGCCTCTGTTTAAGTTATAATACATAGTAAAAACAAAAAAATATTTTAATTAATATTTTAAGGAGATATGGTCATTAGAGTAACCGGAGTTGAGCCCTTTTCTACAATTATTTTTGAATTTCCGTAGTAGCAAAATGGTATGTTTAGAGTAAAAAAATAATCTTTAACGTTTAAATATAAATTTTGCATTATAAGATAAGATTAACATCTTTGAAGATTCATTTGTGAACTCCAGTATTTTCATAAAAGTAAACAAAGTTTTTAACGAATGCTTCGTTTTCACACACTAAGTCCCTTTTCTCGGAGAAGGTCACATATTGAGATGAGCTCTTTTCGAAAAAAATAAGCAAAAATTTCATTTTCTAAAATTTTGTACCTGAGCTCATTTCGAAATGTATATGAATATCATATGATACATATATAAATAACTAGCTTAACCCGGTGCGCTTTGCTACCCCATCGAAAGACAATTAGTAAAATTTTTTTAAAACAGATCTCGTGTCTTGATAACAAAGCATCTTGTACCAAATTTTATTGCTTTTACAGAACCCGCCCTACTGATATGTATACAGAAATCGCATGTGTTCGTATAGGAGGTGCCATGACTACATTTCCTACTGAACCTACTTTTGGAAGATGTTGTGTATTTTTATCTAAGCCATTTGTAAAAAATTGGAACACCTTCACTGTAACAGTACTCCAATTATGAAGAAATCTTTATTCTCATTGTATGAGAGGTACCACACACAGAAAAAAATCAAGTTAAAAACGTCGAAAACAAGGTTGATTTAAAATTTTTCGGTGGTGATTTTGCTTCATACGTGTTTCATGTTAATTCAACCTGATTTTATAATTACTTGCGAACAACATTTTTTTTCTTTTAAAATAACTATAAATCATGTTAATTTAACATTGCAGTAAAGTGAGAGCAAAATGTCAATTACATTGAAATAACAATCGAATCACGTTGAATGAAAGTTATTTCATGTTGAAACAACGTGAATTTCATGCAGAAACTAATTGGTGTGAAGAAGCTTCAGAGACAACATATACATACATTTATTTAAGAATAATTCAAAACACTTACCCCTGTAACACATGTTTCACTTATTTTGTAGTCTCCTTTGTTAACAGATCAATCAGCAGAATGGCCCGATATGGTTTTCGTCATCATTCTACTTTGAAAACTTGATGTTCTATTTAACTAAATAATTTTAATTAAAAGAATACGGGAATTGTCTTCTTTTTATAACACATTTTAGGAATGAAAATAAAAACATTAACATACTTAACTATGTATGCATGTTAATTTAACAAGATAAACTTTTGATTTTAATATAAAGCAGGTTTTTATGGATTCAATATTGAATCCATATTTATTTATATTTTAATATTTTTTTTTAATTTTTTTTATCAGTGAATAATATTTAATAAGCGTGATTAAAGATTATTTTAATATTTTTCATTTTAAATTAATATGAAATAATGATATATTTAAATAAAGGGCATACTTTTGCAGAAATTTAACATGATTCTCAATCGACATTTTTCCATGTTAATTTTATATTGGTATTTTTTTCTGTGTGCATCCGCACATAAAAATTATAAAATATTAATTGCCTATGTTAAGAGCCGGGTTAGAAGTCTATAGGGAACAACATTTTATACGCTTTTTTACTTATATATTATTGATTGCTCCTCCTGAACGTAACCCCTTAATTTTTATTTTGAAAGGTGTAATTTACCATAAGAGTGGATCCTATAAAGCTTGAAGACATTTGTCTTCAGATATTCGGAATTTAATAATTTCGTTCTATGGGAGGTACCGCTCTTCCTTCCTCTACCCCGCCGATTGTTATTTAAAAATGTATAGTTCACTATAGTAGTGACTTTAACTACGTTTGAAGACTCTAGCTAAGATAGTTATTCAGTTACGCGATATTTAGTATATACATCCTATGTGGGTATTGCTCCAGCTGCGCCTTACCCCTTAATTTTTATTTTCAAATGTGTAGTTTGCTATAAGAGTGACTCCTACCAAGTTTAAACATTCTCACAATAACAGTTCTTAAGATATGCGATATTTAACATTAGCGTCCTATGGGGGTACCACTTCCCCTGCTGCTATCTTATTTCAATTTCAAGGCTACTAAAAAAAAATTCAAGAAAATTGGTGTAGCGGCTGTTAACATATGCAATACTAAATATTGGCATCTTATGGTGGGTTCCTAATCCCCAGCCCTTATCGAAAAAAGTCTGTCTACCTAACCCATTTTTATATTGAAATTTATAGTTTACCATAATAGTTGATTTAACCACGTTTGAAAACTCTCCCTTTTATAGTTCTTAAGTTGAGCGATATTTAATATATGCATCCTATTGGAGGTATTTCCCCCCCTGCGCCTACCCACTTTATTTTTATTTTCAAAAGTGTAGTATACCATAAGAGTGACATCTACAAAGTTTGAACAGTCTCACTATAACAGATCTTAAGATTTGCGATATTAAACTTTGGCGTCCTATGGGGGGCACCACTTACCCCGGGCTCAGAAGATCCTACTACCAAAAGTTCAATAAAATGCTTGCAGCCGCTCTTTAGACATGCGATATTAAATATTGGCATCCTATGGGGGGTACCGATTTCCCAGCCCCTATCGAAAAAATAAGTAGCCTATTTTATTTTAAGAGCTCACGTTCAGTAGATTAGGAGTCTATAAGCCAACAAACAAACAAACATTTTTCATTTTTATATATATAGATGTAGATATAGGTAAAGTGTACCTAGTTATATTGTTTTAGATGAAGGACCGGCCTACGTAAATATGCAACCATGTTCTGAAAATCGGAATCGAGTAAAATTTAAATCAAAATAGACGTTGAGTTAATTTTTTTTAAACTGACCGTAATTATTTCTGGTTTAAAGAGTAGTTCTCAAAACAATAAGTAAAAATTAAAGCATAACATATGAGGATCCGCGGAACAATACGGACTTTTTCGCATTTTTTGACAAATTGGTAGTTTTATAATATTTGCGTTGAATTCTTTAATGTGGTGACATAAAACAGTTTGATACACCTATTGATAACTAAAAAACTTGTTACCATATCCAAGCTGTTTATTTGTGACTTATTTTAGACACAATTAGAAAAAACGAGATGATGACGATGATTTAATTTGATTCCATTGTAGAAAATAACGAGAGGGGTTTGGGCCTGATGGCACCGTACACCATTAGGTCTAAAAGGGACCGTATTTGAACAACCGCAAAGGAGTGGAGTTGTTTTGAAAAGATGGCAGAAGGGGATTCCTGATTGAGTTGGTGATTGTGGGCAGGAGGGGGTTCCTGTTCTCTGGGGATTTTTAAATAAAAAGCCAACGGCAACTAACTTTAATTCAGGTTACTTTAAATATCCATATTTGTTGGTTTGTACAATGGTGGGAAAAAGTTGTTGATGATGTTGGTGGGGAGCCGGAGGATGCCTGGTTGGTTTGGTAGCTTAAGAGGAACTGACTCGTCCGAGTTAAAATTGCATTTTTTACCTCCAAACCAAAGAAAACGCGGCGAATATAAAACCGGTAGAAAAAAAGGAGTAATAATCCACGATATGTATAATTCACGATAAGCTAAAAGAGTCAGAGCCGGAAATGTAGAAAACGTAAAATTCTTTTTTGTTTAAAGGAAGTACTTTAAACACAAGCTAATGCAGTTTTTTTTAGGAGGCAAAATAAACTTAATTTTCCAAAAAATTTAAATGAGCAAAAAAGTTCGTTTTGATCCGCAGCTCCTCGTATATAAAATGCTTACAAATATCTGTTGTCACCATAAGTATTTCTACAATATCTGTGGTTATCTGTTGTATATTAAATTATTGTTGGCGAGTTTATGAAAATAAAAAAGCTTATAAAAACTTGCATACGATCTCAACCAGGGGTGCCAGTTGGTTTTGGTAAGAAATCGGCATATTTGCAAAACCAAATTGGAACTTAAATTAAAAAAAATCGGCAAACTAAAATTACTGTTTTAAACCCAATAAAACATTTTTTAATGACAAAAATATCAAAGCAAAACAATTAACCATTACCTAATGCTTAAAAAAAAAATATGTTATCCAGATGTCTTCTGTCGAGTAGAACCCACTGTTAAAAACGGAGCCTTGTTTTTCGAGAATTAAAAAAAAAATTATCCAGTTATGTCATGCGTGGATAAGGCACACCCACCAAACGGATCCTGGGGCAATGTAATTGTGTTTTATGTTTCAATCGAGGGTTGCGGATTCTTGGAGAACAGTAACGGCAGTTTTGTTTGTGACCGATTAAGTGAAAATTAACTTTGACCTCACCGACATCGTGAATGACAAATCCGCACAATCGATAATTCCAACGGCGCCAACCTCCTTCCGCACCACTTATTTCTTTTTGAAATAATCGTTTTTAGAAATATAAATTTGCCACCAGACACTTAAGGGTAAATTGCACGGACCGTAAATAAGAGTTATCCATAAAATTTTAGCTTAAAAACTCTAAATATTAGAGTGAACGGAGACCTATACTGTCATATACACATAGGTTCGTCCTACAGTTCTCTTTATGAACCTATGGTGATCTAGAAAAAACGATCTCAACTCCACAGTTAAAAATCGTTTTTCACTGAAAAAATAAAAGTTTGGTTGAACTTTTAAAAAGAAAGTTTTATTTCGCAGTCATAAAATATTCGGCGTAATATAAAACTCACTTCGCCGTCAACAAATAAAACTCTTTTAAGGATTTTGATTTTTAATTCTAAAATAACAATAATTTGGTTTTTCTTCTTTTTTAATGACGATTAGTTTAATTGCAGTGCAAGCTGATTAGATAACACCGCTTTGCAAATTTTACTGAAATGACCAGCGACAAGCTTTGGGTGTCAATGAGTTTTATTTTTTGACGACTGAATAAAATTCCGGGTTTTAGAGTTTTATTTATGTACGTCTTAATTTATGACGGCTTAATACAACTCTCTTTTTAAGAGTTCGTTGAAAAATAACTGTTTTATATGGATTCATTTTGTTTTCAATTCAAAAAATAATTACTATAATTATATATTTTTTTTTTTGGTTGTTGATAACCTAAGTAATTTTTTGGTTACAGATATCTATTGAAAAAAATTATTTATTTTTCTGGTTACAAATATCGTTTTTAAACAAACAATTAAATTTTTTGGTTAGAAATATCCAATTTAAACAAATAAGTATAGTCCGTCAATCCCGGCCCTATTATAATCCACACCACAACATTTAGACAACTTTTCAAGAGTTACCTTATTTGGGACCCATGTATTATACAGTTAAGATTCAGGTCAATGTTCTCACCATTTGCCATAGGCTTGATTCTAAGGACAACTAGAACCTACTTATGTACCGAATTTCACCAAATTATCTTCAAAATTGGACTTAAACTTTGCGAACAAGGTTTACATAGACAGCCGGATGGGTGGATTTCTTTAGATCGATTCCATTTGTGCTTTAAGCTCCTCATTTTTCAAAATGTGTTTGGGTTAAACATACAAGCAATACAATTTTTACAACCAACATTTATGAAAAAGTTACCAAATGTAAGAAAATATGACCAAATTTAAAATGACTTTTATTAATTGAGCATTCTTTTACATATTAAAAAATAACGAGATGCTTAATTAAAAGTATTTATTTATTTGAGCTTTTTTTCGTAAAAACATTTTTTTATTTTACAAGAGTTAAGCCCGTAAAATATCCATACAAAATTCAGTATATTGAAAGTTCATAAATTGAATATTTTTTAAAATGCCAGTTATAAAGAACAAAAATAGAAAAGTGTTTTTCGCTTTTTAGCTGTTATTGGCAGGACTGTCAAATGCGGCGATTTCTGAATCATTTTGTCGGTTGAAATTCACGTTTGGCGATATGCGAAATGCATTTTATGTAAATATTTTCTAATTTACATACAAATATCTAATATATTACAAAACCTTTTTTCTCTTGTTTGTACATTTTATTTAAAATTTATAATTCTATAATAAGAATAACTGATTCCTAATGGTTATATTAGATATATTTTGTGAATAATTGTAAAATATTATGGCGAATATAAACAAATTCGCCTTTCAATGGGGAAAAAGTAGATGACTGACAGTAAATTTTTTTTTTTACCAAATATTAATCTTAACCCTCAAATCAAGCTCAAAAAACTTACGTTAGTTACCCTCGTGTTTGGTTTTTTACACATATGCAATGTCTGTATACTTTGTTGCGGCTCCATAGTTCGTTTGTTATCAAAGTCATGATTTACGTAACATTAATGATGTACTTATCCGGCTTGTGATCAACATCAAACCCTATAAAGCTGGTTTGTATTTTATATTAGCGCTCAATTTATAAAACATACATTGCATGCAGTTCGCAACAATATTAAAAATAATCACACTTTTCCGACGGAAAATTTAGCCTCTAGTGCAAAATACGTACGTAGTAACTACATGTGTGTGGAAAACTCAAACGAGGATAGCTTACGTAGGTTCTGAAATATTTTGTTACTAAAAAATATTTTTAGTCAAAAAATGTGTTTTTTTGAACTTATAAGATATTATTTAGTGTACATAAACAATTTTTTTGTTTATCGAGTAAAAATGATTCCTTTTGTGTGGTTTTTCGTACAAGGGTGATTTAAAAGTAAAAAACATTAAATAAATAAATATATAAAATATCAAATTTCTTAAAACTTACAGCCATTTCTTTAAGAAAATTCCATAAATTTTAAAATTATATTGATAAAATCAATGTATTTTTGAAAAATCTTTAAAATTTCTATGTGTATTTTCAAATACTTCTGGAAATTACCTAAATTCGGAACATTAAACTTATTTTCAAGTTTTTAGAAACACTAAAACGACTTTTGTGTAAATTTTCAGTAATTTTCTGAAATAGATTCTGCATGATTTTATGCACTTCCTACTTTAATGCCCGTAATTTCTACAAAAAGAAAGCTGGTCGTGTTCGTACCTCACAGTTATTTTTACCTATTGCAATGTTTATTTAGACTACATGTTCTTACCTTCAGTTTTATTTTAAAATATGGCAGCTTTTACACCATAGACTTCTATACAAAGCTAGATTTCTTTTGTAGAAATTAGGGGCATAAGTACTACTTATCTTTACTACTCTTAAAATCAAGAAAATTTACGATCCTTTATTTAAAAAAAATAATTGAAAATTTCCATTGATTAAAACTTCATTTGTTTTCGATTTCAGAACATGGCGTTTTAATATAAAAATCACAAATACTTTCTCACCAAAAATCTTAAAAATATTATTTGGTTGCTGTTTTGAAAGAGATTTTTTGTTGTCGATAAAATATAAAAAAATTTCAGTTCATTGGTAACAAATAATGAAAAAATCGTAGTTCACAGTGCAAATTATTCCGGCTCGTAAATATTTGTATCATGAAAAAAATATTCGTAAGTATTATTATTTTAGAAAAAAGTAACCAAAATGAAAAAAAATTTTCACATCTCCACATTGAAAAAAAATATAACCAATTTTGGTTAGAAATAACCAAAAGCGGCAGCTCTGCATACAATACAAATACTGCATATATGGAATATTGTATATAACAATTTGTTCCTTAAGAATAAGCACTGAATTAATAACAGTTGTCTTTTTTAAATGTAACAAGTTGCCCAAAATTAATTATTTATAAAAAAACAAATAAAAAATTACCGTGTTGTAAATGTACATAAGATTTCTAAAATAAAAACCATATCGGGCATGATGTTGGTGTTATATCATTCTGTAATGTGTAATACGGGTAAGTAAATCAATCATTATCATTTTTTCTTTGTAATTTCTTTTTCTTTTTGTTTTTTTCAATCATGAATTCGGGATAAAATCAACTTTATATTACTGGAATCAAGCTCATTTTGAGATTGATTCAATCTTAGTTTTACTTAAATCAATCTCATTTTCGGATTATTTGAGGTACGAGTTCGGATTAAAACAATTTTATAATTTTTGAATGAAGTGCATTTTGAGATTTATTCAATCTCATTTTCGGATTATTTCAAGTACGAAAACGGGATTGAATATGGATAATTTAAGTATTTTGGGATTAAAAATCCGTACTTGAATCAATCTTTCTGTACTTGATTCAAGAAAATCCGTACTCACCGTACTATTAATACCGCTTCGGATTGATTTGAGTACGGATGGATTGATTTTTTTTTTTGAGTGTAGGGTATGCATTTAATTGCAAATTTATATGATGGCGATAACGTTAAAAAAACTAGGCTATTCTCGAAAATCAGTTTATCGTACTTTAAACGAATTCGTACTTTTATAGGAAATTACAAAAATAGTTTTAATGCATTTGTGCTCATGAGTGCAACAATTTCAACTATAGGTCCTAGGGCCAAAACTTTTTCGAATCGATCTAACGATGTTCGTCCGTCCGGTTGATTTGCCATGTTTCCTTGCACGTGTCCATGGACACTATGACACTCCAAAAAGTGTCATAACGTCCACGGACACTGTGACACTTTGCAAATGGACATTACGACTCTTTCAAAAGTGTCATAAGTTCCGGAATTACTAAAGAGGTTAAATACAAAAAAGATCTACATACACGCTTAGAAAAACATGTTTTATTATGGTCACAACCAACAAAACTATTTTTAAAGAAACTAATTTAACCATAATATGGTTGTCGGTTACAATGATTTGGTTAAATTAAACACATTATGGTTAAATATTTTTTAAAAATGGTTTTGTTGCTTTTGCTCTGGGTGTATATATTAAATATATATTTTTTTCTCTATGGTACAACAAGTACTGGATTCGCTAACTAAAGCTTATCTGCACAGCCGGCCTTCGGCCGGGCGCAAGGATTTTCTTCTCTATGGTATAACAAACACCGGACACTGGACGTTATGACATGCCACCATTGCGTAGTATGTTTTGGAGGCCTCTTCGAACATTCTTCTTGTTCTACGTAAGCAGTCTTAAGTTCTTAATAAGTGATGTTGCATATTTTCAAAATAAAATGTGGGTTATCAAAAATAAAACTTATTTCCAATTTAATATTTTCTTTTATAATTTTCACATAAAAATCGATTTTGCTTTTGTCAAAAATATTGGAGAACAGTAGTGTTTTTCATGCGGGATTTCCCGGGACAAAAAACCAGGGATACCACTTATTTTTCGGAAAACAAATCCCGGTAAATTTGTGCGGGAATTCCCGGGATTTTATAAATTTAATTAATTTAATTAGATTTTTACCGTAAAAGGCAATTGGGTTTAATTCAATTTCTTTTCTCTTTTGTTTGGTTTAAATTACTTTAGTCTTTACTAATCGTTATCATCTTTTCTTACGAAAAAAGTCTGTGAAATATACCAAATAAATGTTTTTCAATTTAACATAACGAAAAACTACAGTTTCTGACTTAAGACATTTTTGCCAAACGCGAAAGAGAAGTCAATTCATATCCGATAAGTATGGCAATATTTAGTGTTTAGTGCTCTGAAATTTCGAAAGAAAAAGAGTAAAAAGGTACAGAATATTTCATTTGCTTAAAGATCCAGATTTATTTATAAAATCCCAAAAAAGTTGTTCCCACTTGCTTGAAAAAACTTAATGATTTTATAGGCAGAGCAGATTCATACAAGATTTTTCGGATTATATTCTGTAAGAGTTGATCAAAAAGTTATTAATAAAGACAACAATTTTTTCAAAAAATGAATAACAAGCTTTGAAGGTAGTGCTTAGAAAACTTTCTGTGTCTGGAGATTATATAATGTTCTTTTGGTCATAAAGGCAATCATCCGAAGAAAGGAAATGCGTTTACTCATTGAAGTCTTCTTGATGAAAATTAGAAATAGGCTTTCAACCAATTCTGTAAATGTTTATTCTGAACTAAAATCCTAATTTAAAAGAAATATTTTGTTTTAATTTGTTTAAAAAATTTAACTTTTTTGATTTTATATAAATGTTGTTGGCTTTGAAATAATTCTGTGGCAATAAGTGTTCAACACATTTTGTTATAACCTCCTCAAAAATCCTACAAAATAATTAAATTGTGTACTTTTGAACATAAAGATCTTAAAGTGCCATTAAGACTTGTTCCTTTTTGCCACCGAAATAAAAAATCGTTGAATGCATTTATAAACTTATTTAATTTATCCCAGGAAATGTTATTTGCTTAAATTAAATAATATTTTGCATCGATTTGTATTGAGCGGGAATTCCTGGGATCTCGGGAAATTGATAAATAAAATCCGCTTTCCCGGGAAATGAAAAAGTCCGCGAAAAGAAAAACTCTAGTATACAGGGATCAAGCTTTTTCCATTTTAAATGTTTATTTGTGCAAAATAAGCGATTAAATATTTTTTTTTAAATATTGTAACAATAATAAAAAGTTTTGACGCCTTATTTCCTTTCGACCCATTGATTGAGTAAATCTGGTTAGAAGTTAATTCTGGTTCTTTTTGCTACTTTGCAAATCTATAAAACTGACCTGACCTCCTTCGATATTTTATTGTTTAATGTTCCTTAAAAATAATTTCCATTATGATGCTGCAACATTTCGCGGTGACTTTCACATCTCAAACAAATTTTAAGCATTTTTTCGTTTTTCATTTCAAACTCTTGCTAAAAAGGAAGCCTGATTTTGCATATTCATTCGTCCGCTTTTCTAAACGTGTAAAAGAAACATCTTCGACATTTTTTATGTGGATTTGATTTGCATACAAAAAGGAATTTGTATAATTCCAAAGAAAACTTTAACGGTATTTTGTTAATGTAAAAACTTTTTTAAATGCTATCAAAAACTTTTTAAAATATCAAAATAAATTGAGAGGAATTATATTTTTTTTCCAACGTAACATCGAACGAATAAAATGACTTTGAGTTGTTTGTACGTGTTATTACTTGCACCAAAAATTGTAAAATTTTGTATGGAATTTATTAAAGTTTTAAAGGAGGAAATTTGTAGTTAAATGTGTATAAAATGTTTCATGAATGTTTAGTTGTGGATCACATTTGTGTTTGGTAATTGTAGAATGAATGCAAGTGCCACAGCCGCAGTAGCAAACAAACTATAAACATCATGCAGCAGTGAAGATTAGAAGCTTTTTAAGAGGTTATGGTTTGCCATGTGCACGTGTGTGTGTATGTATTTGTGTTATCCCAGCAAATAAAATTGGACCACCTGACCCATTTTGATAAAATGGACTACTCCATGGACTGGTCCGATGTAATGCAAGCATGGACCATGTCATTGTTAAAAAGTGTTTGTAGTGAGACGACATGTCTTCGTTTTTTAACGACGTGCTTTCGTTTTTAAACGACTTCAAAACTAATCCTCTTGAGTATACCATGGAGTAGTTTTAAAACTACTCCTTAGTGGTCCAAAGGTGGGTTATATGATCCTCTCCTAGGACATCGTAATGTTAAATATACCAGGTTTTTTCCATACGTTTGGGTTACTTTTGGACTAGTCCTGGTCCTTTGTGGACTACTCTTTACACGCGTGTTTGGACTGGTCCTATTATTTGCAGGGATTGTACAGATATGAGCAATGAGTACCCTGCAAATAATAGGACTAGTCCAAACACGCGTGTAAAATGTAGCCCACAAGGGACTAGGACTAGTCCCAAAGTAACCCAAACGAATGGAAAAACATGGTCTATTTAACATAACGATGTCTTAGGGCAGGACCATATAACCCAGCTTTGGATTACAAAGGAGTAGTCTTAAAACTATTCCATTGTATACACAAGAGGATACATTTTAACATCGTTTAAACACGATAACATGTCGTTAAAAAACGAAGACGTGTCGTCTCACTACAAACACTTTTTAACAATGACATGGTCCATGCTTGCATTACATCGGACCAAAATGGATCAGGTGGTCTAATATAATTTACAGGGTAGTGATAAAATTGGAAGAGCTGAATCATGACTCATAATTTCTTGTAGTTTTACGCACTCATACTTATTGCAATGTTTATGAAGCTTTTATATTCACGTAGAAGTTTGATCCCACCTGACCTGAGATTCGAAAAAAATTAAAGCTCACTAACCCCCTGTTTCCACATGCAAGTGCACCTTCGAAAAACTCAAACTTTTTATGCCATGTTTCCACGGTACGCGCTTCAATATATATTTTTTTATATTTTATTATTATATTTATTTAGTGCTTTTCTAATACAACAAGATAGATTATCTTATAATTAAAGTATTAGAATCAGAAAAGTTAGTTTTAATATATGTTGGTGTCCTTATTTATAAAATAATTTAGCAGATATAGTAATAATAGATAATTAGATCAATAATTACATTTAATATAGAACTTAATTAGAGTACATAAATATTTGAATTTTGCAATTAAGTTAATTATTTCGAATGCCATAAATGTTATTGAAGTTATTTTTAAATTTAGTTGCGTTGGTTGAATGTTTTAAAGATACAGGAAGTTGGTTCCAGAGACGTATAGAATATATAAAAAATTGTTTCTCAGACGCTGCATCACGATGTCGAAGTTGGACTAGGCTGTTTACTCTCGAGGACCTCATGAACTGTAGACGGTCAAATAGATATTTTGGTTTCATTGTCGTTATAATTTTGTGTAAGAACAAAAGGTTTTTTAATTTCAGATAGTCTTCGAAGCTAACGTTGAACACACGATAGGAGTATTGAGATACGTGATCAAATTTTTTTAGACTATAAATATAGCGTACAATGTTATTAAATGTCGTTTTAAGCCTCATGAAGTCTTTTAAGTTACATCCAGAAAATATCTCTGATGCATACAGAAGTGTAGGTAGAAGATAAGTTTTTGCCAGCAAAAGTCTTACTTTGGGTGGTGTAAAGTACTGTACAGTCCACAAATTCCGCAACATACTGTACACTCTACCACATGCCTGGGTAATGTGGTCAGACCAGGTAAGTGTGCTGTTAAAGACAACTCCAAGATTTTTGACCGTGTTTACTACTTCAATTTTAGTATCTCCCAGAATAACGTTAATTTCAACATCAATTTTAACAGATTTTTTGGTGATAATAACACATTTTGATTTTTTAGGATTTAGGCGTAATCCATTGGCCGATGCCCAGAAAAAAATTTGGTTTAGATCGTAATTTAATTCATTTACTTTGGAGTTAATACAATACTTAGAACATTTCAGGTACATTTGAATATCATCCGCGTACATTTGAACATTTGAATATTTAATTTGTTTTGGTATATCATTGGAGTAAATTGAATATAATAGTGGTCCAAGTATCGAGCCTTGAGGGACACCTCTGACAACTCGCAGGGGTTTCGAAATAGTCCCCAAATTTGAGACGCATTGCCACCTATTAGTTAAATATGTATACATCAATTTCACAGCCAATGAAGAAAATTTAAACATTTTAGCCAGTTTAAGGCAAAGAATGTCATGGTCAACAGTGTCAAACGCTTTAGAATGATCCAGTAAGACTAAAAACGATATATCTCCGTTATCCAAATTACCTCTTATTTCCTCAACAACATCAGTAAGAGCAGTTATACAACTGTGCATTGGTCTAAAGCCCGATTGGCGTTCTGTCAATAGATTATTTGTGTTCAAATATTCAAAAACTTGTTTCTGTATTAAGTGTTCAAAGACTTTGGAAAGATATGGCAGGATTGAGATAGGGCGATATTCTTTATCTGTCTTAGGCACGGGAATGATTTTGGCTATTTTCCATTCATTTGGGAAGGTGCTTGTGGTAATAATTGTATTAAATAAATGTGTTATAAATTGTATTATCCAAGGTAGAATTAGTTTTATAAACCTAGGATTAATGTTATCTAAGCCAGTCGCGTCAGATTTAACCTTTCTAAATCCTTCAGCAAGATCTAAGGGTGTAAAACATCGAAAATTAAACTCTCCAGTAGGCATATTCATTGGTTGCAGATTGTCATAAAAAGCGGCATTAGCTAAGGGCATCGGTATATTAATGAAAGATTGATTTAAAATGTTAACATCAACATCAGATACACGTCTACTTGTATTATTAATGCCAATATTACGTATTATTTGCCAAGTTTTTTTGGAATTTGCTGCATTATTAAATTTGCTTGTATAATACGTAGATTTTTCTAACCTAATTTTATTAACGACAGCTTTTCTAGCCGATCGAAATAGCTCTCGGTATTCTGTGGTTTTGTAACGTTTCCACAATTTGTATAGGTCGTCACGACGTTTTATAAGAATTCGGATTTCTGCTGTAAACCATGGACGTATTCTATTTTTTATTGTTCTAGTTCTCATAGGCACATGTTTATCAAATATTTTCGTAATTAGTCCATTGAGTAATACTATTTGTTCGTTAGCTGACGGTAGGTAGTAAATTTGATTCCATGGAGTATTTAAAATGTCTGCTTCTAATGCCATAAAGTTCAAATTATTAAAATCACGAAAGTTGTAAGTTTGCGAGGTGTTATTAGTACCAAGGTCGTATGATGCATAAATTAAGTCATGTTTTGAGAAAGCCGGAGCTGCCAGTTGATCGTAGTGTAGGATTTTCCTTATATTATTTACAAAAAATACGTCAAGTAAAGTGCTATTGTTGCTTGTGAAATGTGTTGGCCTTGAGATGTTTGCAGGAAATAAATGAAAGGAACGCATGGTAGAAGTTAAACTACTATCAGCTAGCAGGTTGCAATTAAAGTCACCAGCAATAATTATTTCCTCATACGAAACTGATAAAAGCTCTAACTGTGCACTAAATTTGTCAAATTTTATATTTTTATCTGGTCTGTAACCACACCCAAGCAATAACTTAGAGCCATTATGATAAACATCAACAAATACAAATTCAACTTCATTTGTTTCATTGACAGAACAATTTACCTTGCATGTAATATTATCACGTATGTATATTGCAACTCCTCCAGCATGTTTGCGTCTGTCAGATCGAAAAAGACGGTATCCTTTTAATCCGTATATACTGTCACTTATCTCACTTGAGAACCATGTTTCCGAAACACATACTGCTTCAATGCCAGAGTTTTCAAACAGAAAACGAAATTCTTCCAATTTATTTCCTAAGCTTTGAGCATTAATATGACAGATATTGAAACCTTGATTTTGTTTGGCTAGTATCCGGATCACGTTAAAATTTCCATCCCTAGAACCAAATTGTTCATACATATTATGTGTCATATTGGTACGCAACGCAACTAAATATATATTTATTAGTATTAGGCAAAAAAATATTAATACAATTTATAGTCAAATTAAGCATTAAAAAAATTATTAAACATACATTAATTTTTTTTAATAAAATATAAAGTAAAATTAAGGTAAATGCAAGTATTCTCTATTCATGCTTCACATCCCATTTTTGAATCTACTTGCGAAGCACGAAAAATTACCCTCTTCTCGAATTTTTATCACAAGTTTATCTAAACTAGCGGTAAAAATCGATTGTTTCAGAGTTTTCAACTCGGTGCGTGTCGCACCATATTTGGTGCTTTTTCAAATTTTTTCTGCGTAACAATAATGATTAAAATATTAACTTTATTAATTTGGAATAATTATTTCAAGGGTTGTTAACTTTTTATATGTATGCACGATTTTTCGGCAAATTTATCTGGCAGCGCTGATTATGAAGTTGTGTGTTTGATCTGTTGCATTTAAACGGGAAATGGATGAGCTGAATGAGTTGAACCAATGTGAGCATTATAAGTATTTTCCTAAAATTATTAATCAAACTGACGCCAATTATGAGCAGGGAAGCCAGAAATATACAATTGCATGTTTTCCTTGTGCGACCAATGAAGACAGAAACAATATATTTATCCGTTTTAGAGCTTTTTATGAATTTTGGCATCGATTGGTTAGTTGATATTTTTCCGTTAGCGACATTTTTATGCATAATTTAGTTAAAATATCCTTTTTGCTGTATTTTTTATTTTTAAGCGCACATGTTGCCTTTTTTAAGGCATATTTTGATAAATTTTAAATATGTTAAGATGCCTGCAAGAGCTGTCGAAGCAAATAAAAATTTTTTTTGCGATATCTTGGCTTCTCTGTTTTAATTATCTATATGTTAACCCAAGGTGTTTCTTCAATTTCGACATCTACAACTAATTTTTAATCGAAAACAGTTGTCCAAAGCAGGTTGTCAATAATAATAAATGTTATTTTCAACTTTAAAATTTTATATGTATATGAATAAGCAAAAATTAAGAAAAAAGCATTTATATACTTTTTGTTGTGTAACTTATGGAAATCTGGACCAATCTTTTAGTATACCGATCGCTTTAGAACTTTTTTTGTCACAATGGGCAAAGATAATGGGGATAAATTGTGCCATGTTTTTTAATGTGCGCCGATATAGCACGATAAAAATCTTCACAGATTGTGCTTTTTGAGCCGATAGTGGGATCATAACATACATTTATTAGACCGATAAACTGTCCGTTAACGATTTTGGTTTCTCAATATACCGACAAAAAACATGCTTTTTAGTTGGCAACACCTCCCAAAATACATGTTGGGAGTCAGCTGATTGTATATGAGTAGGTGAGATGCAAAACTCGTTCGTGACACCTTATTCGAATTTTGGGAAAATACAAAAAACATATAGCGCCGGTTAAATGGACCAAATTAGTTGAACTTTTTTGATTCTGAAGTGTTATGTTATTCTTGATTAATAACTTAACAGTTGAAAAATTGAAACCAACTAAAATACATATAGAAAAATAATAGATTTAATTTTGGAACGAACGAGTTTTGCTACGAATTTTCGAAAGAAACGAGTTTTGATATAATCCGTATGGGATGGAACTAGTTTTTCAACAGACTATAACCCACCAAAAACAATTAATCATTTAACTTTAGTATATTTTAAGAGTTATATTTTTAATTGATTTCATGTTGTAAAATTCCTTTATTCATAAAAATAATTAAATGAAAATTAAATTCAATGAACTTTACACAGAAAAAATTATTAGAAGTTTTTTTTCAATTAAAAAAATTATTTAAAAAGTATTTAAATTTAATTAATGTGATAATTGAATCAATTATTGTTTTTTTTTAACGAAAATTAAAAATATAATTTTGAGTTAATTATCATTTTAGTTGTTTTAAAATAAAATTTGAATTAAAATAATAATCAAATAACAAAAAATTATTTCATTTTAAATCAAATAATTCAAACTTGTGAAATTGTTGTTGGAAATTGTCAAAATCAATCAACACATTGTTTAAAGCGGCAAAGTTTTTTGATCATTTTTTTAATTAAAATTAAAAATATCATTTATTGAAATACATCAAAATATATACTGCGCTATGCATTAGACATCTACATATACAATTTAAAGTTTGTCTACATTGATACAGGTATTATTGCAAAACTTTTCTTAATCCGTTTCACTGGTTTGGAATGAACAACTGACTAACTGCCTAAAGGAATAAATGTAATGAAAAATTCTAACATTCAAATTCAGTTTTTACACAATTATTACAAACTTTTCAATGCTCACATGCAATTGCATTCAACACGTATTTATGCCGTGAGACCTGTCGAAAAACATTATTAACAAGTAAAAGTGCTATAACAAGTAAGAGTACTATGCCGAATCTTATACACCCTACACATAGATACGAAAAGAACAGAAATTTATATAAACATTGGTTTTTGGATATACCCATACATATGTGACGCGCAAAATAGAAAGGGACCTAGAGATCATAGATTTAAATACGTGTATCTTTGGTGTTCCATCACTGAGCGTGTTGGTATTGGTCTCATTTGAAAGCGACACATCTCATGCCGTCAGGAACGTATTGGTCAACTTTGAAAACGCGCGTAAGTCGTCCCTACCTCTTGTTTTGTGTAGTTGGTTTTTACTGTTCCTGCTGATTGCAACTGGTTTCAAATTACATTTGCTAAAGTGAAGTTAAATTTTAATATTTTGCAGCAACGAATCAAAAAAAAAAGGAAAAAAGCTTAGAACAAATACTGGGCGTTTTGACGCGTTCTAAATCAGGGGAAAGGGTTGCTGATATTGAACTAGCCCCTTCTTCAATAAAATCCATTTACTGTTCCAGTGACGCTGATAAAATTAAGAAATCAAATTGAAACAGGAACATAAACAAGTTACAAAAATCAGAAGTCTCTTAATGAAAAAAATGGAGCCACTTCTTACCATTTGGACTGAAGATCAAAATCAGCGATGAATGCCCTTACAACAAATAGTTATTCAAAAGAAAGCTTTAACTTATAAAGTCTATCAAATCCAAATTTATTTTTTCAGCTAAAATTATGAATCTCGGAACCAATTAAATGAAAAATCAATACAAATGTATGGAAAATCATGCTTCGGTTTGCGTCAAGTTTTTCCGGTTCCAATTAGCGACGCAAGCCGGGGTATTGGTGTAAACATTTTTTGTGCCAGGGCCAGTGTTGCCAATTTAGCATTTTTTAAAGTCGTTTGGCACGAAGAAACTAATTAAGCATGTAGCATTTTTTCTAGCATTATTTAACCCTTTCATCCCCGTTGTTGCCTAAAGGTAACGGTTTTTTTCACTTAGTAGCAGCGTCTGTTGACAATGTTTGTGTAAAATATGATGCAATAAGCTTTGTGGGTATTCATTCGCAAACTGTTTGTTGTAGCATACGTACGCGTGAATAATTATTTGTAAAATGTATGTTTCAAAAAAAATTTAACAAAAATCTGTCAAAACATAATATATCAATAAAAAGTGAATTTTTTATATTTAAAAGAGGTAAGAGAAGTATATAAAATAATAAAAGTGAAAAAAAATGTAGGTTGAAGCTCAGTATTTTTTTAAAGGTCATGTTGCCTATAGGCAACATTGGACCACTATAGTAAAATTTTTCATATGATTTTTTTTTACTAGAAATGAGTGCAGAAGGCCTAACAAGGCTGGATATTGAAAAAATAATTAATTTTGAATGGGATGATTCCGCTGATGAGTTTGACGATGAAGGTAACGTAGAACACACAATAGAGAAAACACTACAAAATACGAACGAAGAAGGTTTAGAGGTAAACTTGATTGAGGAGATAATTGAAGCTTGGCAAGGTGTTGAACATGTAATAGAAAATGAAGAGATAATCCAAAAAACGGTAGAAAAAATAGACATGGCAAGTTTGAGGTGGAGAAAAAGTGAAATAAATTATACCGATACCGCCTGGAAAAACGAAGTGAAGTGTCCAGTTTTTTGATGATGAAATTATTAGAAAAATTTGTGATGATAGTAACAAGTACGCATTACAAAAGGAGGGCTTGGAATTAAAACGGGAACCCTTTGAAATAAGAAGCTTTATCGGTATATTAATTTACTTGGGTGTAATTAAAATACCAGAAATGAAAATGGCATGGGCTGAAAATTTTAAACTTCAGGCAGTAGCAAACGCACTTTCAAGAAATCGGTTCGACAAAATCAAGCAGTACTTCCACATAAATGACAACAACGAGCAGCCCCAAAAAGGACATACAGATTATGACAAATTATATAAAGTACCACCATTACTTGTCAAATTAAAAGAAAAATGTAACGCAATACCACAGGAAGAATACCAGAGTATGGATGAGCAAATTATTGCTTTTAAAGGTAATTAAAAAAATTTGTAAATACTATGAAGTAGAAATAGTTATAATTTTTTTATTTGACAGGTCATAGAAGCATTAAGCAGTACCTTCCAAAAAAGCCCCACAAGTGGGGTTTTAAAATGTTTACACGAGCCGGTGTTTCTGGAATTATTTACGATTTTGCAATGTATGTCGGGGAAGGAGCATGTCCATCTTATGGATTAGGAATATCCTCAGATATAGTGCTGCATTTGTCCAAAACAATTCCAGAAAATCAAAATTTTAAATTGTTTTTTGATAACTGGTTCACTTCCGTTAGTCTTATGATTGCGCTCAAACAAAGAAGTATATTAGCTGTTGGAACAATAAGAGCAAATCGCATAAAAAACTGTGAACTAAAATCTGAAAAAGAACTTCAGAAACATGGACGGGGAGCAAGTGACTTAAAATTTGAAAATGTGCACAATCTAATCATGTGTCGGTGGTATGATAACAAGATTGTACCACTTATTTCAAACTACATAAGAGAGAATTCAATGAACAATTGTAATAGGTGGTGTCAAAAAGAGAAAAAGTTCATCACGATCCCACGTCCAGCAATAGTAGAGTGCTACAACAAACACATGGGAGGATTTGACCTTGCAGATATGTTGTTAGAGCTATACAAAATAAACCACCGTGATAACAAATGGTATACGCGCATTATATATTGGTGTATAAACTCATCGGTAGTAAACAGCTGGGTTTTGTATAGAAGAGACATAAAATATACTGGCGAAGAGAAAAACTGCATGCCTCTAATTGACTTTCAGCTGAGTATTGCCAACGAGTTAATGAACGCAACAAATGAAGCATTCAAACCACGCAAAAGAGGTCGTCCGTCTACGTTACAAATCAACATACAGAACGAATTGCCTATATAATCAGCACCATCCTCACCAGCTCTGTCATCACCAACTTTACCGTCATCTCCAACTTTCTCTTCATCACCCTCATTATCAACTGATTGTATTGGCTCACGTAAAAGAATTTATGTTGAAGAACCTGCAAAAAATAAAAGATTTGATAGAATTAGCCATTGGATTGAATGGGGGTCAAAAGGGCGATGTCGACTATGTCAAACAGGCTTTCCAGATTTTTTCGATAACTCGAAGATAATAACTAAACTTTATTTTCCAGTGTTATTTAAAAACAACGTCTAAATCATATTTGCGCTTATATGTCTGATAGCACTATTTACAAATTAAAATTTTTTCGATTTCAACATTGAAATAAGCAGATTGCACTATTTGAACAAGAATTAAAATGAGCTGTAATGAAAACTATTTGAAACTTTAATTTAAAGTAACACGAATTTGTATTCAAATAATAAGTTAAATTTAAAGAAACGCGTAATTATGTTAACAGAACTCGAAATTAAGTTAAAATTTTACGCTAACCTCTACTGAAATACAAATAAGTAATTAAACTTTGTCCGCATACATAATTTAAATTATCATAAAAATAATGATATTCTTGCGAAATGACAGGCTTCAATGCTTTGTAAATTCTTAGTTGAATAGGAAGTAGGCCAGATTATATTCGCTTCTAATAATACGATCGCTGCACAGTGAGGCAAATTTGAAAAAAATTCCGATTGGAACCTTTTTTTAAAGTTTTTAAGAACATTTCCATTTTTTATCTAAAAAAGTATCTTTTTTATTTATAAAAAAAACATTGCTTAGCGACACGTATATCTATCTATATATATAAAAATGAAAAATGTTTGTATGTTTGTGTGTTTGTTTGTTTGTTGGCTTATAGACTCCGAAACTACTGAACCGATTTTCTTGAAATTTTTACAGTAACATCACGTGAGCCCTAAAAATAAAATAGGCTACTTATTTTTTCGATAGGGGCAGGGGAATTGGTACCCCCCATAGGATGCCAATATTTATTATCGCATATCTTAAGAGCCGCTGGCGGCATTTTGCTGAACTTTTTGTAGTAGGATCTTCTGAGCCCCGAAATTGAAATAAAATAGCAGCGGGGGTATTTGAATCCCCCATAGGACGCCAATGTTTAACATCGCATATCTTAAGAACTGTTATAGTGAGAATGTTCAAACTTTCTAGAAGTCACTCTTATGGTATACTACACTTATGAAAATAAAAATAAAGCGGGTAGGCGCAGGGGGGGAAATACCTCCCATAGGATGCATACATTAAATATCGCTCAACTGAAGAACTATTAAAGGGAGAGTCTTCAAACGTGGTTTAAGCTACTATTATAGTAAACTATAAATTTCAGTATAAAAATGGGCGGGGTAATCAGGGGAGGAGCAGTACCCCTCATAGATAGAAATATAAATAAGAGCCACTGCATGCATTTTGTTGAACTTTTGGTAGTAGGATCTTCTGAGCCCCAAAATTAAAATAAAATAGCAGCGGGGGAAGTGGTTCCCCACATAGGACGCCAACGATTAATATCGCATATCTTTTGAACTGTTATAGTGAGAATGTTCAAACCTTGCAGAAGTCACTCTTATGGTATACTACACTTTTGAAAATAGAAATAAAGCGGGTAGGCGCAGGGGGGAACTACCTTCCATAGGATGCATATATTAAATATCTATCAACCGATAAAGTGGTTAAAGCAGTGTAGCGAAGCGCACCGGGTTAAGCTAGTTATTTATACTTTTTAGAAAGTCTTCTTTATTAGGGCCATAACTTTTTTTGAGTGCAAAATACCATTCCAGTACCTTGATAATAAAAAAAAACTGTTCTTAGGTTGATTCGGTGAAAAAAGTTACTGCACCGTAAACGAATTCTTAAACTCCATATTATGTCTGCATTTTATTTTTGAAAATTTAAGAGCCATTTGATTTTGCATTAGACTTATGAAAAATGGCTTATTGTTGAAGATTATATAGGAATTTAAACAAAAACGAACTTATTTAAGACAAGAGTAACTAACTGATATAAAACAAAATTTCAACGTTTTCGGTGCGAAAACTTTTTTCGCGATAGAGGAAAGTGACACCATATTTTTTAATATTTTTTTATGCTCCACACGGCATGGGGTGGTATTTTTGATACTTGCAAAAAACGCTTGTGAGGTTTGATTTTTAATGTAAAATAAAACACATAAATTTGAAAGTGAACTCAAGATTTCTTAAATCGGTCAAGAGGATAATTTATGGCATTTTCTGTTTGAAAATGATATCATGTAAATGTTTGCCATGACTTCGTTTGAGGTGGTCCATTCAGACGGCCAAATTTTGGGCGACTCGTTCGAATAAAGATTTTATTGCATAAATTAAAATTAACATTTATATTGTTGTCAAAAACTCATAAACAAATTTTTTGCAGTTTTTTTGCAAAATTTCTACAACGAATTTTAAAATAATTCCCAACCCTTTGATGTATAATATGTCTACTTTGTAATAAGAATTTTTATCATTTTGTTATATGAAGTAATATTTTTTAATCTAGTTAGCACTTTTTTACCAAAAAAGAAAAATGTGTTAGAAAGCACAAAACAGTATTTAAAAAATAACGTTTTGGGAAAAGAAAGTCAGTGAACTCATTTCTATAAAAAACACATTTTTGAAAAAGTTGCAAATAGCACTATTTGAGTAATTGAATTAAATCTAAAAAATGCAACAATGTAAATGCTCATTAATGTTTAATTGAAATTAAATCAAAAAATGAGAAAATTTTAAAATGTTAGTAAAAACCTATTCACAAAAGTTTGGCAAAGATTGGGACAAGCACCTAAAGTTAAAAGAACGGGCGAAAGAAACAGATGACTAAGCAAAAACCTTTTACAATTACATGCAAATGGAATATTGTCTAAAATAAGTGGCCCGGAGCAACACGCAGAAATACGAAAGCACAATAGTGTTAGGGCATAACTAAAATCAGTCCTATATCTTTCTAAAGATGCGATATTATGGTTATGTGCTGTGCATAGTTCGATTGGACCTGTTAAGTATCTGACAAATCCTTAGTACAGGAAATTTGACAGCTCGTCATTGAACCTGAAGGACAATATGCAGCATATTATAAAAAATTTATTGTCCCTTACTTTAAAGAAGATCTTCTATATTTTTCATAATAATTTTTTTTAGCATTTATTTAACATTTTTTAACGAAATTTACAATTCTCGAAAAGTTTTGGCAACACTGGCCAGCGCACTTCTCCAACCCCGCACATCTTGTCAACTGCTGCATATTTATAACCCAGATGCTTATTCCTAATTTGGAAACTTTGCCTCCTGCCGTTCTCTTAATATTCAGAATTCTGTAATGTCTTCTTACGAGAGGTGCCATGCCAACTTCACCAATCCACGTTTTCTTAATTGAAAATATATGTATGTGGTTGCGAAAATAAATTGTTGCTCTGCGTTTATGGTGCTCTGCGTTTATACGGCTCATGTTTAATTGACATGATTCTTCCTTTTTCTTCTTTGAACATGAATTGGCGTTCAAATGATTGATGTCATGTTGACGATATGTGTTTTAATTTGTATAGTCGTGCGCATGGTACAAGTACACAAGGTAGACTCGTTGGCGCATATGTTTGTCAGCTGTTTACCCCAGTTAAACCCCAAATGTAAAAAAAAAAATTATGTTTGTTTACATGTGTACATACAACAATTTTTATATTTAAAAACTTTGTGAATATAATTAAAATACAAAAATAATATATTAAAAAAATGTGTGTGTGCAAAAAAAAATACTATTAGGGAGCAGGAACGAAACAAAAGAATTATTGGCAAAAGCCAGAAAAACGATATCTCGTAAATATGATTCAGGAAAACATACATTTTTGCTCTTGCTAACTATAAACATATTCTGTCAAAAGGCGGAAAAGACGTTAAAAGCCCGTCTGAAAATTTAAAATTGGATAATATCGTTTTATTGGGCGCCACAGCTCGAATACTTAAATTGCAATCTGCGATTTCCAACAAATACCCCGATATCGAAAAAAATAGTTCCATATCAGCCGATGGAATCTTCGAAAGAATCTGAATGTGTGGCTGAAGATGTGACTGTATGACACGGTTTAGTGGAGGATGATGAAAATGCTCAAACGTTTTTGAATTCTGCAGATGCCCAACTGTTGTGTTAAAAATAAAGTTAAAAGTCTTTTCGGTAGACTCTGAAGTATTTCAATTGCGTTATGGTTCAAAAATCAATGAGGTACATACACATCAAGAAGGCTGAAGGACCTGAGGAAAGTTTGTTCGTCTGGAGGCAGAAATACAAGAGCAATAACAATTTTTTCTGTAAAAATATAATAATAAAACGCCTCTCTTTATTTATTAATGTATTTTACAATGCAATTGTTTATTAAATTCCACTTTTTCTTCATTTTTTTGTACAGCATTTCTACTCTACGCAAAAACTCTTCAAAATCCGCCACCCCCTTAAACATTTACTTTTCTTATAATGGCACACGAAGTTTTCCCGTAGCTGGGTGAATTCAAAAATTATATCAATTATTATATTAATTATATCAATTATATTTTTTAACTTTCTTGACCACACTGAAGCAGTTGCAGAAGGCCTCCCAGACATCACCAGCTTGTGCTCCATTTTGTAAATTATTTGGGAAAAATTGCTCGGATTTAGTTCTAAATATATAACACCCTTATTACAATTGAGGAGCTGCATAACAAAACGGAACAATTCCACTTTAACATTTTTTGGATAATTGAACGAAAAAAGATGAATTGAAGCCAGTACGATTTATGTATGTGTGTGAATAAATCGTTAAAACAACGACTATAGGGGTTTTAGTATGTACAACATTATTCAGAAAAAAAATTAAACTTAAAAAAAAAATGGAACTGTTGCGTTTTGTTGTGGACCTTTTCAATTGTTATTAACATCCGAATTAATTGAGGCATGATTAAGCTAAAAAGTAGTAAACTGTTCGTGATTATAAAAATAAAAATATTGTTGTGATAATCACCTTATTTAAAGCATGAACTTCTGTTTTTCCCGCTCCTACATATATCCCTCAAATCTCTTACAGCATTATATTTCAAATCATTTGATACCGAAATCTATAAAGCTTTCTTATGATCTTTCGTATAATTTTCATAGCCAATAGTTATATCCTTACCGACACCAGCACCATCGCCAACAAGGAAACCAGCATGACTGCTATCAGGCAATAGGTGATCATGGGCCTGCGAAGAATATGTATGTATGTTATATATTCTAATTAACTAATTTGAATTGGATCCATAGGTATGGATAATCTATAACAAATAACACATATTAATTTTCTATTTTTTTTTACGGCAAATAAAAAAAAATAAACAAATTACAAGAAAGCTTTTATTTTGTGTTTCTGAAGGCACAGTGGTGTTCTTTTTTTGAAGTCTCGGGTAAAAAAACAAAAACAAATTGCCTGTTGTTGTTGTCTTGTTGTACTTGTTTTAGCAACGAGTCTACCTTGTGTAGTTGTACCATGCATGGTCGTGCGTATGCATGTGTGTTTTTTTGATATTAAATACAAAAACAAAATTAAACAACGAATGAAAAAGCAAAGCGTACTGACAGTACATGCATCTGTGTTCTCGTTTCTTTCCCCTCGTCACTCTCGCCTATAAAGTAGCAATTATGTCATTAAAACATGAGCCGTATGAACACCAGTGAAAATGCTATTTCCTATTGTGAAAGAAGCTTAATGTGTGGCTTATAGAACACGAGCGGAAAACGGAAAACGGACGAGTTTTGCGCTCGTGTTTTAAATCTAAACCACACATAAAACTTTATCTAACATTGAAAATTAATCAACTTCTTTTTGAAATCTTTAACTTCTTATTGAAATCATTAACTTATGTAAGTATGTATTATCTACTTCTACAATTATTAAAACCTATTTGTGTCCATTTCTGTATTCATATTTGTGAGCTTCCGCTTAAGTGTCTAATCTTTGTAAAAGTCAATAGTTTGTTTTGAGTTTCAATAAATCTTGAAATCTTTTTTGTCAATTGTTGCAAATTCTTTCACAAACAAAGTTATTCCTAAGGATTCTTGTATTTTTAAATATTCTCCATTGTTAGTGTGTGTATTTATATATGTTTTTCTTAGTATTTGTACAATTGTTAAATGAAAGGAAAGATTTTCTTTTACAAATCCTGATATAACTTTAACAATTTTCTTTTAAGAGGTTTCTTTTTCTAAAACGATTTACAACAATAGCGGACATTTTTTTCTTTTTTTTTTTTGCACACAAACACAAGAGAATATTCTTTTATGTGTACATGTGTTTGTCGGAGTATTTACCCTGCAGCTAAAATCGTAACTAGTAAGGTTTTAGACTAGTTTATAACTAGTTGTAAGGCGTCGAAAAATAAGAACGATGATGAAACTTCGCCTGACCAGCTTTATACGCGACGCCGTTTGTTGTAGAAGAAACAAAAACACTATTAAAGTTTGTAAATAGAATAGAGTTTTTTTCCCGGTGTTTTTGATTCCCGGGAAAACGGGAAATTTTTTTAAATTTCCCGGGATCCCGGGATCTTGTTATTGATCTAATCGACAACCAATCAACAGATGCTAATTTTTAGAGAATAGAAAATTAAATTTCAAAGAATAAGTAGCTTTTTTCTGAAACTATGAGGAACTTTTATTTCCCGGGATCCCGCAACAAAAATCCCGGGAAAACGGGAAATAAAATAATTGAAAAAACCCTAAAACAGAACGATTTCATATTTGTTCGTTGTGGAAATTTACATTTTTGGTTGGTTTAGAGTTGACAAATTATTTTCATGTTTTAAAAATAAATAAAGACAAAGAAAATTCCCGGTTTCTTTGTGTACAAATTATTTAGTTAAGTACATCAAATTCTTCACTATAGAATGATGACGAAAACCATATCGGGGCATTCTGTTAGTTTCTTATAATTCTGTAAACAAAGGGGAATTCAACAAAATGTAAACATGATGTAGCAGGAAAATAAAAAATACAATATTCTCATTCTATCTCTGGTTCCAGGGGTAAGTCCTTAGAATTATTCTAAAATAAAAAACATACACAATAATGAAGTATGAAAAAGTATTGACAGGAATTGTTTAATTAATTTTTCTTTTTAAATTCCTTTACTGTAAATAAAGCAACTTGATAGTTTTAAACTGTTACAAAAATGCATAAAAATAACCTAGTTGGGTTCCTATGACAACCCAACGTAAATACGATGATTAAAAGTGTAGCTAGTTTAAAGTATATACCAACTAGTATATTTCTAGGTAAATACGGGTTACTTTGTCTGCAGGGTATGTTCATCATTCAAAATAATTTCTTAGTAAAAACCTCAAGAATAAATGGACAACTTTTATTCTGTTAGCGTGTTTGTTAATACGAGTACTTTAGAAAATAAACTCATTTTATGCATATTTAATAAAAAAAAGAAAGAAATTAAAAAATGAATAAAGACTTTTTTCTACTGCTCATGGAGGCCAAGAGTTCCTTTCTGCCTTGAAGTTCATGGTCTAAAAGCTAAAAAATAATGAAAAGTTATAATATTTTAAAAACATTTGCGCCTCAAGGCTTTTTCGGTATTTAATATAATCACAAGATAAACAGGTGAACAAATTCAAATGTGTAGACAATATCGCTTTCAATAATTCTCTACAATAATGAATGAGTCTGAAAAGAAAACGACAAAGGTTTTTTGATAAAAAATATTGGAATTAAAATTTAATTTTTTTTGTGCTCTCTTCATCATAGGTGAAAAGTTTTGTCATTTCGTTTGTAACTTCTACAATATAAATGTTCGTCTCTATCAAAAACGATGTCCATCTGCCTGTGTTTTGCTAAAAATGGGGGTTTTCATAGATCCCAGTTATGATCAGGGCTGTGAAGTCGTCAAAAAAAACGTTCTAACTACGACTCTAACCACTGAAACGTTTTAAGTCCGTATTCAACTCCAGCTCCACATCATCTAATTCTGGTCAAAAGAAGATGGTAATCATCTACGAATAGCCCTTGACGTTCATGTAATGATCTGGCCAAAATCCACACCAAACAGTGCTTTTTCATAGTAAATTGGATGCTATGAGTTCTCATGCTGATTGAAACCGTTCCAAATTCAGCCAAAATTGGGCCTAGCCAATAATTTTTCGAAAAAATTTTGGGTCAGTGTAAACATTTTTAAAAATTCACTATTTGCACATGTTATGCAAACAACAGAAATAAATGCAGCCAATTCAGCACATGAAGCTTCAACGATGGGCCGCTGGCAATTGTCAAAGTTCGAATGTCGCAAATGGAAAACCCATAACAATAAAAAAATTAGTGAATTATATTGTTGGCCCACAAGAGTTAAATGAAATTTTTATTTATAAATAGCAACACAAATTGCTTATGAACAGGGAAACCACAAATAAATAAAATAAAAATAAATAAAAGCAAAAAATAAGGAAAAATCAATTATAAACAAACGTTTTTGTTGATGTGTGCAATACATAGAAATCTGAACCAATCGTTTAGTACACCGATCGACTGAAAATCTCTTTTTAACGTGATTTAACGATGCCAATCCGTCCGTCTGGCTGGTTGTCTGTCCATGCTTACCTTGTGCGCAAAGAACAAGTTGCAATTTTGTACATAATTTGATTAAATTTGGTAAATACATTTTAATAGTACCAAGGACGAAGTCTGTGTGAATCAATCTTTAATTTAATATATTCCCCATAAAAACTTCTTTCCAAATTAGACTCTTTGTGTACGTAAGCGATCTAATTATGTTGGCATTTAGATTGAATTCGCCCAAAATATATGTTACAGCAGATTAAATTCTTTTTGAATTGGTCTGTAAATTCTATGGTGTTTAGGCTTTACCGATTATAATTTTAGTATTGTTTTTTTTAATGCAAATTTTGAAAATTTTTTTTATATGTGCAATTTTTGATTTTTTTAACAATTTTGAGGGCGTATTTTCGAACTTTTGCTGCATATTTAATGCGCATAAAACGCATTTTTAGAGCATATTTCTGGTTTCCCTGCTTATGAACTAATTAATTTGTTTAATGAATTACACTTGTCACAAATTGGCTTAATAGGCAAAACTTTTTATAACTTTTATTTACAAGTTCGTTGAAATAGATATACTTATTTTGTAATTGGACCCATTTTAATGAAATTAATTTCAATACCTGATTTAAAACTTTAGCGATATTGACGTTTTATTTGAGAGCTTAAAAGATGAGAAGGATCTCAAAGGAAACTTACTTTTACGCAATGATAGCCCTCAAACTTTTATTCTAGCTTTGCGGCTAAAGCAAATATCTCGTTAAGCTTAAATATACTTCGGCTACGGATTCGATTTTTTGCGGCGTCGCACACAGGGGTCAAAGGCGGTGATTTCGCGGATGAATTTAAAAAAATATTCAAGTACCGTGAAAACTAAAAGTACAAAATTCTTCATCTGTAGGCGAATAATAAATAAAAAAAAAAAATATGTAACGGTGCATTTGTAGTGACGCGTTGAAATTAAACATTGTGGGAAAAAAGTGAAAAGTAATTTTAAAAAGTAAAATACTTAAATTATCCATATTCAGTCCCGATATCGTACTTGTAGTAATCCAAAAATGGGTTTGAATTAAGTAAAACTAAGTTTGAATCAATATCAAAATGGGCTTGGTTCACAAATTATAAAATTGTTTTAATTCGGATTCGAACTTTAAATAATCCGAAAATGAGATTGATTTAAGTAAAACTAAGATTGAATTAATCTCAAAATGCGCTTGATTCAAGTATTATAATGTTGATTTTATCCCGAATTCGTGCTTAAAAAACACAAAACAAAGAAATGAGAAAGATATGACTGGGATTGATTTTTAAAAATAATCCCATTAAGGATTGTTTTGCGTACGTTTTAGTGTTATTCGTACTTGAATTTTTGAGTACGACTCGTACTTAAAGTAATCATAAAAAATTTGATTTAACCCGAGTGTTTTTCTTTCTGTGTAAATTTGTAAAACAAATATTTTTGGAGGGGCTTTTATTTCTTAAATTTATAGGGGAATTTCAAAAAAAAATGGATTTTCTCAGTTTAAGTGGGCAGAAAGTTATCAATTGAGCCCAACTGAGCAGAGATTTTAACTTAATTTTAAAGGTTAAACAAATCAGCATTATTTTAGAAAAAATTATGTGGTTACATTTATATTTTGTGTGAATATAAAAACTAAATTCTCACGCACTCAGGAAATGACTTAACCTTATTAAAAAAAATATTTTTTGAGAAATTCGTATCCGAACTCATTCAATGGAAGGCAATACAGCGGATGCATGCGTGATTTTAAAACCAAGTTTATTAATTTTTAGTATGATATGTACCCGTCTCCCTCCTCTTACACTTCAAAGTTTTTTTTGGAACATGTGTTTTATTTTAAGAGTTACGCACATTAAATTTAGTGTGTCCCACAATTGTTGTTCTGCAGGTAAAAAAAAAATAAAAAATACTTGGAAGGGAGTACCCGTCTTGGAACATGCAGTTTGTTCTAAGTGATGCGCGCACCAAATTTAGTGTGCTTCACTATTGTTATTCTGCAGATATTAAAAAATTAATCTGTCTTCCCCCTTCTACACATCCAAGATTTTTTTTAGAACATGCAGTTTGTTCTAACAGTTACACACATCAAATTTTGTGTGCCTCATTATTGTAGTTATTCAGATATAAGAAATATAAGAAATTTTTTGTATGGGTGGTACCCGTCTCCCCCTCCCATTCCACTAAGATTTTGTTGGAACACTCATCAAATTTAGCGCAGCTCACTATTGTAGCTGAGGAGATATGAATTGATCATAAAAAGGGCTTTTGGCCTCAGTGTGCGTCGCCCACAGTGCAATGGCGATAGAGAAAACAAAAATTTTTGTTCATGGCCAGTAGAACTTAAACTAATAGATACTTCAATTTAAACCTTTTCCTTAATCAGTATTTCAATTTAGGAGACTTAAGTTTTAAGCCATTAATCATGCACCACAATCTCGTATATCAACAGAAACATAAAAGAAAATGGAGGTCATAAATGTAATAGTCGAAAAAAAATTTTTAAATGCATTCTAACACGAGTGGGTGAATGTGCAAAAGAAGTCTCTTAAGTATAAATATGTACAAACGGGTGAGAATGGCCCATAAAAGTACTTTAACACATACCCACGAACGAACATACTTAGATGGTCCAAACGTTTATGCAGGTGAATATTAAGCAATAACACTGAAAAAATTCTACATTTTTTATTTTCGAAAACTTTTTCGATATTTTATATTTAAACTTTTACTTTTTTCTTTGTTTTATTTTAAAAATTTTGTTTCCACCACCTCTACAAAAAAAAAAAAAAAAAAAAAAAAAAAAAGACTGGGTTGGCTTTTTAAGCATTTTGTTTTAAAGTGATAGAGCGCAAATAACCGATGTAGTAGAGTGTAAGTTTCAGATAATACAGGTACAGTTTTAAAACTTTTTAAGTTTTGCTTTTTCTTTTTTGAATGGTGAACAATTTACGTTCATTTCGAGAGGATACTTCTGAACAGACATAGAAACATATATTGATAGTAAAAATAGCAACATGTATTTATTTGCTTTTTTTGGTTGAGGTGTGTTGTGTTGCTCTTGTTCGATTCGAAACTCAAATTGTATAGCAAGACTAAATAATTTCATTCAAGTTTTATTCTCAGGGGCAAGAACAATTAAAAAGAACATGCCCCGCCGCATTTTATTCACAAATGTTTAATTAAATAAAGTCATTTCATGGTTTGCGGTTAAAAACAAGGATTTATCTTCATGGTCTTAATTTTGTAACTAATTCTAATGCGTGAAAATATAAATATACACATACTTAAGTATGTATGTATGTACATCGCAAATATATTTATTTATGTATGTATGTGTATGCCAACTTAATGTTTCGACTTAAATAAGAACAGTGGCAAATAAAAAAATGTTTTGATAATCAAAAAAGCAGAAGTGCTAGATTCGGATGTGCCCAATTGAGTTCCTGTCCACTTTTTCTATCTTAAACATTGTGTGCCAATCTGGCCCCACTATTACTCAGAATCTATCACTTAGAATCTACTTATGAAAGCATTAAATTATGCATATTTGTATGTATGTATGGATAATATTTAACATCACTTATGGTGCATGTAGACGACATGTTTTTTACATCGGACTTGCCATATTTTCAAGTCACATGTAATTGTGCATGTCTGTCAAAATTGCTGGTTTTCAGAAGTGTAATAATATTCGGTCACAAACGTAAATGTAATTTGCTTCTGACATTGTCTCTGTTTGTTTTTTGCATAGTTATTTCAGAAACCAAAGTAGTTCTTAGTTTTAAATTAGCTTACTGCCGCCACGAAAATTTTTATTTGCGCCGTAAAATAGTTTATCCATCTCAATATTTTGTTCTTTTAATTCAAAGATACCAATTTAGGATATTAGACTGAAATGGTTTTACATAAATTCTATTCAATGGTGAAATGATTAACATATCTCGGTATTGTAAAATATTAACTTCAGCCGGCTAATGATTCCGTCAATAATGGACGCCGCTGTCGATTTATTCCCGCCATAGATGTCAGATGACTTGTCAGAAGAAAATAGAGCACGCCCTAATTGACTTTTCATCTGAATTTTCAGAATCACTGTTATTAAAGTAACACACGACACGTATGCATTTTGCAGTGGGAAATTTGACAAGTCAAGTGTAAAAAACATGTCGTTTACATGCTGCTTTACATAACGTTCGTTATTCTTTAGGTCATTTTAAAAAAATATTCAAACAAATTCGCAAGAAGCTTTCAAATCCACTACTCCTCTTTTGATAACAAAACTTTAAAATGAAATACAGTAGAATTGCGAAAAAGTAAAATCGCCTAAAGGCTAATCTTGCGTTTAACCGATTTTTAGCGTCTACGTTAACTTTTCTGAGCATATTAATAAAAATATGTCAGCAAATCGGTACAAAACATCGCAAATCTGATTAGATTTACTGTAGATAGTAGAAAGTTTGAACAAATTTGATAAAGATATTGAAGAAAACCAATTGGCATTGTGTTACGGACGTACTGAAGCAACTATTTCATAAATAAATAAAATAAAAAAGCTCATGATTCTGTGGCGAAAAATATGAACAAGTTCGCAGAAAAACATAACATACACAGGAATATGCTGATCTTACAGCAAGTTTGTATAAACGTTTCTTAAAGTAACGACAGTGTAATTTTGTGAATAAATTTGGAGTGTTATTTACATGGTAAAATTAATAAGGTAACGCTAGTTCTACAACAAGTATACAACATACAACATACATTTTGTTAGTAGAAAAACCTGATAGATTAACAAAAAATATTTTTGTTTCTAGAAACAGTAAATATGTACTTCTATTTGTAAAAAAAAAAATTGTAAACCAATTTCGCTGTAATGTAAGGTTCGTAAACAATATTTAGGTGAGTAAATGGGGTTACCCTATTAATTGTAGAATGTTCTATTCCGAAAAATCTATATTTATTATTGTATTTTTTTTTTCAAATTTAAAACCGTTTATAAAAGTTAATAATTAGAAAATTTCGGTTAACTTTTCCACGATTTGCGCACCAAAGGGGATTCACATTTTACTGTTATTTCTAATGTAATTAATATTGCCACATCAATATCAGTTTATTTGAGGTTACCATTTAAGTTAAATAGCAGAATAAGAAATAAACAACAAAATTTCCGCACAAATTATCACCAGTTAAGTGATATGTCATGTTTTCATCTATCATAAGTCACTCGGTACTGGTTTGTTCGTCGTTTGCCAGCGTACGAATTAGAAATAAATCCATTGCAATTTCGGCCGCTGCTATTGTTGTATATATTTCTATATACAGGTAACCCTCCTACAAGACGGCTTCCTACAAAACGATTTCGATCTAACACGAAAAAAAATTTGTGGAAATTTCCTCATCGACAACACGGTTTCATTCTAACACGATAAAATGGAAATACAACTTTATCATGATTGAGTTGTTAAAATTGTACCAAAATAGTACAAAAGTACTAATTTTTGCATCCCTATTACGATTTATTAAGATTAGAATAAAAATGTAACTCTTGTTTATGTTTGTCTTTGTATTTTTTTGTATGTATGAACATATTTCTAATTAAAACAATGAATTTAAAGAAAATATTTAATTAAAAAAAAATTTATATTTTACACTGTCTCCTTGCCTCATAATACACGTTTTCCTATAACACGGCGTTTTCTAGGAACCTATCTACCGTGTTGTAGGAGGGATACCTGTACACCAATATGTTTTCTTTTTGGCGACGAATATTCACGGTCGAAAATTCGTTGATCGGTCCAGTTGTGTTAACTTTTGCCTTTTACTGTAACTGTAATATTAACACACATGCATTGAAACATACATACATGTAAATATACATCCATAAGTACCCAGCGGGAAAACTCAGAAGACCTTCTTACTTGAGGCCTTTTTATAGGCTCGCTTAAACATTTTATAGATTCAATTACTATTCTTATCTTACTGTTAAAGAATGCTCTTTCATATAAAAGATAATATACACATTCGCTTGTATGAGAAGGGAGTAGAGAAGGAGTAACATTTTTTGTATTGTTTTTTTACACAACCAAAAGCCAAATAATTTTTTTTTGTATCCCGTTATCATTCTTATGTTACTGCTAAAGAAATGAGAGCGGAAAGCCAACTCCGTTGTTACAACGCGTGTAAAAAATATATGAGTATGGAAAGAAGCGAGCTGGGGCCTAATTCTGACAGTCGTGATCGAGTAATTTCTTGATTCGAAAATACTGAAGAAATAATTTCGATTGGTTAAGTATCAACTGAAATAAAATTGCTTTCGAATCGAGAAAGTACTCGATCACGGCTGCCAGAATTAGGCCCCAGACCTTGTATACCGAAAAGAAGGAATATAGAGGCCCTCTAGAAGGCATCCGTACTCCTTCATTTTCCCGCTGGGTATATGCAAAGTTATTTATATTTGTGAAACAAACAAAAAGTAAAATAGTTTACCCGCATTATTTATTCCAATGTACACATGCACACATTTATGTGTAAGTTGCTGTGTGCTTGCGAGTATGTGTGAATGAATGGCTTAATGATTATTTTCGGTTGAAATGTTAAGATTTGTCCATTACTCGGGTAACCGTCAATCTGTTAAGGGATTGCTTAATTAATTTAAACCTCGCCTACATTAACACAATCGAAATTAACAATTATTAAAATTCGTTTTGTATGTGAAAATTAATTTAAAGTCGTTCGTATCCGTAAATGTAATCGGAAGGAGATAAAAGGTTTTGGAAAATTAAATGTCTGTAATTATGTAAAATGGATATAAATTATTTGTGACATATGTATGTATGTTGACAAATCTGAAAAAATAAATGAAGTTAAATATAAATAAGTGGTAATGGAAATTTCCAAATGCCAATTTCTTTATTATATGAATTATCCTTACATTTTTATTATGTAAAGATGTGTTACACAAAAAAAATCTCACTGATGTTAACAAGAAAAATCTACAATAGATTTTTAGGAAGATTTCCAAAAAAAGCTTCCTACAAGAGATCGTTGTAATGCAGACGGCCAATAACAATAATTTAAGTTACCTAGATCTTCTGTATTACTTGATTATATTGATTTTGTTTGCTAAAACACAATCGAGCAACGCGTTAAAGGTATTCAGGCTTATAATGAAAATTGGCGTTCAAATCATAATACATAAAGTGCACTTCGTGATTTTACCGGTCAATTTTATCGTCCAAATGTGCGTACAATCGGAACAATCGTGCAAAAATTTGAGAAAACCGGGTCTGTAGGAGATTTGAAAACACCAGTACATGCTCGTACAGCGCGTATTGCTGCTGTTCGCGATAGTGTGGCTGAAGAGCCGTCCACCTCAACTCGTCGTCGTACCCAACAATTGCACCTATCATTCCCGTCGGTGATGAGCATTATGCCTAAAGACTTGCATTTACACGTCAATGGTTAGAATGGTGGCAAGAGCGATTTTCGAAAACCCAATGCACCCACAAGGAGTGGCTGTTTGGTATGGTATATTGGCTGGCGGCATCATCAGTTACTGTGAATACTGTTCGCTATCGTGAGATGATAATGAACTTTTTATAGCCCGAATTGGAAGATATGGTTGTGAACATCGGAAAGAGTTGTGCCGCCGAGGGTGCGGCGGCCATTTGTGCGGTTTTTTGTTTTATACATAATTGAACCATACCAATATTATCATAATAAAAAGAAGGGACAATAATTTCCTAAGCAATTTGTGTTTTATTAAAAATCAACATCGGCCCTTAAAATTGAACCGCTATTTAAAACAAAAACAGAGTTTATACATCAGTCGCCTCTATCACAACAAACAATATCAACAGCAGATAAAGTAAAACACAATAGAAAAGGAAAACATTTTCAAAAGAATTTGGCGAGAATGAAACTTTTACTCCAGCAAAATGGAATACAGGTAAAAACGTTGGATATAATAGTTAAACACGCAGATGCAGCCAAAATGCAACCTGCAGCAGCAAAAGTTAATGCTGAAGCCGCTAAAGTTTAAGCTCAAGCGTCAAATATATGTGTGCAATCATATATTATGTGCAATTTCTTACAATATCACCTCTTATCACTCTTGCAACTGCTTCCTTATTAGGTGCATGAACGTTTTCATCACACAGAGAAAACAGATTCGTGATCACAACCGAATTTGGTGCCAATCGATAATGCAATTTCGTCGGTTGCATGTACTACCACACAATTCGGTTGCAATTATTGAAAATTTCGTTGCATAGAATGATATTTTAGAAAGCAACATTTGAATTTTAGTACGCTATCAGTTATAACAATAGATATTGTTAGTTGTTAGTATGATAATTAGAAAACAAAAACATGCTTAATTCCAAAAGAGATTTTATTGTCTTTATCAATATATTTTTTTAACCGGTTGCATAAACTAATAAACTCCATTTCTTGTCTTGTATTTATTAATTTGTGTGTATAATTTATACACTATTATTAATTAATTTTTTTACAAACATATACATACAGCTTTCCACATCATCCAACGGATTTTTAAAGGTGGACAGGTTATCACACAGTGTAACGTAGGCTTTTAAGTTATTAAATGTACCAACAAAAACAATCTTTGACTGCAATTCAATGCAATTTCTTTCATAAATGTGATCTTGTTTAAGTTTCTGGAGTAAAACAGAATAATTAACGTGTGGTTTACACTATTCATACTAATTTTTAGTATTAAATGATATTAATTTCCATAACTAAGGCCCGGATTTTTATTCAAATGCATATTTGTTCTCGACAGTCGGAGATTATCATATACAAAATATATTTGCGAATCAAATAATTTGCAGTAAAATGGCATCGAATTGTTAGTGAATATTTTTGCATATTTTTGCATATATTGCTGATATTGCATGTTTTTGTTGCATATTTTGAAAAAAAACTTGTTTTAATTTCTTTATTTTGCCATGCACCCTTCCGCAGAAGAGGTAAAAGACAACTTCGATGATATTTATTAATTGATTTCTTATGGGAAAAATATTTTGTAAAGCACCTTCGCGTGTTGCCGTATATAACAAGAATTATCCGGATTAATGACTTCCTCTACAGCCTATAACAACTGGATGGGGGACGTGATTGGAAGCAATTCTGAATTATGCTGAAAACTTTTGCCAATTCAAAGATGTTGTAAAAGGATTCATTAATGGTGAATTTAAGTTAAATGATATTGCCATACATAAGATGTATGTATGTTTTTGAACGGTAGGTTTAGTTAACAAATTTGTAGCAAACTTGGTCCAGATTTAAAATTGAGGATTTAAATTTATTGTTGTAAATGCTAAACTGCTTGCATATTTAATTTAAATTGTTTTCGAAAAGAGCGTAATGAAAATGAATATTCCACAGAGAAACTATCAGCATTTAATCACGCACCTACCACTTCCGTTTTATTTTGTTTTGAAAAACAGGCAGTACAAATTTTTTTTTTTAAATTTAGAGTCAAATATATCTCGAAAGGCATTTTAAAATACAAAATCAATAAACAGTTGATCGTATGTAATTGCAATCTGTTTCGCACTTTGCTTAAGCAAATGACAGTTTCAAAAAATTTAACAAAAAGTTTTCTTAAGGAAATGGTTTGACACTTATGAATAACATGTATTTGCACAGTTACTCAGGACTTAACAAGTGCCTTAATTTACATGATTGTCTTACTGTTTCTTTATAAGTATATTAGTGTTTTAATTTATTTTAACTTCTACTTTTGTGGTTATCTTGCCTTACTTACGTTTATGAGACTGAATTTTAACATTCTTCATTCATTCTTATTGCATTTTTTATCCGCATAAAACGCGATTTTAAATACATAAAAGTCCGGGCCCTGGTCATAACTAATAAAAGAATTGAAAAAATCATATTTCAGTTAGTTTTAATATTCATTAGTATTAAAAATCAGGTAGAGTTACACATTTTTAAAAGTAGCAATAATAAATTATAGTACTTGATCAATATTTTATTACTGCAACCGTTTCCCAACCAATTTGTTTTCTGTGTGCATCATTTAGGCGTTTATTAAACGTTTAAGATATGTTCTAAGATATGTTTTTTTTAACAGACAGCAAACAAACATTTTATTTTTATAGGGCCCACAACTAGTGGTGAAGGAGGATATTCTAAGTTTGGCATTTTTTACATTTACCTCAGACTAACAAACCCTATTTGGGTTTTGGCTCCTGGGGGCGCTACTCTCTATCGCGATGCGAATGAAAATGGTAGCAAATCTAGCGATTGGTACTCTTTAATGCGTCTGCGCATATGTCTTTCGCATCTATTTATTTTTTTTCATTTTCCAAATCATCACTATTTATTTTATTTAAACTTTCTAATTTCAAATATTTTTACATATTTTAGCATTTTATTACTGTCAATCTGCGCCATCTTTCATTTTTGTTGCCAGTATTGATCCATTTTTAACGAAAAATGTTTGCAAAGTAAAATTTTACATTCAAGCAAAGATTTGCTTATTTTTATTTGAAAGCACTTGGCAACTAATTTACTCCACCTTTTTCTTAATAACAAGGTACCAACGCTTTGGGAGTATAATTATTATTTTCTTAAATGAAATCAGTTGGACAAGACAATCTTTTAAATATTCCTTAAACTCTACACTCTAAAATCAAATTTAAGTTGCACACCTTAAATATCTGTGAAGATAGCTTTTGACTGTAGGGATAAAAAACTTTTTTAACTGTGTCCATAAACTGGAGGATTCTTGTATAAATATACATACACAGTTAAAAATATTTGTTTTTTTAAGACAAAGTTTTACAAACCTTTTTACATTTTTTTCTTTCCATAAAGCAGACATTTTTAACTTCAACTATGTATACTTGTGTTGCTCTTAGTTTTTTATTTCGTCCAATCAAAAATTATTCTGCGTGTAGTTCTTTTATTTGATCGTAATAAATTCATAGACAATATTTGTCTTTGAAATTAAAATTAAAATGGAGAAACAACTTCAACCAAGTAAAATTATTTAACAATTTTTAAAATAATTTACATTTGGGTAAACACATTAATTGTGGATTTTAAAAGCAGAATGTTGATTTCTATGTCAGAAACATAGCCAATTAAAGGTTTTTGTCAGTTAGAAAGTAAAATGCCCTACAGTAGGTAAGTACTTTTCGATTAATATTTTGGATTTACAAAATTAATATTTATACGGATGTTTGTGCTGCAATACGTTACCCACCAGAATTATCTGCTAATTTCAGTATTTGAAACAAGACTAAGAAACTTTTTATGGAGATTTCTCTTCTGCAAAAAATATGTTGATTAAATTATACATACATGCAACACGTTTTGAATGTTACCTATAATCACTCGATGTGTTAAACGTTCTACAACTTCAGTTAAACAATATTAGCTGCGTTAATTTACAGCTCTTACATATTATCAATTATTTATTATTTTTATTATTTTATTAATAGATAAATGTAAATATAATATGTACATAAATATTTTGTTTTTTTATCATAATTCAATTGTTTTTTAATACATATCTATATTAGGCTGAACATTTTGTTGTAAGCCTGATTGGCATAGTTATTATAATAATTCATTGTTGTTAAAAAGTTCAAACTTAGGAATCAAATTCGTTTACAATTAGTTTTCTATAGTTTAAGCAAACTTTTATGTATTTGTATAGGTTGTTGTAATTGAGCCCATTCAGCATATTTAGCACCTCGCTTATATTAAATTGTTGTTTCCCAAGGAAGCTAATCCTGAAGTGATTTAAAATTGGGCACACTCCAATAAAGTGAAAAGTGTTCTCAGGTTCACCAAGATTACATAAAGTACATAAAGTAGTAGAGTTGTTACAAAAGCTTCTAGCATTTAAGTTTAGTAGTCCACCCCTTGCTTTAATTATAACACTTGAGATACTTGAGGATAAATTTGCGGAGAGAGAAGCCGGACCATTAAAATTAAGTTGTGAGTAGAGATCATGATGCTGTGAGTTTGTTGCATTTAAAATGTAATTTTCGCGTTCTTTACTTCTAAGTAGGTTTAAAATAGATTTCCAATAGGCACATAAAGGCTGGCCAGAGTCAGGAGGGGAGAATTCCAGATAAACACAGAGATCAGACCACTCCTTTGCCCAGCATACATTTTGTGCTATGATACTTTTGGCCAAGATTCGAGGTAAGCGATTGTGATTTAAACTCAATATAGTATTGATGTAATTAAAATGTAGTTTCAAAGTAGTTAGATATAGTGAATCGTGATCAGTTTCCAAGTGCAACATGTAATTGGGAGTATTGGCGGGCAAGTAAAGCATTTTTTTAATAAAAAATCGATATAGTTTTTCGACTTCGTCATATTTTTCGTATCCCCATTATCAATTATGTACATCATTAGCGATTTTTAAAACTATCTAAGTGGATTCCACACATATAGACTGCACTAATTAAGTGCAAGAATATTTAAATGAAAATAATATACATACAAATTTCCGAAAAATAAAACACGAATTTATTCAAAGTACACCGGTGAAAAATATTTGGAGCTAAAATTGCTTGAATCCCCGACATCACATCAAAGAATTCAAAGTAAGTTAAAGTAGAAAGTACAACATTTGTAAGAAAGCAATTAAAGCAAGGGTCACATAAATGCTACCTACATATTAATATATTTTTTCATGCAACATATTTATTCACAAAATAAATTGAAAATGTTTCCCACAGTGGTTTTTTTGTTTTTGTGCAAACGAGAACAAAAATATTGAACATAAAGCATATCTCTAAAAAATAAATTGCCATTAGATATTGACGAATAGCTTTTGATGCTGCCCACAAAACTTTTATATTATATCTTTGGCATTAGGCAAATAGATCTTAAATCAGAAAATGTAAATTTGCGTAATCGTGTCTTCCTATTTAAGAGGCAGATTCGAGACACCTCTCTTGCAGGCCTAAAACCTAAGCGAAAAGAATCCGTCGAAAATGTTGTCAAAGGACAAATATCGGAGATATGAGCAAAAAACCACGACTACCTCTAATTTTTCCCAAAAATCCCTTGTGGTTGTTGTATTTTTATTACTTTTTGCTGTATATCTGGGGAACGGCAAAAGCCAAAGTTTCCAAATTATGTACACACATTTAAGTTGTCAATACAACACAACTGAGGTGAGTTGTAAAACCTTATACGGGCCATATTTCATTTTAATGATATTCAAACAATCTTCATTTATGGTTCATTCGTCTAGGGTGTTGAGTTTAGAAACTGTGAGTCCTCTGGTTCAAATCTTAGTTTTTCAAAGAGAATTTTTTTTTTAATTTTTATGTTCTTAAAACGATTTTAAAAAATAATTACCAGTTTTAGATTTTTAAATTTAATTTATAATGAAGTTTTTAGAATTGTGAATATGTAAAATAATTATTTATGACGTTTTCTTTTCTACAAAAAATGTGCCTTTTTTTAAAAAAATGCAATTTGGTGTCTGTTTCTTAAAAATTTTGCTTCCGAAAAGCATGAGTTTTTTAGAATAAAACAAGCCACAATTTTCGGGAGCAAATAAAAATGGGGCGAGAAAAAATTGTAACACTAAAAAATAATTAAAAATGCAAAACACAAAGAATAATAATAATAATATTTTGTTCTTGGCACATTTTTCATTGTTTAATTCTTTTACTTTTAACATTTTATTATTTTATTTTATTTCAATTTTGGGGCTCAGAAAATCCTACTACCAAAAGTTCAACAAATTGCTTGCAGCGGCTCTTATTAATATTTCTATCTATGAGGGGTACTGCTCCTCCTCTGGCTACCCCGCCCATTTCTATATTGAAATTTATAGTTTACTATAATAGTAGCTTTAAATACGTTTGAAGACTCTCCCTTTAATAGTTCTTCAGTTGAGCGATATTTAATGTATGCATCCTATGGGAGGTATTTCCCCCCCTGCGCCTATCCGCTTTATTTTTATTTTCAAAAGTGTAGTATACCATAAGAGTGACTTCTAGAAAGTTTGAACATTCTCACTATCACAGTTCTTAAGATATGCGATATTAAACATTGGCGTCCTATGATGGGCATCACTTCCTCCGCTGCTATTTTATTCCAATTTTGGGGCTCAGAAGATCCTACTACCAAAAGTTCAACAAAATGCGTGCAGTTGCTCTTATTTATATATCTTCTATGAGGGGTACTGCTGCTCCCCTGTCTACCCCGCACATTTTTATATTGAAATTTATAGTTTACTATAATAGTGGCTTTAACCACGTTTGAAGACTCTCCCTTTAATAGTTCTTCAGTTAAGCGATATTTAATGTATGCATCCTATGGGAGGTATTTCCCCCCCTGCGCCTACCCGCTTTATTTTTATTTTCAAAAGTGAAGTATACCATAAGAGTGACTTCTAGAAAGTTTGAACATTCTCACTATTACAGTTCTTAAGATATGCGATGGTAAACATTGGCGTCCTATGGGGAAAACCACTTCCCCCGCTGCTACTTTATTTCAATTTCGGGGCTCAGAAGATCCTACTACCAAAAGTTCAACGTGCAGTGGCTCTTATTTATATTTCTATCTATGAGGGCTACTGCTCCTCCCCTGTTTACCCTGCCCATTTTTATATTGAAATTTATAGTTTGCCATAGTAGTAGCTTTAACCACGTTTGAAGACTCCCCCTTTAATAGTTCTTCAGTTAAGCGACATTTAATATATGCATCCTATGGGAGGTCCCCCCCCCTCCCCTACCCGCTTTATTTTTATTTTCAAAAGTGTAGTATACCATAAGAGTGACTTCCACAAAGTTTGAACATTCTCACTATAACAGTTCATAAGATATGCGATATTAAGCATTGGCGTCCTATGGGGGGAACCACTTCCCCCGCTGCTATTTTATTTCAATTTTGGGGCTCAGAAGATCCTACTACAAAAATTTCAGCAAAATGCGTCCAGCGGCTCTTAAGATATGCGATAATTAATATTGGCATCCTATGGGGGTACCAATTCCCCTGCCCCTATCGAAAAAATAAGTAGCCTATTTTATTTTTAGGGCTCACGTGATGTTACTGTAAAAATTTCAGGAAAATCGGTTCAGTAGTTTCGGAGTCTATAAGCCAACAAACAAACACACAAACAAACAAACAAACAAACATACAAACATTTTTCATTTTTATATATATAGAAGAAGAAGATAGAAGATACGAATATTTTCAAAGCTCGTTTGCAAACAACAAACATTAAAGTCGCACTTTACATTATTTGGTATAGCCGACGGTTGTATTTTCATCGCCGTCTGCAATGTCACATCGGCTTTGAGTGCAATGTTATGACATTTATAACGTTACGACGTAATCTCTTTTGATAGTTTTCGACATGAGTTACAGACACACTTTTTTCTCACTTTTCGAGAAACGATGGAATATTTTGTTTCACATATTTTCGATGCGGGAAGTTCTCACTATAGTTACAGAACATGGGTACTGATCAAACTTTTTTTTACCTACTTTTGTTCTAGTTTTTTTTTTACAGTAAACCTCGTCACGCTATTTTATCATCTTTCTTATTGTTGTACATTTTTTAAGGCGTACAAAAATAGACTGTGTGTGTTTTTTGTTGTTGTTCAAATATATCACATAAAGAAGTGTTGCTTACGATCAAATAAACAAATGCAAAAAAACGACAACATTAAAGGGCGTTAAATATTTTATACAAAATTATTAAAAATTGAACCCAATTACACGTGGGTATATGATATTTTTGAATAGTTGTCAACATTTTTGTTGGTTAAATAAAAATCAACCAAAAATATTAATTGAAACAGTAAAAAAATTTGTAGAAATTAAGGCCCTAATTTTGTAAAACACAACGCAACCACAAAGAATTACATTGAAAGCAAAAACAAATTCATTAATATTTTGTAATTTTGTTGTTGCCTCTAACAGAAATTCACATTGGTTTTTAAGATTACATACATACGCATCATTGCTTGTGGCGTTGAAAATTTTAAAACGGTAAATAAATTTCTTTACAAAGCAACAACAAAATTGCAAAATATTTATGAATTTGTTTTTGCTTTCAATATAATACTTTCGCGTGCGTTGTGTTTTACAAAATTAGGGCCTAAAATAATTTTCAAACAAGCGTTTGTTTTAAAATAATTTAGCAATAATTGTTTCTGTGATTGGTAATGTAGCAAAATGTACATATGTTAGTATATGAAATGCACTCACAATCAATCTCCTGTCGTTTGGAAACAGCGTATTAATTTCAAAGCTTTTTCTAATGTCTGTGCCAAAAAAGTTACGCATTTTGTAATGGGTCAAATTCGCCCAAGATTATTAGTCAACAAAAAATATTCAATCAGTTTTAGAGGTTGTAATCAATTTAAATATATAAAAATAAGCATTAAACCGCATTTAGATAATGCAATTAACGACGAGTTTTTTTCTATTTTCTTTTAAAGTAGTTCCTACGAAACTATTTCCACATTTACATTTTTTCAACTTTTTTAACCCCGTTTTCTTCCCTTCACCTCTTGCTAACAAACAAAAAGTTGCATGCGAAAGTTGCGGCGTTAATTGCATAATGTAAATATGGTCTTAATATAAAAACAATTAAGAGTGCTATATTCGGCTGTGCCGAATCTTATATACCCTTCACCATTGTCTAGAGCAACTAGACAAAAACTAACTGCGGTAGTCGGGAAACGAATTTCAACGTACACACGAGCAGACTGATATCGTTAAACTAGCTTCGCTACTCATAAGCACCCAGAAGATATATAACTTATAGCGTCTTAGATTAATATTGAAGAAATTCCAAACGGAATGATAAGCTTATATATAACTGTTCCACCTGTAGGGAACGGTATAATAACATTACATTTTTTCTAATCTCCGTGCGTATTCTTTGCATCGAAAAAATATTGTAATTCAACGTTTTATTTTAGTAACTGTTGCTAACGGAAAAACAATTTCCTTAAGTCTAAAGTAGAGTGCAGGAACTAAAAAAGAACTGACCCTTTTGATTTGGATTATTGTCTATTTATTTAATTTCCGCTGGCGCTTATCAAATAGTTACAAGATAACAGTTTAAGAACGTAATTTTGTTTTCATGTAGTACCCGTTTTGTTTTGTATATTATTTTCTGAGTGTGTGTTGAGTCTGGCCGTCTGTCTGGTACACACATTTATCCTTTTGGTATCACTTTCATCACAATTATCCTTTGGCCATAAAAACGTTTATTTTCTATAAAATGCGGATAAATGGATGGATGTAAGTGCGAGCAGTGTATCTAAGATAGTGCTGTATCAAATAGACTTTTAAACTTCTAAATACTTTACCATACCCAGCAATACAAACGAGCACACACACAAATCCACTTACATTTGGATTACACATGGACAAAGAACTACAAAAACTGTATGTTAGTTAAAACAACAAGTGATATAAAATAGCAATTTATAAATAAAACAATACTTTAAGATAATATAGCAAATAAACAAGAGAATAAAATAGAATGAAATCTTAACCACACAAAAAGTTAAACGCAAAATATGGCATTAACTAAAAGATAAAAGAAGAGTAAAATGCTAATGGGAAAAAACAATGTCATCTTTAAAACCCCACATTTAAAAAAATTTTGAAGTAAAATAGTTGCGGGCAATGCATTTGTGAAATGTGTAGTGATTTAAGATTAAGAAGTTTACAAATTATATATTGTATATTTCTATCCTACAGCACAGGTGGATTGGGTATATATAATTTTGTCATTCCGTTTGTACATACATACATACATTAGTACGTCAGTCCGTGTGTTTGTTGGATTTCTGAAGAACCCGAGAAATGATGGGGACTAGGTTGTTATAGATTTATGTCACGTATACTCCGTTTAAGCTTGCAATGCAGCCAAATCGCAAAAACCACGAATTGATCTTATTTTACCCATAAATCGCTTGTTAATATTTTTTTATTTCTTTTTCTTGTATATGGGCAGTTCCAGCAAAATGTCTGCTTTTTGTTACGTAACGACAGAAGTAATTTAAAGTGTTTCTTAAAATGTTTTATATGTTTGTATGGATTACTTTTTTATATTTTGGTGTAAAGCGCGCAACTAGCTCTACATTAAGTAAGAAAAGGGACAACGGTTAACTTTTATGTGCTCGTTAGTCTACATTTGTAGCATTTTAGCAGAAAAAGTTGAAAAAAAAACAAATTTCCACAACAACAGGATCCGAAATTTTTAGTAACTTCCTAAAAATCAATTCTAACAGTTTTGGCTACTGACACTTTTCAAAACGACCATCTCCTGGTCGGTAGTCTACATCGCTCTTTTACTCAACTCGAATTTTTTGAATGGGGCATGTCGAAAATATACTTGTGCACATTTGTGTATGCATGCGCTTGCTTTAGGATTGCCAGACGGGCTTGATTTGGCTTGATTGTAAAGCTTTTTCAATGAGTGTCAAGAATCAAGATTTAAATTGTTAAGAAAATCAAAAAACAATAACAATTATTGACCTAGTTGGTATTTTTGGGCTGCAGTTATAATGTATTTTGCCGGAAAGACATGTGGGAATTTGTATCCCAATGAATTTTTAATTTTTAGAAGAATAATGAATAGCAGGACTATCAGACTCTATTTGTTTTTTTTATTTACACCATATTCCTTTCATGTTAAGCATCAATATTGCCTAGAAAGTACTTTTAGATTTACAGATATTTTACGAAGTATCGGAGTAAAATTAAGTCCTTCTGTCTCATATTGTTTGGGCGTTCCTGTACCAAGACCGTGATTTCTAGAAGAAAGAGATAGTTGTTTGTCTATAACCAGATCATTTATAGACCGTTTTTTTAAAGTTTATTTTATGCAAAATTTGAAAAGTAGAGTTCATTATGTATAACAAGGCTTTTAAAAGGAAGGTTTTAGGGTAAAAAAAAAGCAGTCGTAAATTGTTGCGGATATCTCAGACATTAGTTGACCGATCTGGCCGAATTTCAATTGCGAGCTATTCCGGACTTTATAAATACATATTTTCATCAGAAAACCCATTTCAACGTTAACACGGAAAAACCTTTGGACGAATAGACGGGGATCGTTTTGATTAACTCCGCATTTATTAGATCAATATTGTAAAAATTATAAACTTATATAAAAAACCAACTTACGTATGTATGCCCAGTAGGGTATTCATTCGGTTAACCGATACATTACTACCCGATTAACTGATCGGTTAATAAACAATTGGATTTTTTCGATTAACGATTAAACCGCTTAGTTTCAGTCGATTAACCGACTAAACGACGCAACAACAATTTTAATTTTTTGTAGAATTAATGCCCAATGTTAAGGAATTGATATTAAAACACAAAACCTAATTAAGATCGTTTTAAATGCAAAATTATTTTCTTCACCAAACACCTTAATGTAACTTAATTCACCGATGTGGTACTTTAAAATTAATTTTAAGTTTCCATTAGAAAAACTTAGCACGGTGGTCTCAATATTAAACCAATACAACAACAACAACAACATCAGGCAAAGCAATAGCAGCCAACTGTATTTTGAGGCCACCTTGTAAATAAATGCAGTGCTACCATACTTTTATCTTAATTTAATAAGACTTTTTAAGCAAAACTCAAAAATCAATCTGTATTTAAATACGATTTAAGTTTATATGAAAATTAAATTAATAAAGATTTAAATATTTTTTCTGAAAACTGGGCATAAAACATATTTTTCGTGTTTTTTAAATATGGGTGAGTTCCAAAAGGTTGGTTGCAAAGCAACTCGGTTTTTTAAATGCATTCTAGAATGCAACCATGTACAATTTTACAACGTTATCTGTACCAAAGTTCACCAAAAAAATTGTGTTTAGAAATATTTTGCCATACATAACATTTCTAAATTTTTACCTTTATTTATGTATATTCAATATCTTGTGTTGCCATTTTTTCAATTATTTTCAATTTAAAACAACATACCTCTATATAAGTGCTGGCATTACATCTAAATTTTTACTTTTTTATGATGGTACAATCCAATAGTAATTTGGGGGTTGGTTCCAGAGAAAGTTCATTTGATATGATCAGAATCTTATCAAAGAGACATTCTCTTAAAACTTAAAATTTGCCATTTGAACGCGCAAAGCCTTAATAATAAAATGAGCGAGTTCCGTTTAATATTCGAAGATTCTAGTATTGATGTTGTTTGTATCTCAGAAACTTGGAGCTTAAATGATATTCAAGACAACGTTTACAATCTACGTGGATATAAGATAGTTCGTACAGATAGAAACACACATGCTGGTGGTGTTGCCATTTATATAAAATCTTCAATTCAATGTATATAGAACAAGACGATGATGATAATACTGAAGAAATTAATGATGAAATTAAAAAAAAATAATAGCATATAACACTTGTTTTTGGAAATATCCAGCAGAAATCAGAAGCTACTAATAAAAATAAGGTGTTTGGAAAGCATACCGACGATAACTATGGTTTACACTGATGTCATTCTAGTTGGTGACTTTAACATTAATATATTAGAAGACCGCAGACTAAGTGACGATATGAGTGCTATTGGACTAAATTTAGTCAACCACTCTTTGCCAACGCACTTCCCAAGAACCAGCAACACACTTCTGGACCTTTGATTGTCACGATTACTGTTTTATGATCAACTCTCGGCTTCGCTATTTTCCAAGCACGACCTTATTTTTCTTGTTTATGATTTTCACACTGAAATTCAAAATCAATCGATTTATTATAGAGACTTTAAAAATTTGGACTATCAGTCACTAACCAGCGAGTTATCCACAATCCAATGGAATCGAATGTTTTTATATGACAAATGACAATTTTCTTCACAGCAACATGGAATTATTATATAACAAATACATCATAATCAAAACCAAAACCAAACGTATTCGAAATGAACACTCTTGGTTTTTAAATAATATAAAACTGTTAATCACTAAACAAAATCATTCTTATGCAAGATGGAAAAGGCTTAAAACTACAGAGCTGCATGAAACTTTCAAGTGCTTGAGAAACAGAGTAAACACGCTGGTAAAGATTTCCAAGTCTAAATTGTATGAAGAACATTTTAAATCCGCAGTTTGTTCAAAAAAGAAGTGGAAATCAATTCGCAACATGGGAGTTATAAACCAAGAAAATAATGATGCCAACTTAATTAGCTATTTATAAATAAACCAATGCCAACTCCTGATACAAATTCTTACACGGAAACTTACGCCCACCATAGCGCACATAACGATTATACTCCCGTTCCAAACAGCATTAATATCAGTGACAGACACAATTCTGAAAATCAAATGTTATACGGCTTTGCATTTAAACTACTACACAGGAAGATGTTCTTGAATCTATTTTGGGTATTAAATCCGAATCTGCTGGGCATGACGGAGTTCACCCAAATTTCATAAAACAAATTTTGCCATAAATTCTGCCTCACATAACACAATTATAACTACATCCACACTTCCTTTTATGTGGAAACATGCTAAAATTATTCCTATACCAAAACCTAATCATGAATATTGGCCAATTGCAATCTCAAATTGTCAAAAGTCTTTGAACGCTTAATTTATTCACAAACAAGTAAATACCTACAAGATAGCTCCTTGCTTACTGATAAACAATCTGGTTTTAGACCAAAGCATAGTTGCATTTCTGTTTTATTAGAGGTCTCTGAGGAATTAAGAATTAATGTTGATGATAATAGAATATCTTCTCTAGTTTTACTGGATCACTCAAAGGAGTTTGACACCGTGGAACACTCTATTCTTTGCCCTAAACTTAAGCATATGTGCAGATTTTCGCCAACTGCGGTCAAATTAATATCCTCATACTTACACGGTAGATCCCAAGCAGTCTACTATGGTAATGACAAATCAAACAGTTGCTTAGTGTCGAGAGGTGTACCACAGGGTTCTATATTTGGTCCACTTTTATATTCCATATACTCTAACGATTTACCGTCTCAACTTAAGCACTGTGGAATACAAATGTATGCGGATGATGTACAACTGTATATCAGTTGTCATCCACAGAATGCATAAGTAAGCTTAACCAAGATCTAGACAGGATTAACATATGGGCTTCAAGGAATGGTCTTTGTCTAAATGCTTAAGAAACTAAGGCTATGGTTATTGGGAAGAGCAAATTAATCCCCACATTCTTTCCACCAATTCAGATTAACAACTCAAGTATAGAACTAGTGGAATCAGCTAAAAATCTTGGTATTGTATTTAATTCTAAACTTGACTGGTCTAATCACATAAATGTAATTTGCGGTAGAACGTTTTCTATGTTGTGCAATCTGTGGATGACTCAATATTACACTCTCTTTAAAATCCTTTGTTATTTGCAAAGGCATACCTAATACCAACACTAATTCGCAAGCTGTGATTCGGCAAGTAAGAAAAAACTCAATGTAACTTTCAATAATATCCCCAGATACGTTTTTGGTCTAACACGATTCTCAAGAATTTCCCGTTTTGCCAAGCAGTTACATAACATATCTTTTGATAATCTGTCGAATTACCGTTGCCTAATATTCCTACATAAAACTATTTACACAAAACAACCAGGCTATCTTTATAATCGAATTATCTTCTCCAGATCAAATAGAGGAAAAAAGATTAACAGTAATCGATATCGTAGTCGGATATCTGAAAGGCATTTTTTTATTAACTCCATCCAGCTTTGGAACCGATTACCCAACAATATTCAAACAACCAGCAATGCTCAGCACTTTAAACGCGAAGTATTTAGGCATTTTAGTTAACTTCTTTAAATGAAAAAATTACTCCTTTTTTTATACCCTTCACTGAAGGTAAGAGGGTATATATAACTTTGTCATTCCGTTTGTATGTTCCACAATATTGATCCTACACCCTATAAAGTATATATATTCTGGGTCCTTATGAAAAGCGAAGTTCAAATCCGGTTGTCCGTCTGTCCGTGTGTATGTTGAAATGGGTTTTCCGAAAACCCCAGAAGTGATGTGGACTAGGTTGATGTATATTTAAGTCACATATACTCCGTTTAAGCTTGCTTTTCAGCCAGATCGGTCCAAAAATGACGGAGATATGAGCAAAAAACCACGACTACCTCTAAATTTATCCAAAAATCCCTTGTTGTTGTTGTATTTTTTTTATTTCTGTATATCTTGAGAACGGCAAGAGCCAAAAAATTAGGTACACACATTTAGGTTGCCAATACACACCATCCTACAAAATGTGGGCGGGATTGGAGAAGTGGGCGTGGTATATATCAAAATATCGGAAATTTTTAGAAGAACATATTTTATAAAAAACTCGGGAAAATCGGTTCAGATACAAAAAAGTTATGACCAAAATTAAATTTTTTTTTTTAAATACCCACTTTCGGGAACCATAGATCTCCCCGAGTCCAAGCTTTATAACTAAAGTAAATGGTAAATTTCTTCTTCAACACGTCGGTATATAAATCTGCCAAATCGGTTAAAAAATGGCTTAGTTATAACCGAAATACTGAATCCCCAAAAATTACTCTTTTTTATAATTAAATTTGTTAAAATATATATTTACAAGTTTATATAAATGTTTATATACGAATATAACTTAAGTAAATGGTAAAATTCTTCCTTAACACGTCGGTATATAAAACTATCAAATCGGTTAGATAATGGGTAATTTATGAGCAAAATACTCAAAAAATGGGCTATAAAACATCAAAACCTAAATTTTAGGGCTGCCATATGTCCTATGTATATGACTTATATACCAAAATGTCGGAAATTTGTATGATTTATAACCGAAATACTGGGGTCTAATCACCGCATACGATATCGAGCAAAATTCATCGAAATTATTTATTTTGGTATCTTGAAACTCGATATCGAATGAAATGTTTTGAATTTGAAATAAAAGCATTTGACATCGAGTAACTCGACATTACATTTATCGACTTTTCATTCGATACGCCAGTGTCTATCGTATGCAAAAAAATTCAGTAGTTTATTCGATACGATAGTATCGAATGCGGTGATTAGACCCCTGAATTCCCGAAAATTACACTTGTTATACCCTTCACGGAAGGTAAAAAAGGTATATATAACTGTAATTTCTACAATATTGATCCTACACCCTATAAAGTATATATATTCTGGGCCCTTATGAAAAGCGAAGTTCAAAACCGGTTGTCTCTTATTTAAAAAAAAAAAATTTACCAGTTTTATTTAGTTTTTGTCTAATTGCTATGTATTCTGCTCGCACAATGGTGAAGGGTATATAAGATTCGGCACAGCCGAACATAGCACTCTTACTTGTTTCTTTTTATACCCTCCACCACAATTATAATTGTTGTATAATTAGTTGTGAAGAGGGTATACTAAGTTTGTCATTCCGTGTGAAACTTTTTTATTATTCATCTCAGACCCCATAAAGTATATATATTCTGGGTCCTTGAGTGATTCTAAGTCGATTTAGCCATGTCCGTCTGTCTGTCCGTCTGTTGAAAACACGCTCACTTTCGAACAACTCAAAAGAAATGAACAAACTTGGTGCCAAATTGCTTGCAGTTATCCTAAGCAGTTTGGGATTGAAATCCAGCAAAATCAGTGACGTAGGACCAGAGCTATGAATCAAAATGAGGAACCACCACCTAAAAAAATTATAATTTTGTTACAAAAAATAACATAAATGTTGGAACAAGGCACGGAATGAGATAAGATTTTGCGAAAATTCGTTTTATTCGACTGGAAATCACGCTGCAAAATTTCGTGAAGATGCGTCCATAATTTACCCTATGCCCTTTATAAACACTACTCCTGGAAAACAGTTTAGTATGCCTAAAATCATAAAAAATAATGCTATCATAACAAAATTTGGTACGTTACAGTTTTTTAGGACTAGAAATAACACTGTGAAATTTCGTGAAGATCGGTCCATTATTTACCTTAGGCCCCATAAAAACCCTTCTAACGAAAAACAGTTTAGTACGCCTAAGACCGTAACAAATAATGCTATCAAAATAAAATTAAATACTTCACCACTCACACTAATACATTTCGTGATGCTCGGTTCATAATTTAATATAGGCCCCATATAAAGCCCACTGAGATGTCGGTGGAGGGTATCAAAGATTCGGCACAGCCGAATATAGCGCTCTAACTTGTTTAATATGTATTTAGTATTTTCAATAAATCACTGAGAATTGTTTTTTAAGGGCCATTATTACAACTTGCCAATAGTTAAAAGTCGGATTTTGTTGGTCCGATAAATAGCTTTGCATTATTACAGCTTCCATTTTTTATTGCTGTTATTTTCAATAATAATAATATTTAATAGATGAAAGCATAATAAATGAAGGTTTTATAATGCAAAGCTATTTATCGGACCGACAAAATCCGACTTTTAACTATTGGCAAGTTGTAATAATGGCCCTAAATAATATTATTTATTTATTTGCTGCCTACTGTTTTTTGCCTTATTGTATGGTAATCTATTGTATTAGTCAAACTTTTTTTTATATATGTTACATTTGTGAATAGCATTATATGTACAGTGCTATAAAAAGACTCGTTCTTGTTGCACTGTGTACCAAATAAATAAATAAATAAATATATTTCCTTCTGGAAATACTTTTTTAAAGTGCACTACAAAAACAGAAATAAAGAAATTCAGAAATAAAAATTTTTTCAGAATATTCGGTGCTTTGTCAGGATGAGTTAGATGATGACCTGCCAACAGAAGAAACTTTCGATATTAACACAACAACAGAATGTGTTGTGTTACGAGAAATCCAGGAAACAAGCTGGGAATTTAGATATTCTGTATTATGGGTTGCTTTCGATTTCTTCAACACCTACGATAGTGAAAGAATTTTTTCGAAGTCAAAGTCGCTTAAATCCTAAACATTTTAACCAAAATATTTATCTAAAATATTATTAAAATGATCTCACAGTTTATTTTTTAATAAATATATAATTGGGCATGTTCCGAAAATCGAAATAACTGGAAATTGAAATCGAACAAATTTTGAATTCTATTCTGTGTTTAAAAATGATAAAAATATTTCTTTTTCTATACCTCATACTTTAAGGACCAGACATCTTTACCAAAGCTACTTTTGAAATCCGGAAAATATACGTTCATTTAAAAAAAAATTTAACTTAAAATCTGCATAGTTATGAATTATGTTTTTGTTTGCTCGCTTTAATTTAAGAATTGTTATGCTATTGTTTTTTTTACTAATTACTTAATTTATAAAAAAAAACTTTATTAACCGGTTAACCGATCAATAACAAAAATAACCGATTATTAACACATGAAACCAAAACCTCGATTAATAAATCGAGCGATTAACTAATTAAAGTAAAAGTAAAAAATTAAATGAATACCCTTTCAAATACAAATATTCAGTCGATAGTAATATCGATAGTGAAATTTGAACTATCGATAGTATCCCAGCACTACCCAGGGGATAAGAAAATTCAAAATTTTGCCTTGGTACTTGAATTAATATTTTTATTAAATCTCAAAGCGATTTTCGGTACTTAAGAACTCACTTTGTTAGTTCAATATAAAAAATATCAATTGAAAAACAAAAAAGTATCATAAAATCTCCTTTGTAGATTGTCATTATTATTTGTCTTTGTCTAATATTAACGAAAATTAATCAAAATACCAGACGTTGAACGAAAAAGTACCAAGAAGCTTCCCTTTACATACATATTCTTATTCACTCAGGACCATGCATGTTTTATTTTAAATTTAAAGGTCGAAAATTAACAAAAATTAAAAAAGTACCAGATGAAAAACAAAAAGTTCCAACATATTTAATCTTATAGGTTTTCATTCACTAAGGGCCCTGCACATATTATATTATGTTTCTAAGTTCAATATTATAGTAGATTTAAAAATCGGTTTATGTAGTGAAAGGATCAGCTTGTATTGAGAAACACTCATTCTCGCTACTAGATGTACTAATTGTTCCTCATCCTGGCCTTCAATCTGCTGCAAGCATGTTTTGAAAAATCCATCCGAATACCTGGGTACATTCACGGGTCTTACCCACCATCTTCTGTTAGTATGTGTCGTGGTCTCTAATTCCACATATAAATCCAACGTGGCTTCTTCCAAATTAATTATTTTTTTTAATAGCTTAAATTTTTTTTACTAGCTACCATTAGAAAATATTTAACACAAACAGTAAATTTTTTAGAAAAATTTATAAAAATGTATGCACAAATAAATTAATAAAAATCTTAACAAACAATGACACGTATTGTCGTGGCCGTCTTCCATTGTACTATGTTTATTTTTCTCTCCTGCAACGAGAAACCGCACCGCACCGCAAACATTGTGTTCAGACTCTTATAATTCAAACTCAATTTTTTTTTCTTTGATGTTATCTATCTGTAAAACCTCCTACTCTCTTCATATATAATATCCCTCAACATATGCAAAACTATTTTCAAATATCCTAAATCTTAAAAAGGACGTCTTTCATTATATTAACACACTGTTTGCTGTTATAAATAAAGTTTGTCAATGTTTTCTTTAGACTATATCACTGCTTTATTGCAACTTAGTCATATCTCAAAAAATCAAACTTGGCAAAATTCGATTAAAGTTTTAAAAATGTACACTCACAATATTATTTCACTAACGGACCTAAGTTTATTTAAGAAGTTTTCCGTGCAGTCATTTTAATTAAATAAACATTTAAAATTCCAAACAAATTTATTTTTAGCTGATTCTAACAGTTATTCAAAAAACTAAGTGCATATTAATACGGATTTTCAGTTGCAGTTAATATTGGCCGTTGATTAAGTTAATTTCTTCTTTATGTAAAATTAAATGAAAAGTTTATTTAATTTTTACTGTCAAAAATTCAACCCGGAATTTCGTAAAAACAAATGAATATTCAGTTATTTTATAAAATTTAACTACCACTTATCTATTAAAAACGATTTGCTTGTTTTGTATAAAACAATTCTCAGTTTCTATTTGTTAAAGTAATTTAATTAAATATATCAAATTTTAAAAGTAAGATAATTGCGAAGCCATATCGGTCATGCTGCTGGTATCTTATAATGGAGAGTTCTTCTGCAAACAAACGTGGTCAGTACAACAAACGTGTGTAACGGGGTTAGTAAGTAATAATATTATCTCTCTCTTTATTAGAAAAACAAGTGGACAGGTGTCTGTCTGGTATTTTTTAGAAACGAAAATTACTGAATATAATAAAATAACTGAATATTCCTTTACAAAATATTCAGTTAATAAAATAATTAAAAATTCATTTGTTTTTACGGAACATGGGGTTGAATTTTTGACAGTAAAAATTAAATGAACTTTTCGTTAAAATAAATTAAAAATAAGTTGACCGGTTTTTAACTGAATTTTCATTTCTTTTATGTTACAAATTCAGTTAATTTTACGTACAGGATTTTGTGAGTGTAACTTTATATACAGATTTAATAAAATTTATTTTGCTTTAACTTCGGTTCAGTTTGAGATATAATGCATATAAAGAAGGTATAAATGAACACTTTTGCTATAGTAATTTAACATATTTGATTTTTTGAGATATGACTATGTTGCAATAAAGGAGCGATATCTCAAAGTACTTGTTGACATTTGTGATTTCAAATCTTAGTCCTCTTTAAATCAATATCGTACCGCTACCGAGGCTAACAACCATCATCACAATAAAAAGAAGGGGTAGTCTATCAAATACAACAACAGCAAACAAATGCGATTTATAACAATTTAACAAAAATAATGTTGTGCCAGCATCTTGTGACAAAAGTGTTAATGTCAATTTAAAAAGAAAATACAAAGTAAAACACCAAGATTCAAAAGATTTACAGTTGTAAAAAGCTCAAACAAAAAAAAAAAAAAAAAAAAACCACTTGCGCACTTTCACAAATGAATAAACGAACGAACGAACTCATACATGTTTTAAGTTAAATAAACATTTCGTATACACTCACCCAAACGTAATAGATTAGTGTAAACAAAGCAAGGAAATGATTTAAGCAATTCGTTTGAGTTTATACTGTTGCCTGCTCAAGTGTATGTGAGGCTTTCTTATTTTTATTATACATCATTTACACATGTAATCTTAAAATCATTAGGATATTATTACTGTCAACTTGTCAATTGAAAGGAGTACTTGATGTTTGGTCTTATTTTCTTCAAAACAATCAATTTTTCTTATCTTTCCAAGATTTACTTGTGGCGTCTTTTGCCGGAAGTTTTCCCGTATTTACATGTGTAAATAAAAATTATTACATACTTATATTTTCAAATCATAAATTTCTTTATTTTTTCTGAAATAGCTACGTCAAAGGTTTAAGAATGAAAAATAATAAGTTTAAAAGAAATCCATCTGTGGTAAAAAATTTCAAGTCAGAACATAAATATTTAAGTTCTATTAAAATTTTCGTTATTTATCTTTTTTAATAAATTTTTTTATAGCAAACGAAATGAAATGTTGATGTTAGTTAATTCTGTTCTGTTAATTTTATGGGAATAAAATTTATTTTAACGAAAAGTTCATGTAAATTTTACAGTCAGAAATGTATCCCCATATTCCGTAAAAATAAATGAATTTTCAGTTATTTTATGTAATTCATCAATTCTATAAGTGGGGAACAGAATAGTCGCCGTAGTACAACGTTGCGAATAGCGGAGGGAGCTGTAAAGAGTTAAAAACGGCAGTTTCAAAGAAGTGTCAAGAGAATACTAAGTTGTAAAGTTCAAAATTTTGAACACGAGAGCTATGCCAAAAACCAATGAGGGAAGTCCGCAATGAGTTGTGTGACCTGAAAATTCCCAGGAAGAGGGTACATTCGGACGGTTCCTCGCCGGACAAACCAAATCCTCCCAAACGGGCTACAGGCAGCATGGCGACTGGCGCGACTACCGCCAATAGTGCCAGTACAAAAGCCTCAGGGACAGGAAACCAAAATGTCCAGCCCACATACGGTGAAATGGTCGATGTCATCAGGTTAGGAGTAATCCCACCAGACTTTCCGACTAGTGTGTGGACAGAGGATAAGCTGAAGCTTATCCAAACTGCGGTTCTGGACAAAATTGTGGAGCTCAAAAAGGGTAGCGTAAAACCACAGTTTGCAGGCTGCAGTTTTAAACCAGGTTGGCTCACTTTCAACTGTAAGGGAGAAAAGTCAGCCGAATGGGTATGGGAACATGTTCCCTTAATAAAACCCTGGAAGGATGCAGTTTTGAAGGTCGTATCTGAGGAAGAGGTACTAAGGGCTGAAATATTCATTGGATATTTCCCTGAGAAGCCCGACACACCTACCAGCAGGATTCTGTCTCTCGTGGAAGGACAGAATGACGATCTCTCGGTCGAATTATGGAGAGTGCTGAATCGGGTCAGCAAAGGTAGCATTGCTGAGTTAACCTTTGCAATTGACCCAAACTCGGCATCCATAATAAGGCGGAAAAATCATCACATTGGCTACGGGTACGGAACAGTCCACATTAGGCCCACCAACCGTCAACACGGGGCAGTGCATGACGTACCCAGGAGGACTGAGGCACGTGACAAAGCCGGCCGGGCAAAAGCCGCCACGGTTAACGCTAGCAGTTCGGGGGAGAGTTCGGTCAAACCGTCCACCTCTGCCTCAGCTGGGAATCCTGCCAACACTGGAAGGGGCAAATCGGGCCCAACGGGTAAGGATCGCCTGGCGCGTACGTCGGAAAACCACAACAGCAGAGCTGGCGAGGTCCTATCGGGCTCGAGGGGGCATGCTCCGACCAACGGGAGAAAAACCTCAACGAGCACTACCATGACCTCGTATAGCAGACCGCGAAAGGGCCACGGTACAACCGCTGAGGAAGCGGCATTATTAGGCACCAACCGCGGCAGGAAGATGGCGGGTAGAAACAGGAGGAAGCAGTGTACCCAATCGCCGGTAATTTAAATAAGGGTACCAGGCATCTGAAGTGCCTTCAGGTGAACCTACACCACGCCAAGGCAGCGTCGTATTTGCAACGTCGTAGGTTCACCACAAACCTCCTGGATATCTGCTTCATCCAGGAACCATGGGTTAACTCTGGGGCTATTCAGGGGCTCCACAACGATCAAGGTAAGATTATTTATAACTCTGCAGCTTCGAGGCCGAGAGCGGCTCTCCTAGTCAGGAAGGATTTAATCTATTTACCTATTTCAGAATTTCTGCACGGGGATCTGGTGGCGATCAGGGCGAAGATCCCATACATTGCGGGCGAACATGAGGTCGTTATCGCCACTGCCTACTTGCCAGGAGATGCCGATAGTGCTCCTACTCCCAAGGTCACTGAGCTGGTATCATATTGCCAAATGCGCGGCCTTGGGTGGATTATAGGCTGTGATGCAAACGCCCACCACACTGTCTGGGGTAGCACCGATATCAACAAACGGGGTGAGTGTTTACTTGAGTATATTTGTGTAAACAATATATTTGTAGCAAATAGGGGCGATGAGCCCACTTTTAGGAACGTTATTAGACAGGAGGTCTTGGATCTCAAACTTACTAGTAGCAATCTTTCATATGCCATTAAAAACTGGCACGTTTCGAGTGACATTTCGTTGTCGGATCATCAGTATCTGCTTTTCGACATCGAATGCTCTTCGACGTTTGTTCAAACTTATCGCAACCCTAGGAACGCGAACTGGGACATTTTTCGCCATCACCTGGCTCTTACTGAGAACTTGTCGGGGGGTTTGATTACAAGCCCAAGGGACATTGATTTTGAATCCAATACACTTTGCACGAATATCCGGGAGGCCTTCGAAGGGAGCTCCCGGCTCCGTATCCGCAGGCCTAAAAGGGATGTTCCGTGGTGGAATGAACATCTGGAGGGGCTGAGGCCAGCCGTTTATTCAACAAAGCTAAGGAAACTGGAGCGTGGAGTACCTATAGGGCTGCGCTCACTAGATATAATAGGGAAATCAGGAAGTCCAAGAGGTCAACCTGGCGTGAATATTGCGGCAGGATTGACAGTCTTCCTGAATCACTTAGGCTGCAAAAGGCGCTCTCACAGGACCACACTAATGGTCTTAGCACACTTAAGCGGCCAGATGGAACGTTTACTGAGTCGCCAAAGGAGATCTGTGAGCTCCTACTAGCGACCCACTTTCCAGATTCTCTGCCCATCTTGTCACCAAGAGTGTCCACATGGTCGCCCTCGGCGTCCAAAAGGAATATCAGGTTGGCGGGTAGAATCTTTGATGCGAAACGAGTGGCATGGGCTTTATCCAAATTCAGTCCATTCAAATCACAGGGACCGGATTGTATCCTTCCATGCTGCCTTCAGCAGGGGGGGATCCAGTTTACTGGCGTGCCACGTACCAGAACCATGGAGAGAGGTTAAAGTGGTCTTTATACCCAAGGTTGGGGGCAAGTCCGAACATCTGCCCAAGTCCTACAGACCAATAAGCCTCAGTTCGTTTTTCCTGAAGACCATGGAAAAACTAATAGATAGATTCATAAGGGATGAATATCTATCGGATAACCCGATATATCGCTTTCAGTTTGCCTATCAATCGGGCAGGTCTACGGTGACCGCAATTCATCACGTTGTGGGTACGATTGAGAAGGCACTTGGGGCAAGGCAAATAGCTCTGTGTGCGTTCGTCGACATTCAGGGAGCCTTCGACAACACTTCCTATGATGCAATTGACTTTGCTCTAACAAGGAAGGGTATTCCAGTACTCATAAGGAATTGGATAAAGGAGATACTAGCATCTAGGGTGATTAAGTTAGATCTGGGTGGTTCGTCGATGACCATTGAAGCAACCAAAAATTGTGGACCTTGGTTATCAACGAGCTATTGGAAAAACTTAATAACCTGGGCTTGTGAACCTATGGATATGCTGACGATCTGGTTATATCTGTGACCGGTTTCGATGATGCGACGATTTCAGGGGCCATGCAGCGGGCCCTGGACTTGACACTTAGCTGGTGCAGGGAGAGGGGACTTAACATTAATCCCGCAAAAACTACTCTGGTACCATTCACCAGACGGAGAATTCTGAGGCTGAAAGAACCGACCCTTAACGGAGCGGTTATCGGATTCTCTAGTGAGGTAAAATACCTGGGGATCATTCTGGACAAATTCCTCAACTGGAACGCTCAGTTGGTCCATGTCACTAGAAGAGCGTCAAGGGCAATATATGCCTGTCAAAGACTCTTCGGAAAGACATGGGGGCTGAAACCCTGGATGATCCACTGGCCTTTTGTTGTTATTATTAGACCAATATTGTGCTACGCCGCCCTGGTGTGGTGGACTAAGACCGAACAGGTCAAGGCTAGGGTGATGCTTGATAAGGTCTACCGCCTGATCTGCATATCGATCACGGGTGCCATGGGGACCTGTCCCAATCTGGCTTTGGGAGCTATCCTGCACATTCCTCCATTGCACATTTCTATAAGGGAGGAAGCCTACAGGGGTGCTAGCAGGATGCCGTGCATTGAATTCCTTCACGCATGGACGTCCACTTCTGGATTGAGACATTCCAAAAGATTTGTGACGCTGTCCCGGCACAGGGCAGGATGGTTTCTGCTGCTTGAAAAAGCGGAACTTCGACTGCTTGTTGGCCTATTCACGGGGCACTGTGGTCTTCAGGTGCAGATTCTGTGGGTTGGATGACGAAACGTCGGAACATCTGCTCTGCTGCTGTCCCGCCTTAGGGACTTCTAGGCAGAATTTTTTCGGGGGGCATACAATGGGCCCGAATGACATCTATGATCTTCCACCGGGCAAGGTAATGGGCTTTATACGCGGCCTAAACTTGACTTGGTGAGACATATAGGCTGCACATGGCCTTCACGTGTATATATACTACTACTACATGGCATTACTGACAATTAACCCAATCTCAACGATTTGTGAACACGTTTTTCAGTATTGTCCTCCATAAAAACTTGGTTGAGAAATCGAATGCTCCCATATAATTTGAGACGAATTATATAGTTTAATTACCCACATAATCACCCTTATCATGAATAAAATTTCACCTGTAAGTTTCCGAACGTGTGAACAGTTGGTATCATGAATAAAATTTGTTGTAGAAATTTCCGAATGTTTATATTTTTAAACTCCGAAAAAAAATAATTTGTGAATTTATTGTTTTACACACGATTGTTAACAGCTCACATGTGAAATATTTTTACAACTTATAAAATAAATAGTTCACAAAGAGTTGCCTGTCGGAAAAGGAAGAAAATGTAAGTTTTTATTTAAAATTAAAAAAAAAACGTTTCAAATGCACAAATTTAATTTATTTCATTTAGCGATCCCAAATAAGTTTTAGGGTTTGTTTCAAATTTTGCAATTATTCGCGAATTTTAGAAATGTTCGCGATAGAAGCGATTTGTTACTGTAATTTTTCTGATTATTTACAGCTTTAACGATTTACAATAAATAGTCGACTTTGCTAATGCCGCTGTTTGAAAATTTTTGCGAATTTCCGCTAATATTACAATTTTTACCTAATTTTTGCCATTCCTTATAGTTTTTGGAACATTTAATTCGTTTTATGGCTTGTTTGAAATATTAAAACTTTTCGCGAATATCTTATGTACAAGTTTTCAATTTTGCACGAATTTTAGCCATGTTCCCGATTAAAGCGATTTTTTTCTGTGATTCTTTACAGATTTAACGATTTTTAATAAATAGTAGACCATGCCCATGTTTGACCCCTTTCACACTCGGCAAGTTACTTGCGCAAGTCTCTTGCGCAACTCTTGGTTTTTAGACGTCAGCGGTAAGGTCGGGGTAAGGAAAAAAATATTTAGTACAGACTTTGTTGTACACGGCAAGTTACTTGCGCAACTAGCTTGCAGATTCTGAAAGGGGTCTATGCAAATTTTTGCGAATTTCCGCTAATATAAAAAATTTTAACCGAATTATTGCAATTTCTTATAGTTTTAAAAACTTTTAATAAATTTTATGGCTTGTTTGAAATATTAAAACTTTTCGAGAATTTTCGCTATTTTTGGAATTTTTTTTTTTGTTATTTCCCGACACTCTGTTCTTTTAGCCCGTTTAGCGATTTCAAATAAATTTTTGGGTTTGTTAACAAATATTTTTGTTGTTGTTATTTTTCGCGAAATTTAGCCATGTTCGCAATCTTTCATAAAAATTAGACTGTGCTACCATGCCGCTCTTAGCAAATTAGCGATATTTAATTCAAATATGGAAATAATTCCATAAATTTCCAAAATCACAGTTTTCTTAAATACATTAATTGTTTTTTGTTTACAACTCCGAATACAATGACAAAGGTTTTTAAAATCAGGCATGTTATTTTATTCACAGGGAATTTATGATACGAAATTAAAAGCCATGTGAATTAAGGATTTCATTCGGAAATTTTCACACGTGGAATTCTTGATAAGGGTGAATAAGACAGTTTATGGTCACAAAGACTATTCTGGGACCAAGTCACTATCTTCAAGATTATTCGTTCTTGTGACAATTGAAATGTTGGTAATAAATTTGATCAAAATTGCGACCTGTATTTCACATAGACAGACAACCAGCTGATCGGCATACTAAGAGGCCAAATGTCCCCTAGAATAACATGTTGCACTCTTGAAAATGGACCCGAGTCAAACTTTCTTCTAATACTAAAATTTTTGGTACAATTTTGATTATTTTAATTAATATGAATATGAGAGGACTTGAAAGATATGAATTTATATTACAGGATATTATTTGTAAATAATGTAATGGATTTGACTACATTTAATAGGGGAATGCCCCGGTAGGCTAGCAGATCGTGAGTTAGTCTATCAGCGCCGGATTCGCGCCCAAGACTCTGGTTTCTTTCCTGCAGACAAGCGCTGAGCTTCGCAGGGTTAAGCTTAGGCAACTCAAAAAAAATGATTATAGGCTGATCTAAGTGGGAAAAGGGTAAAATAATATTCTATATTGATTAGTTTATAAGTTTTATCTTTAAAACTTAATATATATTCTTTCAGATATAATTGAAGAACAGCCGCGAATAACGTTGTTTGTAATTGACAAAATAATTATTTTTCAGGAGAGCAAAAAACGTTTTTATAAGGCAGGATTACTTATTTTTATTTTTTTTAGATTATCAAAATTAATGAAAATAAAAACTTGTATGCAAAATACTAAGAAATTTGAATTTAAAATAACATGCAAATTTGTAGTTTATAACTTTTTTTAGTGGAAAAACGTTTCATATCCACAATCGCGATGTCATTTAAAACGTTTTTCCACTACACAAGCGGCTTTTAAAACGTTAGTGCTGGTTCACACACGTCAAGTTTGACTCGTCAAGTCCTGAGCATTTAGGAGAGAAGGGAAAAGAGAAGGCCACTCCTTTTTCCCTCTCTCCTAAAAACTCAAGACTTGACGAGACAAACTTGACGTGTGTGAACCGGCACTTATTTCAATTTGCAAAACCATTAGATTGCATCATTTTTATAGTAACTTACAACGAACTTTCTTTCAGTGGTTGACTCTTTGCATCGCATTTTGAAGAGGTTAAGGTGCATAATTTTGGATGATATGAAGTTAAAACAATGTAAGAGAGCAATGTTAACGATAATTTGCAAAAAAACTGATCTTGCAAAAAGAGGCTTTTACAACGCGGTTGTGCTTCAATTGATTTAAGGGCTTAATTAAGTGTAAATATTTACTTTGTATTGCTGTGAAAATGTGTTGAAAGAAAACCAAACCCCTTTAATTTTAATTATTTAAATTTCTGTGTCCTCTTTAATAAACACAATTCGTTACGGCATTTTAAATTTATACTAAAATACTTTTAAGTTGCTGAAATGAAAATTAGTTTTCAGATGTCTGTGTTAACGCGGTTGTTTCAATTCTGTTGCACTTAGATTAACAATAAACCAACATTTTGTTGGCACAATGTTGCAACAATTCTACAATTCAAAAACTAAAAAAATGTTGCCGTAAAAAACGTATAAAAAAAAAATAATTGTGCAAATAGCGACTTAAAAGAAAATGCTATTTGACAATTTACAAAGTACAACAACAGAAAAAAGCAGTAAAAGAAAAACACAAAAAGAAAACATTGCTGGAAAATATTCTTGCAAAACTGCATTTAAATTCGTTTTCATTCAAATCGTGCGGCAACAATGAGTCTGCTAAATGGAAGCCATTATCAAAGCAACAACTTAAATAATAAAAACTAAAATCTACTAGGACGTTTATTATTTTTAAAAAGAGATATTTAAAAAAAATTTTTTGGTTGCAATTCGTAACAATTGTCTTTTAATATTCCAAATGCTTTGAAATTGGGATCATTATACCCCAGAAACTTGAGACAATGGCTAATGACATGTAAACAAGAGTGGATTCGAGTTGTTGATTAATTGGTTGGATGGCTTAGAGGAATCCACGTTAGAAAATTCGAAATAAGATCCCTTCAGATTCGAAATATGGGAATATTCGAAAGATTTTAATGAACTTATTGTAAATGTTGGTTAAATTTTAAGGGCCGATGTTGATTTTGAATAAAACACAAACTATTTAGGAAATTATTGTCATTACTTTTTATTATGATAATATTAGTATTGGCTGAGGCATAATTGAGGTTTTATGCCGTAATATACCGAATTATCTCATCCTTTAGCTCTTGAATTGTTGCTGGCTTAATGACGTACACCTTTTCTTTCAAATAACCCCAAAGAAAGAGCTCCAACGGTGTTAAATCACATGATCTAGGCGGCCAATTGACATCGCCACCACGTGAGATAACACGGCCATTCGCGCAAAAGAACCTTTGTTTCGTTAGCTGTGTAGTAAGTGGTACCGTCCTGTGGAAACCACATATCGTCCACATCTATATCTTCCAATTTGGGCCATAAAAAGTTCGTTATCATCTCACGTTATCGAACATAATTCTGACCGGGCTCATTTTGGAAAAAATACAGCCGGATGATGCCGCCAGCACATAAACGCACCAAACTGTCATTCGCCAAAATGCGGAAAGTCTGCTTATTGACGAATCCACCGAGGTGAAAATGTGCCTCTTCACTGAAGATTATTTTCTTCGAAGTGCACGATACGCATTTTGATTTGAACGCCCAAATTGAGTTAGTCTGAGATTGAGAAATGTCAAATTAAATGCAAAAAAAACTTTACGTTTAGGTGTTTATTATTTTGTTTAGGAACTGGAGCCTTAATAACTTAATAAAATATACAAATTTACACATTCGCTCCTTACCACACTTGAAAAAGGCATGTACTAAGGTGGGTCGAAAAAAAAGTTGTGCCAGTCACCCCCTAGAATAAAAGATATGTCAATGAAGAATCTAAAACAGGAAAACATTTTTTTTGCCACACCCCAAATTTTGTAATGATAGCATTATTTATTATGGTTTTAGGCGTACTAAATTGTTTTCCGGTAGTAGGGTTTCTATGGGGACTACGGTAAATCATAGGCCCATCTTCACTAAACTTCACAGTGTCATTTCTAGGTTTATAAAACTGTGACATACCAAATTTTGTTATGATAGCATTATATATTACGGTTTTAGGCCTTCTTAACAGTTTTCCAAGAAGTTTGTTTATTTCCTTTGAGTTTTGCGAAAGTGATCGTGTTTTCAACAGACGGACATGGCTAAATCGACTTAAAATTGCTCAAGGAGCCAGAATATATCTACTTTATGGGGTCTAAGAGGACTAATAAAAAAGATTCACACGGAATGATAATTTAGTATACCCTCTCCACAACTACATTATTGTCGTGAAGGGTATAAAAATATTGTTCGCAAGTTATTGTAAAATCATGTTAAATTAACATGAAGTAACTATTAAGCAAAATCACTACCGAAAGCTGTAGAATCAACCTTGTTTTGGACGATTTTACACTGATTTTTTTCTGTGTGTATACGCAGACAAAAAACATGGTTGAAGTATGGTTAAAAAAATATTTTGTTCCCTGCAATGGCAATAAACAAGCTTTTGTTGTTTTTAACATTATTTTTCCATCTTTCCTCCCTTAAAACTTCAAATAATGTTGAATTTAGCAACATAAAGTGTTAATAAAATAAAGCTACAACCATACACTTAAAAATGTTATGGTTACTTTAACCAAATACAAAATTGTCACCGGAAACATTATTATAGTTAAAGCCGTCCATCCAAAAGCTATAATCATATTATGGTTGTCTTCAAACATGTCATTGTTATTATGTAATAACAATAATATGTTTGAAATTATAATATTTTAAAACATTGTATGTTTACTTTTCAGCTTAAAATAATGTATTTAAAACACAACAAAATTATGTTTGTTTGCTCTCTACAATAGATGAATGCTTTTAAATTACAAACTTGATTGGTTTGCTGAAAATTCTGATTCATTTTATTTTAATTATTGATTGAAATACATAAATTTACACAGTAGTAATAATGTGAAACAGTAGCAGTGCTTATGAAGGCAATGCTTCAAAGGCTGGAACATTATTTAATAGGATTGCCGCTAAATGTGAAATAAATTATAACTTGACACTTTTAAAATAAAATTATAACTTGACACTAAATTAACAAATTGAAAAAATGGAAGAAATAAATAACCATATTATGATATACATTACATTGGCCATATTATAGTAAATTCTAACCATAATATGGTTACTATTGTCCGAATTCTGAAAAATTTTGACTTTATTATGGTAAATTTTAAACATAACATGTTTTATTTTGGCCATTAATGTTGACACAGATATGGTTTGTTTTGACCATATTATGGTTGATTTCGCTCAAGTTTTTGTAGATTTTAGCTATATTATGGTCATATTTACTCATAATTTGTTAACCTGCAAACATAAACATTGTTATAATCAAATAAAAGTATGTTGCTCTTAGAATATGGCTACCTCCAACCATATATTTTTCTGCGTGTAGTTTTGAATTTATAGTAGTAGTGTAGTAATTCACCTCGATAGGTCCATGAATGGCGGAGATATGAGCTAAAGACACGACTGTCTTAATTCATGACTATAATTGTTCCAATTAACATTTAGAAATCTGAGCAAAATAGTTTTTGTAAACACTGCCGACAACGGTGAATAAGTAGACGAGTTGTAGCCAAATAAATCCCGTTTTCCTCTCAAAATAACAGATTCGCCGTAATATCGTCTACTCCCTGTATACTAGACGGACTGCTTATGGCCAATTTAGGATGATGGAATTCGACTCGAATAAACCAAACGAGTCGGCCAATTATGTTTTCACACTCCACATACCAATGGCTTCTTGAAAATGGTGGATGTTGACTAATGCTGGTCATACACTGCACAAGCATGCAGTTCAAGACTGGCCCTGTGCAGTACGTTTGTGTAGTGTATGGTGGTGTTTTGGATACTAACGCAGTAAACTGAGTAAAAATCAATCGAGTTTGATATTTGCTCTAGTTAGGTAAACTGTACAAAATGCACTTGTGAAGTTTATGTTAAAACGTTTAGTTTCGTGGCGGTTTTTTTAAGAGTTGATAACGAAACATGAGCGCGGACAGAGTTCCTAAAATCGCCTGAATTATGGCACATTAAAAGCAGAAAATATCTCATGAAAGTCGACTCCTACAAAACATCAAGGGAAAAAATTAAACAAGTAACAGTGAATCATTACCATGTTGCGTATAGAACAAAACCATTTTTAGATATAAATAAATCTATATTTTTTCCCACGCCCACTTATCAAATCACGCCCATTAAAAATGTTATCCTATCACTGCTAAGATATACATACATAAAAATATTTATTTTGTGACACATTTTGTCGGATGTTGTGTATTGATAACCAAGATGCTTGTACCTCATTTGGAATCTTTAGCCTTATGGGAAAAATTAGAGTCAGTAGACGTTTTTTGCTTTAAACCAGTTTTTTAAGGACCGCTCTGGATCAATTTCAATATCAAATAATTCCGGACTATAAGTGACATAAATCTATAACCACCCCAGTTCCCATCATATCTAAGGTCTTCGAAAAACTCATTTTAACATACACACGGACAGAAGGTCAGACGGAGATCGTTTAATCAATCTCGCTACTCATAAGGACCCAGAATATATATAATTCATAGAGTCTAAGATCAATATTGTAGAAATTACAAACGAAAAGCTCATCTTCGGTGAAGGGTAGAAAAAAAGTGCCAGACACTGAAACACCTTTCTTTTGTAGTGCATGGCCGGCATACTTTGACCAGAAGAGAAAAGTTTTAATGTTAAAATTAAAGGACCATTTTTACCTTGCTCCTATAAAAAGCTCTTCCTAAAATAACGTTCAGTTCCTATATGTATAAAAGATTTTTGAACTTCAAATATGACTCACAGAATATTTTAAGCAAAACTAAGCTGCTCCGTCAAAATTTTGTATACAAAATTTGTAATGGCGGCACAAATCTGTTTTCGGATTAACTAAACCTAGTTTAATTGAGATCTCAAAAACCCAGCCTTTGGGCTAAAAAATCAGATCAAGTTAAACTCTCTTTTTGATTTAAAATGTGTTTAAACCAGGGACCGTAAATAACAGTTATTCGGAAAATTTAAACATAAAAACTCTTCATGTTAGTGCCAACGGAGACTTATAGTGTCATACATGAATAGATTCGAGCTGACGAGCTCTTTCAGAATCTGTGGTGATCTTAAAAAAAAATAGTTTAATTTTTTCCTTCAAAAATAAAACTCATTTTAGGAGTTTTATTTTTTCCGTCTAAAGTAAAACTCATTTGAGGAGATTTATTTTTTCCGTCTAAAGTCAAACTCATTTTAGGAGTTTTATTTTTTCCGTCTAAAGTAAAACACATTTGAGGAGTTTTATTTTTTCCGTCTAAAGTAAAACTCATTTGAGGAGTTTTATTTTTTCCGTCTAAAATAAAACTCATTTCGCCCTCATAAAATAAAACTCTTTTAAAGAGATTAATTTTTTTGTCTTAATTAAAATTCATTTGTTTACTTTCTTCTTTTTTAACAGACTTTTTTTATTTGTTTAATTTAACAAACATTATTTTTTCCAAATTTTTTGGTGAAAGATTTGACACTTACTCAAAGTACACCCAATCCTGTTTTAACACGGTATTTTTTACATTTATATTTAAGGGTTTTTAGTAGCACTTCTTTTTATATTTTGACCGCTATTACGGTTTACAACTCAACTCAGTTGAGTTGTTATTAAGACAACTGATTGTGATCAGTTGTAATTTTTGTTAATTGAAAAAAATCAGATTTTTGCAATGAACTTAGTGAAAAATAAATTGTATTAATATGCAAATTTATTTCTGACGGAAATAATAAAACTTAAACGAGTTTTATTTTTTGACGGCAAAAATAAAACTCCTAAAATGAGTTTTATTTTAGACGGAAAAAATAAAACTCCAAAAATGAGTTTTATTTTAGACGGAAAAAATAAAACTCATAAATGAGTTTTATCTTATGATGGCAAAATAAAACTTCATTTTTAAGAGTTTATTTCGACCTTTTATTTTTACGTTGAAAAATAACTGTTAAAGATTGAGTTTTTTTTTAATTCTTAAAATAACTGTTATAAAATAACTTTTTTGATATCACTTATAACCGTTACGGTCCCTGGTTTAAACCAACGAATCTATAAATCACTAAACATATAAACCATCTTTAAACGCATAAAATTGGGCGTTTAATCTACCAATACAGACCATATGAATTTAATAAGATTTATCGTACTGCTGCCACATTTTTACCTGGGTTAAAAGATTTTTCATCTTACAAATTGTACCAACTTGTTTTAAATTTTCTGAAAATGACCCTCGCCTTATTGATTTTTTTTTTATTTTATTTGCTTTTGGTTTTTTTCTAAATTAATTCAAGTCTGGATGTTTTCTTTTTGTAGGTTATTGGGGCATTACATTGTTTTCTCAACAAACAAAATCTCTATTCACCATCCGAATTCCTCCTTTTCATATATTGAACTTTTTTCGTATTGTGTGGTTGTTTTTATCCTTGTGTAGTGTTTTTAGACTACAAGATTTTTTTTAGGAAATGGAGTGTATTAGAAAATAATAAAAATAAAAACATATTTATTTAATATCAATTTTTGTGTTTTTCTTTTCTCTTATTTGTTCCCTTTTATGAGTTTGTAGATTCTTTTCGGAGCAATGCACTCACACACATTAATTCATAAGTGTTTGCATTATATCCATGATGTTCATTGGAAAATAAATCTATTTACTTTTAAATTTAAGATCCAGTGAATGTTTTTTTGTATGAAGATTTAAAATTTGGCTTAAAAAAGTCGTGTGTGACAGATTTTTGACAAGTCTGTCGGACTTGCAAATGCTAATGAAAATTTTCATAAACTGATAGATTCTATGCGATCAGAGTTGCATTTTTTTTTTTGTAAAGTTGCTGAGTCTATGAGCTTGCATCTTTTTTGTATGGCATTAACAGCAGATTGTGCGAACATTTTTTGTTTTCTGTTTAATAGAATTCTGTCAGACTTTCGTATGAATGAATCGTACGATTGCGTAGGATAGTGAATGCCGGCCTTAAATGTTAGTGGAAACTGCAATATAAGTGCACTTCCCCCATCTTTGCATTTGAGCATACATTTCTTTAAAGAGCAAAAGCGTAAAGTAACTATATATAATCTTATAATGCTATAAAAAAGGCTAAATAAAATCGACTAGGCTTTTCAGACATTTATACCCATACCACGTGGAATGGCGCCTGCTGGAAATGTCACTAGTGAATCTGTACTGGTTCACTATTGGCACAGTCACCAGTACTAGTGACTTATTACAATGTCATTTACTATAGATATCTAACATGCGCGTGTTTGGGGCATGGTATAATGGTGCGTCCCGAATCGATACTTTATCGGCAAAGGCCCTAGTTGGGTTCCTTTGGGAGGCAGAGGGTCTTTTGACCAACTAAGAGGATTGGGTTCGATAGACCTAACCTGGTCGCGGTACTCGTCACTGTGGGGAAACATCCCCGCCTTATCAGTATGAATAAAAAACATGCGCGTGTAATTTAAAATATAAAACTGATGTTGGTACTATTGACGTGGTAGTTCTTTTGGGATCATACTTAGACATTGGAACCGTGAAACCGCATTTAAAATTGTTTATTTTTTTAACAGTTAATTAAATTATTAAAACAAATTATAAAAGGGTACAATTCAACATAAAAGTGTAGACGCTTTGTTGACAAGGTCATCAAAACGTCACTTAAATAGTCGACAAAACTTTTGACTTGGAGCATTTACACCCATGTTTCCTATATGACGCTGCGAAATATGATACCAAAAATAAAAGAAAATTTACCCCAAATTTCATAATGCAATACGACCCCATTTTTTTAATGAAAAGTTACCCCAAAAAATTTAAAATAACCCTTAAAATAAAATAATTCTAATTTTAACCCAAAAAAAGAACACAAAGAAAAATTATATTAACAATTTTGGGTGGAGTTCATATGCTCGAAACTCAAAATCCGAATAAGTATTCAGTTTTGGTTTTTAAAATCGGACGATTTTTCCTCTATGGTTTAACGAACACTGGCTTTGCTTACAAAAGCTTCACGTTATAGCCGGGCGCAAGGATTTGCTTCTCTACAGTATAACGAACACTGGCTTCGCTCACTAAAGCTTCTCTAAATAGCCAGACTTCGGCCGCGCGCAATAATTTTTTCCTCTATGGTATAACGAACACCGGTTTCGCTAACATAAGCATCTCTGCATAACCGACAAGGCTTTTCTCCACTTTGGTAAAAGAATTCGGGTTTTTATACGATCCCTTTATAAAATTTGTTTCAAAATGTTTGGGGCGATTTTTCATTTCATAAAATTTGCGTTTTTTTTTTAATAGTAAACGAAAAATAGCCCCAAAGTAAAAATTGTGATTTTATTTGGGGTAATTTTTCACTCCTTGATAGTGGGGTAACTTTTAATTCAATTAAAATGCAAAAAAGCTCTAACGAAAAAATTAAAAATAAACAAAAAAATAAAGGCCCCAAAATTGCATGTTGTTGCGTCGCATGTAAGATTTTGGGGCCGTTCTTCATTTTCCTTTTGGGGCCATATTTCCTGGGGTCATTTTGCCCACCGGCTTAGGGTATTATGAATTTGTGTGGATGTGTGTAACACATAATATTTTTCCCAATATACCAATCGACTCAGAATCACTTTCTGAATCGTTAAAATTAAGTCCGTCCTTCCTTTCAACAGACATGCTGGTTAAACATGATAACCTTGTGTTTAAAGTATAGGTTACGGATTTGGAGAATTTTTGATGAAATTTGGTATATTCCATTTGATTGGCTACAATTCTGGTATCATTTAACATAGCGCCTAAACAAACTTCTTTCCAGAATAGGGTCTTTGTGATCATGCAGTAAGTTTAAACCTTTTAAATTGCAATTAAAGCTGCCAGCTCCCATGTTCTGTAACTTAAGTGAGAACTTCTTGCATAGAAGAGATGTAAAACAAAATATTCCATCGTTTTTTGAAAAGTGAAAACAGTGTGTCTTTAAACCATGTCGAAAACTATCACAAGAGATTACATTGTTGCGTTATAAATCTCAAACTATTGTACCATATTGTTACATATTGCAGGTGTTGAGAAAGCCAGTCACACATATTGTTGAAGGCGCACAAAATTTACTAAAATTGATCATTTTTCAACGACAGCGGCGAAAATACAACCTTCGGCTAAACCAAATAATGTAAAGTGTGACTTTAATGTTCGTTGTTTGCAAACAAGCTTTAAAAATTTCGATCTACCAAAGCTGGTTTGGTTTAAGGATTGATGTTTGACTATTGACGTCAGCAGTCGTCGATGTCTGCGAGTGTAAGACGGCAAATACATCTGAGGAGATCGAGTGGTTGCGATCGAAACATTCCATGGTAACCAGCCGCCTGGGTTCGAATCTCAGGGCAGTCAAGAATGAATGATTATCAATAACAATTTTAATTAATTTTTCATGTTGTAAAATTCCTTTCTTCATAAAAATAATTTAATGAAAATTAAATTTGATGAACTTAAGCCTGATTAAAATATTAAAAATTTGGATTTACAAAAAATGTTAAAAACAAAATAATTTCACAATGAAAAAATGTGCCAAGAACAAAATATTAATAATATTATTCTTTGTAATTTGCATTTTTAATCGTTTTTATACCCTCCGCCACAATTAGATGTGAAGAGTTTGTCATTCTGTGTGAAACTTTTTTATTTATCTTAGACCCCATAAAGTATATATGTATATATTCTGGCTCCTTGTGTAATTCTAAGTCGATTTAGTCATGTGCGTCTGTTGAAAACACAATCACTTTCGAACAACTCCAAAGAAACGAACAAACTTGGTGTCAAATTGCTTGCAGTTATCGTAAGCAGTTCGGGATTGAAATCCAGCAATATCAGTAGGACCAGAGCTATGAATCAAAATGTGGAACCACCACCTTAAAAAAATTGATAATTTTGTTACAGAAAATAACATAAATAGTGGAACAAGACACGGAATTAAACACTTTAAAATTTCGTGATGATCGGTCCATAATTTACCTTAGGCCCCATATAAGCCCTACTACCGGAAAACAGTTTAGTATGCCTAAAACAACAATTAATAATGCTATCATAAAAGAAATTGGAACGTCACTAGAAATGACGCTGGTAAATTTCATGAAGATTGGTTCATAATGTACCCTAGGCCCCATATAAACCCTACTCGAGTTAGCAGGTAGTTAACGTCAAAAGATCTTTGATCTTAACTATCTATCTAAAATTCTTTTTTTTATTTGGGCCTATTTTTATTTCCTTTGGGTGCATTTTGTAGCAGCCGTTGTATTGTAAAAAAGGTTCGTGATGATAATTAAAAATAAACAAAAATTACTTTGTTTCTTGGTGGAGGGTATCAAAGATTCGGCACGGCCGAATATAGTACTCTAACTTGTTTAGTGTTCAAATTGTGTCTCGTCCAATTTTTATTGTTCGTTTATTTGACAGTTACAGACACCCTTTTTTCTGTAAATTAGCGAGTAATTTCCTAACGTGATAGCTAGTACTCGCCTAAAAAAGTTACAGACACGGTTTAGTGAGAAAAACAGCTGTTTGTTTCAATATATGGCATTTTTGTTTCATTTCACACATTTCAATCGAAAAGTTTCTCGACGCGAGAGTTACAGAACATGGACACGGATTGAGAAAAAGTAAGAATAACAAATGTTATAATATTGAATTCTATTATACGTGGTATATTTGAGACGAATTTCTAAACTAAAATTGTAATTATCAACGCTTGCTTGGTTCTACACAACTATTTAATTTGTAGAAAAGTTCGTAATTTGTTCGGGACGCTTTTACAAACAACATAAAATTTTAAAACACATTTACTTTTATATTTCATTGAATGTTTTTCAGTCTTCTCAATGTTTAAGTTTATCACATTTAGTTTCTTCAAATAATCAATAAAAACAAAAAGTATAATGAATAATAGGTAAATAAAGAATAATGCATAAATTAAAAATAATAAAAAATAAATACTAAATAGTATTTTATTTCTTTTACCCAAAATATGAAACAAATCTTGTAGCTTTCATACAATAATTTCTTTAAACTGGGTAACGGCTTTTATTGCCTCCGTTTGTTTTTTTGTGGCTTCTATCTGCTCCTTTAGAATATAGATTTGTTCGCGTTCGAGCTTTCAACTTCACCAAATTTCCTTTCTTCAATTTAAAAAAAAAAAATTCAAACTGTGGTGTTTCCGGCTGTGTCCGTTTTCGTTGTCTTTTTGGTCGCATTGTCGCAATACCTCTAACAGTTCCAGAACCTGGAATATTACCACCCGCGATTGTGCTTGAAGTGTTTGAAATATCTGTTGCTGTAGCTGCTGCCGCATTACCACTGAGACCAGAGTCTTCAACAATTGCTTCAACATAGTCATTGAGACTTCCTGCCAAAATGAAACCGGAACGATCCATTGTCGTTATTTTAATTACTCGTTCTTCCAGGGATGAGAGTTGTTTACCCGGCTCAAACCATTTATGCCGCTTCTTTGTTCGGCTTGCACTATATTTGGTGCGCGTATGAAGTCTAGCATTGGTAAAAGAAAACAAAATATTTTATAAAATTAATCAACAGAAATAAACATACCGTAAATCTTTCCAATACTTCCTCCATTTTGCAACATCCTTTTGGGTCTCACCTAGAGCATTAAGGGTCGCCGCTATTTGCTTCCACTTTTCATTCCTAATTTTGGCGCCATCTGCGGTCACAAACCTATAAATCCATTGGTAATAAAAGTTTATAATTATTATAAAATACTTTATACGTTTCGGTTGCAACGTCAACATTTTCCCCTAAAAAATTTATCAAAAATTATTTTTGGTTTTCACTTGCTACTTTCTCCATGTTTTACACTTTTAAATAATTTATGCAAAAAACCTTTTTAAATGAAAATAATTCGACAGTTAATAGCACTGTTTCACCAAACAAGAATCGCCAGTGCTGTGAAACGATGAAAAAATTTAGTTTCGTTCAACTTTTTTTCATATGAAATTAATTTGACATTTGCTTTAATTTTTTCACTGAACGGGAATCAAAAGTAATATGATAACATCAAAAAACTTTACATTTCATCGGTTCACACAACGAGAGTTGACCCCCCAGTACCAATCGACGTAGAATGCTTTTTTGATAAAAATTATACAAAAAACGTATTTTCGATTTTTTGTCAGTTAAAGCGTTCTTTAATTCTTGCGACGATATGTTTTTAATACATTTTTTTTAAAACAACCCCGCTTATAAAATTATATACATACATTTATAAAATATTTTTCACAAAATTCTATTTTATATTTTTTGCTTACCGCTTTGTTTGCATTATGTTTACTGCTTTGTTTTTATAGTACAGAGAGATAAAGAAATGACGTTACAATCGTAAAACTGGCCAACCTTCAAGTCGATGAGAACAATAATGAATGACTTTGCCGCTCGCTTAAGTTATCGATCGACATCGTGGCTTTTAATTTAGCCTTTAAACATTTTATTGCAATCTAAATTGCATCACCAAATCTGTTTGACCTCGGTCCTCGAATCCAGGCTTATTTTCTGAAATTATTAATTGTGAATTATAATAAATACTCATTTAAAATTCTTTTAAATCGTGAATATCACTCTGTTAGTACGAACATTTTTTCACATAACCGTATTATTATATCATAAAACGCGCAAATCTCTGGGAGGGAACACTTTTGGGGCATGGGATCGGTCTCATTCGATGCTCAGATCACAAAGCATACAGAGATGAAAAAAGTGACGTATGAAAAATGCCCAAATCATTTGCGAGGGCAGCTTTCGAAGAAAGAGAAAGAAAATGTTTTTTGGTAGTAAAGTGGCAATGTGTAAAAACAGGCCGCTACTATCAACACGAATTGCTTAATCAAAACAAAATATCAAAAAAAGGTCAGCTTTCGAAGAAAAAGACAGAAAAAATTACATTATATTCTGTCTCGTGACGCCTCTGTGTGCTCTGTGGGTCAGATGTTGTCCACATAAAAAAAAAGTGAAAATTGATTTTTTTTTTTTACCCTTGGGTCCCTTTTTCTATGCGCTGTCACATATGTATATCGTATGATCATATATTAATTTGCTTTCCTTTCATTTCTTTGAGCTGAATGTAAACGACATGTTTTTACATCTGACTTGTCAAATTTTCCACTGCAAAATACATACATGTCGTGTGTTACCTTTATAGCATTGCTTCTTTAAAAGTCAGATGCACAGTCATCTGAAAAAATTTCAATTATGACATCAGCTGTGTCAGAAATCTATGCAGCGGCGCTAAACTATTGACGGAGTCATTAGCCGGCTGAAGTTAAAATTTCATGATCAGTACACCACTGAATAGAAATTATGTACATATATTTATGAAAAAGTTTCATTATAAAATCCTAAATTGGTATCTTCAAATTTAAAGAAACAAATTTTAAGACGGCTGAACTCTTTTACGGCGCGAATAAAAATGTTTGTGGTGGCCACACGCTATTTTGAAACCGAGAAATACTTTGGTTTCTGCACTAGCTATGCAAAATAATAGAGACAATAGCTGCGTTCGTTTACCACAAAATATGTACTGGATTTTACTGAAATGCGTTCGCGTACACATAAATTTGTAAAATTTTCAGATAACTCACCTATTGGATTTAACTGGGATTTTACTGGAAAAGTAAACGAACGCACATAATGTCAGAAGCAAATTAGATGTACGTTTGTGACCGAATAGTATTAACCTTATGTAAAACAGCAATTTTGACAGACATGCACAATTATGTATATGGGTCATTCTACGTAAAGAGGTTATGTGATATTAGTAATGGCGGCGTGATAAAAATATTTAATATAATAACTTTTTTCAATATAATCGTATTTAATCAGGTAGTTTGAGTGCATGTTTAATAATGGCCTGTCAAGTAATCTACTTTTACCGGTATTTTAAGTGACCAGGGGAGATTCTGTACACAGGGTAAAGACATGAAGGCCAGGACAGGATACCTTACTTAACAGGGGAAAGATAAATTGAAAACAAACCTTATTTTCGCAGAAGAAAAATTAAATATATAGAATCCGTTATACTGCATTCCAAAGCACACTCTCATCTATGATAATAAGTCTACCGTTCGCAATTAAGTTACTCTTACACCCTGCTACACTTACTATTGTAGTAAAAAGTTGGTCAGCACGATTTTTTACAATTTTTTCTATTAAATAAGGCATACATATATTTTTAAAGCGTAAAAACACTTATAACGTATAAAGTGGATATGTGTTGGTTTAACGTAAAATAATATGCATGAAATAATAAGAAAGAAGTAATATCTCACTTTCTTATCTACCCTGGATGCAAAATCTCTACCCTGGCATCAGATGAAGTAGGCGAAATACGGCAGGGGAGAGATTTTTTCATTAAAAAGCTAGCACAATCAGAAAAATATGTATTGTAACGAAAAAACAAACTAACACAGTAAATTATACTGAAATTAAAATAAATATATATTACAAACAAACTTAAGCCACAAATAACAAGCGAATAAAACTCACCAGTGGGGATACATCACTCACTGTCACGTGCGAGCGATCCTAGGGGTGTGGTGAATTATCGGCCCAATAAGAGTACGCTAATGGCCCGCTCGTTTTTAATTGTTAAATTCACTTTGAAACAAATGTTCTGCAATTTAAATTTGCAGCGTCAACGCATTTTAGCGGCATTTTTTAACGGTCGAAAAATGTGCAGGGGAGGAGACTTAAAATACGAGGGACAAAAACTATATAATTTTTTTTAATAGAATATGAACGTTTATTTAAACGACTTTTATTGTTATTTATATTACTTTATGTAATAAATAACGATTAGTTGTTTAATGAATTAGTTATGTGGTAAATTTCAAAGATTTTGTTACAGAATAGTAAATGGACAGGCCAGGGTAGAAACTTTTTTTTATGTAAACACGAAGTTATGACTAAACTAAGGTAATTTAGGTATTGCAATTTATTATCAAAAAAGTTTAATTTATCTGTTATTAAACACGTTTGATATTTCCACAAATTTTTTAGTTATATATGATTTTTTAATGTAGCCGTAGATAGGAACTTTTAACGTAGAAACACCCATATGGGCATTTCCATGAGAATGTCAACCACGACTCAAAAAATTAAAACGCTTGAAACTTTTTTTCAAATATGGTAAAGAGAAATAACACATTGGAATTATGCTTTAAAATTAGTGTTACAACAACAATGAACAAGATCCACGAGGAAAGACCAAGTATATAGTTCGATTAGCGGTATATTTTTTGGTTTGTTTTGGATGTTATTTTAACGTCACGTGCGTGGTGCAAAAACAACATTTGTCTTTGTCATTTCTATTTGGCCAGTCTTAGGTGTTTCAAAATAAAAGTTCAAAGCAAGATATTTGCTGCAAAAAATATTGATCGGAATTTTTTTTTAAATTGGTATAATCAAAATTTTATAAGCTTTTAAAGCTCGTCACGTACGATATTGTAAGTACTAAAATGCAACTAAATGCATTATCTTATTATGTTAGTATTAAGTTTAAATGTGGTCAAACCTTATTTTATTACAATCAAAACCGTCTTACAAAATTTTTTTGGAATCGGTCCATATTTGACCATAGGCTCCCATACAAGTACTACTCCCGAAAATAGCTTAAATGTCATAACTTCCTAAGAAATGTTGGCATTTACATACAAATTGGCGACAATGACTTTTGCGATAGGTACTATATCATGATAAAATGTTGTGCGGGTAGGTCCAAAAATTAACCATAGGTCCCATATAAACCCCCTTTCTTAAATCGGCTAGGTGCACACAAATCTCATATAGATGGAGATACATAAATAATATAATAAAATTACTCTTATATAATTCTTAACCTCATAGCATAATTCTATTCTGGCGATCTTGATTTGCCATGGGTCCCAAATAGGGTACACTCTCAAAAGAAAAATTGTTTTAAATATTATAGTGTAGGGTGTCATATGGTCGGGCTTGACCGACTTTTCTAACTTCTTTATTTTAAGTTTTTATATGCATACATATATTTACAAAAAATATTTTTCATGCCTTGTAAATACTATAAAAGAAAAATCTGTCACGTACGGTATGTCACGTACGATATAACAGTTTGTTCATTATTAAACCATCCAAAAAAAAAAAAAATTCCAATTACGGATTATAAAGGTAAAATATCTGGTTTAATGTTAAAAATTAAAAAAAGAAGAAAAACCTCTCACAATTCGCAGATTTTCGTATTTTTTTACATTCACCCCATAATCACTTCCGTTTTAAGTCACGTACGATATGCACTTACTTTGCTCGATATTTTGGACAACAAGGTTCCGAATTTAATAATTTTTTTTTCATATATAGTACCCTCTAAATACTATTTTGGCAAATTTTCTATCTCTCTGAAGGTGTACAAATGTCACGTACGATGACATGGAAATGCCCATATAAGACTTGAAAAGTTGACAAGTCAGATGTAAAAAACATGCCGCGTACATGCTCCTTTAGTAGTCGGTTTAGAGCATATGGTTGTTATTTATTTTTTGCAGAGTTGTGCATGGTGTACTTTTTGTCAGGGTTTAAAAAACTGCAGTCAAAACCAAAAACTGACAACCAAAAACGAAAATTTGTGTACAAATTTTCGCTTTTTATGTTGTTTTGAGAGCGACTGATTACATTAAATGAATCAGAAGTGAAAGCAACTGCTTATTTTTGGACAAATTAAGAAGTGGAAGACATGGCAGTTTTCCTACTTTGACTGCAGTTTTCTAAACGCTGCTTTCTATACCACATTCTTGTCCTTGCTCAATACACTGTTTCACAAATTTTAAGCGTTTTGCCATAAACTCGAAATAAGATGTTTCCTAAGGTCAATCGGGGCCCTCATTTATTTCTGCGTTTTCGAGATATTCGCAAAAATCGTGTTTTTCTGTAGTTGTTTTAGCTATTTTAAGAAATCTCCAGAACTGTTCATCTGAATTGTACAAAGTTTAAACTTTTTGAAAAAAAAGCTTTTTTACGTTTTTCTAGTATAAAACATTTTAAGTCGCTTCATTAAGGCAATTTTTTCTCAAATTTAAAGGCATATAACTCAGTGAATTTTTATCTGAACAACACAGTAAAAAATATGTGCTGAAAGAGGAAAAACATATTTATCCAACAAATTTTGTACAACCCAGATGAACAGTTCTCGAGATTTTGGGAAACATTTTTTGAGAGAAATAAATGAGTGCCATACTAGTGTTTAGCCGCCCCAATTTAGATTAAAAAAATCAAATCTTTAAGGTTAATTTTTTTTGTAGCGTAGTGATATTAGTGGTTCCCCACAAAACAAGAGCCTAGGTAATACTTTTTGATCAGTTAGCAAGTTTGCGATACATTTGGCACGATGAGAGCGAAATGTCATATACTTATATATATTGCCATACATTTATAATGCAAGGACCAACTGTACAGCATCCCTAACGTATATTTATGATTGCTTTAATTGAAGCACTATATTTTATTATAAAATAAAAACCCAAAATTCCATAAATACATGACATTTTGCATAATTCAATAGCTTTCCTCTCACTAACTTTCAACATCACCTTTTAACTGCCACAGAAATACGAGCTAATAACCATAAAAAAGTTAAAATTCCCAAAACACTGATTTGAGATACAGTTTTGAAAAGTTCAAACTCACAGTTTTACTGCAATTTGTGTAAAAAAAATCATGTTAAAACATGTGAAACTAAAGCAATTTAAAGTTTTAAGGTAAATGTAGTGTGACACATTCTTATATCCAGTATGTATATGAATGTGGACGTGTTTTTATTCCAAATTTGGGGTAAATAATCTCATTTGTCTGTCTGTTTTTGTGTGTATAAGAGCTTGTGTGTATAAGAGCATAAGACCCCCGAATAGTAGCATGTATCCTTTTCCGGTTAAATAGAAATACGAATTTGTTATTTTTGGTAAAATTTAAAAAGAATAAAATAAACAAAGCCAACAACAGCTAAAACAACAATTCTGTTTAACGACTTTGAGTTTCTGAGAGAGCAAACAAAGACAACAAGTACAATACATTTAGAAAAATAGAAAAAAGTAATAAAAAAAATTCATATAAGGAGTTCCATAACAATACACAACAATTCCACTTGATATAAAATTTGAAACTTAAGCTTAACAACTCTTTCGAAAGGCGAATACCCGACGTCCTGCTTTTATTATTCTACACTTGGTAATGTATATTGATGCGGAAATTATGTTCAGCAAGCTTGCAAAAAAATTATAAGTGTTATACTTATAGTGTTATAACCTTGACATTACGTAAAAAGTAATGTCATTTAAATTAACGCCTGCAAATTGGTTGCAGTCGTCGACCCTTTTGAGGTAGTTTTTCACCACTTCTTCCCACATTTCGGGCGGTATCTCGATATCTCGGCGATAGCTTGACGAGTGTTGGTTTTAATGTGCTCCAACGTTATCTAGGGGAATATCCGTGTGGAGTTTGACGTACCCCGCAAAAAAAATTCACCACGACAAATCGCATGATCTTGGTAACATCGCCAAAACGTGAGATTTCACATTCTCGAAACTTCCCTTGGAATTAAACCAACGTCGGTCGTTTTGTGTGGCTCGTGGCATTGTCTTGTTAAAACCACATGTCTTCCAGTTCATAATCTTCAATTACAGGTCAATAAAGGCGGTAACGTTTCTTCCCGCATCATTTTCAAACAAATGTTGGCTAATGAGAAAATGAGACATTCCCACCACAGAGGCGTCACGAGACAGAAAATATTGTGTTTTTTTTTGTATTTTTCTTCGAAAGCTGCCGCATTTGCATTTTTTTTATCACGCAATTTGGATTGATTGTATTGGCCTGTTTTTGCACATTGTATACTCTGTGTCCCAGACCTTAATGCGCTTAATGCTTTGCTGACGTAATCATCGATTGAGAAATGGGCTTCATCGCTGGAGAAAATTTGGTTCGAAAAATCTGAATTTAATGCCTGCTGCTCTAGCACCCAATCACCATACCTACGGCGTTGCAAATGGTCACCCGGCTTTGATTATTGCATGAGTTGGACTTTATATGGATGTAGGTGCAAATCCAAATTAAGACATAACGAGCCTTAAGATAGACCCAATTGCTGAGAATGCCGTGGAATCGACAAACTCGGATCCGCTACACTTTCACAAACAGAAGCGATATGTTTGGCAGTGCGCACATTGCGATGATGCACATGCCTGACCACATCTTAATTGCTTCCAGTCTCTGCAAGTTTCTTTATAATCTTGCCAATCCGTTGCACAGTAGGTCAACTATGACGCCCATAATCACTTCGTAATGCTCAAAAATTAGCCACGTCTGAACCAAAACTTTTGTAGTAAGTTTTAACTTTTTTTGCGCGTTCTTCGGTTGTTAAAAGCAGGGCTGTTGAGTCGTCAAGAAATAGTGATAGCTCCGAATCTGACTCCATCTGCTGATATTTTTTAAGCACGACTCCTACTCTAACCTTGATGCTAATTATACCATCAACGGCGACGGATTACAAAAGCTATTGCGGCTCGGCTCAGCTCAGCCGCTCAGCGCAGGTCTCTTCGGATTAATTACGACAGCACAAGAAACATACCAAGCAAAGTTCTATTAATTTAAGACACTTTTTGTTTACAAAGCAGCAACAATATTTTTAAACCATTGTAAAATGTTAGAACATTATGACAATATAACATGATAGCAAACCTTGTGAATACCCCAAATAAGTTTATAAAAATGGAATAGAACAATTTTTGCTTCGTGTGTATAATTTTTATTATTTTTCATAATTTTGTTGTTTCATAAAATTTTGTTTTAAAAAATTTGTTAAAAATTAAAAAAACCAAAAACCTGAAGAAGTTATCCATTGAGATAAAGAAATATTGTTTTAATAGTAAATATTTTTTATATAAAAGTGACCTTGAGCTTAAATATTAATTGTGAAGAAATAACGTTGAAAAGTTCAAAGAAATTAAACTAAATAATTTTTTTATTTTGGAAAACATCAGAAAAAGTTTTATGTTAAAAATGTTGAAGTCGTAGTCGTGAGTTTTTATGGGTACTTCGACTCCGACGCCGGTACAAAAAGCTCAACTCCGATTCTTGGTAAGTGATGCTTTTCCTAAGATCTTCTTAAACAAATGAAAAAAATTTATTTATCCAAAAAAAACAAACATTTTTTTTTAACCGAAATTATTTGGTTTTTTAAATGAAACTCCTCATACATTTGACTGTTATGAAGTCCCTTATGTGCTTTAAGTTTAAATAAGTTTTATAGAAATATTAAGGCCTTTTTAGTTTTACTTTTTACGGTTTGTCAATTTCTCATATAAATTCCAAATAATTTACTTCTTCATTTATGCATCACATAACGACCAGAAGTGCAAAAATTCATTTTAAAACCAGCACTTTAGCATTTTATATCTGGGAAATTATTTTATTATTATGATAAAATAATAAAGTTTTTGACATACTAAAATCATAAGGTTTTAGAATTGTAGAAAAATGAACAGTAAATTTAATAAAAAAGCAAGAAATATTTATTTATTTTCTCACCAAATCCATATCCATTGAACTATTAAAGTACTTTTCTGTAATAAATGTGAGCCGTTTGTCGCTTTGCGGACCCCTTTGAGAACACTTCTTATTCACTCGTATGTAAAATTATGTTTAACGCTATAGAATAATGTATAACAGCGGTGGGCGCTGGTTTGCCTGGATTACGAAGTTGTTCGGGTTTTTACCAGATATTCTAGTAATAACTCACCTCATTTATTGATGTTGCTGCTACCCCAAACGGTGTGATTGGCATTGGCACCGCAGCCCAGGATAAGCTGCTTGCCATGCATACTGCAGTAAGGTCCACGCTGCGCTCGCCTTGGCCACTGACCGATCATAAATCAGCTTACTCGATTTGGATTGTAGTCCATGGCTCCTGCAGAGGCGCAAGACCGATGGTTTCCTCGGTAAAAATCCTGCACAGCGTGGCCGACGCCCCTTTGGCGTGGTGCAGGTTTGCCTGTAGCACTTTAATGGTGCCCATCTCTATCCTTGATGGACCCCTGCACTAAATCCCCCAACAGATTACGTCGGGGTCCCTTCCCCCGCGACCCTTTGGTCGGGTTTTCGGATCTTTCCCTAGGAGGCCTTCGGACGATTTTCGTTACACATCCCTTGTCTGCCTGTTTCCTCTCGCAAGCAGAAGCTGCCCTGCTGGAAAACGGGCCATCTTGTTTTATATTCATTAACTATCTAAAAATTAACTACATATTCCGTAAAAACAAAGGAATATTCTGTTATTTTATTAAATTCAGTACATAATTTTCTTTTTCTCCACAAAAATACCGAATTTTAAAAAAATACCAAATCGACGCCTGTCCGCTTGTTTTTCTAATGAGAGAAAAAGAGATAGAATATTATTATTTACTTACTTCGTTGCAGGTGTTTGTTTTACTTTTGTTGTACTGACCCCGATGTTTACAGAAGAACTCTCAATTATAAGACACCAGCAGCAGACCGATTTGGTTTCGCAATTATTTTTAACATATAGAAAATGGGAATTTTTTATAAAAAACAAGCAAATCGTTTTTTATAGACAACTAAAAATTTATTTCTGGTAGTTGAATTATATAAAAAAACTGAATATTCCTTTGTTTTTACGGAGTTCGCGATTAAATTTATGACAGTAAAAATTAAATGAACTTTTCGTTATTTTAAATAACATTTTCATTTATTTTTATATAAAAAAGAATTTAACTAAATCAACGGGCAATATTAACTGCAACTGTAAAATACGCATTAATAAATAAATAAATATGTACTTATGTAAATAAATAAATATGTACTTAGTTTTTTTAATAATTGTTAGAATCAGTTAAAAATAAATTTGCTTGGAATTTTAAATGTTTATTTATTTAAAAATGACAGAACGGAATATTTATTAAAGGCGACCGTACACGACATGTATTTTTCATCTGACATGTCAAATTTCCCACTGCAAAATACATACATGTCGTGTGTTACCTTTTTAATTTTGCTTCTGTAAAAGTCAGATGCAAAGTCATCTGCCAAATTTCAATTAGAGGGTGACATCAGAAATCTATGCCGGAAAGAAACCGGCAGCGGCGTCCACTATTGACGGAATTATCAGCATTGAATAGAAATTATGTACATATATTAGGAAAAAACATTTCATTATAATATCCTAAATTGGTATCTTCCAATTTAAAGAAAAAAATGTTTAGATGGCTGAACTCTTTTTCGGCGTAAACTAAAATTTGTATGGCGGCTGCACGCTAATTTGAAACCGAGAAATCCTTTGGTTTCTGCACTAACTATGCGAAAAAAACAGACAATTTCAGAAGCAAATTACATGAACGTTTGTGACCGAATATTATAAACCTTAAGTAAAACAGCAATTTTGACAGACATGCACAATTACATGTGACTTGAAAAGTTGACAAGTCAGATGTAAAATACATGTCCGTTACTGTAATAATGTAAGTAGAACCAAATACAAAACAAAACAATTCCATCAGTCACGCCCTTGAATGAAAAGTTAATTTATTAAGTTTGAAGAACCTTAAAATTTTTTTTGCCACGCCCTTAAACACAGCGCTTTTTGTTTTATATATATCGTATCGCCACTTAAAATCCAAATTCATCGTATCGTATATCATTGTTAATGGCCGGCATATGGCTTCATTTTTGTATTAAATGCTTCTTTAATCTAACTTCAAATTCTAGATGGCATTTATGATATCGCAAATCCTTTCCCTCTTATGTCCAATTTTACATAAATAGAAAAGAAATCCTTCGAAAACTTTGTAAGTCAAGTTTTTAAAATACTAAGTTTCTACTTACGCCCTAAAATTATTCCCATTTTATTATTTTATCAAATATTTTTGTGTAATTTTCAATATTTTTTAATTTTTGAGTTTAAAATATTTAATAAAACTAATTTACGCTTTATGTTTCATTCAATAAGTACTTTCTTTAATAAAATATTATGAGAGTGTGCATTATTGTGAGAACTCCTATCGTACTTAAGGCTGTGTGATTACATTTCTTTTGCTAGTCCGTGCCTGCGGCAAAACCACTAACGCTAACAGCTCGAATTTTTAAACCCTTTACAAAATTTCATCTTATACAATTTATTATTATGAACACTTTGGTGCGTGTGCATGGGAGAAAAAATACGGAAAAAATTTATGAGAGCAGGATTTATTTAAGTACATTTAACATTTTTAATGCAACCCAACATTTAGATCGTATATTTTTAAAATACTAACCAACAATAAAACCTCTTATGCGTATCATGACTTAATGTTTTTTACTGTAGTAAAAATAAATAGAATAAAAAGTATAAGAGTTATAGAATATATTTATGTGAAAGTATAAAAAAGTGTAGACGCAGGAACAATTTGAATTTTGAAAATTTTTGTTGGAAACGTGCTTTACAAAATAAGCGAGTATTTTATGTATTTGAAAATTCCTTACAATTAAATTATTAGTTGAAAATTGTTTTTCTTCTTACGAAATTATTGAATATGAGATTAAAAATTTTTAATTTTTTATAGATTAATTTTTGCCTTTCCATATTAAATTAATTTAACAACAATATATTTCGTTGGACTTTAATTACATTTTCAATCGCAAAACTAACAAACAACTAAAAATAAAACGAAAACAATTTAATTTAATTTATGTAAATTCTATATTTTTGAACAACTTCCCTATAAAATTTATATTTCCACGAACTATTGTGGTCTTTATTTAAAAACACATTCAAAAACAAATTAAAAAATTTTGATTTATAATTTAATTTAGCGCCAAAATAGCTTTTTGCGTTTTGGCATTATGCCAGAATGTTACTGGAGTGCGAAATATCCGGAACTCACATATACAGATAATTTCACACAAAATAAAAAAAACACATGTACATGAATAAAGGCCGAGTCACGTAGAATACGTTGTACACTATACGTCGCTTTTTTCAACTGACAAATAAGTTGATATACAGGTTTTCTTATGAGCTTTTTCCCATATCGTACGTCTCCGTTAACGCAAAGAACTACTGGGCTACTGGGCTTCTTGATTCGGCATTAACTCTTATGTGCTGTTTACAGGTGACAAACAATTGATTGTGTAGGAAAATTTACAGGCAAATCAATTAGTTTTTTTTGTGCTTTTCATATAAATTTAACTACAAAATCAATTGCTTGTCACCTGGAAACAACACATTAATCTTTGGTCACACTTAACAAATATTTGACACCGTTCTCGTTACCAGTATTTTCGGCAAATATTTGTTTGAGCTTGCAAAATTTTCGTCGCAAATGTTTTTTTGTATGCCAAACTTTACATATTAGGCACAAGCATATTGGTTACCAATACACAACGTCTCTTAAAAATCAGCGGGATTTAAAACGAGGGCGTGGCACTACCCATACAAACACATCATAAATTTCTATATATCTGGTGAATGGAATGAGCCAAAGTATCCATATATGGTACACACACCTCGGTTATCAACAAACAACATCCCACAAAATGTAAGCGGGATTGGAGAAATGGCACAAAATTTGTTATGCGGCATTGGAGAAGTGGGCATGACAGCTACCGCACAAAGACCTTAAAGATTTCTGCATATCTGGAGAACTGCAAGAGCCAAATTTTCCAAGCATGTTGGTTTTTAATACACAACATCCGACAAAATGTGGGCGAGAATAGAGAAGACATTATGGATTTTTGTATATCTGGAGAAAGGCAAGAGCAAAAGCAATTTAGATACAAGCATCTTGGTTTTCTAGATACAACAGCCAGCAAATTGGCAAAAATGGTTGGAAAAGTGGGCATAGCAAAAAATTAGATTGACTTCCATCTAAGAGTCTGAACACCAAGTTTGCGGTGCGTTGCGATTTCTCGTTGCGGGAGAGAAAAATAAACATAATACAACGGCGCACAATACTTTGATGTGGAACAAAATTGTGCAAAAATATAAAGAGTTGACCCAGACTAATAATATTTTGCAAGGAGGTATATATGATAATAATAAACAAAAGTCCAAGTTTTAAAAACGTTCCTTTAAAGGATTCTTGTACCTCCCATATATCCTTTTTTAAATTTAACTCGGCAACACTTTTAATGTTGAAAATTACCAAATCTATCTAAATATAATTGCCGTATTCACAAAACCCCTTGTATCGTTGTATTGATTGTATGTTGTATAAAAAAGCAACATTGAACTATGTATGTTAATACAACATACAATAGATACAACGATACAAGGGGTTTTGTGAATACGTCACATATTAAAATTTTCTTAATTTTTTATAAATTCTAGCAAGGATACAAACAATGATACAGACAATTTAAATATTTCGTAATTAAAATACTTATTTCATACAAAAATATAAAAAAACAAGTACAATTTGGTGTTCCGGAAAAAGCACAAAAAATGACACTTAAACTCAAAATGTGGTAAATTTCACATATGCAGAACACATAAATACAAAATTTGTTTTTTTCAATTATTAAATAATAAAAAAATAGGTTGGTAGAGTAATCACATTTTTAAAAACCGGTTTTCGAATACTTCGACTATATAAATTCGGGAAATAGATTTCTTTATTTTACTTTTCCGTTCTGCATGGGATATTTTTTAAATTTCCTATAATATCCCAGTAAAAAATGTGCTCCAAAAGGAGCAGGTTTTACGTATGAATGCATACCTCAAATCGCTTCAAACCTGCTGATAAGATGCCTGATTTTTGTATGGAGTGTTCCCGGTTTGGAGGAATATTTTCTGCTGACAATCAGCGCTTTTCTTAATATGCAAACAAAGCACTCCTAAAGCGCTTATTTCCATATTCATTGATGTTTTGCTTTAAATTGCTTAAATGCATTGTTTCAATAATTTTCGTAAACCATTATACTTATATTTGTATTTTTTTAGCTTTAAAACCTCATTGTTGTCAGCACTAAAATAGCAGCTTTTTCCTATATTTAATTCTTTATCATTTACTGCTATATAAAAGCTCTCTTATTGAAGCGCTCGATTATGCGCTTTTTCTCTTAAGTGCTCCAAAAAACCCAATTTTTTTTTACTGGGATTGAATTTAGAAACATAATAGGTGCAGGGTCCTTAGTGAATGAAAACCTATAAGATGAAATATGTTGGAACTTTTTGTTTTTCATCTGGTACTTTTTGAATTTTTGTTAATTTTCGACCTTTAAATTTAAAATAAAACATGCATGGTCCTGAGTGAATAAGAATATGTATGTAAAGGAAAGCATCTTGGTACTTTTTCGTTTAAATTCTGGAATTTTGATTAATTTTCGTTAATATTAGACAAAGAAAAATAAAAAAATAATAATCACAATCTACAAAGGAGATTTTTTGATACTTTTTTTGTTTTTCAATTGATATTTTTTATATTGAAATAAGAAACTAAGACAAAGTGAGTTACATATGGGAGATAACATATGATCCGGAGGTTGGTCCCTTGCCAAATCGATCCAATAAGACGGAAAAAAATGCTCGAAACATGTAATTTCATATATGTATACTTAGATGTTCTATGTTTTCGTCATATCTTACATAAAAACTTGTGGTCGAATTTTGATCATTAGGCGAAAACTAGTGATGTTAAGTCTGCAATATGTTTAGAAATATGATTAAAATCTTTTTGGTTCATTATGGCCAAACCTTTTTTTTATGTCTTTTCATTAAAATACCTTGGTCACGGCTGTAGTATGCAAGTTTTGTCTTGGGCATATAAAATAGGAAATTCACTTAGCTGGTATCTTTGCCAATTTTGCACCACAAAACTTCTTTATACTGGAAGTTTTTGTACATAACTTTCCGACTGCAAATTTTAGAGACAGTCATACTTCCTAACTTCTTCGATGATTCTTTCGTTATTTTCCATTTTTTCTTCTTCTGTTTATATGTAAATTTTTTAAACTTTTAAATTTTATGACAAAAATTTATGATCTTCAAAATCATGATTTTTGTTTACAATAATATTGTGAACAATAATGTTGTGAACATCGCCAATTATTCAAAAACTATGGCAACATCAAAAAGAGGATGAGTATCAAAAATTGACAAAATAAAAAAGTCCGCAATAAAAATAAAATAGTTTTTTACTTCAAAATCGTACCGCAATAAATTATCGTTACATTGTGTTCAGACTCTAAAGAACGGTACTTATGTATATGACTTTCTGTTCTTATCGCACCAAAGTGAAGGGTATGTTAGATTTCCCATAGCCGAATATAGCACTCTTACTAGTTTTTTAAATACATATGTACATACACACTTTGTTTTTGTTTTTTTTTTTTGTTACATTCTATGCCAACTGAGTTTTTGTGACATATTTTATACATACTTAGTTTGTTAAAATGAAAAATTATTTTGTTTTAATCAAAAAAGGATTTATTTTTTCTTTTTTGGAATGGGTGCACTTGCCCGACCCAGAATATGGTCTAGCTACTCTTATGCTCTAACCATTACATGTGGTGTATGTGACTTCGTTTGTAGCGCTAAGAAAAATTCTTCAAGACCCATTATACATTCTTTCGGGCTTTTGAAATGGATCGTAATTATTTCGATATAAAGTTTTTAAAAATTATGCATAATCATCATTGTAAATCACAGTTTTTTTTTTTAATTTTTACCTCGTCACTCTGAAATTTTTATTATTATCACGCGTTACATTAAAAACATATGTACCTACATCATGCACACACTTTTAGTGACAAATTCTAGCCTACTACAGATCAACGAAGCCATTTTCTGATTAACTATTTAAACTTAGTACCATTTTCAATTAAACGAACCACATTTTTTGACGTTTCTAAAATTCCAATAATTTTATTGTCATACTGACAGAAAATTTTGCAAGTTTATGCAAGATTACGATTAATAAAGGCTTTGTTACTCTTACTTAAATGACTTAAAATGTTGGTAGTTACTAAAAATACGTAAACGTGTCATATGGTGTTGAAGTGTATGTTTGTACTCGTACATACATATGTAAGTATATTTGTAAATTATTATTTGTTTTGATTTTGCTCACAGTCTTGTTCCAAAACATGTTGCTTACATTTTTGTTTAAAAACACCAATACATAACGATATCGGCGCTTTTGTACACAAAAGTAAAATACTTTATACATACATACATATATATTTACATATACAGCACTAAAATTGCTTTGAAAATAAAATTTTTTTATCTAGGTTTTATTGCGCCTGAGGATCTAGTTTAGGAGTTTTTTTTATAGATAGTCTAAAGGTACGTTCACATATGGCAAACATTTGTCAAAAAATATCAAATATTTGTTTGCCCTAATCTGACCACAAAATATTTTTGAGGGCAAACAAAATTATTTGCTAGCAAACAAAAATGCTCCTAATGTGACCATTTAACGTCAAATATATTCCTCGATTTTAGGCAAATAAATATTTGTTCTTACAAAAATTTTGTAAGACCAAAAGCGGCAAATAAAAAAACTTTAAAATAAAAATTATTGAATAAAATTGAAAAAATTAGCAAAATTAAATAATTTTTTAATTACGAAAAAACTTTTTTATGTAAAAAAATTTTTCCTGTGTTCTCTTTTTAGCAAAGAGTTGCGCGGTAAGTAGGTTTCAAGATGTTACAAAATACATTTTTCTTAAGTAAATAGGTAATTTATTAAATATGGGTTCATATAATATATAAGCTAATGTTACGAATAATGCATTGCAAGAATGGCGTATCTAAATAAATAGATAAATTTTCGAGAGTGTACCAGTTTGGGGTCAGTGGACAATCATGGACCCGACAAAATAAAATTATATAATGAATTTAAGATTTATATAAAACTTATCAGTGCCGAATAATTTACCGACATCGACATCTTTATGAGATTTGTTCGTCTTTAAGTGATTGTAGCAAGTTTTGACACGACATACAAGCTATTATAAAAATGATTGCCAAAACCAACATTTATAAGATTATTATGACATTAAAAGCTATTTACAGGTGGGGTATTTGTATAAGAGCTATGGTAAAATATGGATCGATTACAATAACATTTGGTAATGTGATAATAGATTGTCTGTGGGCACAAAACTTCTCTCCAGAAATAAGTTTTTATGAGCAACAAATATACGCAAAAATTGCAACCATAGCGATCATTTTTCATATTTCAAACAAGCCATAAAATTGATTAAGAGTCCCTTAAACTATAAGGAATGGCAAAAAAAATCGATAAAAGTTGCTAAATTAGCGGAAATTCGCAAAAATTTGCTAATAGCGGCATGATAGCAAAGTTTAATATGTATTTATTAAAAATCGTTAAAGCTATAAAGAATCAGAGCAAACAATTGCATCTATCGCGAACATTCACAAAAAATTGCAAACCCAAAAATTTATTTGAAATTGCCAAATCGGTTAAAAACAAAGTGCCGGTTCACACAAGTCAAGTTTGACTCGTCAAGTCTTGAGTTTTTAGGAGAGAGGGGAAAAGAAATGGCATTCTCTTTTCCCTTCACTCCTAAAAACTCAAGACTTGACTTGACTTGACTTGTGTGAACCGGCACAAAGTGTTGGAAAAAAACAAAAAAAAAAAAAATTACAAAAATAGCGAAAATTCGCAAAAAAAATTTAATATTTCAAACAAGCCATAAAATTGATTAAAAGTCCCTAAAACTATTAGGAATGGTAAAAATTCTGTAAATATTGCTAAATCAGTGGAAATTTGCGATGTTTTACAAAAACTAACGAAAATTGGTGGCGGAATGCACTATCATTAAATTTTGCACAAACTCAATTTATATGCCTAGAAATCATATAACTAAATTTCGTGAAGATCGGTCTATAATTTACAATATATCCACTCTCTAAGACACTTCATTGCTTGCGTCTAAAACCGTAGCAAATAATGCTTTAGTTTCATAATATACATATGTATGTATGTTAATTTAGTTGTACAAGACTGGAAATTACTTCGCCAAATTGCTTTTATCCCTTTATTTGTTATATTAATCCTCTTTTACTTTTAAAACTGCTGTTCTCGCTCTTCTGTACCATAAAACCATAAAAGTTTCAATATTTTGCATCAAAATGTTAATTTTTATTTTTGACAATTTGTTCAAATCTTTATTTTTAGGCAAATATTTTTATATGTGAACTAGGGATGGGCAAGTTGAAAAAATATATCGATATATATCGAATCGATATTTTTTTAGAGTATCGATATTTACTATTTCAAACATATCGATATATCGAGCGTATTTTGCTGAAACTATTACCAAATTAAAAAATTCAGTATACCTTTGTACAAACATATTTATTTATTTATTTATTTATTAAAGTCAATGGAATAATCCTTACAGACTAATTTAAATACAATTTATACAAAACATAATTAAGAAATTACAAATAATTTAACAAAAAACAAATATAAATGACATTTTTACATATGAAAATTAAAATATAATAAATGTTTTAGGTTATTGTATTTAAGTGTAATATAATATCTCTTTTCACGATTTCCAAACTTTTATTAAAATCTATAAATGGATACAATAAATTGAATTCATCACAGATTCTGCGAAATGGATCAAAATTAGCGTAGTTTGTGCTGTAATATGTTATGCTTAGGATATTGTAATTCCTTAATGATCGAAGAGGAATATGTAAATTTATTAACAATCGCAAAAAATAAAAATATATTATGGTTTACGAAAATGATTAAAAAATGCATTTAAACAAGAAAAAGCAAAAAATTAATAAATATGTTTAGTTTTAGTTCTTCAAAAAGCACTTTAGGAGTGCTTTGTTTGCATGTTAAAAAAGGGCTTATTGTCAGCAGAAAATAGTCCTCCAAACCGGGAACACCCCATACAAAAATCAGGCATCCCATCAGCAGGTTTGAAGCGATTTGAGGTATGATTTCATACATAAAACCTGCTACTTTTGGAGCACATTTTTACTGGGTAAGGTAGTACACAGTTGCTTTGTTGTATATGGATCGGAAAACTCCTTAGCCCAACGTTTTATGAACCCAAGTACTCCAGTAGCCTTATTGACTGTTAACAATACGTGCCTTTTAAAGTCTAATTGTGTATCCAAAAGTACGCCAAGATCATTAAAATTATCAACCAAATCTAGAACTATATTATTCATAATATAGCTACCATTTATTGGACTTGATCTTGTAAAAACCAGGTAATTAAATTATTAATTTCATTCTGCAAAAGAACTTGCTGATCAGAGTTGTTGAAGGAAATAAATAGTTTTACATCATCTGCATACAATAATGTTTTTGAGTGTTTAATTGCAGAAGGAAGATCATTTATAAATAGTGTAAATAGGAGGGGCCCTAGGTGACTACCCTGAGGAACACCTGATATTACATTTATACATTTAGAATATGAATGACGAAATTTAACAGATTGTATTCTGCCTTTTAAGTATGAACCAAGCCATTTAAGAAGCGATAAACTAAAACCCATCCGATCAAGCTTAAACAGCAAAAGGTCATGATTAACTTTATCAAACGCCTTACTAAAATCGTTATATATAACATCCGATTGCATGCCATTAACAAACCCTTCATTTACCCAAGTTGTCAACTCTAGAAGATAAATAAATAAATTATATGAAATTACACTGTTACTTTTTATTGTTTCATTTTATTTAAAAAAATTAATAAAAAACAAAAAAATTTAATCAAAACAAAAAATTCAATTATAACAAAAACAAAAGGGAAGAATACAAAAAACCATAAGAAAAAAAAAATTAATTACGAAAAATTTAAACGGAAGTAAATAAGTCATGGAAGTACCAACTTTCCTTAAAATTTGAATTGCACCCAAAAAGTACCAACTGGTTTTAGTCAAACCAGTAATCATCAGATATGGACATCAGGAGCACTCCCTATTTTTCGTGCACTCCAGACAATCTGCTTCTTGTATCCGGCACTGCTTCTTATAAATGAACAAACAAAAATGGGCAAATAAATGTGCGTAGTGTGACCAGCAAATACAATTTTTATTTTTTTTTTATCAAATTTTAAAAAAATGCCGGCAAACAAAATTTGACAAATGTTTGCCATATGTGTACGTACCTTAAAAACAATGTCGACCAATTATCTCTCCGAATCATCAAGTTTGGGTTAAAATGGCATCGCTTTGTTTTTGCATATTTTGATGAAAATGCATATTTAGGTTTGAATAGAATTTTTTTGTTGGATATTTTGACATTTTAAGATTTTTTTTAATTTCCGTAGTTATTATAAAAAAAGTTCTTAAAAAAATTTTTAAATACAAAAAAAAACATCCTGAAAAAAAATTTTAAATACAAGATTTTACAAGACTTAACATGGTTAAGGCTTTCGGTTAAAAATATTTTATCCAAGACTGTTACAAGTTACTTTTAATGAAATGTGTCCCTTGATTCACCTTCCACCACAGCCAGTAGTAACAAGATGGGGGCCTGGCTAGTTGCTTCAGAATTCTTTTAAAAAATTTCGAGTTATTTGAGAATGTTAGAAGAGCTTTTTGATAATCATTCGCACAAATGCGGCAATTCCGCTTATCGCCGAATGCACTGGGGTAAAAATGTGCCTCAGCACTGAAGATGATTTTCTTCGAAAATTTATCATCCACTGTTCCCATTTCTTGCACCGTTCAAGCGTGTAAATGCAAGTCTTTAAACAATCAACGACGAGCGTGAAAGATGCAATTGTTGGGCACGACGACGAGGTGAGGTAGATGGCCCTTCAGCTACAGCAACAATATTCGCGAACAGCAACAATATTTGCTGCAGTACGAGCTATACGAGCATGCACGGTTTTTCCGATTGTACGCACATTTGGACGATTAAATTGACCGAAAAAATCACGAAGTGCACGATATGCATTTTGATTTGAACGCCCATTTTCATAATAAGCCTAAATAACTTTAACGCTTTGCTCGATTCTGTATCTTCCCATGGTTCAAATTGAGTAAGTCTGAAATTGAGAAATGTCACAGGAAATGAAGAAAAAAACTTGACGTTTAGGTGTGGTTTACATTTTTACCTTTATAACTTGCATTTGTTGTTTATATTTGTGTTATTTTATTATTTTGTAAATATATGTATAAAGCGAATTTATTAAAAGTACAAAAATAATTGTTATTTGAAAATGACCATTGAAAATGTGAGATAAAGGCTTTTGCAAATTTGCATCAGCCTCCTGCCGGAAACATGCAAAAAATACTATTTTTACATTTATCAATTTTATATACTTCCAACTATGGAAATAATCTAACTGTTGAATAAAACAAAAAATAATGTTTTAAACAGCAAAATTTATTTCCATTAAAAAACAAAAGCTGCTTCTTTAATTTCAATAAAAACCCAACAACAGTGGCTTCTGTGACACCAAAAGCCGACACTTATTTCAGCTCAAACAAAAAAACCATAACATTAAATTTTATGACACCAAATTTAAATTAATATTTTGATGAGAATCTCATTAATAAAAATAAAAAGTAAACCGCTGGTTAATAAGTTTTGTTGACAACACTGCTTCAAAACAAAAATAAAATTCTTAACAGCTGATAAGTTAATACGGAGAGAAATTTTAATGTTATCAGGTTCATCCGCAACGCAACGTTAGGTTAAAGTGTGAGTACCTATTTGCACTTAAGCTTGGTAAGGAAAACGTAACAGCTGATCCGCAACGTATACGTTTACGTAGGAGTAACGAAGCCTTAACAATTTATTAAAAACAAAAAAACCTATTTTAGCTAGATTTTTTTATAGGGACTGCATGAAATCATTAACAGACGACCTCCGATAAAATTTTGTTTCATCTTTGGACCAAAATAGACGATGTGCAATTTTTTTCGGTACAAGGTTTACTTGAATATGATGAAAACTTATGTACATATGTATGTAGATGGATATCGTTAACTCAGATTATAAATTTTTTTGGGTAGCGTGTTAAGATCTCTGTGGATAATGTAATGACGTACCTACATACATACATATATATACCATGGGGCGGAGAAGATTTGTCGTAATATTGTAGACTGTCTTCTTTGTAGCTTTTGGATGTTTGGTGCGCATGCAGTACCCGATAATTGGATGCCATATGTCCATATTGGTTTTATGATATACTTGTATAAGAGAACTTTGTTGTCTATACGGTTGCCGTTGGAAATTTCGAAAAACGGTCATAAAAAGGGTATTTAAGAAAAAAAGGGACAAAAAAGGGTATTTAAAAGTAAAATAAGGTCAAGTTTATTAGTATGTATAAATTAAGTACATTCGACTCAAATAACGGTAATTATACAGCTTCAATTATAAATCAATTTTAAAACTAAAAAATAATTCAGAGGTACATTCAAAAATGAGTCAAATTATCAAGTTACTTTTACAAAAGCCTTTGATAATGTTTATCTCTTTTTAGAAATACATACTTTTGTAATTAATTATTCACTTGGAGTTTATTCTTCCAGCTCTGATTTGAGTAAATTAAGAGAGGAAAGCATGGACTCACAAGTTTCTATTTTAAGTTTGTTTGTAAATAGTGTCTGTGGACACTATGACACTGGACGTTATGACATGCTATCAAATTGAACATACACAAAATTCATGGGATCTTTCGTAAGAAATATTGAAACTTGTCCTTATTTTCAAAAAGTGTCATAAATTACAAGATTTTGTTAGTCGTGCTTAATTCCTAATTTATAACTTTGGATGAAGTTTCCTGACGATCTGGCCTAAGCATAGGAATAGCTTATCCCTTCAACAATAAATTTCAATGTTTTAATCAATAATAAAAATTGGGAATCAAGCACGACTAACTTGTAAATTTTGTATTCCCAAAAATTACTTTGTGACACTATATAAATTTTGTTAAAATGATATAAAGGGATAAATTAAAAAAAGGGTAACAAAATGTGTCATTGGCATGAAAAAGGGTTAAAAGTGATACTGTAGTGTCACAATGGCAATGCTGGTTGTCTAAGGACAAGTTTGAGTTTCGACCGAGGAGCCAATGTAGTTGGGCAGCTTTAAGTTTCATAGCCGTTATTTTCCCTTTAATATGACGAGTCCAGGTCGAGCGTCTTTCTATAGGTATTCCCAGTTACTTTACATGATTTTTTACCGGAACAGCGTGAAAGTTTGGTGAGCACATTTAGCCGAGTTTACCGCTATTTTCCATTTTTCTAGTCAGGCCTGTGGGACTGCGATGCAACACATTAAGAACCAATTTCAAAAAATATTTTTAGTTGCTAATGTATTTTATCAAAATGGCTCTAATATCAAAATATTGTCGATATTAAGGTATTTTTTACATATAATATTTTCTAGAGAACGCTTCTAGCTTTCATATAAAAGAATGCATGGTACAGTAGCGTATAAAATTCTAAAGTTATTAAAGCTAAAAATGTATATTCTAATAGATCTTTTTGTTTAATATGTAGGTTTGAGTTAAAATGTTGTAATAATATATATACTTTATGTAATTGCTTCAATATGGGCAATATTTAACTATATGTTACGACAAACACCAGCTTTGCTTAATCATTTTTATTGCCGGTCTTCGACTGGACATAAGGGCTTCGCTCAGCTGAGTTAATTTTCTTTTTTTAAACCAGAACCCCAAAAATACCCTTAAAAATTTATATTTCTGTTAAAGAAGCTAAAAAAATTGGTGACAGAATGAACCGATTGTTATTTAATTTTTTAAGAACTCGTTTTCTATGACTAGATATTACACTAAGATGATCGCTCCAAATTTTCCATAGGCCCCATGTAAAACCCCTTCTGGGAAATACTTAAATATGCCCAAGACGTACCGAATAACGCAATGATAGTAAAATTTGGTCTGTTGTAGTTCCATAAAACTAGAAATCACACAACTAAATTTGGAGAAGATCGGCACACAATTTACCATAGGTTCCATATAAAGCCCACTCTGGGAAATCATTTAAAAGCCGATATTGTAGTAAATTATAGTCCAATTTAGCTTTAAATGGCTAGAAATAACAGGATGCAATTTTGTCATTATAGGCATCCAACTCACTATATGTCCTGTAGAAAGCGGGGCTTAAAAACAGTTAAAAAACTTGCATAATTGTATCGAAATTTGGTATAGTTTATGCTTTACTTAACCGACCAAAAATACCAAATATCTCTTAAATACGGCTAAACTGATACAAATCGTGATAGATAAAACAAAATAAGGTTATGAATCATTTAAGAGTTTTTTTACGCCGAATATTTAGATCTTTGATAAATTATGGACCGTTCCTCACCGTTTAATTACAACAAATAATTAGAACCAATGTACCAAATTTCATCAAATAATTGCGACCTGTACTTTGCGCTCTACAAAGTGGACAGCCAGCAAGTCGGGCGAACGCACATCCTTATATCGATTCAGATAGCGATTGAGTCGATCGGTATAAAAAACGATAGGACCAATATTTGTAGGTGTTACAGACACTATGGTGGTGTGGGTATCAAACGAATCCATAAAACTATCTGCTGGTCGGCATATACATATGTAATTTGACCCAGTCCAATCAAGCACTCATACTAATTAAGTCTTAATTACACTAAAACTATTTATTTTTGCACTAAAGGCGATAATTGATAAAAAAAATTTTGAATAAAATATGTAATAAAAAAAGAGAATTGTCAAATTAATTTTTTATTTTTAAACAAATCTTCTCATTACTAAACATATATAAAACATACAAAATTCATTATTTAAAAAAAATTTTAAATAAGCTTAGCGAATATGAGGCAGAATCTATTAAAAATGCTAGCTGAATAATGCAAAAATCGGACGTAAAAAGTACTTTCAATGCATCTGCTCAAGCCTCTTGAAGTTACAAACGAAAGCGATTTCTATGAATGAAAGCTTTGGCTTAATTGGCAGTGCTAAGGAAAATAATACAAGCTGTCAGTAAAAAAGATTTTGTTGAAAAGTTGTCGGTAAATTATTCAATACTCCTGAAAAATCTATATGGCTTGGCATTTCAATTTTAAATAAAGTGTTTTAATCGATTTTCTCACAATTTTGATTTAATGAAAGTGAGACGGATGAATTTATTGACAACCTTTCTCCATCTGAACTTTTAGTGTTCAAATATGCTCCAGTTACATCTCGCGACGTTGAAAGAGTGTTTTTCATTTATAGAACTGTTTTATGTGATAACAGGAAATAATCAGGGGTATTCTAGAAATCGAAGACTCAAAACGCAAGAATTTTAAACGTCGTTATTTAATCAGATTTCCCTGATATTATAAAAATATTTCTTTATTAAACAGAATTTTATAACAAAAATTAGATTAAAGTGTATTAAAAACAACTTCCAAATTCTTGCGTCTTGCCACAAGAATTTTTTTTTTTGACAATTTAAAGAAACATACTATTGTAATAAAATAAATGTTTCTTAAATAACATGTTTATTTTTGCCATTTTTCGTGCCATTTTACCAGCCATTTTTAACCATTTTTCGTGCCATTTTAAACTTGCCCTGCTGACGAGCATTGAAACGAAAATTTGAATTATTTTTCTTAGATTTCGGTAGATATCTTCATCACAGTTTATTAAAGCATCTACAACGTTATCTGATAGATTTTCAGATATTTCAAATGTTTGTTGCAAATGCAACAGGTCAGACTCAAGTTTAGATGTTAGTAGGTGTTTATCTATCTCTTTTATAAAAACATAATCAGCTCATCAGCGAGTTGTGATTTTAAAAGTTTTGTATCTGTATTTGACTTGATTACACTTTGAGGTAGAAGTTTAGGTATGTTCAATACATTTAGGATATCTATTGGGAAACGTGTTTTGAGATTTTCTGAAATAAATGCAAAAAGAGGAATGTAACCTACAACTGGGTAGTAATTTTCAACATTTTGAATGTGATTTGAACCTTGATTTGAAGGCAGATAACTTTAACTTTTTCAAAAATCGCTTTAAATAGTTCTTCGGCTTTATTTCTTTTCTCTTCAGGAATTGTAGTTTTGATAAGGCTTGATCCTTTTTGAAGATCTATATCGTGCTTGTGTAAAATGATACTAAGCGGCTGTAATACAATAAGTATCACATATAATATGTTAATTCCGTAAATGAATTCAAAAGTACTAAGCGAGTTCCTTAATATAAGGCTTTTGATGAAGTATCTCTACCTTTTTACTCAGATATTTTTTCCAAAGCTTCTACTATATGATGTACACTAGTTGCAAAGTGTAAAATTGAGTCGTGACGATCCAACCATCTTGTCTCGCATAATGTAGAGAGTTTGGCTCCCAAATACTTTGCTAAAACTGCGTTTCGCTTGGGATTATTATATTTAATAAAACTTGTTTTATAATTTTTTTAATATTTTTTTCTTGTATGTTGAAATATCTTTAAGATAAGGAAATCTGGGTTTTCCTCGAAAAATCTGTGTTTTCGTCAAAAATTATCGAATAGAATTTTGATTCATATAATAAAGGCTTATTAATAATTCAACCGCATTTTCAAGTCAAAATTTATTCTTTGGATATAAATGTAGAATAATAAGTATTTGAATACTATTAGAATTAAGTTTTGGATACTTATTGTAAATTTCGTTAGATTCAATAAAAATAAAACAAAAAAAACCTTGCTGGGATTTCCTAAAATTTTGTGCATGGACAAAAAAAATATTATTATTGGGAATTCTTGTATTATCGAGATAAACCAAACATATTTTTATAATTTAGGGGGGGGAAATTTCCTTATTTCCCCCCCCCCCCCTGAATCCGCGCCTGGTGTAAGCATACATTCATGATTCTACATATCGTCTAGAATAAGCTGTAGATTAGAAAATGATTTTGATATTTTGAAGTCTTTATTTCAATGGAGGAATCATTATTTCTGGATCAATGCAATTGCTTATAATTATTTTTAAGGATACACAGAAATAAAGAAAAATTGATTTCAATTAAAAAACTTGTGATATTTATTAAAAAATTAATTAAATTTGCAAAGTAAACAAATTAATAGTATCTAATAAATATTTATTGATATTAACAGCATATTCTGCAGTTATGTTATTGAGATAATCGAACTTGTTTATTTGTTTTTTAATAATGGTTTAATAGAAATCATAATTGGCGAACATATTTTCTGTGTATACACGCAAAGAAAAAACATGGTTGTGGTAAACATATTCTAAGAGCAACATATTATGATAAGATTCATGATTGTAGTCACCATATTACGATTGTTATTAAATCATATTATGACCAAATATGTTCGTAATATTACATCATAATATTTTTCCCTTAACCATATTGTTATCCTGTTAATCATAAAACGGTAAGAAGTTATAATATTACTGTCATGGCAATCATAATAAGTTTAGAAGTAATCATATTATTGTCATGACAATCATAATAAGTTTAGAAGTAATCATATTATTGTCATGCCAATCATAATAAGTTTAGAAGTAATCATATTATTGTCATGACAATCATAATAAGTTTAGAAGTAATCATATTATTGTCATGGCAATCATAATAAGTTTAGAAGTAATCATATTATGATGCAAAGTGATATGAACTGTTATACATAAATTTTTTACATCATAATATGATACAACTTTAAACATAATATTTTTATTGGGAAAAAATACTTATGATAAAATAAAAAACATAATATAGTTACTGTAATCTTTTTGTCGTATGTCGCAATTATTTATAAATCATTTAATGGAGTTTTCATTATTTTTCTCTTAAAATAACACAAAACTTACCAGTAATGGTTAATATTTTGCACCAATATTTCGCAAATTTTTCCACCACTTTAAGATTATTAAAATTTTTTAGCAAAGATATTTTAATTTGTGACACTACAACCCTTTTTGAATGTTTTTTCTTTATTTTTTTTTTAATTTCTTGGTTATTTTGTTATTTCTTTTTTAATATTTTTCTTTATTTTTTTTAATTTCTTGTTTATTTTAATGGTTATTTTTTTATTATTTAGCCACTCACTAACAAATAATTCGATACGTTTATGTAAAACACGACACAACTGATACAAAATTATTTTACAAATGGCGATACCAAAATATTATTAGAGTAACGATATTTTGATTGCATCTTAAACTTATTATGATAAATGTATATAAAGTAATCATGTTATGGCTATTAAATATCATGTTATGGCTGTGAGTAATATAATATGTTTTGAAAGTTATCATAATTTAGTTGTTAGAAAAATAATTATTTTTCGGTTAACAATACTCAAATTTATAATTGCGATAAACATTAATATGTTTACAGTAACTATAATATTGCTGATATTTAATAAAAATAACAATTATTTGTGTACAACAACAATATATTGTTACAATAAACACAGTGTGGTTGCCGTAACCATGCCCAACCATATTTTTTCTCTGCGTGTACGCCTGTGAAAAGTGAACGGCAGCTTTATCAGTTATAATTTTTTCGTTAAGGAAGAACTTTTCGCAGCATCCTAAATGTTACAACAACATTTTCTGTATTTGTTGTGTAATTTTATATGGTTTTAAATAATTTTCATTTTTTACTGTTACTCCCGGCTAACTGAGCCTTTACTGTTGAAAACGTTACTTCAGATAAATAAATTTACACCCAAATATATCGCAACGAAAAAAAAACTCTCCATTTATTTTTAATTAGTACTCATTATCTTATAATTGTCACCTCAGCAAATGTGAGAGACAGGTGTAGAATATAAATAACGCAAAGTTAAAATTTGCTTACACACAAAAAATAGGGTTTCTACAAGGTAAAACTTTTAGGAAACAATTTTTTTGCAATATATTTTTCTTTTTGTATTAAATGGAAGATTTTTTTTCTTAACACTTCTGCTTTCCTTTCAATTTAACTTTTGGACATGTTTTTTTTTGTTAATGATACAGTATCGACCTAAAATTTTTCCTAAACATCAGTGGACAAAATTATTTGGTAGACAAATCAAATACAAATACAAATTGCTTTTTTTGTTTTCCTTTCACATAATAAAATAAGTTTTTTAGTTTTTTATTAGTTAAATTTCATTTGACGTTTCTCAATTTCAGACTAATTCAATTTGAACCATGGGAAGATACACAATCGAGCAAAGCGTTAAATTTATTCAGGCTTTTTATGAAAATGAGCGATCAAATCAAAATGCATATCGTGCAAAAATTTGAGCAAACCGGATCTGTAGGAGATGGGAAAACACCAGTGCATCCTCGTACAGCACGTACTGCAGAAAATATTGCTGCTGTTCGCGATAGTGTGGCTGAAGAGCCGACCACCTCAACACGTCGTCGTGCCCACCAATTGTTCCATTCACGCTCGTCGTTGATGAACATTACGCATAAAGACTTTCATTTACACGCTTACAGGTTTTTGATTGATTCAAGAACTAAAGCATCGTCAATGGTCAGAAATGGCAACAGTGGATGATCAATTTTCGAAGAAAATCATCTTCAGTGATGAGGCACATTTCCACCTCAGTGGATTCGTCATTAAGCAGAATTGCCGCATGTGGGTGAATGATAATCCAAGAGTGATTGTCGAAAAACCAATGCATCCACAAAGAGTGACTGTTTGGTGCGGTTTTTGAGCTTGCGGTATCATCGAGTCGTATTTTTTCCAAAATGAGGCCGGTCAGACAGTAACTGTAAATGGTGTTTGCTATCGTAATATGATAACGAACTTTTTATGGCCCAAATTGGAATATATGGATGTGGACGATATGTGGTTTCAACAGTACGATGCCACTTGCCACACAGCTAACGAAACAATGGCTCTTTTGCGCGACAAATTCCATGGCTGTGTTATCTCACGTGGTGGCGATGTCAATTGGCCGATCAAGTGGTTTGACGCCGTTGGACATCTTTCTTTGGGGTTATTTGAAAGAAAAGGCGTACGTACGTCGATAAGCCAGAAACAATTCAAGAGGTAAAATATGAGATATTTCGGCACATTAATTACATAGAACCTTAATTATGCATCAGCGCCATTGAAAATTTGGCCCATCGGATGGAGGTGTGACGCCGAGGTCAGGCGGTGTCTTTGTACTGCTCTACAAGAAATGAATGAGCGTGTAGTCACATTTTCTTAACGCCAAAATGAAATATATGACTATTCGCTCATTAATTTCTTGTAGGGTTATTTCTTTAATGCAAACAGACCGACTTTATTTTTGTTCTTTTCGTGAGTTTTACGTTTCATATTGCGTTGCCTAGGGAACAAAATGAAACTGAGACGTTTAATGAAGAAGACCAAATTACTCTGGAGCGTATTCTGGAAGCTTTCGCCTTCTTATACGAAGGCTTAGGTCGACCTGGCGGTTGAGACTTCAGTATTGTGCGATAAGCTGGCGATATAACTATGAATAGTTGATAAAAAAAGTTTTAGTTGTTAAGTTAAAAAATTTTAGGAGCCCCCTATTATAACGCATATGAAATTGAAAGTTCGCCTTATAAAAATAAAATTGTAATAAAAAGTTGCTTAAGAAAATAAAACTTTTTTTAACGAATTAAACTAAACAAAACAGAGTGCTGTATTCGGACATGCCGAATCATATATGACCTATACAATGATGCGACAAGAATATAAATTCCGCTCTTAAGGCATAAATAAATCGTTTATATGCCCGCCCACTTCTCCAATCCCGTTCAGATTTTTTCCGAAGTTGTTTATTGATACCCAAAATACTTTTACCTAATTTGGAAACTTTGCCGTTCGCCAGATATACAAAAATCTATTATGTCTTTGTAAGTTAGTGCCACGCCCACTTCGCCGATCTCGCCGATAGTTTATTGGATGTTGTATTTTTATAACTAAAATACGTTTTCCTTATATGGAAACTTAGCTTTTTGCATCTCTCCAGATATATAGAAACCCAAAATCTGTTTGTACGGCAGGTGCAACGACTACTTTTAATGAAGTAATTTCTTAGAAGACATCCACAGCGTAGTCTAACAACTACAATTACTGCCCCATCTGGTGGCGAATTTATGGAGAACAACCTCCATAGCAAAAACTGTATGATACATGTTTCTAGCAAGGAATTGCAGTTTTTTTTTTTGAAGTTCGTACAAATTTTTTTTAATCATGCTCTTACTGGAAATAATTTCTTAAAATAATTGAAAACTAATTTCAATCATAACAAGTGGAAGTGCTCTATTTGGTAATGTCGAATGTTATTTACTCTTCTCCATGGTACTGAAAAGCCAATTGCTCTCTACCTCATACGGTATTGGCACTACCGTATCAAAACTTTTTGTTCTTAAGTATATTTGTATGGGCGTTATGTAACAAAATAGGTCGATTTCGCTGATTTTTAAATACAATAAAAATTTTAGAAAAAATATTTAAGCAATATTTTATCAAATTATGTATTTTATTTTGTCTGGATACTATCGTAGCAAGCCCCTCAAGTGGTGAAAACACTTGAATGGGGACCATGTGAAATATGGAGCAATTTATCTCATTTATTTAACACTGAAATAAAGCATGAGCAGAGTTATGGACCCAAATATGGACCAACCTACTTCACATATTTAAAATTCTGTTACAAAAGCTAACAAAAATTGGTGGCGGGTCGCACACATATATTTATTAAATTTTTCAAAAATTTGCTTAAATTTAATGAACATTACATAACTAAATTTCGCAAAGATTTGTCAAATTTTTACCATTGTCCCTCTATACTTTACTATGCGTAAAACCCTGAAAAGATGCACATACGTCTTTAGGAAGAAAAGTATAATTGAGTTGCATAACAGTCGATTTCACACCATTAAAAGTCTGGACGATCGGTTTTTAATTTACAGTAGACCTTTTTCACCAATTAAAGCATGAATTAAAAATAAAATCCGTTTTAATTAAAAATTTCATCAAGTGAATTAAACTTTTAATTGCTTACCAATTTTTATTTTTTCGGTGCAAATTCTTCAATTCTCCAAAATTATTCACCAATTTTATTCTAAATTTAATCAAGTTAATTAAACGTTTAATTCACACTATTACTTTGTTTATTGGTGCCAATTTAAATAATTTTTTTTAATAATATAACAAATTTTTTATTTGAAACGAATTTTTATTTTTTTCTGTGTTGTCAAAAGTGAGCAAACTACGTTTGTGTTCAATTAAATAACTGATTGTGTCAATATTTTTTAACCACCTCGTTGCTATTTTGTAACGTAATGCCATTCCGAACACATGTTTTATATTTTTGACAAAACACCGTGACAACTCAGTTGTCATTCTGACAACACATTGTTGTCAATCTTTTAAAGACGAATTAACCAATAAACAACATGTGATGTGTTTTTACCAGGGACCGTAACTGTTATGACTTTTAGCAAAAAAATCAAGAAATAAGAGTTATTTTTGATTTTTATATTTTTAGATAGAAAATAAGAGTTATTTTTGATTTTTATTTTTTTAAATGAAAAATAAAAGTTATTTTTGATTTTTATATTTTTAAATCAAGAAATAAGAGTTATTTTTGATTTTTATATTTTTATATCAATAATAAAAATCAATTCAAAACTCTTATTTATTTGTTGATGCCGTATGTATTATAATATGCTGCTTCATTCAAATTTCTATATGAATATAATATATTCAGTGTTAAGAGATCGTTTTCAGGTGTTCAATTTTACCATCATAATTGATTTTAAATGTTCCTCAGATAAATTATATCTCAGATCTCCCAATATTAAAATAAAATTAAAAATCACATACATACATATGTATGTATTAGTACCATCGATATTATCGATAGTCTTACACACAGAAAAAAATTCCAATGTAAAATTAACATGGAAAAATGTTGATTGAGAATCATAGTAAATTTCTGCAAAAGTATGCTCTTTATTTAAATTTATCATTATTTCATACTAATTTTAAATGAAAAATATTAAAATAATCTTTAATCACGTTTATTTAATATTATTCACTGTTAAAAAAATAAAAAAAAAATATTAAAATATAAATAAATATGGATTCAATATTGAATCCATAAAAACCTGTTTTATATTAAAATCAAAAGTTTATCTTGTTAAATTAACATGCATACATAGTAAAGTATGTTAATTTTTTTATTTTCATTTTTTAAATATGTTATAAAAGAAGACAATTCCCGTATTCTTTTAATTAAAATTATTTAGTTAAATAGTACATCAAGTTTTCAAAGTAGAATGATGACGAAAACCATATCGGGCCATTCTGCTGATTGATCTTTTAACAAAGGCGACTACAAAATAAGTGAAACATGTGTTACAGGGGTAAGTGTATTGAATTATTCTTAAATAAATGCATATGTTGTCTCTGAAGCTTCTTCACACTGTTATAACACACTCAAACCAATTAGTTTCTACATGAAATTCACGTTGTTTCAAATTGAAATAACTTTCATTCAACGTGATTCGGATTATTATTTCAATATAAATGACATTTTGCTCTTACTTTACCGCAATGTTAAATTAACATGAATTATAGTTATTTTAAAAGAAAAAAATGTTGTTCGCAAGTAATTATAAAATCAGGTTGAATTAACATGAAAAACGTATGAAGCAAAATCACCACCGAAAAATTTTAAATCAACCTTGTTTTCGACGTTTTTAACTTGATTTTTTTCTGTGTGTAATCCTATAATTAACCGTTTCAAAGGAACTGGATTAAAAAAAGTTTAAAGTCAAATAAGGACCGGTCTCATATACATTTAGCATTGGGCACGTTCATAAGACGTAGCTGTTGAGCTCAACTGCTACAAAACTGTTGACAACTGTTGAGCCGAACACTTTCGTCTTAGAAACGGCATTATATGTATAATAAAAAATTAACAGCTGATAAATATAAACAATTGAAAAAAATAATAAAAGTGATAATAAAATTTATCAGTTTAGCTAAAAAGTATGGATAATACAGAATTTATATCTGAGTTTCAGCTGTTTAGGTTGAGCACAACATGTTGACTTTAGGTAGCTAAAAAATTTTATGATGGATTAAATGGCTTCAAATACCCAACTGTTGTGTTGAGCGGAAGTGCTCAACTATGCGTTTCTAAGACAAACACTAAACGGTTACACAACTGTTACGACTTATGAACGTGCCCATTAAGGTTAGATAAGAAGTCTGAGTTGGAATTTCAGCGGTTGGAGTCGGAGTAAGTTCTTTTTGTTGACGACTTCACAGCCCTGGTTGCGAATGTTAAAAAATATCAACGGTAAAACAACGAAGCATAACAAGAAAAGAGTACTAAAACGGACGTGCTGGTACCGAGGTATTTTTGAAAGGAAAAAGTACTGAAAGTAGTATCATAGTACTGCATTTTTAATCACTGGTCGATAGCAATATCGATAGTGTAATCTGAACTTTCGATAAATATCGATAGTATCCCAGCACTATTATGTATATCATGAAAAACAAAAATAAGAAATTTATGGTTAGTTGCCTTCAAATTATAAATTTATTTCTGGTTTTAAACGTGCAAAATCTAGAAATTTACAATTTTTTATACAAGCTGGGCACTTGGCGTTTTAATCAAATTCGGGTACGCTGAATCTAGTGGTGCTAGCCGTTTTTTAAGGTTAGCTCTTGTTTTCGAGATATACTGTTATTTCGAAACGGGAGGAGGTTGCACAACATACATACATATGTATATTCGCATAACTCAAAACAGCTTTAGCGTATTAAAAAAAACTATTAAAATCCGAAATTCCACAATAAAAAGAAAAAAATATATGATCTTTTAGAAATATACTTCTTTTTTGCGAAAAAAAATAATTTTTTATCAAACATTTTTGTTTTTTAAAAATTCATAAAAAAAATTGGAAATTGTTTACCTTCTTTTTTTTCTCTGTGCAGTTGCCATAAGAAACCCACTCTCAGAATGCACTTAAACACGTCGAAAACTGTGACAAATAGTGGTTAAATTTAGTGTTTTGAGACGAAAAGTGATACTTAGGGCCATAATTACAACTTGCCAATAGTTAAAAGTCGGATTTTGTCGGACCGATAAATAGCCCCTTAATTTTGAAAGTGTGAGGGAAGACTTCAGCAGGAGGGTTGTACGATTCACCGGACAATCGGGCACAAACGGATGGGCTCCTGAGGAAAAACGTATATTACGAACAATCGTACGGGTTTCGTGAATCAGATCCCTAATTTCATCAGAATATATTTCAATAGAACACAATGTAGTAACGATAAAACAGCCAAATACAGCCCACATTGCGACGGTGCTCAAGGGAGTCACTAGAATCCAAAGTAGACTTTAAGCACCGGTCAACACATGATAGTTGTATTCCATTCGCGGTCGGATATAGGTGGTATAGATAGTAAGGAGATCAGATGGACTGAAGTATATTCCACACCGTTTTAAAAACCGAGGCTCTTGAAAGCTTGTTTCGACACCTTGAATTTATGTTCCGTCTATCGGACATCACATTGCATCTTCGTTCCCAGAACAACAAGCGATTCTAATTCCTCAATAACTACACCACCCATATATACAGATGAGGCACCTTGATCCGTCACGCGACCCTGTTCGCACGAACCCATTTTGGATTATGTGTAGGCCAATCGCTAGATTCATGTTCTGCCTCATAGCCCAAACATCGACTACGCTTGGTCTATAATCAAATGAATACGTATGGCAAAGTTTTCTGTCATCTGCAAATGAGCAGACAGCATTGGAAATTTGACATCGGAGGTTATTAAGACAAATAAGAAATTGAGTAGGAGAAAGAACGAAGCTTTCCCGCACCTAAAACTAACCTGGCCTTTACACATGCAAATACAAATTCGAAAAACTCAATACACTCACACTTTTTTACTAACACCATCACATTTTTTGTACTTGCAGACAACTTGCTGCTCAACTTGCAAGAAATTTCTGAAGACAGTGGTATTTTGACACTTGCAGCATTTAATGTCAAAAACATAAACATTGTTACAAAATTTACTCGATTGCGGAAAAAATAATTATAGATTTAACTTTTTTAAAGTATATTTAAACATATTTCTTGATTTTTTTTGCATATATACATAAAGAAGGCAATTAATTTAATTTTCAAACATCAATCTAATTTGAAATAGTAATAATAATTATTAACGCCAAATGTGTATTAGAAATTAAGCTCTGGGGTCTAATCACCGCATACGATATCGAGCAAAATTGATCGAAATTATTTATTTTGGTATCACGACTCTCGATATGGAATAGAATTTATTGAATTTGAAATAGAAGCATTCGATAAAGAGTAACACGACATTACATTTTTCGAGTTTTCATTCGATACGAAAGTGTCTATCGTATGCAAAAACATTTGATAGTTTATTCGATACGATAGTATCGAATGCGGTGATTAGACCCCTGTTTCGCACTTGGTAACTCTGATTTATAAGGAACTGTTACTAGACATTCGACTATTTCGTCGCCATTTTCGATGTTAATACGTATAGCCTACTTGCAAGTAATTATGTACTTGCATGTGTAAAGACAGGGTAAAGCACATGATTATATTTTATTAACATTAGGCCGTTTTATATTGTTCTTAAATATTCGCACAGCCAAATATTCAATTTCAATTTGTTTCTTAATAAAATTCCGACGAATAAAGAAAAATTTACATTCGTTCCCAGAAATATAGAAATATAGAAACCCTGACATTAATAATAACTGCCCGTCTATACTAGAGATAAATATTGCGACATATATTGCAGTAAATGTTAAAATTATGTTATCTCTCATGTAGACGGCAATTTTTGTACATATTTATTGCCGGCAATTTATGTTGCAAAAATTGTTAGTCCATTTTTGTTGACAATTATTGCTAACATAAAACGTCACATTTGATTATCAGTTGAAAAAAGAATGAAGAAAAAATAGAAGCAAATTGTGCGGGAAAGAAATAAAGTTTGTGATATTGTAGCTGGAATTAAATTAAAGAATTGAATAAACACTAAAATAAAATTGCAAAAATTATTTTTATTAATATAATTTTTTTCTTATTCGATCTTTATTATTTACAGTTATAATAATAAACTTGCAGGTGCACGGCCTAAAAAAACTGACTGGCAACCCGCTTTTTATAAAGCGAGTTGTTTTTGTTTTTATTTTGTTTTTTCTTAACCTACATACAACTACAATTAATGTTGGAAGAATTCCAATCAATTGTAGTGTGGAATGTAAGGAGAGATAAACTCACTGTTTATTGTTGATGATTTTGTTTACACTTTGATATTGTTACAAATAGAACTGTTTCTGTAATTCTTATACGCTTAACAGTTTTACTTGGTTTTTCTAAAATATTTATGGATGAAGTTTCCTGATGATCTGGCCTAAGCAACCAGTGAAATGCGCATAGGAATAGCTTATCCCATCAACAATAAATTTCAAGTGTTTTTATCAAATAATAAAAATTGGGAATTAAGCACGAGTAACAAAATCATTTAAGTTATATTAATTTTTGAAGCTTGAGTTGTTTTTTATATAAAATATAAATTTTATTTTAACAAAAAAAAAAAAAAGCAAAAAAGAAGAAATTTATAAAAATATTATTTTTATATAAAAAAGACCTCAAGCTTAAATGAACATTTAAATAATTAGTCGAATAAATGAGAATTTATATTAATAAAAATAATTTTTGCAAGATGGCGTCAGTTTTTACAAGTTAACAGTTTTCCGAGATTTTTTTCAAATTATGAGTTAACATAAATACGTTTTCTCATGCCTTTAACATAAGCTGAGCAATAAGAAATATTGCTCTGTTATTCTGCCGACGTTATAGCGAACATCCCACCAAAAACTTTACTTACAATCCTACTTTAAATGACTTCCTGAATACATTACGTTGAAGCTTTATTCGCCACTGTTTGGATTATTAGTTATACATATATTAAATAATAACTTTATTATTATTTATATCTTAAATAAGTCATTATTATAAATTACAAAAAAATTGAATATGGTGATGTTAATAAGCTATCATTATACGATTTTAAATAATTATTTAAATCAATTTGTAGTATATTCCTTTAATATATGTTGGACATTCGGTAATACTTAATAATTTTAACAATAATTTTGATGTAAAATCCGTGAAAGCTCGAAAAATCAATAAAATGTGTGTAACTATATGCATAAATATGTTGCAAAATTACTCCCATAGTATATTTTTGTTATTAGAACAGTTGTAGTTATACCTATCGAATGTAAACGATGTTTTTGAGCTATAAATGATTTTTGCAGCCAAAACACACTTTATTAAATGTGTTCTTCAATTCAATTCAATTCATTTATTCTTTATTTGGTATACAATGTAATTTCTTAACAATTTTAATAAAGAGTTTAGGATTTCTAATTTCCTTTTCTACTTACATATATATAAATAACAAATTATTATAATGCTTTTGGTTTCAGCTAATATTAGATAAAAGGTAAAAATTTTAAAAAAAAACCTTTATGTGCTTTTATGTGTTCTTACATTTCGAAAAATTTATTATGTGAACACTTTCATGCATATAAAAGCAATTTAATTTAGTGTGTTTTAATCTTTTTGAATTAATTCTGAATAACTCTTTTTGTAACTATATATTTTGTTTTTTAACTTTAAGTATAAAAAACATTATATTTTTTGGGTTATAATTGGCAAATTATAAGGGATTACTTTTGGGACATCGCGAACAAAAATAAGTACTTTTTCTAGTAGAAAAGTAAGTAGTCGCCTCGTCAAGTTCACATTATTTTTCTGCTTATTTTGTAAGCAAAGTTTTTGCTGGGATGTTGAAATATTTATATTTAGTGTAGACCTGGGGTAATAATTCAGTTCATTTTTATTAATAATCTGTGAGTTTTAAGTTGGATTATGATTATCTTGTGTTTGTGTGTGTGATAAATTATGATAATAAACAATTTGAATTTATCATTGTTGTTATGTTCAGAAATAATTTCCTCCTTTTTCATTAAAATAATTAATTTTATTTTGCATATTTTTTCATTTTATTCTCGCGTGTAATTGCAAACGTGTGACAGTCCGTATATTTTATGAGTCGACAATAATATTAAAATTCTATAATAATGAGTTTTGTGGGGGTGTGTTTGTATGATTTTATTATATTAAGTTTGAACAATTGTCGTACAATCCTTTAAACATGTTTTTTAATACAAATGAAGAGTACCATTTTGCCAAATAACACGTTGCAACGTTGCGCATTGTTTAACAAGATTTAAAATTGCATTGAGTTGACGACTGTTTATTGTTTTTAAATTAATACTTCCCGTAATTGATTACTAAGCAGCAATAAACCATATTAATTAATTGTATAAATGTTACTATACACGAAAGAAAAGGGGGTAGGAAGGAAAAAATTTGTATTTAGCGATTCTTGAAAGACAGAGGACATTGCCAAGTTATTTATGAAAGTCAAAATTGTTTTCGTATGGAATTTGATATGTTTATCAATAGTATGAAATGGGAATTTAGCACATTTAAACGAAACCTTGTTAATTGATTCATATAATGATTTACATAATTTTTGACACATGCACCCTCATCTTATAATGGACCAAAACGAAAATTAATGCAAAAGGTAACTAACAATCTGTTACTTACTTAGTTTTAAGGTATTTAATCAGTTAGAACTCTAAAAGAAATTATGTGTATGTGAAAAAGTAGATTGTTCTAAGAAATTAATTTTAATCCATTTATTGACATAAATTGTTCGAGTCATTTAAAATTTTCTTTTTAAATTTCTTTGATTAATCGAATGAATATTCTAAAACCTATAAAATAAAAAATTGTGCGCTCTAAATATTGAATCAACAGAAATCAGTGCAAAATTTGTGGGCCAAAAATTTTGTTTGTTTTGAAGACATTTATTGGCATAAAATAAACATAACGAGCCCTAACCGCGAAAATAACGTAAGCGCCAAAAATCAAATTTTACAGGAGAGGGGTTTTTTTATTTTATTGCATATAAATTTTGTATGAAATTTGTCGCTTACAATAAAATTGTTATTGCTATAAAATCGTAACGGTACCTTCTGTGACCATGACGTTTTAGGAGATGGTGCAAGTGTTGCCAATAAAGTCATTTAGTAAAAAAAACGAAAATTGAAAATGATGTCGCTTACGTTATTTTCGCGGTTAGGGCTCGATAATTTATTCATTATTGTTATGTAGACAAAAAGTACAAGTCAATAGTTTTTCTTCAATTTAATAGCAACAAGTCCGTTTTATTTCAATCAAAAGCTCGTTTGACATCTGATGTGTTTCCAAAAAAAAAGCAAAAACCTTTTTGGTTATGTGTGGGATCAAGTTTCAAGCGTGTTGATAACGATCGTTAAAATACTGACAGAGAGATCGATTTTTTAAGTAACGGTTGTGTTGCAAGCCCTTAAAAAATATTTAAAAACTTCAACTAATAAAACATTTATATATGTAAGTAAAATCGCTTAAACACTTCAAATAAATTACAAAGTGTTTGCATGTTCATTTGTATATGGGCACTTCCACAGAAGTGTAACGTTGCGCCACCAAGCAATTTATCTATTGTTTACACTAAAATACAAACAAATTAAACAATTAATATATTATTCTTCATACCGTAACGTGACTAAAAGTAGACTTTTCTGTGGAAATACCCATATACTATTATATTCACATAAATATGCAATTTTTTGTTTCTTCAACATAAAATAAAATAAACACCAACCCTGTTGTATGATTTTGAATAAATTTTTTTTATTATCAGCGAAAACTGTTAAACGTTGACATGTCATGTTCGTGTAAAATATTACATAAACAAATAAAATATATGTTTATGCATAACTCAACAACACGTGTAAATAAATATCTAAAGGGTGTTCTTTTTCTATAGAGGCGAATAACTTCAAATTGAAATGGAGAAAAAGTTTTTTAATATCAATACAATTGACTTTGTTCACTACACAGGGCAACATACCAGAAGTTTCCAGACTTCTGTCCATTGTTTTGTTTTAAGTTTGGTTAAAGGATTGCGTCATTAGTTTCTTTATCTAGCAGCGTTAGTTTGAAAGATATAGTGGCATTTAAGATTTGCATAGTTTACACCATTTTTTGTATTATTCGCTTAATGCCCGTAATTTCTACAAAAAGAAAGCAGGTCGTGTTCGTACCTAAAAGTTATCTCTACCTATTTCAACGTTTATTTTTCCTTCGTATTTTTACCTTCAGTTTTCCTTTAAAATATGGCAGCTTTTACACCATAGATTTCTATGCACAGCTAGATTTCTTTTTGTAGAAATTACGGGCATAACTCTTAAGTGGATACCAATTAGGAAACGCATTCGGTTAACCGTAATGGGGCTTCCGCCAGATCATTGATGTCACAAATTTTAGAGCGGATCCTTTCACACTTGACCATTGCCGCAAAAATACAGCACAGTTTTGGCAAAGAATACTTTGCACCCATTGGTACAGATGGAATTCTACCGAGTATTTACCTGATGTCTGGTGTCCAGGGTATATTCCTTTTTTGGGAATTTATTTTATTTATCAATTAAATTATCTAAAATTGAATTTTTTTTAAAAAATAAAATACATTCAAACTTTTTTGTCAATGTTTTGTCAAATCTGCAAAGAGAAAGGATCAGCAGAGCAATTAAAGATTTCCGTAAAAACGAACTGAGGAAGCTACGTAACGTCCTTAAATAGTTTGATAAAAAGTTAAGCAGCTTTACAGTTTTTGCTGTTGACGAAACCTAATGAAACCAACAAAATTAACCCTACTAAGTGAAGATCTTTGGGTTATACTAGATTTCAATTCAAAATTATTTCAGCGGATTTCAAAATGGTTTACTATTTTTGAATCCAATCAATATAATATAAACACATATATCGTGTGTATTTTGCTTTTCATGAAATGCGTTCCGAGGTACGAGATGCCTTTATGTCAAATACTGACTTTGTTGATAATGAAAAAGCATATATGGAAATGTCGATAATAAAGCGCACCTCAGCGGCCACTGAACGATCGTTCAGCACACAAAGTGTTATCCACTCAAAGAAACGAAACAACGTGTATTTGAGGTATAATTAACCATTATCTTTTTTGCAAAACCACATAAGTTTTTCAAATTAAAAATGCTCGCTATTCTTTCACATTGAAAATATGGCGTTAAAACTTAAAATCGACGCTATTTAGGTCTTAACAACATTAAGAATGAAAAATATTATTATTATTAATGAGATTTCTGTATGACGTGCTAAATTCCCAATTTTTCATATTTGATAAATACACTTAAATTTATTGTTGAGGGAAAGCTAGCTTCTATGCGCTTTTCACTGGTTGCTTAGGCCAGATCATCAGTGAACCTTTTCCAAAGATATCAGAAAAGCTTAAAATATACAAATAAAACCTTCAAGCGAATAAGAATTATAAACACTCAAAGTCTTACTTGCAACAATATCTGAACTTAAGCAAAACACCAACAATAAACAGTAAGTTTATCTTTTCTTACGTTCCCCTACAATTGGTTGGTTTTTTTCCGACTCGAATTGTAGTTGTGAGTGGGTAAAAAGAAAAAACAAAATTAAAAAACAAATTGCTTCATTTTATTGTCATCGTAAGAAAACAACAAAACAACCAATTTGCCAGTTCAGTTTTTTGCGCAGGCACATTCAAGTATATTATCAAAGTTATTTTCGGGAATACACAATATGCAAGGCCCGGATTTTTATGCAAATGCATATTTGTTGTCGTCAGTCTGAGATCAACATAAACTTAATATCTTTTCGAATCAAGAAATTTTAAATAAAATGGCATCGATTTGCTAGTGCATATTTTTGCATATTATGCTTAAAATGCATATTTTTGCATATGTTGCTGACATTGCATATTTTTGGTGCATTTTTGGGAAAAAGTGGAGAAAAATATTTTGCAAAGCACATCGCGTTTTGTAGCATATTAGGAGAAGTATCCTATAACAACAATGTGGTTGAAATCAGTTGTGTATTATGCTGAAAATTTTGAACAATTCAAGGATGTGATGGAACGATGGTAATGCAAAAACAAATTTACCAAATATAAAATTTCGGATAATTTTTAAGTCTTCAAATTACGGATTTATCTCTGAGACTATTGTAAAATTAGAGAAATCAAATCCATTGAGAATCCAAGTTAAATTAATTGATAATGTCATAAATAGAATGTATGCAGTTAAGGGTAACTTAAGTAAACAAATTCGTATCAAACTTGATAAAGTTTTAAGCAATATGAAGGACACAAAACGATAACACGAACTGCTGGCATATTTAATTTACGAAAACAGCGTAGTGGAAAATGAATGTATATGAAGTTATGAGTATTGTTCTGAATTAATTTTATATGAAGGTTCACATATCTATCTAACAAGTGACTTAATTTACATTATTGTTTAACTTTATATTTTGTGTTTTACTATATTTTTACTTCTTTTTTTTGGTGTACCTTATTTTCGTTAACGAGACTGAATTTTAAGGGGTTTTATGTTATTTTAATTTTTGCTTATGATTAAAAACTGTGTTAGGAATAATTTAAAGTGCATATTTTTTCAATTTATAGCGCATATTTTTCTATTTTAAGTGTATGTTTTATGCGCATAAAACTCGATTTAAACTGCATAAAAATCCTGTCCCTACTAATAAGATTTCTGTAAGGCGTGCTAAAATTATTTATGAATATATATTGCCAGATCTTTGTTTAAAATCGCTTTACATTCAACACCTTGAGTCAATGACCGGGAACCGCGGTACCCCTATAAGTTTTGTTTGTTTTTCTTTACAACTTACCACTTGTTGCTTTGTCTTTGATTAAACAACATTTTTAAACCTTCAAAACATTTTAAAATAATATGAGTATGATGGTGACATATCGGCTTATGTTGCATACATTTTTTATTTTTCTTTTTCCTAGTGGTGTAAGGCACAAGAAACATGAACTAACAATAGGCTTTCTTCTCCGAGTTCGGCATACATACTTCTATTTAATATAGTGCTATATATATATGCAGAAAACTCACTGATATTAAACTCTATTGTGATATAAAATAGTGACAATGGCCCCCTTTTTGTTTGCATTTGTTCCATGACATCCACACGCCCTTTTGTTTGGTTATAAAATGTGATCATATCTGGCTTTTCATAACTACCAACGCTGTTCTTCAATGTGGATAACACAATTGCAGTATTGTATTTTCTATGTGTGCGTGACATTTTTCTGGAGGGCAAATTTAAAAGATCCAATAACTTGATATTTATCGTTCATTATATCACAAATGTAAGTCTTATTTTGGCACAACGTTCCCACCATTGTCAATTTGTATTACTGTGAATGTTCATTCTTCTCCTTGTCGAATTTCACGGTCCATTGGGAAGATCTGTTCTTCGATTGTAAGAATACACAATTTTCTTTCTCCTGTATGCACAACTTGCATCAATTTTGCACAAAGAAAGCCGAAAGACATATTTGCTCAAATTATGGCTAAAATTAATTGTTTGTGATTTATAAATACTTGCAACCGTATTCAAAACGAAAATTTGTGTACTCCGACTATACTCCGCTCATCGAGTGAGCAACTAAAATGTTAATTAAGCTTAATCACCATTTAGTCAATGAGGTTATTCAAAACACTTTTAAATCGCCCGATTAAGAAAAATTTGTACATATCTGTTTTAGTTAAATTCAATTGATAGAAATAACAAATTGACAGCAGGCAATCAGGAGTTAAAAAGCCTTTGATCATTCGATAATCATAGTTTATTAAAAAGTGTTTTGAATAAGAAATCCTTAATCAGGGGATATGCAGTAACTAAATTTTTGTTTTGAATACGGGCGTTGGTTTTTTATTGAAAACGACGTTAAAAGCACTAGAAAATCTGTTTGTATAAATGCACAATTGAACAGCGCAAGTTTACGAGTCAAAATTATTGGGCAAATTTACGAAGTTTGTGTAAATGAATTCTCATACAATTCTTGACAGTTCATTTGCGAGGGCGTAAACATGCACAGATTGCGAGACTTTTAAGCGATTTTATGAAAACCGTTATTATTTTATTAAAACAAGTGTTTGCCTAATGGTCGAAATTCGGCCATAATCGTATATCTAAGTTTATATGAATTTACATGTTTAGCGTATTCATTTTGTCCGTCTTAGTGGATCGATTTGTTGACGGACCATGTTTTGTTCCACGTGAGTGGTTGACAAACAAAGTAAGATATCGTTCTTATCTGGGTTGCCTGTGCCGATTTATATATAAGATTTATATTGTCGAAATATTCGAAAACCAGTTTCTTGAAAATGTCGAATAATCGATTACCCTATTTTTTCTATTATTTCATAATTGGAAAAAACGAAATTTTTATTTATGTGTTTTGGATATGTGTTAGTATCAAATTTGAACGCTTAAATTTCTGAAAATATTGAACAGATTTTAATAAAATATATATTATGCACATCTGCCAGTTAATACCTTTCAAATGGTGTATTTTTTATTCTGGTCGCTGGGCAAACAGAGGAGAAAAGTGTTCTTATTTAGAATTTTATTTTTGTATTTTATTTTCTTGTGATTTGTTCGAGGTGTGCGAACATTTTACATTTTTTTTCATATCAGTATAAAACGAAACATCAAATTGTTTCTATTGCGAAGTTGTGCAGCATTCAAAATTTTTTTGTATTCTTCTTACATGTTATTCTTTTATTTTAATAATTATTTTTATTGTGTTAACAAATAAATTATCATCGAAAGTGCAATTGCATCCTCCGCTTCACAATTTATGTTGTCTTTTTGAAGTCCAAGTTTATTGTGATTTGTTCGTCGTGTGTGGAGAAATGCTAAGCCTAATTGAGCGCTTCTTTAGGAGAGGAGAATACAATTTAAATTTTATTGCTATCTTTATAACGTTAGAATATAAATGGGTTACCAAAAAAAAATCAAGAGACATGTCAATTACCGATATTACTCGTTTCTAACCCGTTAGGATTTGCATTTCCTATAATCCCTTCTTGTTGTATCTACACATCGAAAGGGTTGTCTGCATGCAAAATTTAAATGCTCTGGCTTCAGTTAATGGGGCTGGGCGATGATCACCCAGTCAGTCATTCTAATCTTACAAAAATAGTTGAAGTCACTAAAAATGCTCTGGTTCCTAGGTTCGTACGTGCTGGCAGCTAAAATTTGTAATATGTATTTACTTTTGATACTAAATAGTAGTAGACGTACTGAACACTTACCCTCCTCTTGCCCTACATTTTTTGTTATGGACTTTTAAAATTTGGTTTCGTTTATTTTTTAATTTATTTTTAAAGTAATTCACAATCACTTCAATTATCCAATCAATGATATGATAATTTATCTTCACAGCTTAAAAACTAAAAAAAGCGAGAACAGAAGACAGTGCTGGCAAATTTTAAGTTATGCGTCTCTAAAAAAACACACGATACGTACATAAGAGGTGTCCAAAAAAATAAAAGTGAATTCTAAAGTGAATGAATGGTGTTATTTGGTTTAATATAAAATTTGGTAGTCATTGCCCTACCCAAGTGTACCGGGGGTTATTTTTAAAAATTTTTATTTTCATTCTCTCAGATGTTTCAAACAAGTGCCTGGTGTGAAAATCTTAATTTTTTCGATTTTGTTGAAGAAAATCTTTTAAAACTTGAAAATTTTCCTTTTTGACATCACTTAAGACAGGTTAACGCCTTCAAAAAATCCCCCTTTTCTATATCGCACAATCTTGGATCTGTTAAATTAATAATTAGTACATATATAATATATGATATAACATATGTTATATTACATAAATCAATTTCAAAAATCTTTAAAGTGTGCGCTGGAATTTCTTGGCCAAGCAATAATTGGGCCATTAGTGGTTTGGACATTATTTATTACTTGGCTAGTTTTAACTGATTTTGGGTTTTTGTGCCTTTTTAGAAACATAATTGTTTCTACATTTCGATTAAAATATTATCTAATTATATAAAATTGTAACGTTACTGACTGATTCATCATCGCACAGCCTAAATGCCTGAAGCTAAGTACTTGGAACTTGGACCAGAGATTGGTTACTCCCCAAATCGATCCACTAAGACGGGGTTTTTGGAAATTCGAATGTTTAGGGAAAAAAGGAGTATAAACGGGAAAATTCAATTACTTTTTATCTCCAAAACTAAAATAGATACAAACAAATTTAATACTTATAGCTGTTGTTTAGAAAAATAAGCGGACATGTGTCTGGTACTTATTTTGAAATTCGGTCCTATTAGGCAGTAAACGGGTAAAACCCGAATTTTGGTACTTTTTGGACACCTCATCCATCTTTTGAACCAATAAACATAGAAATAAAGTTAATACCACATTCGAAACTTATCAAAAAAATACGAATACACATTTGTACTTTTTCGAAATTCGAACATTTAAGGGGTGAAAATCGTAACTATTTTTTGTACTTTTTTTACAAAACATTTTTCTCCATTCATTGACATATTCGTACTAAATTATGGGCTGGCACGACAATACTGAAACTTTTAAGACTTTAATGGGGGGAAAAAATAGGACCCACAAAAAGAAATACGAGAAATATTATATTTTTCTTTAGCTTTTTTGTTCTACAACTGGTAATTTTTTTAATAAACTTTGGCATAAACATTTGTCCACGATGGAAAAGGGGACGCTACCGAAGAAGCGGGTTAAATGCTAGTCTAGAAAAAAACCTTTACGATATTTAACCAATTTGACAAAAACTAAAAAATATGACGTGACTTTCGCCCTCCTTGTATTCCCTATTAAAATTTTCAGTCGATTTCTGCTACGATTTTTCTTTATCCAATCGGCACAGTATATTAAATGTTGTACAAAGGAACCAAATAAGACCATTCATTCACTTGAGAATTTATTTTAGAATTCACAAAAGTGGTCATACAACGTTGGACGCCTCTAATGTACATATAAGTTGACTCTTTAAAGTACACACATAAATTATGGCTGCAATATGACGCTAATGCTTTGAATTTTTTTTTTTGCACGCAGTTATCGAGCACATATGCATGTGTTATATTTAGCTTTAATATTTTCTATATGTTACCTTTTATTTAATGCAATTGAAGTAGATTTAAGAAAGAAATATGTTTCTATAAATTGCAAAAATGACACCCTACAAATATAGAAAAATGAAGTAAGGAAACATAAATGAATAAATATATTGGGTGTATCATGTATATTTGAGCTTCTTTTTAAGAACAAACGATAAAGTTTTTTAATTTTTAAAAAATACCTAAAGAAATTTAAGTAATTTTTTTTAAGAATAGGGCGTTCTAATAATGTCAATTTTATCTACACACATATTTACCAAATTTTTTAAATTACATTCGCATAAATATTAAGAACAGTGACAAACAAAACAATGGTGTATTACAAAGCAATACTAGCAACTTATAACCTGGCGAATCCTTGATAACCACTACCATTACTCCATGTGAAATGGCGGCATTAAAAAAAGGATGTTCGACAACTTCACTGTCCAATGAGTCGTAGATGGCATACAATGAATTTACAAATAACCAAAGGGCGTTGAACATTTACAAAATCTGTTGTATTGGAATTTAAATCATGCCTATGGACATTGTGATATTATCAGTGTTATGTCTCTTTCAAATTTCAAATGTGTCGCAATATCCAAATTTTAATAAACAAAAAGAAATAACGTTATAATTATAAGCGTTTATATTGTTAAATACTTTTTTTTTGCAACATATCAAGCAAAAACGAATTATTATCTTTTAAATTTGATATTAAGATATTGGGATAGTGTCGTGCTCTCGAATTTCAATATCCCGAAATTTCAAAATTCTGAACTTTAGAATTCTGAATCTGAAAATTACGAACTTTGTAATCCCGAATTTTGTAATCATACCCCTAAGTGCTAGAAATTGCTGGAAATTCGTTATCGCCCTAAATTTGCAATCACAAGTCTACAGTAATTTGATCTGCAAGTGAACCTGTAAATTTCCTTAAAAATTAATTCTAAACATAAAAAATATCATGAACAAAAAACATTTAATGTCTTTTCCTTCTTTCTATTTATTTTCAAAATTCATGATTAAACGATTAATCGATATTTGGCATTTTTTTAATTTTTTCGATTAAAACTTTAAAATTAAAAATTAACACAAACTTCGTAAATTTGCCCAACAATTTTGACTTGTAAACTTCCGTTGTTCAATTGTGAATTTATGCAAACAGATCTTTTCTAATCCTTATCGCCGCACATAAGGGCTTTTTGCCAATCTCGCCGAACATTTAAGGCAACAAATTAAATTGAAGAAATGTAAAAAATATGCAGCTCGACAGACAACAAAAGTATGCATCGTATAAAATAAGTATATATCGTATAACATTCGGCCAATCCGAACATAGAACGTGGAGCATGACGCTTTTGTATTGATCCCTGGCCCTTTTCCGATATCCCTGCTGGCTACGTGAGAGAGATGATACATCATGGTCCAAACGAGAATTAACTCTGCTATTAACGAATATTTCTACACACGGAAAAAAATATCAATGTTAAATTAACATGGCAAAATGTTGATTGAGAATCATAGTAAATTTCTGCAAAAGAATGGACTCTATTTAAAATTATCATTGCTTTAAATGGATTTTAAATGAAAAATGTTAAAATAACGTTGTTCAATATTGAAACCATAAAATCTTGTTTTGTATAAAAAGAAAACAACACCATAAAAAGAAAAACATAAATTTTTTTTCGTGTTTAAAATATGATATAAGAAGAAGAAAATTCCCGTATACTTTTAGTTAAAATTATTTAATTAAATGTATTATTCAAGTTTTCAACGTTAAATGATGACAAAAACCATATCGGGCAATTTTGCTGATGCTTCCTTCTGTTAACAATGGGGAATACAAAATAAGTGAAACATTTGTTACAGCGGAAGGTGTTTTGAATTATTCTTAAATAAATGCATTTGTTGTCTCTGAAGCTTCTTTTGACTGTTATTTCAAACTCAAACGCATTTGATTCTACATGAAATTCACGTTGTTTCAACTTGAAATAACTTTCATTCAACATGATTCGGATTGTCATTTTAATATGAATGACATTGTAAAATCATGTTAAATTAACATGAAGTAACTATGAAGCAAAATCACTACCGAAAACGGTAAAATCAACCTTGTTTTCGAGGATTTTACATTGATTTTTTTTCTGTGTGTGGGTTTTAACAAACTGAATTTTAAGATTTCGCATCACGTAAATAACCAGCGCCTAAAAAAATTGCAGTTAAAATAAAAAAAAAAATTCCATTACTTCCACATTCATTTGCCATTGACCAAAAGACAAAACCGTTGCATTTATTTTTGATTCATTGCTTTTTTTCTGTTAAACCAACTTTGTGTATAACTTTTCGTTTTTGGTTTCGACTGCAGTTTTTTAAACCCTTTAAATTACTTCTGCTTGAAAACCCGTGAGCTAAGGGCACTTACTGGCTTATTCATTGGCCTCTTCAGTATTAAATACTACCAGTTCACGTTAAATAGTGTCATAACAAAACAATGCAGATTTTGCGAGAAGTATGATGAGGCATCTAACTATCTGCTCTTTAACTGTCCTGCTTTAGGGACTCATAAACAAACGATTCTTTGGGAGTCCTTTAGGGATCCAGCCGAGTCTAGATGTATCATGGTTGATATTTGCCGCCAATATCTTTTTACTTGTTCATATTAAATTCCTTAAGTCTTCTTCACAAAATATTGAAAACAAAGCCACCACAAAACAATAATTAAAAAAATACTAAGAAAATTCCAAAAATATGGCTCATTCTGCATCCCCCTGTATTAAGTTAAAAATGGTTAACATTTTTCATGAGTATGAAAAGTAAAATACTTAATGAAAATTTGGCAATTAAATTCAAAGTAAAATTGCAAAAATGGTAACACTCTGCTTAAACAAATTATGTTTCCCTGATGTCATTATTTCTTCGCGTTATATTTTTTCAAGAATCTTTTATTTTCTAGCCATAAATTACGCCACTAATTCACTTCAGTTGAAATTAAACAAATTTTTAAAATGTGAAATTTTAAGTCAAGAACTTAAACATTAATATCTGCCTTTGAGCATCAGAAAGAAAACTGGTTTGGAAAATAAAATTTTCTAAACAAAAAAGTACAAATAAGAATGTCTGCAACACATGTTTGTAACTTTTAATTACTTTTTGTCTTGTTGCTGCCTGCTGCTGTTTGTAATTATTAAACTTTAATCCCACTTGAATTGTTCTTATTAAACGCATTATTCTTGTCGTGAAGTGGCTTTTTCTTGCTTATTTTTCCACTGCAAGAAACAAAAAACTGTTATTTGTTTTTTTATAATGTTGTAACCTTTACTGTTGAATTAAATACTTTTTTTTAAACATTTGTTAGTTATAATTTTTTTTCTTGTTTTTCGAAATTTACAACATGTGTTTACATACATAATTTGTTCGATATATAAATTTAAAACAAGCTTTTTTCCTTACACAAACAAGTTTATTGATTTTATTATTTAAATATTTATAAAAATTAAATATTTTTGAGAAAATTATAAATAAATGATTGTGTGTTTTTTTTTTGTATTTTGCCTTTGCAAGCGATAAAAACGCCTGTAACCAATGAACAAATTGCCGTTGGTTGTGCCACTAGTCGTATACTTAATATTTAAACGCCACCACCAATTACAAAAACAATAATAACAACAATTACATTTATATCGACCATAAGTACATATATATAAATAATAACAACAACCACATAAAAACATTTTGGAAAAGAAATAAAATTGAGTAAAATTTAATTGCTAAACTTTTTACAAACAAAGAAAGGCATGACGAAAAAGTTCAACACTATAAAATCATAAAAAAGGAGAGAAATAAGAAATTTAAAACAATAAAAATGTTAATGCTTCCTTTGTAGCTCTTGCCACCACTCCAGACTGTTATTTTGCCAGTGTTGATCGTTTTTATTCCACTAGTTACCAGCAGACGTTTCTTTGGTGGCTGGTGAATTGCAGCATAATGCTATAAACACATTCGAGACAGCAAGCTACCGACTTCAATATGTCAAACATAGAATACATGTGTGTATATGGAAATGATTATTTTCACGACGACACGGCTACATGGCTGCAGGTTGTTGTCTGTGCTTATTTTGTCGTTGTAGTCAATATAAACTAATTTCTATTTTTGTCCACTACAAAACAGAAAAAGTGTTGCTAATATTAAAAAATATTTAAGGAATAAGTGCTTGAAAATATTTTTTTTGTTTAACAGAAAAGAATATGCTTGAAATTGAAAAAATTATATAATTTTTTAGTATCCTTGAAAGAAGTTCTATAGAAAGATTTTTTCGTGCTTACGCTTTCCTCGTTTAGGAGTTAAAGGAATGAAAAGTTGTAAAATATTTTATCTATATCTCTTTAGCTTTAAAAAGAATCTATAAAATATGGGAATCATTGGAAAATTATTCAAAGTGTTTTTCACATGGCGTTTTAAGCATACCGATTAACCAATTTAGAGCCAATTTAATATCTATATTCGTACTCCGTGGCTGATTTTTTTTTACAAAATTAGCTTTTAAAATTAAAATTATATCGATATGTATAGCAATTATTATCTAACCCTTTGATATTTGCTTAATAAAGTTTTGCGGGTTTTCAGCGTTGCGGAACACTTATTAATTATGTACATATTGCAATAGTTAAATTTGTAACTAGTACATTAATTACTACCACATATATATTTTTACTCAATAAATTCAGTAGTTTTCCAAGATATAATTTTTTAAACCTTAATAAATTTAAAATTTTACATGATGGAGTTACTAATATGTAATATGTTTGATTAAATATTTTGACAAAATTGCAAGTGTTGTTGAAAATTCTATCAAAAAATATTAATATTTGAAATTGGTTCTTAACAGGCTAATAAATCGGAATTTTTAATCCATCATGTGAAAGATATTTCGAATTAGTTTCTTATAAAACCAATACTTCTTAGATTCAGTTTTTAAAGTTATTGATAAGGGGAACGTTCCTAAATGCAGTTGTTGGGTGTCCCTTGCGCAGAAGTAAAGGTTAATTTTCATAAAAGCATCACTTGTAAGAAACTTGGCATCACTCTCATATGTCAAAAGTTTTTTATGCTGTCATGCCGCAGCTCTGCAGCAAATTTTTTTTCTGATGCAATAAATTTTGACATAAAAAAAATTTTTTCTTTTGTGATGCTTTTTCTTGTAATTTATAAGAACACTGTCACTTTTTTTCAATATTTTCAATAGAATTTGTCATCTATATTGTTGATAACATTTTTTTATTATTTTATGTTTCCCATTAAACTTTTAAAAGTTAGCTCGTGTTCAAAAATTCAAACTTTGCACAGCTGTTGGCAGTAAAAAAAGTATTAAGGCCCAACCATAATGTGCTTAAGTTGGCTTAATCAAATGTGCGAATACATGTAAATTAAATAAGGCAAACCATATTGAACTAAAGGCAACTTTTTACTAAATTTAATGAAACTGTCTTTTGCTAAAGCAAGGTGCGAATCTAATCGCTCATTCCGTACGGAATCAAATGTTTTTTTATTTTATTTTTGTTTTTTAAAGTACATTTGAGAGACTTTTTGTTAATTTTTGACAGTAGGTTTAGCCAGGCTATGCATACTATGGTTGGGCCTTTAGCATTACAACTGCAACTGGTAACCACGCATCAGCAACAACATTTTGCATCACTGCAGCATTGATGCATAGCTTTTATATATTTACGTACATACCCAACGTGTTCTGAAACTTTTATGACGTGCGATGACGGAACAAAATTTTTATTTTAAAAGCGGTATATATTTTTTTATTTAATCTGCTGTTACAAAAACAAAATTAAAATATTTTAAATGATTTTTAATAAATTCATTTGTTTTTGCGCTATAAAATTTATTATAAATAAGTATTTATATATTTATTGGCTTAAATTAAGTTTGTTACGAGTCTTGAATTATGCATTTTTTTCCATTTCATAGAAGTTTAAAAAAATGATAGTGGCACCACTGAAATATAAATACACAATAAAAAAACAGCTGTTTTTAATTTTTCAATTGAAGCTGTCGTCTTCAAAATAATTCAGTAGCTGTCTACACGACTGTAATTGCACCCAGCAGCATTTGTAGTCGTGTGTTCGTGTATCCTGCTGTGGTGAATGTGTTTAATGCATAAATCTTCAAGTCTGCAGTCGATGAAAAGGCATAAACATTTAAAAGAAAAATATAAAAACAACAACAACAACCTCATCAAACATAAACTTTGTTGCTTTTTAAAATGTTTCGGTGATTTTATCTTAATTACTTTGTAGTTTTCTGATTCGGGAACTGATGATTTTAGGTGGCGGCCGTTTTTTTTATTTTGGGAGCAAGTCCTAAATTTAAAGCTGAAGTCTATTAAAGCTGGCAAAAAAAGAATTGTAAATTACACTGTGTGACAAAATTGTTATTTGGCGCCACTGGACATCCATTGTTCGAGTGGTAAAACAAAGTCAAGTCATATCCTCTTCTTTTGTCCTTTTTGAAGGAGTTAACGTTTTTAAAGTGGCACTTGTGGCAAAAAAAAAAAAAATGTTGTCAAATTTGGCTTTGGTATTTTTACACTAGATCTAGCGACAAATTATGGCATACGCCAACAATTTACAGATGCGTTGCAACGCGTTGGTGTGACGCTTTTCATATAAAATTAAGAAACATAAACCCTACAAAATCATTTTATAATACAAGGGAACAAGGTTTTTGTTGATTAAGAACCAGGGCTGTGGAGTCGGAGTCGAAGTTGAATTGTCGGAGTTGAGGTTTTTGTGCCGGAGTCGGTGTCGTAGTACCTACAAAAACTCACGACTCTGACTCCAAAGTTTTTCGGCATAAAAAATTTAAAAAAAAATTTCCAAAATAAAAATTATCTTCTTAAAACACATTTAAAATGTAAATAAATGGTTTATGAATACTGCTCTTATGTGCTGTTTCCAAATGACAGGCGATAGACTGAGTGCTTTTCATATAAATTTTACTACTTAATCAATCGCCTGTCATTTGGAAACAGCACATTAATGTTTGCGTACGGTAATTTCTTCTCAAATACTCTAATTTTTAGAAGGGCGTACGGTAATGAAAAAATAAATCATCTAGAAGCATCCTAAATGGGTCAGCTGTATGACCAACCCCACTTTATTATTTATTGCCGAATTTCGGCTTTTTTTAGTTATTTCAATAAACTAAACCGTTTTTGATTTACGCAAATAAATGCTGTGCAGCCTCTTACATTTTCGAAATAACGGTAATTCTTGAAAACAAGAGCCAATCTAAAAAAACGGTAAGTCCCACTGGATTCAGCGTGCCCCAATTAGGGCAAAATGCAAGGTGCGCGGCTGGTCTGTTTTTTGCAGCAAGAACAGTGTACTTATTGCTCAAAATTACCATATTAAAATTCTATTTTAAGATTATTTTTTCAAAGGTTGCGAAAGAAAAAAAATCATATCTTAAAAAGGAAAAAAACACCTCCTTCAAAGTTTCAGGATTTTTTAAGAACAGTTTGGGGTATTATATAAAAAAAATCAGCCAAATAAAAAAATAGGTTTTTGACTTAGTCCGTTTTTAAAATTTAATATTTTGCAGATATTACATTTTTCAAAAAAATTATTTCTTTTCAGTATATGGTTTGTAGTCCCAAGTATTCTCTTTAAAATGACATTTAAATCATCTTCGTATGTCAAGTAGTTTTCGAGATATTGAAGAAATAAGCTCAACACATTCGGCTAAATCTGCGAAATTATGACATTTTGAATATGACATAACTTTTGAAAAAAAAAATTTTAAATTTTTTTTCGTTCATATATGTTCCTTATAAGATAAAAAGAACCTTCTCACCAAATTTCATTACAATCGGAAGAGGTCGTGTCCCACTCTTGGTCGTTTTGACATGGAATTACCCTATTGTTTTTTAAAAAATCATAAAAAATAAGTATTCAACGTCCCAACCACATTCAATTCTTAATCGACACAAAAAACTTCAGTTTTGTTGCACTGTGTAGTCGATGATACTGCTTTATGTTGATTCGTGTTTTTTGCATAGTTAAATGTTTACAAGACACTTAATTTTCAAATGCTTTGATCTTTGCCCTCCTTCTAAAAACGATTTGGAAGGTCGTCTGGGTCTTGATGATCTTTCCTCCGAGTCTTCTTCCAAAAAACTTGACGAGGCTTTACTGGGAATGAGCAACGATTCATCCAACCAATATTTAAAGACTGACTCGAAAAATTCCTTGTTCTGTGTGCGTGCAGCCATTTCTTCGATAGTTTGCTAAGAAAATTACGAGCTGATTGCTTTACTTTTAGCACCATTCGAAAAAACGAGTTTGTCTTTGGGACCACTGTGCATCGATGGAAATACTATTCAAACAGAAATTTTTATAGCTTTTGAATGCCGTAATTTTACTTATTTTTTTCAAAAAGGGTTACGTAACGAACCTGGTTACGCTACCCAATTAAAAATTTCGTTTCAACCGCGGACCGAAGCATGAATTTTTTATGAATTACGAGATTGACATTTACTTCTCATCATTGGTATCCATGTGTTTCGGGGCCTTTCAAGATTTCCAAGGCCATGTGGACTCCAGTCCAATGTGTGTCTGGTTATTTCTTCAGCTAGCCTTCTCAAGATATGACCAATTCAAGTCCATTTACGCCTACAGATTTAATTTTCAATTAGCTTTAGTTGTTCGTTGTAAATCAAATTCTGCTAGAAAATTCGCAGGATTTAGAAGGACTGAAATTTTCTGCATGTATGTAGATTACTTTGTTCTCCAGGTTCCGCAACCATAAAGCAGTCCAGATTTGTTACTACAGTTAAAAAAATGTTCGATTTTTAAAATGGATTATTAATATTTTGCAAAATTAGAAAAATGTAGATGTAGATTTTTGCTTTTTTTACGACAGCTTAAGAACGCGGGCAAATATTTTTTACTAGGACAGCAAAATTTTGTTAGACGGTAAAAAAAAAATTAATTAATGTTCATTCAAAATAGTAAATATAGTGCAAACAAAATGGATATAGTAATTATTCAGGTAAGTTAGTCTACACTCACAATATTATTACAGTAACGGACTGTAGTTTATTTAAGAAATATTCCGTTCAGTCATTTTTAAATAAATAAACATTTAAAATTCCAAGCAAATTTATTTTTAACTGATTCTAACAGTTATTCAAAAAACTAAGTGCATATTAATACGGATTTTCAGTTGCAGTTAATATTGTCCGTTGATTGAGTTAAATTCTTCTTTATGTTTAAGTAAATACAAATGTAATTTAAAGCAACGAAAAGTTCATTTAATTTTTACTGTCAAAAATTCAACCGCGAATTCTGTAAAAACAAATCAATATTCAGTTATCTTTTATAAATTAATTGTCAAAAAATTAACTACATATTCCGTAAAAACAAATAAATATGCAGTTATTTTGTAAAATTTTACCGTCAAAAATTCAACACCATATTCAGTAAAAACAATCAAATAATATTCAGTTATTTTATATAATTTTACTACCAAAAATTAATTTTTACTTATCTATAAAAAATGAATTGCTTGTTTTGTGTAAGCAATACCCATTTTCTATTTGTTAAAATAATTTAGTTAAATACCAACATCAAATTTTAAAAGTAAAATAATTGCGAAGCCATATCGGTCTTGCTGCTGGTGTCTTATAATTGAGGGTTCTTCTGTAAACAACGTGGACAGTACAACAAAAGTAAAACAAACGTGTGTAACTGGGTAAGTAAATAAAAATATTCTCCCTCTCTCGCTTATAAGAAAAACAAGCGGACAGGTGTCTGTCTGGAATTTTTTAGAAATTCGGCTCTTTTGTGGAGTAAACGAAAATTTAATAAAATAACTGAATATTTAATTGTTTTTACTGAATATGGGGTCAATTTGACAGTAAAAAATTGACAGTAAAATTTTAATAAATAACTGCATATTTAATCGTTTTTACTGAATATGGTGTTGAATTTTTGACGGTAAAATTTTACAAAATAACTGAATATTTATTTGATTTAACGGAATATGGTGTTGAATTTTTGACAGTAAAAATTAAATGAACTTGTTGTTAAAAATAAATGAAAAATAGGTAGACCGGTTTTTAATTGAACTTTCATTTATTTTATATTACAATTTCAGTTAATTTTACGTACAGAATATTGTGAGTGTACATTTGGGTCCACATCTCTATTAGTATGAATTTGATTGAGCTGGGTTTTCTACAGATCCACAGTGGGATGAAAAAAGGTAAACTAAGGATTAATACAGGGAAGCCCATTTTTATCGCTATTGATATATTTTGGGAATAAAATTAATTTATTTAATAAAAAATGGTTAAAAAAATGTATGGAAATTATTTTTTTATAAAAAAAAAGATGAGAAAACTTATATGCATTAGGGAAGTTCAAAAAATTTAGTTAAAAGAGTCCCCCATAAGATTTAAGATTGGTTAAAAACAATTCCAAACATATATTTTTTATTTTTTGCCACGCCCTCTTTGTTTATTGTCACTGCGTCACCATTTGAAGTCCGACCGTAACATATTGCATGCCGTTATTCATGACCTGTCTGTTGCTTAATTTTTGCCTTTGTATATCTTCTCATCCGACATAAAATTCTGGGCGCACCTTCTGGCATCTCGAATCTTTACCCCTAAAGTCCAATGCACTTGACAAAAAAGCCCTTCTAAAACTATACTTATATTACTTCTCTTTTTCACACACATGTTTCATTAAACCAGATAGAATCCAATACAAAACAAACTTGCACCTTTAAGCCATAGAATGAAAGGTATATCAATTAAGTTTCTGGAACTGTACATTTTTTTGGCACTCCCGAAACTACAATACTTTTTCTTTTTTGTAAACCGTTTTCAGCTTATTTTTTGGCAACTGTAGTTAGAAGCGCAATCAATAAATTTGCTTTATCAAACCCTTAAAATTTTAAACTCAATTGCCGTATTCACAAAGCCCCTTTTATTGCTGTGTTTTAATACAACATGTAATCGATACAGCGATAAAAGGGGTTTTGTGAATTGGGCAAATGTGTAAAAAAAACCCTATTTATTGAGCACTTAAAAAAAACATCAAAATACCTGAAGTTTATGATTCCATTATTATATTTTTACTTTAAGAGCAAAAAAGTAGCACTCAAAATAGCTCAAATTTCAGATTTAACCACGGAATGTAAAATTTTTTGACTTTGACCTCACTGCCAATAATTTTTTTGTTTTTCATTTTGGTTAAAACTAAAAGTTTTTTTATAACTTTCAGAATCAACTCCAGAGTATTTTGGTCTCCACTAGTAAACATCTGAGTTTTTTATGGCTCTACACTATTCACGTTGAGTTATTTTTGGCTCTCCACCAGATAAACACGTTAAAACATTGAGGTTGTTGAACAACCGCAGAAACTGTAACTCGCTACAGGTAAACGAAGACATGCCGTTACCCAATGGTGACCAATGCACGAACAGCAGATAATTAAGACCGACCTGATTGTCCATAAAAAATAATAACATCGAGTGCGAGTTGCTTTTCCACTTAGAGCAGTTTTACGAGAATGTAAGTTAAAATCAATTAAAAATCTATCGTGATTGTGAAGGATAAAGTTCAGCTATTGAATGAATCCTTACTTTTAGGCAATTTCATCCCTCGGTTAGAAATTCCGACTGACTTCTTTTAATTACTCAAGGATTTAGCAAGTATTTTCTAAAAAGGGTGTTATATAAACCTGTGACAACAACCAAAATGTGCTTAAGTCTATTTTTAGCCTTGTGGGAGAACAATTTTAAAGATACTTTTAAAAATTTACTCCTATTCTAATATAAACATCACCTTCCAGTGGCTATAGTTTCTTTAACCCTCAAATCACCCTCAAAAAAACTTACGTTAATTACACATATGCAATGGCAGTCTACTTTGCTGTTACGACATAGTTCGTATGTTGTTGGTTATCAACAAAAAACTACACAAACCCTGCTGGAAATTTGTTGCAATTGGTCCAACAGACTAGGAATGGGCAAAAGATATCGATATATCAAAATATCGATATTTAAAAAAAATATAATCGATATATATCGCCGATATTTTAAATACCGATATATCGATGTATCGATATTGAAATACGACTATCAAATTCGATATTTTTTAAAGTCAGTCTTCATTAAGAACTCAAAATTTTAGCCGCTTTTCAAACAAAATGTTTTTTAAGAATTGGAATCATTGCATGCATCATATGTTTTTTTTAAACAAATATGAAGATCTAAAATAATTGGCATTTATAAGAAGCAGTGCCGGATACAAGAAGCAGATTGTCTGGAGTGCACATAAAATAGGGAGTGCTCCTGATGTCCATATCTGATGATTACTGGTTTGACTACAACCACACGCAGAGAAAAAATATGGTTGGGCATGGTTACGGCAACCACACTGTGTTTATTGTAACAATATATTGTTGTTGTACACAAATAATTGTTATTTTTATTAAATATCAGCAATATTATAGTTACTGTAAACATATTAATGTTTATCGCAATTATAAATTTGAGTATTGTTGACCGAAAAATAATTATTTTTCTAACAACTAAATTATGATAACTTTCAAAACATATTATATTACTCACAATCATAACATGATATTTAATAGCCATAACATGATAACTTTATATACATTTATCATAATAAGTTTAAGATGCAATCAAAATATCGTTACTCTAATAATATTTTGGTATCGCCATTTGTAAAATAATTTTGTATCAGTTGTGTCGTGTTTTACATAAACATATCGAATTATTTGTTAGTGAGTGGCTAAATAATAAAAAAATAACCATTAAAATAAACAAGAAATTAAAAAAAAAATAAAGAAAAAACATTAAAAAAAGGGTTGAAGTGTCACAAAATAATATATCTTTGCTAAAAAGTTTTAATAATCTTAAAGTGGTGGAAAAATGTGTGAAATATTGGTGCAAAATATTAACCATTACTGGTAAGTTTTGTGTTATTTTAAGAGAAAAATAATGAAAACTCAATAAAATAATTTATAAATAATTGCGACCTACGACAAAAAGATTACAGTAACTATATTATGTTTTTTATTTTATCATAAGTATTTTTTTCCAATAAAAATATTATGTTTAAAGTTGTATCATATTATGATGTAAAAAATTTATGTATAACAGTTCATATCACTTTGCATCATAATATGATTACTTCTAAACTTATTATGATTGCCATGACAATAATATGATTACTTCTAAACTTATTATGATTGCCATAACAATAATATGATTACTTCTAAACTAATTATGATCGCCATGACAATAATATGATTACTTCTAAACTTATTATGAATGCCATGACAGTAATATGATTACTTCTTAACTTATTATGATTACCATGACAGTAATATGATTACTTCTTATCTTATTATGATTACCATGACAGTAATATTATAACTTCTTAACGTTTTATGATTAACAGGATAACAATATGATTAAGGGAAAAATATTATGATGTTATATTACGAACATATTTGGTCATAATATGATTTAATAACAATCGTAATATGGCGACTATTGTAGAATCGTATCATAATATGTTGCTCTTAGAATATGTTTACCACAACCATGTTTTTTCTTTACGTGTAGTTGGTACTTTTGGGGTGCAATTCAAATTTTAAGGAAAGTTGGTACTTCCATGACTTATTTACTTCTATTTAAATTTTTCGTAATATATTATTTTTTTGCTTATAGTTATTTTGTATTCTTTCCTTTTGTTGTTGTTATAATTGAATTTTTTGTTTTGATTCAATTTTTTTGTTTTTATTAATTTTTTTAAATTAAATGAAACAATAAAAATTAACAATGTAATTACACATAATTAATTTGTTCATAGATATGTTTGTACAAAGGTATACTGAATTTTTTAATTTGGTAATGGTTTCAGCAAAATACTCTCGATACATCGATATATCGATATTTTTGAAATAATAAATATCGATACTCTAAAAAAATATCGATTGGATATATATCGATATATTTTTTCTACTTGCCCATCCCTACAACAGACTGGTCCTGGGATTTGTGAAAATAGAACAAGTACAACAAGAAAGCTCTCATGACCAGTGAAAAAAGAACCAATCCCTTAACTGGTTTATGGTGAACAAAAAGGTAGAAAAATTAATAAATTACAGTACAGTCTTTAACGGTGCTGTGACCCATTTTTTTGTACTTTCTAAAATTTGTTTCTTGAATTTAATTCTAGGACTTGTTTTATTGAAAAAATACTAATTTGTATTGAAATTATTCTACGTTTTATTAACTGGCACTAAGCAGGTTCATTGAAAATAGATCTGTAACTGGTCAAATGGTGTCAATTGACCCCCTCCAATGACAACCCCATGTAAAAGTGATAGGTCTTATCCATATAAAGTTTTAGAACTAGAACCGGTATCTACCATCAAAGACCTATCACGGGACTACTTTGGTGTCAGTTCGCTTCCCTCTAGGGAAGCTTTGTGTATTCAATAAAAGCACTCACTTTATACAACAGTGCGCAACAATATCAGAAATATTCATACTTGCCGACAGAAAATTTAGTCTCTAGTGCAAATTACATAGAAACTACACATGTGTGGAAAACCACAGCCAAGGGTAACTTACGTAAGTTTTAAAAAATTTCGTTACTTAAAAATATGTTTAAATCAGAAAATGTATTTTCAATACTTAATTGATGCTGCTAACAAACTCAAGAAGTTTCTTAAGTGTACCTCAACAATTTTTTTGTTTATCGTGTAAAAATTATTCATTTTATGTGTTTTTTTACAGAAGGGTGATTTAAGGGATAAGTCTTTATTGCTTAATATTTAAAATGTCACAGATTGGAAGTAAATTAATGTTATTGCACATTGAAAAAAAGACAAGCAAAAAGTAATTTCGATATAATTTCCGGAAAAATCGTAGTAAATAATTGAAACTGTGCCCATGTCTACTTTTAAACGTGAAGATCACAAATTAAGCTTAGGCCACTTAGAACAATTTTTACTTTTGCCGCAGAAATATTTCTTGACACGAAATGACAAACTTAGTATTATTTTACTTATCACATATAATAAAGTATAAAATATTAATTTATTTATTTATTCTATCGTCCTGGAATGATTGGAATAACTAAAAATCAATTTCTGTGGATTCTAAAATTCTACTCCAAAACATTTAAAAAGTTTATTACTTTTAAAATTTAAATTGAATGTTTTTTGTTTTTTTTTCAACCACGTTATCATCATTGAAAATTTAATTTTATTTCTATACAAAATTTGCCAGGCTTTACAAAAAGTTGGTTTGTAAGAAACACTTTAAACTAAAATTTATTTTGTAATTGTGGCAATTTGAGATGGGTGGAATATAAACCATCACCATTTCCCGATTGAAGCAAATAAATCAACTAACCGATTCGTTGCACATTCATGTTTTTGATGTTGAAGAAGAGAAAAAAAATTATTTTTGTACCCTACTTGCGTTTGTGCAGATGTTTTAACGCCCCAAATTATTAGTATCAGATTTTATAACTGCGGTCCATCTCTTAGGTTTCCAATTGACAGAATTACTTTTGAAGTGAAGCTAAACATCACCGTTTCTCCGTCCGTCGTATCTGAGTTTCCATTATATTGTTGGTATTATTGGTCCTCCGGGGAATCAGAAGCAACCAATAACTGTTGTTCGGCAGAAGAAAATTTTTAGGTTTGCGTTCTTTCTAAAAGCTTGATAACTGATAAGCAGAGATCCTTATATGGCACCACGAGAACAAGTTGCGCCTAGGACATCGATCCTGGTCTGGTTATTGGTGAGGCTCCTTTAGGAATTACGAAGTGACTGTTGTCTATAACCAAAATGGCGAGAAGGACCATCTTACAGACTCGGCGTCAAACACAAATTTTTCACACAATGTGGGGAAGTTTGACCCAACCGGCAACTCACCCTGAGCGCTGCTTGCCTTTCAGCCGCGGCTGTTAAATAGCTTCAGATCCACAGCATGGACCGAGTGGATCATTCTGTCGGAATATACACTCCAATTTACATCTATGTATGTGTTGGTTGCGCAAATACATGGAGCCATCGGACTTCATTTAATCATTACTCCGTACAGGGTGTCATATTATATGGATTGCCCGACTATATTTTTTTGTTTGTTTAGTTTTCAATTTGAATAAATGACGATAACGATATTGATGTTGAGGATTGTTTGAATGAATGGATTGTTGCTTTATTGCCTGATTGTAGATGAATTAAAGCAAAAGAACATTTTTTTATTGAAAATTTTAAGTGGTTTTTCTTACTGGTTGAGAAAAACAAAATTATAAAACTGCCATTAAAACAGCAATAAAATCCGATAAATCTTTAATGTTTTTTAAAGTTTTATACTGCGTAGAAGCTTATGTGTTGTTTTCACAACACAAGTGAATGAACGTGTAGTATAATTTATATGGAAAACTCTCAAAAAACTGAGTGGTTTTTATATAAATTTTACTTCACGTTCAGTCACTTGTGTTGTGAAAACAGCACATTATTTTAGATTGTTTTTAAGGATTTAAAAAAACACACATACATATTTGTTTGAAAATTATACATTATAAAAATTGGAATTTGTAAATTTTATTAACAGGCCTTTTCTATTTCGATAACGATTATTAGTGGTTGCTTTTTATGTAGCTTGATAACAATGAATTCTTACAAGTAAGAAAGTTGTGTCGGTCATGCCCGACCCTTTTATACCCTATACGGACAGAAAGACTCTATTCCGATGGAACTTACACGCAAAGAAAAAACATGGTTGAGGTATGGTTAAAAAAATTATATTATGTTTTCCGCAATAGCCACAAACCAACTGCTGTTGTTGTTTATAACATTACTATTGACACTATTATTTTTTTTTAACCAAAAAAATGTTTTCCTCCTTTGAAACCTCAAATATGGTTGGATTTAACAATAGAATGTTTAAATAAACTTAAGCTTAGACTATAGGGCTTATCTATATATTTAAAAGAAAGTGGCGTTAGTTACTACGTTTATAACTAAAGAACGGCTGAACCGATGATTCGTACCAATTCGGAATGGTCTCTGACCAAGTAAGAAGAATAGCAAAAAAAAAAAATCTTAAATAGGTGGCGCCATTGAAAATTACTCAGTATGAATTAAGTCGTAAACTCTGCATTTGACGATGCTATGGTCTTTATCAAAGTTGTTGAGCATGAGCCGGCGAAGGTTTATAAGTTGATGTGACCGATTTCAGACAGGTGGCTCGATGATGACTCGAAATGAGTTAAATCATAAACTGTGCATTTGATCATGCTATGATCTTTAGCACAGCTGTTGCGCATTACCATACAAAGGCTTCTAGGTTGGTATGACCGATTTCCGATAGGCGGCACCATTGAAAATTACTCAAAATAAATTAAATCATTTGATCATGCTATGGTATTTAGTAAAGTTGTTGCGCATGAGCCGGCAAAGGTTTCTATGTTGGTATGAACTAGGGAATACCGAATACCGAAATCCCGGGATTTTGATTTTATAAATATGTGGTATTTTTTTATTAAATACAAATAAAAAAGGAGGCAACATGTAATTTGAAATTTAAGTGATAATAACAGCAAATTTCGAACCACCAGTACTACTGGTTAAAAGATTGATGTTTGACTGTTGGCTAACGGGCACCGCTGTGGTGCAGTGGGTAGAACACAAAGATCTTCTGACGATAGAAAGTGGTGTTTCTTGAAACATGTAAAGATCAACCCGGGTTCAAATCCCAGCTCAGCCAAGAAAAATTATCAATAAAATTTTAATAAAATTCCAAGTTGTAAAATTCCTTCCCTCCGTGAAAATAATTTAATGAAAATTAAATATGATGAACTCAAGCCTAATTAAAGAATATCAAAAATTATAAAATACAACTATATTTAAATAAACATGAGTCACACTGTTAAGAATACCTTAAAAAATTTAAGATAAATCAAAATGGCAATGAATATAATTTTTAACTGGTTACAAAAATAAGTCGCAAGTGAATAAATGTTACATGCAATGCATTTTGTACCACATAAAAACAAAAACAGAAGATAAAGTTGGGTGTGGTCTTTTTCTAAGTAAATGATAATAGAACTACGCTCGCAAAAAGCAAGTTGTGGAAAAAGGTGTTAAAACTTTAGCGGGTTCTACCACAGGTCTTTCGACACATATTTGCTTAACTTTATTTTATTAAATTTTATACTTGCATATATATTTGATATAAAATAAATTAAATATTGTCATATAGCATATACATATGTAGCTATTTATTTACGATACCACCCAGAAGTGTTTAATGCGAGCATTGTTTTCGTCGGCAGCATATCGACCCCTTTGCGCGAAATTATCGTATATGCCAATTTTTTGAAATTGAGTTTTTGATGCAATCTTGTTCTACATTCAAAGAGACGTCACCTGACAAAATATTGCAGGCGAATTCCACTTCGTTGCTCCAAAAATTTAATGTATATTTTCATTTTTATATGCAAGCAAACGCAGAGAAAAGTAGAAAAATGGCTGTCCTGTAAAATTTGGTTTTTGTAACATACGATTATTTCGCGCAAAAGGGTCGATATGTTTTCAGTAAAATAAGGTATCGATTATCAGACGCAATTAATTTGTTTTAGATGCTTTTTAAAATATAAGTTTTAATAGGTTACATCATTTTTCCAAATTACTTCAAAAGAATATAATTAACTGTTTTATTTTGTAATGAGTTTAATATTCTTCATGAATTTATTTGTTTTAATACTTATACATAAACATTTTATTATAAATATGTATGTGAATTTAAAAAATTGGCCTTTTTATATGAAATCCCGATCCGTCCCGGGATCCCGTTTTTTTGAATAAAAAATCCCGAATCCCGGGTTTCAAAAAATCTGGTCCCATTTGGCATCCCTAGTATGAACAATTACCGACAAGAAGTGCCATTGAAAATGAATCAAATCGTAAGCTATGCAATTGATCATGCTTTGATCTGTATCAAAGTAGTTTTGCATGAGCCGACGCAGGTTTTTCTTAAAATTTGGAATGCAGACACTGTAGTATCAAAAATATCTTTAAGATAATGGAAATTCCAACAATTAGGGCGTAAAATAGGGCAAAAAGGGTAAAAGCTCCCTCTACCCGTGTCGTCTTTATTAATTATCCGATGAGAGTTTCAATTCTTGAAGGAACTAAAGGCTATACATTTCAACATTTACGGCGTAAAATAAAGCAAAAAGGGTAAAAGCCTCCCCTCCTATACCTTTTTAATTAATTTACTGATTCTTTTGAAATGTTATGTATTTTTTTAAAAAAATGTTTTCTCCGGTTATTTTACTTCGGCTATGCAGTATTACACGATTAGCCTTAAAAAAAATGTATAAAAAACGTTATCGAAGCTACCTTTTTGAATGGTAAATTGATTATCTCTGTTTGATTTTCATTCTTCAGGATAAAAAATACATCACTTTTTTATGTTTAATACTACATTTACACTAGATTTCGACGAAATCTACTCAAAATCTAGTAGTACTTAATGATGCAACTATGATTTTTTCAATATAGCACTAAAAAATACTTCCCTGCACAAGAAAAAATGACATTAAAAAAAACAAAACAAAAATTGTAAAAAAATAAAAAAGACGAATAATATTGATAAAATATATATCGTTGATTATTAATAAAAGGTAATGCAAATTTTTTAATGTTTATTTCTTTTTGTGTTTGGATGTGTAACGAAAAAACTTTTAGTCAGTTGTTTTCTTATAAAAACAAAATCTCGCTAATGTCCAAAAAGTATAATGTAAACGCACTAGATTTCGATGAAGATTTTAAATTAAATCTACAAGATTTCGGACCAATGTAAATGTAGTATAACTTTTGAATATGTAACGAACAGAAATAAAGGAACAAATAGCTATTGTTTTTTTTTCATCGCCGATCATGGTAAACATCGTTTTATTCCTCTTTCCTTCACTTGAAATTAGGTTTATAAAACAAAGTTTATAATTGCAGATAATTTGTGGCTCAAGTGGTGGAATACCCCACAGTGAAGAATTAGGTTTATGGCAAAACAACGTTTGCCGGGACAGCTAGAAATATATAATAATAACATTTTTGTTTTTAACAATAATATAATAAAAAAACATTTGATGTTTCAATCGTTTCGTTAAAAATGGCATTATTAAAAAGCAAGAAAATAAATGTCAGTCAGTTTATTAGATTATTTCAATTTAGCAGGCATAGAAGTGTTTAAAAATATGAAAAATATTAAATAAGGTTAATTAAATTTGTTCAGCAACAAAAAAAATTTAGGCATGTATTTTTCGCGCAAGGCTTATAGCCAACCGGCCAGTCGGACAGACATTTTAAGATCAAATCAAATAATTATTCTGAGTCGATCGGTATACTAAAGAGTGCCTTTAGAACAGAGATTGGCAAAACTACACTACTATTTTTTCTCTCCTGATCTCACACCAAAACGTGTTTTCAAATATTAAATAAAACCAGTCGATCGAGCTTGAGTTTTATCCAGGGTCTAAAAATGCTTAAATATTTTTAATGCTTTTGTAATTGCTTAAGTAACCTTTAGAAAAAACACAGCAAAAATTAAAGTAAAAGCAAAAAAATCAGAGGAAATAGTTTGCTTAATCTCACCATGTGTATGTTCTTTGCTTAAACAGACAACAAAGCAAACAATTTAAAAAAAAATTGCTGTTGTTGTAAGTAATACATTTTTGTTTTTTTTTTTGATGTTGCTGCTCTTTATTTAGCAAGTATTAACTTTTTTGCAGTCTGCTTAATGTACATATGTTCCATTACCTATAAGCAGGGAAACCTTAAAAATATGCAACTGCATTGTGCGACAAGCGAACGCAAAATAATAAATTTTTCCGGTTTAAAGCTTTTTATGAATTTTAAAGTAAATTTTGTTCGAATCAATGCATATTGGCCAAAGTACCCAGACCAATATCAATCCCGAAAATATGTATTACCATAACTTTCTTATAATTGTTTATATTGATATAAAATTCACTTGAGGACGTAAAAATGTCCTTTAGATGTTGACTAGCATAAATAACTCTTATGTAAATCTTAATCTTTCATAATAATTGGTGGGTTCATGACTGCCTGTAGGTTTTAAATAGGGGACATCTTTGAAAATTTGCCTGTAAGTACTGCGTTGTTGTGTTTGATATGGTCGGAATGGGCCAACTTTACATTTTCGCTTGTTCACTATGTGAAAATATTATTGATTTGTTAACTGACTTGACCATAATGTCGACAAAAATATTTCATTCGTATATTTTTATTGAAAGAAACTAAAAATTGTTTTTGTTTTCAATGTAAATGTGCGCAAGAAATTTTTTCCGGCTTTGAAATAACATTCATTTTAGATACATTTGTTTAAATTTCAAAAGGCATATTTTCAAGTTTTTACTGCATATTTAATGGACTTTTTTTTGGGCATATTTCCGGTTTCCCTGCTTTTAAGAAATAATTTATTGCTTATTTTTTTTGTTCTCGTTTTTAATTTATTTATTTATTGTTGCGCTGGAATTCAATTGAAAAACTTTACACGTTTTAATTTCATAGAATATCTTATTACAGAACATTTATTTCTTACTATTCGAAAATGATTCAATAATATTATTTTCGCTTTCAGTTACTATTAAACAGCAAGCAACAGCAATACTTGCTGAATTCAAACGCACTAAAAGAAAAAAACAAAAACTTATTATTTACAGCAACAGCAATTTCTTCTATAGTGGTTGCTTTGCTGACCGCTTAAAATGAAAACTCTCACTGTTTCTGCTTTTGATTTTTGCTTTTGTTTATAACCTTTCAATGTGTTAAGTAGAACAATTACAAGGTATAGTCATTAGAAATTTTGTTCTCAATTTCAAAACGTCAAACAAAAGAAAATATGGAAAAAAATTAAAACAAGCGTCAAAAATTAAATAAATTAATTTGACATTAAATGGGCAAATAATGAAAACTCTCCCTCTTGAACATACCTGGTAATTATTATACTATGATTTGCTGCAAAATATTTAAGCAATGCAACAATTTTAGTGGTGTATAACGATTGTCTTATCGCTTGCTGCTTGCATTTAATGTTGCCGTTTTCTAATGATTTTATATTTTTTTATATGAAGACGCACAGCCAAAGCGACTGAACTGTTGATTTAAAACATTTTATTTTCTGTGTAACTGAGTTTTATAGAATTGTCTACCAAACAACAAAAATAGTTCTACGTATGTGTTTGCTGACCTCTCGATTCGAACCAAGATGCTTACGTGGTACATAAATCGGCACAGCACAAACGGAAAGGAGTTTATAGATATGTTCAACTATCAAGAAAAGGTATAAACAGCTTTTTTGGAATAAAAAAAATTGTTTGTATATATGTATATACGACCTAAAGCTATAAATCTTAACTTTAGCTTTTTAGTATATGTACATAGATAAATTTAGGTTTTGGGTATGGGATGATTTAGAAAGTAAGAGATTAGTGAATGTCATCAACTCAGAAGCGATTAAAAGTTAAGGTAGTTTTTGAATAAGTAATTCGTTAAATCTTGTTATCGTGAACGACTTTTAACATTTTTTTGTTTAACTTGGTAAATTGGTGATTTTTGTTTTCAGTAAAATATATGTTATAAAAATTTACATGAAATGTCCCAAAAATATTCAAAGTTAAAAAAACTTTTAATTTTGCCAACAACCATAAAAATTACCTACATTTTTTTCTACTTAAATAGTAACTTGTTGAAAGTGTAATTTTTTCTCCGATGTTACTGCGTCATCGCACTGAGGACATGTTCGTAATTTCTGTGATGCCGACTTGTGTCATCCCATTGATGACATAATTTCATTTTGACCCTGATGACACTTTGGCCAAGTGATGTTAAGGTTGATATCACAATGATGAAAAGTGTCATGGGGTCAAAATTTCGGTATTCGGGATTTCGGGATTGGCATCCCTAATACTAACTGATTTTCTCAAAAGTTTATAATACATTACAAAGAAAAAATTTTTGCTGAACTTCATAGTCAAGAATTATTATAAATAATAGTTTAGAGATAGAAACCAAATACAATCAAGTTAAAATATTAATATTATTAGTAATTTTCCTTTCTCGTATTAAACCCCAAATGTAGTCTCCCATCATATTTTCGTTATACTGTCCTTGGTAACGCCGTTCAAAGTCCATCACATCTTGGTGAAAATGCTCTCCTTCCTCTTCTGAGTAGGCACCCATATTATCCTTAAGTTGGTTCAGATGAGCGTGTAGCATATGAACTTTATGGGGTATTCGGCGGCCCAAAACTTTAAGGTGTTTAAGCATAGTTTTAATTTAATCATTAAAGTTATCTGCTCTCTTGTATCCGAGAAAACCACAAACTACCTCTTTAAAACTGTTCCAGGCTTGTTTTTCTATGGTATTTAGAAATATTGCAAATTCGTTACTATTCATTATTTTTTGTTTGTGGTCCAACGAAGATTCCTGATTTTATCTTCGCTTCGGATAATTTGGGAAAGAATCCTTTTAAATATTCGAAAGCTTCAGAATTTTGATCCAATGCTTTCACAAATTGTTTCATTAGGCCTAATTTGATATGCAATTCGACCTGATCAGGTCATGTACGCTGCTGATAGTGCACTGAATCAGCTCGAATGTCCCATAAGCAAAGGTGACAAGGGGGCTTTGTATACCCCCGTTGTATTCCCATCATTAATGGCCAGTTGTATTCTTTATATTCTAGTAACACTTTTACACTTTTACAAACTTGTTTTCATTGTGAAGAGGGATGGCTTTCAAGCTTTTTGAAGAGCTATGGATAAAAAGCCGCCAATATGCTGGTATGCATGGTATTACGATTTCTTTGAATAAAGCCGTCACGTTATTACAATAACACAATCCGTCTTCTTCTGTGAAAAAACATGAACAACTTTTATGGCGCTCTCTTTGACCAGTTATATTCACATCATTTTTAAGCATATTCCACTGCTTCAATCGTGAACCCAGAATCTATGCTTTATTCTTGGGCAGGCTCAGATCTCGTCCCATATCTTTAAATTCTGTAGAGCTGATGAGATGTGGTTTAATGTCTTGCAGTTTTATTATAAAATCATTGTCAGAGGTGTTCATAAGCGATACACCAGATTCTGTTGAACTTTGTGACATCTGAATTTCGGAGCTATTCATTTTTGAACTAGACGGAACGAGGCAATTTTCACTGTGGGGTCTTGTAGCCGACGTTGAAGGAAGGTCAGGGTAAAAAATATTTTCTGAATTTTAACCAGCTCGACGCTGGCATGGGTTCACGATACAAAAATAACAATCCTACAAATGATCACGAGGTTCCCTCCATAGTCTTGGCACTCAAAATTTCATGTGTCGTTTTTCTCCTCGATAGCAGGCTGGAAGTTACAAAAGCAACTTGTGTAATTCAAACTTTATGGTTAAAGTATGTATTCAAGTTGCAAACATATTAATATGTTCGAAAGTTTTTTGCATTTTTATTTTCTTACGTTCTAAAGAATTTTTGCACAATTTAAAAATTTAACACAAGCAAAATTAGGTATCCAGTTTTTATCTTGATTTCGAATCTGAACTTTAAAATATGCTTCATTAGCTTCACAAAGATTTAAATTTGATGCTAAAGAAAAATGTTTGCTTCTTTTTTTCTTAAATTCACCACTAACAAAACAAAATGAATCAACGTCATTTTGACACCGTCTTGTCGCCATTTTTTTATTCAGTAATACAGAATAAAATTTGTAACAGCTGCAATAAATTAGTAAACACCCACTACTACGCCTTATGGAAGCAATATGCACTTTGCAACACTTGTAATATAAGTGCTGCCAACTGCTGATCGAAAATTAAAAAAAAAAATATTCAAAACTTAGTCTGGGTTCACACTATGAAAGTATTCTTTCAGAAAGTCTGAGTTTATGGGTGAGAGGGGAAGAGAACATGCTATTATCCTCTCCCCTCTTATCAATAAGATCAGACTTTCTGAAAGAAAACTTTCATATTGTGAACCTAGACTTACTTTTTGACGTAAAACAGACAAAATCAAACTTTAAAAGCTATAAATTGGTATTTAGGTGTTTTTCGGTGTCTTTCAGTAGAATTTATGCATTACAACAGAAACCCAAGAATTTTAATTTTTTTGTTGACCTGTGTTATCGCTCTCACTTTTGTTTTCATATATAAATATGTATTTCATCATTCTTTTTTTTTGCCTTTTGTTATATTTTATAATACCATATTAATTGTTAAAATAATTAATTTGTATATTTTTATGTTATTGATAAATATTTTTGATCATAACTTCATTAGATTTCTACTCACTAAAACCAATGTTTTGTTGTAGAAGTTCCAAATAAATAAAAATTAATAAAATAAAATGGATAACCCAGCTATGTGTACCAAATTTGAACATCTTTTTCCTTTACCAATCCCGCGCAAATTTTGTCAGATGGAAATTTGTGCAGAAGTTAGAAAATTTAGCTCTTGAAGTTCTCTAGTTATATAGACAAATAGACATAAATGCATAGGAGATTCCACGCCTACGAGCCTTATCCAGCCCATTTTGTGCAATTTTTATTGATTAATTTTAATACTTTGGTTGTAACCATTCAGCAGACATAAAGTAATTCATATTGTCTTTGTATGGGAGGTTGCCCACTCATTTGAAAATTCACAAATAATCAGGAAAATCAGTTCAATAGCTTAGCAGTCTAAAGGGAAAAAACAAACTTACAACCACATGCTTTTTACTTTTTATATCTAAATTCCAGAATATTTTGAGTTTGTGTAAATGAACTGTCATTAATTTATGTAGCCATTTACTTGGTTTTTTTTTTACTGTAAAGTCTGGTACTCTGTTCAACATATCACGTGAAATGCTGTCAAAACGCATATAAACAAATGGTACTACGACTCCGGCACAAAAACCTCAACTCCAACTCTTCAACTCCGACTCAGCCCTGGTATTTAAGGTAGAAGTACATAACACTCGTTAATTCGACGACAGTTGTTGTGGGTTTAAAAACTTAAGCGCATGAAAATTTGCAAGTTACACAACGCGCGTTACAGAAGCCATTCCAGTCAGCTGTTTTTTATTTGTGAATTGAAAACGGATTCGAAAGAATATCAAGATTTTATTATTTTATTAAAATTATTCTTTCTTTTTAAGCTCTTTAACCTTTAAGGTAGAAGTACATAACACGCGTTAGTGCGTGCGCGCTCTGTAGACTTCCGTCAAAAAAAGTTAAACTAGTGTATTTTAATAGAACATGCTACATGCAAAATATTTTGACGCGTTTGCGCCAGAAGGTTAGTTAATTTTGAACTTTTTAACGCGTTGTGTATTTTTGACAAGTAATCAGCTGACAATAAAAAAAAAAATTTACAAATTTTCGAATCGTGAAAGAAAAATGTATTGATGAGCTTCAAAAACATACAATATTTATATAAAAAGAATAAATTCAATTAAATAAATAAATCTTGATATACTTTCGCGTTTTGTAACGCGTGTTGTGTAACTTGTAATTTTTCATGCGCTAAAGTTTTTAAACGCACGGCAAACGTCGACGAATGAACGCGTGTTATGTACCTTTACTTTCTTTTTTATTAAAAAAAATTATTTTTCTTTAAATACATGCGCGGTTTGTTTACATACACAAAACAATGTCGCATACTTTGCAAGAAATAAAACGTCAAATTTTCAAATTCGCATGGTAGGTAACATTGATACATGTCAAAATTTTCGTGTGAAATAATTAATGTTGCTCAACATTTTTCACAACAAAATTTGAAAAGAGAACTAGGCTTTAGCTTAGTTTTGAAATGTATTTATATAAAATATTTAATGATTTGGTTCGGTTTAGCTCCGAACATTCCATATATAGATAAATATGTAAGTATGTATAAACTGTCGGGCTTAGTAAAAAGGAAGTAGAGCGAAAGAATTAAAATTAGAGAAAACTGAAATTTAAATTTTTTTTTATCTGACAAACTCTAAAGATTGTTCGAACTTTGAAATAACATTTTTAATGATTTATTTAATAATTATCGATCTTCTAGTTTATAAAAGGAATAGGTATCAAAATTAAAAAATAAATGTTACTGACGTTTTTCTAAGGACGGCAGTTTAGAAAAATGCTGTTTAAAAAAAAATCGGAAAAATTCTAAAATTTTACATTTTGACTGCATGTTTGTCTTCAACATGTTTATATTCCTTTGTTCAACATTGACATATGCCATGTCATGTGGTTTTGTTTGCAAAATATGTAAAGACTTAATTACTTTTCTCTTAATTATTCATTATTTAAAATGAAATCCCAGTAAAATGCATGAAAAAATATAGTAATCGTATGTTACCACTTGGCAAATATTTCAAAAAAAATCAAAAATTTCAGCACTAAATTGATTCACATTTTAAACCATTTTTGTTTATATCTGAGTCCTATGAGAATGTACTTAATAAATTGTTAAATAATATTTGATGTAGCCAACGTTATGAAAAATACAACAAAAATAGTGGCTAAGTGTGATGCGTTAAATATTTGTTAAGTGCGACCTGAGCAAAAGGGATTCAAATGTTAAAGGTAAATGCAAACAAGTAAGAAAATTTAACCGGTCCAGCTTGACCAATTGGTACCCTACACCACAGAATATAAAGACAAATTTTCTGGCACCCCTGGCCAATCATGGACACGTCACAAGAAAATTTTGTTATTCATATAAGAGTTCTTTGTGCTATATATTTTCTAAATATCAGCATCTGTTTGAGATTCGTTCGTCTAAAAACGATTTTGGAGAGTTTTATATGGGACCTATGGTAAACTTTGTGCCTCCCAGTACCAGCAATTTATATGGCATTCAAAGCTATTTTCGGTAGGGTATTAGTAAAACGTTGCAATAAAATATTTTAAAGCTGAATTTACCTAAATTCCACCATAATAAACAAGTAAGAAATTAGTCGGTCTAGCCTGACCATATCATACCCTACAACACAGTATTTAAAAACACATCATGCTTATGTGTCCATATTAATATGGATTTAACTATGTTTATAAACTTCATTAAAATCGAAGATTGAAAGTTTGTGAGAGGAAAAAATTGCCCCCTGCCTCCCCTTGCGGTCCTGCATAGATTATGTGTCCATATAAATATGTCTCTATCTATGATTTAAATTTCATTAAAATCGGTTTGGTAGTTTGTGAGAGGCAGATATTTCCCCTATCTTCCCTCGTGGTCCTACGTTTCGGCCCATTTTTAATAGGCTTGTTCCTTGTGTCGCTATCTCCCAAATTATCACATTAACTCCAAAATTGCGAACTGTACTTTGTGCACAAGGTTACATGGGCAGCCAGCCAGCCAGGGGGACGGACATCGTTAGTTCGACTCAGAAACAGATTCGAAGTAGACCGGTACACTTTAAGCTGATTCTAGGACCAATATTTTAATGTATTACACACATCAGCACAAATGCATAGTACCCTCTCCACTATTGTAGTGTTTGTATAAATAGTGTCTAGGAACAAGGACTATTCCGAAAAGAAGTTTGCTTGGCGATCGTGTGAAAATATGGGCTTTATTTCACAATTTTTAATATTCTTTATCCTAATAACAACTAAGACTCACACAAGTAAATATCAGATTTCATCAATTGATGTACTGAACGGACCAATATTTTTTAGTGTTATATTTTAACAGTCTAATTCATAAACGCATCATAGCAGCTTTATAAGTCTTTAATAAGCAAAAGAGTATTTATAAATGTTTAATAGCCTATTAAACGTATAATAAACATTTCATAAAGTTTAAATATTTATTGTAGCCTTTACCCTATTTAGGCGTTTAAGTGTTAGCACAAACGCACAATACCCACTCCACTATAGTGATTCTGGTATGAATATTACACATAGAGTATCTGCCTTGGTTGCAGCAAAAAGAAAAAAAATTAACACAATTTAAAAGTGATGCAAAATAAGAAGTAAATTTACACAAGGCGAACGATACATATTTATTTACAACCATCCTTTATGAGGTTTTACAAGTATAAAACTTAACTGCAAGAACAACCAAAATGTTTGTGTAAAGAAATGGATAATGCATCATGTTGCAGGTAACTATTCATCGCATTTTTCTCTCTAAAAGATTACGTTACCTCAAGTTCACACCTTTTTTGTGTGGAACCAGACATGTTTGCTTGTGTATTTGGTTGTAAGTCTACAATTTGCATGGGTGTGTGTCTCATACGATTTAACTGTGTATCTGGTTCAGGGATTATAAAGTTTGTACAATTGTACTTTTTTCAGTACCATTAGCATTGCAAAAGTACTGAAGTACTCCAATGACATTTTTAGTACAATTTAAAAATTTCAAATGCTTCAAAATATAAACATTGAACTAATGTTTCCAGATATCAGGCGAACATGGAACAAATTTTTCAAGTCTAAAAAACAAGCTAAAACATATTCGTCTAAACTCCTTTTTACATTTTTTGTTAATTGCCAAATAGATATTGAATTTTAATGCATAGGATGTTTTTTTTTTGCTGCACGAGAACTTAAAATGATAACACAAGACATGCTATGGTCGGAATGAAATTTTTTATTATACATAATCTCGTTGATAATTTCATGGTATTTATTTTTAAAATATGATTTCAGGCATATATCTACCGAGCTACAAGTTACACGGTCATTTTCTGTTCAATTTTGGACCACTTTTTCTAAAAAATCTGGCCGTGTGGCGTAAGTGCTGGCTTGAATATTGGCTTCCAATAAACAAATGACCACAATAGCTCCATTAAAACTTATCCAGATGCGATAAATCGCACGAACGAGGGACCAGTTACAGAACAACTATTGTTCTCGCTCCAAATACAGCAATTTGGCTTATTGACGTAGCCTTTTATTCACTAATGACTTAACACAATTTTTTGATAAAAGTGCCCGCGAACAGGTTTATTTTTCAAAGTAAATTTCCATAATTTGGAAGCGTCGTTGTAGCATCAAACGGCTCTACGAAAAGCCCCCCAATGAAATAACACCCAAACGAGAAATGAAATATTCCCCAAATTTTTTTCATACATTTTTCGGTGTTATTTCATATCATTATTTCAATTTTTTGGGCCCTTTTACATTTTTTTTTTTGGGAATTTTTATTCGGGGGTTATTTCATTTTTAAAGCTGTTGGTTTTTGGGGGTTATCCTTGGTGAAACTGACTCTTATGAATTTTGGGCATAATTTTATTTTTGTTGCTGATGGGGTTTATTTCATTGGGGTTATTTTATTTTCATCATTGGGTGTTATTTCTTATGAAATAACTCATAAATATTGGGGGTTGTTTCGTTGTCGCTTTGGGGTTTATTTCATTTATTTTTTGATGTTATTTCATTCACTGTTTTGGTTGTTATTTCCTATTTTTTGGGATTTATTTAATTGGGGGTTATTTCCTGGGCGTTATTTCATTGGGGAGCTTTTCGTGGAGCCGCATCAAACAATTCATAATGACTTGCCAAATCTTACTGAACAGAAATGTCTACACAGTTTGGCATTCTCAGCTCTCAAAGCATAGTTACGGATATCAATAGTAAAAAATAATTTTGGGTTTAAGTACAATAAGATTTGAAAAAGTGCAATTTTTTACTGAATTAAGTACAATTTTGGGAATGTCATTTATCATCCCTGATCTGGTTGTGTCTGTGTGAAGTAAACAAATTTCGTTGGTTAGTTGGAGTGTCAAATTCTGAAAAAAAAACGAAACTACACAAATGTTTTATCATGTTTTTGTGTATGGGAGTAAATGTTTGAATGTGCATTCTAAACATACACTCAACCACATTCGTCTTTCGCCACATTTTCTTACTTGTATACATTTTCTTATGTCGATGTTTGTGTGTATGTTTTACCCTTTTTATCATGGCTAGTAAATATCTAAATATAAATTTAAATATTTGTTTTCATTAGACTTACATCCATGAACACAACACATGTCTAGCCAGCTTACATATATAAACTTTGTGCCGCAACAGCTATTACACTGAAATTTGAATGAAAGTAATTTTACCTTAAGAATTTTTAAATTGGAAAGTGTATTCACGGGAGCTTCTGCAGAGTCAACGTATGTCGGTTTTTATTGGTTTTCAGTGAATGATGTCGAATTGTTTTTAGAAAAAAGTACAAAAGTTTACTTGGTCAAGCACTAACAATTGGTGAACAACTTCACAGTATACAGACAAATTTACGAGAGTGTACCATACTTAGGACCGACCCATGGACAGTCATGGACCAGTCAAATCAGATATATGTATGTTGTGAGGTTGGAATTCATATAAGAGTTGTTTGTGCTGAATACTACAACTTTTCCAGTTGTAAGTCAGAGAGAGTCAATTGTAATTCAGGTTAGACAGTTGTTATTCAGAAAGCGTCAATTGTTATTCAGAATATAATAAATGTTTAAAAGAAAATCACTAAAAATTTTTAATTAAATTAAATAAAAAAGTAAAATCATTAAAAATTTTGTAAGAAAAAATTATAAACATAGCAGCCCGTGTAAAAACGTCTCGTACGTCTCTCAGAGGGTATGGATTGTATCAAGACAAGTCCGTCTGTGTTGCTGTAACACCAGATACCCAAGCACTTGGTGTTCTCTCCAGAAAAATTAAAGGAAAAAAACAAGAAAGAAAGAGGTGATTTTTTCTCTCCATAAGAGGCACTTTTTCGAAATTAAAACACTTTCCTTTTTTTCTTAAAACGTCGTAACAACTTGTTTTATTTGAATACCAAAACTTGTATTACACAGTAGGTTAAGTTTCTTTTAGTTTTAAAGTAATTCAAAATTCACGATCAGTAAGCAAGAGGACTTTACGTTATGTCCGTTTAACAACGAATAACCAAACTTTTAGAGCAAATTCATTTTTAAAATACCAAAAAAAAAATTTACTTAACGAAAAAAAACATACATACAAATAAGAACTTAAAGTAAACTTATTGATGACGGTGGCGCCTCGAAATGTCAAAGTTCCTTCTAATTAAGACGTAAAGACCGTAAATTTTTTGTATAATAAAATTTGTTAATTCATTTACGTACCCATTAAATATTGTTTATTTAAAACTTCAAAAAGTTTAAAACGATAAATTCAGCCATGTCACAGAGTACAAATTCATTCGGAGTCGAAGAAAACATATTTCTCTATTGATAGAAAATGTATTTTGATAGTTTTTTGGTTTTTCAGATACAGAAAACTCCCATTCCGTCCATGAAAACAAAAATGGTTTCATTCCGAAAACATTCCGAAAACATTTTTTCGTAATTTTTTGAAGCACCCAAATACGAAATGAATTCCGTTTCCGAACGCAATGGTACTCTGTTACATGGCAAGAAGTGCGCATAGCCTTTAACCGATGTTGAAGAGAGTGCTTGTCCTATCTGCAGAGCAATAGCGGCTGGGAAAATATAAAAAAATAGTGGTGGGAAAGAATAGTTAATTGCGCTAACAAAGATGATGAGTAAACAGGCTTGGCGTCAACGCAAGGAATTAAATATAAGACCGCATATTGTTGGATCCACTCTGGGGTTGCCGAAATGTTGCCAAAAGGTGGTACAAGTCCAAAATTTATTTCTAATGATCATATTGTTTTAATGCTTTCGTCGTGGATAAAAGAAGACTCTACCATTTCATTAAATCAACTGGAAGAAAGGGTTATGAGTCATTTCAACAAATTGTTATCTGTATCAACCTTAGGTAACTACTTAGAAAACAAGTGCACTTTGAACCGGAGACCTCTGAGCCAAACAAAAGAAAAAGAGCTGAATATGTTTAATCCTTGAACCGTTACATACAGCATGGGAAACAAGTTGTTTGGATGGATAAAACCAATTTTAATTTGCTTTGCTGTCAAACGAGAGGTTGTGTAAAACCTGGGGATAGAGCAGTACAAGCATCAAGAGCTCCTAACGTACATTTAATAGAAGCAATTTCAACTACAGGAGCCGTACACGTGGAACGTAGAAGGGGTTTATTTGCTGCACAGTTAGCAAATGGTTGGGTGATTGGTTTAATGCAAAAGTGGCAAGATTTTGGTAATCTGCTGGATGAGTTATCAATAGTACGCCAGCCACTCTTTTGCGGTTCGGACCTATTCGCCAATGCTTAATGTAATTGAAATATTTGGTCCAAAGTTAAGGCATATGCCAAAAGCAACATTCGTGATCTAAACGTTCAACCACCTGGCGTGATAGAACAAAGATTGATTTACTTGGAGGATATTATAGATTATGCAACCAACCCAATACCCTTGCACTAAAAGATTTGCTTATTACCAACTAAACTACCAGAACACCCCGCTTCGTTATCCAATTTTTTTTTGTTTTTTATGTAAAACAAAGTAACTTTTATAATTGTGGAAATTATATTTTAAACTAAGAAAGGGGATATTCTTTGGAACCTCCGAAGTCCGCCCTAGTTTAGCATATAAAGGGTGGTGCAACCATAATACACGATGTTAGTTTTTGTTTTATTTGCAATTAACATCATTCGGTTTGATTGAACAACCCAATAAGTTAGAACTTAAAAAATATATTTAAAAGTCCCAATAAAATTTTATGATATCACTACCAAAAACTAGTTGTAAACATTTTAAATGTGAGTACAAATATATCCAGAAATTACAAAAGTGGAAATAATGAAGCACAGGTAACATATAAAGTCCATTCTTACTGTCGTTCGGTAGAATAAGCCGCATACTATGCTATATTTTAAATTGGTTCAATGTAAGTCAATAATCCCACTCCTACACCATACAAAAATACTTAATGAATTAAATTGGGATAAGTTAATCCATACAATTCATATATAATGAGACATATTAAATAAAAATCTTAAATTAAATTAAACTGCGAGTAGCCGTATTATGAACCCTACAATTTTGCTTTGCAAAGAGGACTTAAGCACATAAGTGAATCGATATGGGCTGAAAGTCAGACATTACACACATATTATTATACCGTATTCTTGGTTTTTCAAGATCGCATTACAGGAATTTAAAATTTAAAAAAATATATTTTTTATATCAACATTGATATTAAATGAAAGTTTATCATCTTTGTCTAGTTGTTTCGAACAAAGTATGGATAAGCTGTGCCTGCAAATGAGTGTAGTTCGCATAATTGAGCCTTTTTGTTTTTAACAACATTTTTAATAAAAATTTTTGCCTTAAGTTTCTTCTGTTTTGTGAAAAAAAACCGCCCACATTTAAAAAAATCCCAATTGGGAACAAAACTATTAATTTAAATTTTTTTTTTTATAAATTTGTGAGTATGTATGTATGTATAAATATATATATAGATAATAGGCACACATACATATGAAATATTTCAGATGTAAATAACACATTTTAAATACTAATTCACAGTATTTAACATGAGAGTGTTGTCGTGCTACATAATTCCGTGTTACCGAAAAAAAAACTTTGAATTTGCAAAAAAATTTTAATTAAGACAAAGCCATGGTGTGCAATTCACTAACTTTTATACAAATAATCTTATCGTTAAATAAATATAATGAAAATTCCGGTTGAAGTCAGCTGTTATTTAAGGCAGTATTTTTTTCGTTATTTAAGCGACATTAATTAACGTAGTGTTTATGAAATCGATAAATTGTTTTTTTTTGTGTTTAAATGGCTGTTGAGCATTTGGCATTCGCGCATTTTGTATTTGTAGATGGAAATGCCACATGATATTAAATTAAATGTATACAAAAACACAGCTGTATACTATTGTTTATAAAGCAATTACAGAATTTCACTATCGTTACTGCATGCGAATATATATGTTAGTGAATCGCACTGCTTAGGGTGCGTACAGAGTGGCCACTTGTTGCCGAGCCAAGCCGAGCCGACTGACGCTTGTTGCGAGAACCAATGCAAAAAAAATTATACGAATTAGTATAAATAAGCGCAAACAGGTCATAGTGGGCGCCGAGCTGGTCAGAGCGCAAAGCTGATTGAATGCGAGAAAACAGTTCCAATGCGTTTTTCATCGCCGAAAACATTGGTTACGTTAAGTTGTTATGATTTCAACTTGTTTGGAAAACATTTAAAAAAATTAAAAACAAAAATTCAAGAAAAATTAAATAAAACATGCAATCAATAAATTAAAAAAAATAATAAAAATTAAAAAGAAAATAAAAATTAAAAAATAAAATAAAAATTAAACAAAAATAATTTATATGCAAATAAAAATTAAATAAAATTATGACAATTAAAAAAAACTTATATGTGCTGTTTTCACAACACAAGTGACTGAACTTGTAGTAAAATTTATATATAAAACACTCAAAAAACTGAGTGCTTTTCATATAAATTTTACTACACGTTCAGTCACTTGTGTAGTGAAAACAGCACACTAAACAACATTAAAAAAAAAAATTTCATAAAAATTTCAAGAATAATTGAAGGAGATTTTTAAACTCAGTCAGTTTTTTTTCTCAACAAAATAAAACGTAAATCATAATTACAGTAGACGCTCGTAAATTAGAACCATTTTTAATTTTCGAAAAATTCTAATTTCCAAAGGTTTTTTTTAATAAAAAGTATCATAAAAGTGCATCTTCGTTTAGAAAATACACAAAAAAACACTAGTACAAATGACTTTCCATTGTTGGTTATTATTTCCGAAGGATTTAAATTGGTAAGAGTTCTAATAAAAGATAATGGGCAAATAATAGATGAAATATCAGCGCTGATTCTCGCATCCACTATGCACACTCAAACTTGTTTCTCGCATAAACAAGTTCTCGCAATAAGCGTCAGTCGGCTCGGCTCGGCAACAAGCGGCCACTCTGTACGCACCCTTATGTGTTTGATAGTGTTATATTGACTTTGTTATTCCTTTTATAACACATCGAAATAGTCATCCTTATAAAGTACAAACAGATACTTACACTTCAAGTGAGACACAGAAAAAGTCTTATGTTGCTACGTTTCGAACTCAAAATAAATGCCTTAGTTTATTTTAAGAATTTTTATTTAATATATTTCATTTTGTATGAAGTGTTCGACCATAAATTTTTTTGTTCATATGAAGAAAGCATAGATGTACTATGTATATATGTAAGTATATTTATATGAATTTACATGTTTCGAGAATTTTTCCTACTTAGTGCATCGATTTGGCGGTTCATATTTTAACTACCACGTGAGTTAATTTAATTTTATAAGCTCAATTAAAAAATATCAGCAAAAATCAATTGAAAAACAAAAAAAGATCAAAATATCTCCTTTATAGATTGTCACTTAAGGCTAATTTACACGGTAAAACATTGTATTACGACATTATGTAGAATGAGAAAAATCATACCATGTAAAAGTAAAATGTATTGGGTAAGAGAGAATACAAACACAAAATCTGACAAGCGGTCGGTAAATGTTTTTTTTCTAAACCATTTTAGAAACTTATGTATTTTCATCACACCACAGGTGTATCTTAACAGAGTATATTGAAGGTGGTAGCATTTTTATATAATTACAAAAACAACTAACATCAACTCAGAAAATTCTCATGTTGTTTTGAAAAAATTGTAAAACTGTAACCATCTGATTTTTTGTTTTTATTTTTGATTTCACTTGTTTCATCCGTGTAAACATGAAAAATACATACAACAGATTTTTCTTTTTTTCTTTTAAACACGGAGAGAATTTCATAATATTTTGATTTTACAAAGTCGTAATACTTTGTATTACCGTGTAAACTGGCCTTTAGGATATTGCATGTTTATTTTTATTTTTCTATGTCTAATATCAACGAAAATTCATCAAAGTACGAAAAAGTACCAAAAAGCTCCCCTTACATGCTTCTATTCACCCAGGACCTTGTATTTTTAATTATACCTTTATAGGTCGAATATTAAATATAGGTCGAATATTACTCGTTCGACCTAAACCTTCGTATAGGAAGGAGAGAGCTTCCAGAATCCGCTCCAGAGTATTTTGGTCTCCCCCAGTAAACGTCTGAGTTATGTCCTTGATACTCCTCCAGTAAATCGTCTGAGTTATATATGGTTCTCCACCAGTCACATTAAAAATTTTAGGTTAAAAACTATTGCATATAGTGAATGCTGAACAACCGAAAAACTGTTCGACACCGAAACATTAACCAATGCGGGGTGACAACGCACGAAAAGCAGACAAACAAGAACGACCTGTTTGTCCTTAAGAAATAATAACAAAAAGCGCGAGCTGCTTCTCCACTCAGAGCAGTTTTACGAGTGGTGTATTTATGTGCGTTTTTTTTATTTTTTTTATTTTTATTGCCTTTATCAGCTTTATAACTTGGAAGCACAGAATTTAGTACAACGAATACATGGTTGTATTTCACAAAATCTACTTAAAACCTAATCAAAAAATATTTTAGATGGTTTTAACGGTTAAACCAAATTTCGTGTTAAAACTTAAATGTGAAAACGTGGTGGGAAGGGGGGTGCTTTAATACCATGGGAGATAAGGACATGATGGCTTTATCTCTCATTCAAAACGGAGATAAAGGCTTTTACTTTTTTCATGTCCTTATCTCCCATGGTATTAAAGCACCCCCCCGTGAAAACACTAATACGGATGAATTTTTTAGTACGAGCACACAAGTTTTAATTGTTCAAGACAAACTTTTGCAACGCTCTCTGTTAATGATTAGTGAAACAAGAGATAAACTAGTTGCGGATTAAATTTTAGCAAGTTTAAATTAATTTGGCGTAAAAAAGCCAGGATATAAACAATTAAAGCTTACACCACTTTTGCGCTAACCGACTCATTTAAACCAGATATTTTCTCATAATATTTTTAATCTGTCTTTTTCTAGTAGAAATTAGATTTCCTTAATTGTTCTTAGAATTTACCCATGAACGAAAAGTTGACAGCACTTGACAACACTGGGCGACACAATATAAATATGTAAGTAATTTAGTATTTTAGGCTCCTTGTATTTACAAGTATCACACAATCATTTCGTGTTTTCCGGAAATTTGTAAAACAAACTACAGCAATCGTGTAAACAAGATTTCATACTTAACGAAACAACATACATGTATGTGTCCGGGCAAACAAGCTCATGCTTCTTTTTTTGTATCAGTACAATAATGTGTCATAACACTACTTCAGTAACTACAACTACTTTATGGAACAACTACTCTTACTTTTTTCCTTGGATACATTTGGTTGTTAACATCTTTTAGTCACATACAGATATAAATGGGGTCATTAAATTGCTTATATGAAGAGGATCATTTAGAAGGATTTTACTTTTATGACTACGTGTCTTTTATAAATGGAAAAATTTGATACTAATGCAATATACGTAATCATATTTAACTGCAGAAATAAAATGTCTGGAAAATTGTAATTAAGCAAAAAAAAAAAAACCAAATAAAAGTGCTCTACTCGCCTGTGCCGATACCCTCAATTAAGAGTTCGAAGATTTTAGAAGTGGGGCATAAAGTTTATAAGTAATAAACAAATCTTTACAAAAACTAAAATCACAATATTATGATGCGGCTTTAGACTACTTCAGTAAATCATATAAAACTTAATTTGACCCCGTTTAAATAGAATATCATAATTTGTAGCAGTAAGGGGTATTAAAGTGATTTTACGGAGGGCAAATTATGGACCGATCATTACACAATTTAGTAGAGTAATTTTCAGTTTTAAAAAAATCTAAAATAGACAACACTTCAATACAGTTATACTATATATTTAAGTATTTTAAAGTGCTTTTTAGAAGGCTGCTTTATATGTGATCTATGGTTAATTATAGACTGATAATCTCAAAATCACATGATGTTATGTCTAGCCCCAAAAAGCTAATTTAGAACAAATTCCACCATAATATTTATTTTTATTAGTGGGTGGGTGGGCTTTACATTGGACCAATAGTAAATTATATTCCAAATTTAACCACAATAGCGTGATTTGTCACGGTTTAAGGCGTACCAAAGTGATTTCCGAGATTCGACTAAATATGGGGCCACAAAATCTTATAATGTGATTTTAAGTTGATACAACGAGTTTGTGCAACATTTTATGACAGTTGGTGCGATCCACCCCAAAGTTATGTTAGTTTTTTTAAACAGAAATATCAGTTTTTGAGTGTGGTTTTTCTGTATTTGAATCTAAAACAGTTTTCTTACTGAAACTGCTTAAGATAACTACACAGAAAAAATTAAAAATTGTCTATTACCAAAATGATTATATTGATTACTAAAAATTGTAAAAATTGTATATGTATTTTGAATATTTTTTTTTTCAATAAATAATATTTTTAATTTTAATTTAAAAAATTATCAAAAAACTTTGCCGTTTCAAACCATGCATTGATTGATTTTGACAATTTCCAACAACAATTTCACATGTTTAAATTATTTTTATTTTAAACGGAATAATTGTTTGTTATTTGATTATTATTTTAATTCAAAATTTATATCAAAACAACTCAAGTGTTAATTAAATCAAAATTATATTTTTAATTTTCGTGTGTTCAACATACGGACAGATGGACATGGCTAAATCGACTTTGGCCGGGTTTTTGAGATGTGGATTAAGTTTAAACTTAGTTGAACGTAGTGTGAAACTCGGATTTTTCCGGCGAAATGTGATTTTTTTATTATTTTATTAAAAACTAAAATTTAAAGCGAACTGTTGTAAAACTTTTGGTTTTTTTCTTCCAACAAAATATTTAAATATTAACCTTATGTATATGAATAATATTTTTTCAAAATAACAATTATCTACTATATATGTACCTATTCGAATTGATTTGGAGTGTACATACAAAATAAGTTTGCATTGACAAAAAATACTTTGCTTCTTTATTTTCTACTTTTAATGTTGTATCATATATGTAAGTACGTAAATACGTATTTGCATATACATATGTATGCATTAATATGTTCTTGAGTTATAAGTCAGACACACATACATAGTATTCATTTATCAACAGACAATAGTATAATAAATAAGTATTTATTAATCTCTGCACTCAAGTAATTTAGGTATAGTTGCTTGTAATAATTAACGGGTTCTTTATTTATTTTAAATTATTTCTTTTACATTTTTTTGCACTCAAATATTAAAAATTCAATTCGAATTTAGGTACATACTGGAGTTTAATTTTTTTTGCTTCCCTTTTTACTTTAACTTTGAAACTGAAAAGTTGTAAGCGCTAATCATTTTGAGCTAAATCTAAACTTAAAAAATTAAAATAAAGTTAATTTATAATTAAACTATAACTAAAATAATTTGATTCGATTAAATCTTTGGTTGAAGGAAATTTACTGAACATATTAATTGGTGCCGAAACCCGGGAACTCTTGCATTAAGGATTTCTAAATTTATGGTTTGAAATTTATATATTTACTTGAAGAATTTTGGTAATTATTCTGTTTTATAATTATAATGAGCAGTCTTGATATTTTAATAAAAGAGCAACGTGACTTGTTGGAATTATTAATTAAATTGGAACTCCGTTTTGAACAGAAAAATGGAAGTGAAAAGACATTCGGTTATTTAAATTCTTTAACACAAAAAGTGGATGATATATTCAAAAAATTTGAAATCCAACACGATCAGATCGTACGGAGAATCCATGAGGATTCCATTAACGTGCAAGATGTTCCTTATATAATAGAAGACGTTTACATTGAGTGTTCGGAAAAATGTTTAATATTTAAGGGAAAGTTGATTGACTCGCTTTCAGAACATTCGTCGACAAATGGTCCGATGGCAAGTACATTTGTCGCACCTGGTAGTCGATCAGATACCTTAATTAATTCCGACACTAGACTTCCGAAAATATCATTGCCTAAATTTTCTGGAGAATATATTGAATGGATTCCATTCCGCGATATATATTTCTCCTTAGTTCACCACAATGATTCACTGAACAAAGTTCAAAAATTTTATTACTTAAAGGGCACGCTTTCAGGTGAAGCTGCCAATTTGATCAAAAGTATTTCTGCTACAGAGGCTAATTATGATTCCGCTTGGAAAATTCTGGAATCAAGATATCACAACAAGCGTATGCTTGTTGGACATCTAATATTTAAACTTTTCAATATACCAAAATCCGATGGTGGATTTCAGTCAATTAAAACTTTACTGGATTCTGCCCAAGAATGTTTATCTTCTCTCAAAAACCTGAACATAAATACCCATAGCTGGGACCCGCTTCTTGTGCATTTGCTAGTACAAAAGCTGGATATTCAGACTCGGAAAGATTGGGAGCATTCTTTAAAATCATCCACGGAACTACCCTTACGGGATGAATTATTTTTATTCTTAGAACGAACATTTAGATCACTGGAATCGATCAATGAGGAACTACCTTCAACCTCGAAACAAAAGTCTTTTAGAGGTAACAAAACATCTACGCAATCGAAAAAGACCTCTTGTAACTCGGGTAATGTTTCAAAACAAAATAATAGTTCTTGCTTGTACTGTGACAAGAATCATCCATTACCTAAATGTTTTAAATTTTTGGCTCTTTCCTTACATTCAAAGGATAAATTCTTGTCTGATAAAAGAGTTTGTCGAAATTGTCTTGTGGTCGGACATGATCACAATAATTGTAGCTCACCCTTTCGTTGCATTAGTTGCAAAAAACTTCATCACACTGTCCTTCATTCCGAAGAAAATAACTCCTTAGATGCTTCAGCAACCAATTCTAGTCCCAATACTTCCCCTCAGCTAACGACACATACTGCAAATTCTTTTCATACGGTTCTATTGTATACAATTCGTTTAAATGTTCATACAAACCGTGGTAATTTTCCACTACGTGCTCTTTTAGACCCTGGATCCCAGGGAAGTTTAATTTCCGAATCAGTAGTTCAATTTATAGGCTTGAGGAAACACAAATCCCACTGTAAAGTGATTGGTATTGGTAATGGAAATGAGAACTTGTCAAAGTATTCAGTTAATCTTGAACTGTACTCACGTAAACAGGAACCTGTAGTTTCCTGTTCAGCCTTGGTCTTACCCACCTTATCCTCATATACTCCAGATCCTTCATGTAAAAATATCTCCATGCCAAAAATGGATATGGAAACTTTAGCCGATCCACTTTATTTTAAATCTGACACCATAGACATCATTTTGGGCTCAGACATATGTTCTAAAATAAAAATACCTTCAGAATCGTTTGTGCATAATGGGCTTTTCTTTCAAAATACTCACTTTGGGTGGGTATTTTCTGGAAATAGTCGGGAAGTGTCGGTTAACAGAATTTACATACATAACGTTAATCTGGAATGTATTTTGAGATCTTTCTGGGAACAGGAAGAAGTTGCTACTCAGAGGCAGTTAACTGGCGAAGAGTTAGCTTGTGAGAACTTCTTTGAGTCTACAACTAGACGCTCAGAATCGGGACATTATATTGTACATTTACCATTTAAATCAATTTTGCGTAATAAAGCTGAACCCAATATTAATAATAATGCTATAAGCGCTTTTAAGCGTTTACGACAATTGGAGATTTCATTTTCAAGAAATCCTGAATTTTCTGAAAGCTATAAAAACTTTATGCGGGAATACGAGTCTTTAGGGCACATGTCGAAAATTGGAAGATATCCTAATGATATACGAGGAAATTCATATTTCTTGCCCCACCATGGCGTTTTGAAGGAAAGCAGTACAACGACTAAATTAAGAGTTGTGTTCGATGGCAGCTGTCATTTAAACGATTGTAAATCTCTAAACGAGGAATTATCTTCTGGCCCTGCTCTTCAAAACAATCTTCCTTCAATCATTACCAATTGGAGAAGACATAAGATAGCCTTCTGTGCGGACATCGAGAAGATGTTCCGGCAAATTGTCGTTTGTCCAGAACATAGAAAATATCAACAAATTCTTTGGCGGTTTAATCCAATTGAGGATATTGGCATTTATGAATTGAACACTGTTACATATGGCACTACCTCGGCTCCATATTTAGCAATTCGTGTCTTACATAAATTGGCTCATGATTTTGAATTTGATTTCCCGTTGGCTGCCAAAGTTCTGATTTCAGATTCCTACGTGGATGACATTATCTCAGGTGCAGATAATGTTAAAAGCGCTATACATCTACAGAAAGATCTTTGCACTCTTCTTCGAAAGGGCGGATGCAACTTACGTAAATGGATAACGAATTCCCCCGAACTTTTACGGGAAATACCTAAGGAGTGTAGGGAAACTTCCGATACTTTGAAATTTGATAGGGATAACGTCGTTAAGACCCTAGGTATTCAGTGGAATACTGATAATGATTCGTTTTCATTTACCGTTAACATTGAGAAAGCAAAGCCTATTACAAAGCGGACAATACTGTCAGAGTCTGCAAGACTCTACGACCCTTTAGGATGGTTGACACCATCCACTGTAGTTTCCAAGTCTATTTTTAAACAACTTTGGGAGCATGGGTTAGATTGGGATGCAAAAGTACCTGCCTCAATTGAAACACACTGGTACAGACAGAGGTCATCATGGTTGCATCTTTCTAAATTAAAAATTCCAAGATGGATTCAATGGTCCCATGATTCTAGAACAGAGCTACATTGCTTTTGTGATGCCTCAACTATTGCATATGCAGCTGTTGTTTATTCTAGGGTAATTACGCCTAATGGTATATTTGTCAACATTCTACAGTCGAAATCTAAGGTAACTCCAATAAAAACGGTTTCCATACCACGGCTCGAGTTGTGTGCCGCCAAGCTTTTGGTCCAAGTCACTCAGAGTGTTAGGGATTCATTGTCTAATATTAATATTGAAAACATTTATTACTGGAGTGATAGTTCAACGGTTTTATCTTGGATACAAAAACCACCATCATCCTGGACTGTATATGTTGCAAATAGAGTTGCAGATATACAAAGGTTTAGTAATCCCATTCAATGGAAATATGTACCATCGGCGTTAAATCCGGCGGATTGCGCCTCTAGAGGTATTTTGGCACAGGATCTAGTGGAAAATAAAACATGGTGGTATGGGCCGTCGTTTTTATATAAATCTAACCTCTATTGGCCAAAGGGTCTTTCAAATTTACAAACTTCAGAGGAAAAGAGATCAACTAAAGTTTCAGCAAATTTATGTGGGAATAAGAATTACCCAGAAATTCTTTTAAGATTTTCTAACTTAAAATCATTACTTCGACTAAGTACCCTGTGCTTTCGGTTTGCCTATAACTGCAAAAATCCCAGATTAAAAAGAACGGACCTTCTGTCAACTTCGGAAATTAATGAAACTTTTTCCCGTCTTATCAAAATTACACAGCTGATTGATTTTCCAATTGAAATTAGGTCACTTTGCGACAATCGTGAACTAAAACATAGTCCTTTGCTTAAACTCCTGCCATTTCTCGATGAAACTGGAATAATTCGTGTAGGTGGTCGCTTACAAAATTCAAACTTATCTTATAACATTAAACACCCTATAATATTAGCCAAGTCTAACCCACTCTCGAAACTGATCATTGTTGATTCTCATGAGAGGACTTTACATGGCGGTATTACTTTAACCATGTCTTTTGTGAATCGCAAGTTTTGGATAATATCTGGAAACCAATTAGCTAAATTAATTATTCACAGATGTATGCAATGTTTCAGATATTCTGCTAAAGCTGCTTATCAAGTTATGGGCAATTTACCATACGTTCGTCTAAACGTTACTAGACCATTTAAGCATAGTGGAGTTGATTATGCAGGTCCTATATCCATAAAAACATCAACGTTAAGAAATACAATCATCACTAAAGGTTATATTTGTTTATTTGTGTGTATGGTCACCAAGGCTATTCACTTGGAGGCCGTCTCAGACCTTACTACAAAGTCATTTCTGGCGGCATTTAAGCGCTTTGTGTCTCGTAGAGGCGCTTGTACTGATATCTATTCAGATTGTGGTACGAACTTTGTTGGTGCCTCGAAAGAACTTCAAATACTTTATCACAGAAATGAAAAATCATTGCCTCAGGACTTGCGTCAGGCACTGAGTTCAATTTCTACGAACTGGCATTTTATACCGCCAGCATCGCCAAATTTTGGTGGCCTATGGGAGGCTGGTGTGAAATCTGTCAAATACCACTTAAAACGTATAACAAAAGATAGACTTTTAAGTTTTGAGGAACTTGCAACACTCCTTTGCCAGATTGAAAGTTGCTTAAATTCACGCCCATTGTGTCCGTTATCTTCAGATCCTTCTAATTTTGATGCACTTACTCCAGCACATTTTTTGATTGGTGAACCAACACAATGTATTCAGGAGGAAACAATATTAAATCAAAACATAAATCACCTTGCCAGATGGAAATCTGTGGAATTGCTAAAGCAACACTTCTGGAAAAGGTGGCATAGAGAATACCTAAATCGTCTACAAGCACGCCCGAAATGGCTAAAGGGTAACGCCAACCCTAAAATTGGAGACTTAGTACTTATAGTAGATGACAGATGTGGTCCAGGACAGTGGTTGTTTGGTCGAATAACTGATGTTCATCCAGGACTCGATGGCCGAATAAGGGTGGTATCTGTTCTTACAAAAAATAAAATCATCAAAAGGCCTATTTCTAAAATTTCTTTTCTTCCAGACATTTCACCAGAATTTAAAGAAGACAATAACACAGATGAACAAATTACACAACATAGGATGGAGCCTACCGTATAACGCTGTGAGTCGGAGCATAGCGGAGTTTATAACTCGACTAAACTTACTCCCAACTATAGGCCATCCACAATACAAACATTTGTTCATAGGGGGGAGAATGTTGTAAAACTTTTGGTTTTTTTCTTCCAACAAAATATTTAAATATTAACCTTATGTATATGAATAATATTTTTTCAAAATAACAATTATCTACTATATATGTACCTATTCGAATTGATTTGGAGTGTACATACAAAATAAGTTTGCATTGACAAAAAATACTTTGCTTCTTTATTTTCTACTTTTAATGTTGTATCATATATGTAAGTACGTAAATACGTATTTGCATATACATATGTATGCATTAATATGTTCTTGAGTTATAAGTCAGACACACATACATAGTATTCATTTATCAACAGACAATAGTATAATAAATAAGTATTTATTAATCTCTGCACTCAAGTAATTTAGGTATAGTTGCTTGTAATAATTAACGGGTTCTTTATTTATTTTAAATTATTTCTTTTACATTTTTTTGCACTCAAATATTAAAAATTCAATTCGAATTTAGGTACATACTGGAGTTTAATTTTTTTTGCTTCCCTTTTTACTTTAACTTTGAAACTGAAAAGTTGTAAGCGCTAATCATTTTGAGCTAAATCTAAACTTAAAAAATTAAAATAAAGTTAATTTATAATTAAACTATAACTAAAATAATTTGATTCGATTAAATCTTTGGTTGAAGGAAATTTACTGAACACGAACTGTAGTAGACCCGGCAAAAAAAAATCATGTTATGGGGTTAACAATTTACATATAGTTTTAGGTGCAGTTAATTTCGCTTAAGGAAAAATTCTATTAAAAAAAAATTTCGTGGGCTTAACACAATGTGGATTCAAAACCTTCTGTGGAAGACATGTCACTGAAAATTAAACTTAAAGAACTTTATAAAATTCTTCATTTTTAATCCAAATTTTGATATTTTAATTGGGCTAAAGTTCATCAAATTTAATTTTCACCAAATTATTTTTATGAAGAAAGGAATTTTACAACATTAAATTAATTAGAATTTATTGATAATTTTCCATTCTTGATTGCCGCGAGACTCGAACCCAGGCTTTCACGGATAGGTTATCTTGACTTGTTTCAATTGCAAAAACTCAATCTCTTCAGAGGGTTTTGCCGTTTAGCACTCACAGCCATTGACGACTGCTGGCAGTCAATAGTCAAACATCAAACAAAAACAATTTATAAAAATTCCAGAATTCATATTTCTAAATTATTGTTTGGAACACAGATATAATTGAAGCCGTTTAGTTTTTATATGTATGTATATACAGATTTTTACATCAGTGCACTTTTTTGACACTATATCATTCCCAGCCTTTGGCACCTCTAAAGCAAACTGAAAAATATGCCTAAAGTTTCTGGTAACAAGCTCGAAAGAGGGGAAGTAGAATTTAAATGCACTTCATCTGGACTGCTTACTAGTAAAAATGGAACTTAGCAAACTTACTAAGTCATTGGCATCACCCCAACAGTTACAAAATATTGAAAGCAGTGAAAAAAATTTAACTCACATCTCCAAATAAAAAACAATTTTATCGCGCAATAAAAGAGGCTTCGACATGGCTGATCAAATAATGCATAAGTTCTACCTATAAACACACTTTTTGAAAATGATAAATTAATACAATCAGCCCAATTATGAATAAAAATTCCCCAAGAGTTTTCTCTTTTCTCCTATTTTTCCTATTTTAATTCAATTGTAAAAATGTGAAAAGGGAAAAAATTCCTGGGGAATTTGTATTCATAAATGGGCTGAATATGATTTACTTTATCCTATATATCTTAATATATATAGATTCCTATCGTTAATTTTACCGTACGGTTGGTACTTATTTGTACCACATAACATCCCGGATGGTACAACGGTGTACCACCATCCTCCCAGCACCCCTATTATTATTTTTCCGATTTTCTTTCACCCATAAGTTATATATTACTTAAATAATCGGTTCCAATCAAAAATTTTATTTTGCCATTGCTATTCGAAAGTCGGATCGAAAGGGTTAACATGGGTTTGGAACCAACACCTTATATCCCAATATCCTAATCTTGCTGCATCAATAACAGAATCAACGGGCTACATCGGCCTTTAATATCGAGAATAATCAAATTGTTCGAGTCATAATCAAAAAGCTGTCATTGTTCCATCATCCAACCAGAAACACAAATTATTCAATAAAATATATAAGCTTTAATGCCACCGAAACCCTCTTATCCGAATGGAAAAGTGCTTAAATATTGTTTAAATGAAAACCTTGATAAGTCCCAATTTCCACAATGCAAGTCTTATTGATCAGCTTGCTACTTTGTAGGCAAGAGTGACGAGGGGAAAAGAAACGAGTACTCAGCTTGCTGTACTCGTCATATGCGTTTTGTTTTCTCATTCGTAATTTTCAGCAGGTCTATTTTGACAATTATCTTTCATATTTAATTTCGTTGTACAAAGTTAATTTCGTAGCGTGTGTCATTTTTTGTGCGTGAATTTTTTTAAATATTTGCTATTTAACAAAACAAAAGAAATTTATAATTCAAAGTACATTTTACACAACTTTAATCTTAAATTAAACAATTTTTTAAATATTCAACACGAATTTGAATTTAAGTACATTTTAATAAGAAATATGTTTTTAACGAAATGTCAAAACGCACATATACATTCATTCAAATGGAATAACAGATAAATAATAAGACTTGACTCGTGAAAACGCCGAAGCTGATTCAAAGAAGAAAATGTGATAAGTTTATCAATAAGACTTGCATTGTGGAAATTGGGACTAAGGGAATTTGGAATCCTGTAATGGCAGGAAATAAACAAAAAAAAAACAAATCATAAGAATAATGCCATGTTCTCACGGTTTCTTTGGATTACTTCGCTCTCTGTTTTTATTACTTATTTGAATTACCATGTTCGCACGGCATTTTCGTAAGCGGTTTTGAAAGTTTTTCTTCTTTTTTTTTATTAATTTTGTTTATTGCTAAAGTTAATTGTTTGTTTGCGGTTACTTGTATTAAGAATGGAAAGAAAAAGTAAGTAGAAAATAATATTTCAAAGAAATACATACATATAAAATATTTATTTTCTTTTTTTGATTCCATTAAATTTTATAATAAAAATTACTTCCAATACTTTTGTTTAAGTTGTTTTTGTTATATTTTGTTTGTTTTTTAGTGCTTTGACAGCTGGTGATGAAAAAAAACCGATAAAAATTACAGATCACAATGATTATAAAGTAAATTGAATTGCGTTCAAATTAGGTAATCCGCTCTCAACATTTTGTATGACGAATTATGTAATTTGGATCATTACGAATGAGAGAGTGAATTACGAAAAAATGCTGTCGTGCGAACATGGCATAAGATTTTATAAGTCATTTTTAGTTCATTTTAAAAATTACTCATAAACATTCATTATTTATATTTGAAAAAAAATATTGTAGTCATTTGGTACAATTCTGTTGAAGGTAAACATGATTGTGATGATGTATGAGGGTTAAAAGCAATAAAACTTTTACGCTTTTTTAACTTTTAAGTACTAAGAAAAAATAAAGGTAACAAGTAAAAGATAAATGATAAAGAGCTCTAGTAAAAAATATTTCATTTGTGTATCAAGGGTATAACCAAAGAAATAAAATATTGCCAAAATATTTACTAAGTACATGCAGTGTGAGTGTTTAAAATGTGCGAGAAGGTTCGGTCTACTAAAGTAAATATCAATTTTACCTTCGAATATGGTTCTTTACGAATGTAAATGTGGAATATGTAGCCATATTCCAAAAAAACTTGCAACTGTGTGTTTAAATATTTCTCAAGAAAGGTACACTCACAATATTCTGTACGTAAAATTAACTGAAATTGTAATATGAAATAAATGAAAGTTCAATTAAAAACCGGTCTACCTATTTTTCATTTATTTTTAACAAAAAGTTCATTTAATTTTTACTGTCAAAAATTCAACACCATATTCCGTAAAATCAAATAAATATTCAGTTATTTTGTAAAATTTTACTGTCAAAAATTCAACACCATATTCAGTAAAAACGATTAAATATTCAGTTATTTATTAAAATTTTACTGTCAATTTTTTACTGTCAAATTGACCCCATATTCAGTAAAAACAATTAAATATTCAGTTATTTTATTAAATTTTCGTTTACTCCACAAAAGAGCCGAATTTCTAAAAAATTCCAGACAGACACCTGTCCGCTTGTTTTTCTTATAAGCGAGAGAGGGAGAATATTTTTATTTACTTACCCAGTTACACACGTTTGTTTTACTTTTGTTGTACTGACCACGTTGTTTACAGAAGAACTCTCAATTATAAGACACCAGCAGCATGACCGATATGGCTTCGCAATTATTTTACTTTTAAAATTTGATGTAGGTATTTAACTAAATTATTTTAACAAATAGAAAATGGGTATTGCTTACACAAAACAAGCAATTCATTTTTTTTAGATAAGTAAAAATTAATTTTTGGTAGTAAAATTATATAAAATAACTGAATATTTAATTGTTTTTACTGAATATGGTGTTGAATTTTTGACAGTAACATTTTAAAAAATAACTGCATATTTATTTGTTTTTACGGAATATGTAGTTAATTTTTTGACAATTAATTTATAAAAGATAACTGAATATTGATTTGTTTTTACGGAATTTGCGGTTGAATTTTTGACAGTAAAAATTAAATGAACTTTTCGTTGCTTTAAATTACATTTTTATTTACTTTAACATAAAGAAGAATTTAACTCAATCAACGGACAATATTAACTGCAACTGAAAATCCGTATTAATATGCACTTAGTTTTTTGAATAACTGTTAGAATCAGTTAAAAATAAATTTGCTTGGAAGTTTAAATGTTTATTTATTTAAAAATGACTGAACGGAATATTTCTTAAATAAACTACAGTCTGTTACTGTAATAATATTGTGAGTGTAGGAATTCTATATACTCCTCTTAAAATTTGTAATGGAATGCACAGTGGCGCAGAATAAACATTTTTGGAAACGGCTAGAACGATTTATATGAAGATTAACATGTGAATACCAAAGGATTTCTAGGGTTTATATTTTGATGACCGCTTCAGCATACCAATCTGATGCCCCGCAACGGGAGGCAATTTTAACATCTCGAATATGCAAAGATTTGAAATGCTTACGATGTTTCCATAAAAATTCGTTATAAAAAGGTACATTTGGTTAAGGCCTTCATTAAGGAATATACAAGAAAAATATTTGTGTAAAATTGCTGCTAGTTTTCCTCAGCACTGAGCGATTGAAATAAAGCACAATATGTTCCGTAGAAAAAGAGGTATGATTAAAATGTGGGCTAACCTACCTTAAAAAATTATAATTCTGATTGAAAATTAATACTAATTGATGGCGGAACGCACTGATACCTATTGAAAATTGCATAAACTCATTTTATGTGACTAGAAATCATACACGGAAAGAGTTATTTACTAAATCACCAGTAAATATGGGTTGAACCAAGAAAATTTTGCGAATTCTCGTCCAAGCCAACAATTACTTATTCTTAATACATGTGTGGCCTGGCCTGTGTTAAGCATAAACTTTCTTAATTAAAGAATATTCTACAAAATACGAACGAAATAAGTAGAAATAAAGAAATTATTTCGGATATTCTTGCTTTAAAACACGAAATTGATTACTTTAGAAACTAAACTTCTTTCGTCGGAGTCGGAGCCGAAGTACCGACAAAAACTAGCGACTCCGACTCCAACATTTTTGGCAATACAATTTCTTTTAATATTTTTCAAAATAAAAAAATTTGAATGGCCAATTTCACCAATTCTATTTAAATATCAATTCATATTTAAATATAGTTTTTCATATGATTTCATTTATATTTTACATAAAAAAAACGAATTTTAAGCATAAATTGATATTTAAATAAATTGGTGAAATTGACCATAAGATGGTCTGCTTTTTGAAATTTTGAAGTCAGAAAATAAGGACCAGTATATCGTTACCTTAATATAAAAAGGCCCCAACTCATTATTTTTGGAAATCCGTTTTTTTTATTGATTCTTGTAGAATGGTTGCTAATACACATACTATTAAAATTTCAAGCAAATTAGATTAAAAATAAAGTAGTTATAAGCAGAACACAAAAAGCCCTAACTCATACACACAATTTTTCGAAAGAAAAAAACACTGACTCATACATCTAAATTCCTCGTTTAATTTTAATAAAGATGTTTTTTGACAATGTTTGTTTAGCTATATTATTTCAGCTTTTATTAAGTTTTTTCCTTCTTCTGTAAAAAGTGTTTTTGATGAGTTGGGGCCTTTTTATATTAAGGTACTTTACATATGAGTAGGCGATTTTCAAAATTTAAAAAATTGAGATAACATCTTATTTTGACAGATCTTTAAGTAATTTATGAGATTGTATCGAAGCATGTCCTTTCCTGTTATTTTATGTGACCTAAAAGTTCTGTAAAAAAACTCGCTGGTTCACTGTTTTAACCTTTCTGCTTGAAGTTCGCCAAGATATCGTTAATGAAATAGAGCCGAATTATGGAACTTGAAAATTAAATTTGTAAACAAGTTGTTTTTTATGTATCGTATATTAACAAATATGACTTGAAATCTGCTGTAGCTCCTGTGGTAAAAGCATTAAGTGAACTACATTTTAAGTTCCAACCTTCAAGGTTACCCGAAAAATGATTTGAAAATACTTTTATCGATTCATTTTGTGGAAAATTAAAGAGATAATAAAGACTTTCAATTTAAAATGTCGGTCTTCGACAATAATATTGATTATGGATCGGAAAAAAGCAATGTAAAATGCAGTGTACTCGCACTGAAGAAAAAGATGAATATTTTTTTAAACTCTGCAGGTGGGAGATAAACTACATTTAGCCACATTTTGAAAACTTTACAGCAGACCGCAAAAACATGTTGAAAATCACAAATGATTCTATTTCTGTATTAAAAATGTGCCTTGTCCGAATATTTTATATGCTTCTAATATGTTTTTTTATGTCGATAATGTCCTTAATAAAATTATGTCATCAAAGGCTCGTAACCTTCTATGATGGTATTGTACTGTTCCATGCCTTGAGACAAACAGCACCAAGTCCAACAACAAAAGGAGTGCTATTTCCCAAAAATAATAGAAGGCATACAAAAGTTTTTTACGTTACGTTTCTCTTCAAAATGTTTTATAAAAATGGTAGAAGTAACAATTGAAGGCGCATAAAAAATATTTAATTTTTCTTGGTTGGTCGAAATATTTGACTTTATAAATAAAACTAAACCAAAATGGCAGTGTTATGTTTGTATATTAAAAATAAAAAACCTCACTTCATAATTTACAAAAAAGGACTTATGATGTTCTTTGCCTTTTCAAATTCTGTGGTAAACAACACTAAGTACACTTGATGCCCTTAACGTCTAAGCAAATTGGACTTGGTGTTGTTTTCAACTTTTCTATCTGGAAAACTACAATAGATAGGACTTATGGAAATTAACATAAATTCCAAATAAAATAGGTGTAGTTTATCTGTCCCCTACAGAACTATTTTTATATAGCACTGTTTCATAATCTTAATAAATTAATATAACTTTTAAAATAAACCAAAGTTCAATGATCCCATACGGATTGAAGGAAAACTCGTTTCTTTCAAAAGCTCGTAACAAAACTCGTTCGCTCCAAAATTAAATCCGTTATTTTTCTATATTTCAGCTGGTTCCAATTTTTCAACTGTGGAGTTATTAGTCAAGAATGACATACCACTTTAGAATCAAAAAAATTCAACTCATTTTGGTCCATTGAATCGCTAAAGGTTTCTTGCATTTTTTTCCAAAATGCGTTTAAAGTGAAATAAGGACCAATCTCATAAATATTTAGCTTAAAGGTTAGAGTAGGAGTCGGAGTCGGAGTTGGAGTCGGTGTCGGAGTCGTACTTAAAAAGTTTTAGCGGAAGGAGTCGGAGTCGGAGTTATAAGTTTTTCTTGACGACTCCACTGCCCTGGTTACGACAAAATTTAATTTGTTTAATCATTCGTTAGCTAAATTTCAAAAAGGGCGTTACGAACAAAAAATTCAAATTCGAGTTTCTAATTTATTATTATGAATGACATTAAACTACAACATGTCTTGACAAAATTTTATACTTCTGTGATCAAAAATTACGCTTTTATAAACTAACAAAAAAAGGGACGTAACTACAAATGCGTTAATTTCATACAAGCAACAGTCCTAACTACAGTCAATTGCTAAAAATAATTACAAAAATCTCTTAATCAAAACTAAATTTGCTAAATTTTAACAAAATATTTTAAGTATTTTAAAGGTTAATTTAAAAAATGTTCATAATAAATTCGTTTCATGAGCCCTGCGTAAACCTTAAATATTTTTTATGAATAAGGCTAAGAATGCATAATTGCATATCCGTAAAAAGTAATACTATGTTCACACTTGGATTTTTAAACACATTTAAGCACCTCTAACGTGATTAAGCTCTGATCACATCAAAATCGAGATGATTAACCATACATTAAAGTGATTTGTTAATCACTTCAAATTGACATGATTACAACTAAATCACTTCATTTATCACATAGAATCCTCTGAACATATCTCAAAATGAGTATGATGTAGAATCGGCCAACATAAACGTGCTCCTCACGTGTATAACCGACCACGATTTCTTCTTAATGTTTTTATTTGTTTTCTTAAATAATTCATAAATTTGCACAACTTCATTAAAGTATATTTATAAATTTTTAATAAAAGATATATAACTTTGCTTGTTATGTTTTTTTAATCAATCTTAATCTTTATCAGTATTATAAGTAGTTTAAAAATAACATGTGGCAGCTCTACGATTAATCTCGTTAAATTCCTATGGTCTGTATTGGAAGTTTAAACGCCCAATTTTATGTTTTTATAGATGGTATTTATGGTTATTGATTTATAGATTTGTTAGTTTAAACACATTTTAAACCAAAAAAAGAGTTAAACTTGCTCTGATTTACTAGCCCTTAATCAAAATTTTGCTTAAAACCCCAAATGGGAATGTAGTACTTAATAGTTTTATTAATGATCTAAATGTATGTGCAAATAAGCGAGTTTGCAAGCTGGCAAGAAAGATTTCCAGTAATGAAAAAAGTCAAATAAATTTGAAATGATTTTCCAGTTCGGATAGAGAACATTGAATAAAATACAGAACAATTTTGGGTTTTTAACTTAAAAATAATTCACCAAAAAGTACATCTGAAATAAAGTATTTAACCCACGTTCTGGAACTTTAGTGAGAACTTCTCGCATCGAAAAGACGTGAAATAAAATATTCCATCGTTTCTCGAAAAGTTAGAAAAAACTGTGTTCGTAACTCATACCGAAAACTATCAAAAGAGATTACGTCGTTACATTATAAATGTCATAACATTGGACTCTAAGCCAATATGACATTGCAGACATTGAGGACGCCAGTAACTCATATCGTTGACGGCGACCAAAATTTACTAAAGCACATTTTCTTGTTTTCCAATCGGATGGTTAGAGAAAAACTGGTAAACTGATTTCCGGAAAATATTGATACTGCTCCACTGTGGTATGTTAAATAAATGTATATCTTTCTATTTGCCTTGCCATTAATTGCAGCATTTGCGAAAGGGGTTAGACAAGACATAAAATCCTAAATTTTTAAACGCCTCTTTGTCATTTAACAGAAATTTATTTATTAATCCTTATTGGTTCAGTTAAAGTAATGTCTTTTTTGTTTATTGTTGTTTGTTTTTTAACGTCAGCATAAAGTCAACGTTTAGAAGGTTTCAAGAGCAATTTATTATTTAAATTCTAAGGAACAACAAGACGCCACTTTATGTTGGTTTATTAAGGCTGCTGTGCAAATGTCGCTTAGACTTTTTTTTTGCCGAATTAGCATTTTTGTTCCAAAAGTTAATGTATTAAATGTGTGAATGTCTGTATATTTTTATATATATTTTTATTGACATGTTATTTATTTTTAGGTCAAACTGAATAACACCATTAAAGTCTAGTCGGTTTTATTGTAAAATTTTTAAAATAAATTATGTAAAAATGTATTAATGTATATGCACTTTAACAGATTTAGTCATAAAAGCCAACTGATTTATAGCACAATGGTCATATGTATTAAAATAATGCAAAAAAAAAGGTTAGACAAATAACAATATTTTAAATACGACTTTATATTTTTTGAAGGTAGGAAAAAAGTTATTTAGTCAGAAACTGTAGTTTTTTCGTAACGTTAAATTGAACATTATTTTATTGATTTATTTCCTAAAGAGGAAATGATAACGATTAGAAGCAGTAGTACTAGACAAAAGTTTTTGATCACAAACGAAGGAGTAACAAAATGAGTTAAACCTTATCAAAAACTCAAAATGCATTTCTAGACTTAACACGTTTTTGCCTAACGTCAAATAGTTGTCGAAATGTTTTGATTAGGAAAAAAAGTATTCAAAAAGTAGGAGTATTTTAGATAAATACATTTAAATGTAAACCACTTTTACTAAAAGTAAAACTCAGTCATCTTAAAAAAGCAGACATTCAACCCCCTAACGGACGGAAGCCAATTTTTTTAGTTTTATTCAAACCTTATTTTTAAAAAACTGTTCTTAACAATACTTTTAAAAAAATGTTATGTTAGTAACTTCTCCAATTATTTATCTTAAAAAATTAAATTTTAAAATTATTAAAACACAAATTGTATTCTTGGGAAAAGTGTACCCAATATACGTTACTTTTTTGGTACCCACATTACAAAAAGGCCTTGAAATTAAGTATTTCGTAAATAAATACTATTCAATTAAAAAAATAATCGTTCAAAAATTTCAAGAGAAATACATTGATTATTTTTGAAAAAAATAAATATAAAAACTGTTTGGAAAATGTTGCCCCATGCATACAGAATACGGCGTATAAGTGCAATTACAAATTATATTATGACTTAATTTACCGAGTTTTGGATTTTCAGCCCGTTGTAATGATACAGACTAAAGTCTCTGGCGGCAACCGAATCTTTTTGAATCAGAGCATGCATTCGTGGACCTTGATTGATTTATTTAAATCGCTTAAGTTTTTTTAAAATTTCAACTAAATAAGCAAGTTTAAGAATAAAGTTATCGCTGCGAAAGAAAGATGCCTCATCTTTGTGATTTTCAGCAAGAAAGATCGCAATTTCGTCTTTTAGTTCGAACTAAGCTTAGGGTATAGTGAAATCAAGGCAAATTCATTGCAGGTGGTCTTAAAAGCCCTGCTTTAGCTTAATAATTGTTGGATGACAAAACTTTGTTTATTCAGCCTTTCACAGAGTATAATTCCGTTCGGAATGATTCCGTTCGGAACCGAAGAAAACATATTTGTTTATTGATAGAAAGTGTATTTTCATAGTATATGGCCTCTCAGATACAGAAAACTCCCATTCCGTTCAAAAAAAACAAAAATGGTTTCATTCCGAAAAATGTTTTCGTCACTTTCTGAAGCACCAAAATACGGCATGAATTTTGTTTCCGCACGGAATTGTACTCTGTGACATGGCGTTGTTTCTGTTTTGTTTGAATTCGCCTTGAGTAAAATGAAGAAAAGAGTCGATATTATCGGCATTTACAGGGATTCTTTATAAAGTAACATAACAATTAGATTCAAAGTAACTGACAGAAAAAAAACCTTGCAACAAAAAAAGTAAGAATGCTGGTGTTAATAATCACCGGTCGGCGAAAAATGGGTTGAACATGTCAAACAGAAATTGAAAACTTCACAACCCCCTTGAGGTTATTATTCGACCCCCTTGTGGGTCGCGACCCACAGTTTGGAAATCAATTTTATGGTTGTTCCAAATATTAAAAAATTTGGCGAATTTTCGCTAGTTTTGCAAAAACAAATTTTTTATATTTCGACAATTTGTCTTTTTAAGCGATTTAGTGATTTCATTTTATTGACATAATTATCTTCCTGTTCCCATATTCAGAATTTAGCTAACTCAATTTTTATTTCTACTACATACAACATTCAACGTAAATAAAAATGTACATGTATAAGCAAACTGTAACCAACTTTTGACATTTTTAGGGAATAAACATCTGGCTTTTGCGCAGACCTAATGGATGGGCCTTTGTTTTGTTGTAGTTTCAGTTGCCAAATGTCAAAGCACTTGGTTTAGTAGGTTGTGTTTTGCTCACTAAATAAAAGTACTTGTTACAGGGTCGCATTTTAATTTTACTCAATATTTATAACAATTATGGTTAATTGAGCTCAATAAAGTTATTTATTGCGCAAAACTCAATTACGGTGCATATGTGAACACGGTATAACGATTTTTAATAAATAGCAGATGTTTGCAAAATTTTGCGAATTTCCGCAAATTCGAATTTTTGCAATTTCTTATAGTTTTAGCGCCTTCTTATCAATTTTATGGGTTTATAAAAATTTTCGCTATTTTTGCAAATTTTCCGAATTTTTGCAATTTTCGCTAGACTAGCAAAACCTAAATGGGGTTTTTGTTAGTTTCGCAAGTACTTCAAGTAGTTCCACACGAGAAGTAGTTTGCAGTCGATGACCGTGGTCGTTAAATATACAAATTTATTAACCAAGATGCCACCTGATTGTAATTTTTAGCTATGTTTTTAAAATTGCGTTACCGCAAGCAATAAACTGTGCCGGTAAAATAAACGCTAACGTTAGAGGAAAAAACACAACGTTCACATAAGTTAATCATAAGGTTAACTCGTTTTCACGAGCCATGCGGCCAGATTTATTGGGAAAATTAGTGAAAAATTTAACTAATCGAATGGACCATGTAACACGTAGCCGCGGCAGACATATGCCGGAAATCATATTTAAAATATATCTACCAGATGTTAATAAACACAACACACAGAAAAAAATACTAATGTAAAATTAACATGGAAAAATGTTGATTGAGAATCATGTTAAATTTCTGCAAAAGTATGCCCTTTATTTAAATGTACCATTATTTCATATTAATTTTAAATGAAAAATATTAAAATAATCTTTAATCACGCTTATTAAATATTATTCACTGATAAAAAAAATGAAAAAAAATATTAAAATATAAATAAATATGGATTCAATATTGAATCCATAAAAACCTGTTTTATATTAAAATCAAAAGTTGATCTTGTTAAATTAACATGCATACATAGTTAAGTATGTTGATATTTTTATTTTCATTCTTAATATATGTTATAAAAAGAAGACAATTCCCGTATTCTTTTAATTAAAATTATTTAGTTAAATAGTACATCAAGTTTTCAAAGTAGAATGGTGAAGAAACCCATATCGGGTCATTCTGCTGATTGATCTGTTAGCAAAGGCGACTACAAAATAAGTGAAACATGTGTTACAGGGGTAAGTGTTGTGAATTATTCTTAAATAAATGTTTATGTTGTCTCCGAAGCATCTTCACACCAATTAGTTTCTACATGAAATTCACGTTGTTTCAACATGAAATAACTTTCATTCAACGTGATTCAGATTGTTGTTTCAATATAAATGACATTTTGTTCTAACTTTACTGCAATGTTAAATTAACATGAATTATATGTAGTTATTTTAAAAGAAAAAAATGTTGTTCGCAAGCAATTATAAAATCAGGTTGAATCAACATGAAACACGTATGAAGCAAAATCAACACCGAAAAATTTTAAATCAACCTTGTTTTCGACGTTTTTAACTTGATTTTTTTCTGTGTGAAGGACCATATAAATGTCTCACTTTTTGGAGAACGATAACAGTAGAATTATCAAAATTGTTTACGAATTGGTTCGATATCAATGCACGAAATGTTTACTAAATTTATTTCGATGGGGGAATCGAACGAAGCGCACGATTTAAGCTTTCTATATATATGGGGGATTTCATGTCAAGTGACCTGACCCAATTTTGAAATCGATGTCTAACGATTTGGATGAAATTTGCACCAAGGTAATTCCTATTGGATAGTAGTTTAGACACAATGGTACCCCCATTTGACGCCAATGTTAAATATCTCATATCTTAAAAACTATTGTAGTGAGGATGTTCAAACTTGGTAGTAGCCACTCTTTTGGTGAAGTACACCTTTAAGAGCAATACCCTTCTTAGGACGAATATATAAAATATCGCGTAACTGTAGTACTTTTATAGCGGGTGTCCTCCAACGTGTTTAAGGCCCATGTTATGGTTTACAATAAATTTCAAAATAAAAATGGGTGATGTAGACGGAGGAGGAGGTGTACCTCCCATAGAACGAAAACATAAATTACCGCATATCTGAAGACAAGCCTTCAAGCTTTGAAGATCCCACTATAATGGTAAACTACACCTTTAAAAATACAAATAAAGGGGTAGGTGCAGGGGGAGCTATACAATTTTACAAAAGCATTATATGAGCCCTAAAAATTAAATAGACTACTTATTTTGTCTATAGGGGCAGGCGAGTACCCAAACGGATGCAGTTAGAGACATGAAATTTGGACTGTGAATAAGTCTCCCAACGAATAGATTCACAGAAAAGAGATTTTTGGAAGATTTCAATAGTGAGAGTGTAAAATATAGAATAAAGGCCTTATTCATAAACAATATTCCATGCTTATAACAGGTTTATATGACGAATTTTATATGAAAATCTGTTTAATTAACCTTTAAAAAAAGTGAAATATTTTTTATGAATAAAAGGGTAAATGTTTGTAAAATTCCAAGTGGGCGGGGCACCTCCCAAACAAAGACAGTATGGAGAACGGTTACAGGAAAGTTTTCAAATTTAAAACAAATAACCTTGTTAACAATACACAATGTGTGCCAAAAAAAAATTTATTGCTTTGGAGAAGTGGGAGTTGCTCAAACATTACAAAGAAGTAAATAACATTCATCAGAGAAACGGTGTTGTAGAAGACAATTTTGATTTTGTTATGTCTAGAGAATGTTCAAAGTATTTAAATGTTCTTTCTTCTTCGCGGGTTCTGTTCACATATATAAGAGTTTATCGATCATCTAATTGGGTAAGTGCTGCAGTGTCTCTTCTTCTTAAGCGAGTGTGGCCTCCATGATTTAAATTGTTCAAGCCTTTTTAAATATTTTACTGCATATTTTGTAAACATAGTTTTTACTAATGGCACATTGACATCCTTATGAATGTTTGAGTTTTTAACGTACCCACGCCTTTGGGACTTCTAGGCAGAAATTTTAAGGGGAGCAAATAGTGGGCCTTGCTGATATCTATGATCTTTCATCGGGCAGGGTAATGGGCTTTATACGCGGCCTAAACCTGACATGGTAAGACACACGGGCTGCACAAAAGATCCTCTGGGTCGTGGTGCTATACAAATGTTTTTTGTTTTGTGGTACGCTCTATAAAAATCACTCGTTCGTTACCTTGCTGTTATTTTTAGTATTGCATAGTGTTAAGAGTCAAGGTCTTATATATTTTAACTTCAAAGTTAATTGCAATTTAAAAAAAATAAAATCAAACAAAATTCTAACAGAAGATGCAAAAGTTTGTGTAATTGCATTTTTAAAGCCATTCGATGCGCAAAATTATTTAATTGAGATTTTTAGTCACTTTATTTGTTTTTGATCTCTGCAAATAGAACTAAACAGGAAAGTATTTCTTTGGCATTATCAAGCAATTTTCTATTAGTTTCACTAATTACGAATGAACTTTTGCAAACAAGCAATAGATTAAATCTTAAAACAGCAAGTAAAAGTCGCTGTGGGAATTTTAATCTTTTACAACAGTCATACTTTATAACAGAAACTTTTAACAATTGCATAAGTTAAATAAATAAAACTTGGGAAAGCCCAGCAGGAAATGCACTCGTATAAAAAGACTAGTATAAAAAAACTTGAGGGTTTTGTTTTTTTCTGTTCAATTGAACAACTAATTTCTTTTTTGCTCAATAACCTTCCTTTTGCTCAAGGTTGTAATGCCTTTAGATTTTTTAATCACCTGTAATTTAGTGCTAAATGTAAACCCATCATACCCACTTACTTTTATTTCGCATTAAGCATGTTTAACTTACCTATAACTTTCTACTACAATGCCAAATGTGTTATTGTAGTTGCAGTAACACTTCCAAATACAACACACAAATACATACATTAAATGCTGAAGGATAATACCCAAAGACTTGCATAACACCCACACACACAAACACACACTTACCCTTGTATACAGACTTAAACCAAAACACTTTTGCAATGCATTTTTCTCTTCGCTCTCTTTTTTGTTTACAGACATGGTCTGAATGCTAAACACAACTGTTGCTTAAAAGTTATCCATGAAATAGGAAAGCAGAATTTCAAAACTTAGATAGAAAAACTGATTGCTTATAAAGTTTCAATGTCTGTTGTCAGATGTGTGCACATTTCAAAGATACAGTTAAGCCGAAAATTAAATTTGACTCTTTTAAAATGTGCGATATTTTCTGGTCTAATGGCCTTAAATAGGACACATATACTTCAAACAAAAATCTTGGTTGGGTTAATAAAGTTTTTGGTTTATGTAAATTAAAATTATGTCGTCAAAAACAATATGTGTGGGATATACAATTTATATTCTTGTGCATTTCTGACAGTAACGTGAACAATTTTACACCAACCTTTTAAACTCAAATAGGCAAACATTTTTTTTTAATTATCGTAACGAGGACATTCTGAGCTATTTTCTTAAAACAATATAAAATTTTTTTTTGCTTTTCAAAGTTATCAACCGAAACAGTATCATGTACCGGAATTGATATTGATATCGAAATAACAAATAGTTCAATACCGATACCAAAATTCGTTTTAGTTACCAACAAACTGTAAAACCGATATACTTTAGGCACCCAAAAGAAAAATCAATCCATCCGCTCTCAAATCAATCCGAAGCGGTATTATTACGGTGAGTACGGATTTTCTTGAATCAAGTACAGAAAGATTGATTGAAGTACGGATTTTCAATCGCAAAATGCAGGTATTAGGCTAGGTAAGGTAAGGTCGAAAGGAGGATGAAGCATCAAAGATGCAACCTCATATCAAGTGACATACACTTAGGCCTCGCTCCTTAAAAACATGGATTTCTAGGAGGGTAAAAATACCAACACCCTTAAGGACGAGTTAACGCCCGGCGTTAAGAAACTCAGTTTCCCGGACGTAAATCCTTAGGGTCTTCCAGTCTACGTCCCCTACGGTCCCCACTGTTCCAGCTGGACGTATGGGTTTCCCTAGCCGACGCCTCCAATTCTCTTTTCATTGCCTCAAACGGTTTCGCATTCGTCAGATTACCCGCATCAAGTTCCCTTCCCCTGATAGCGAGTGTATTGGCCCTTTCGTTACCTTTTATCCCCGAGTGAACCGGCACCCATATGATTCGGATCCTGCCACCTGAGGAGAAGTCGGTAACGGCCCTTCTACAGTCCAATAAGATCCAAACACTATTAGTTTATATCGCCCTTATTGCCCTTTGGCTATCGGTAAATATGTTGGCGTCTACCTGCGCCATATTCGATTCAATCCATCCCACACATTCTTCCGGCTGTAAGCCAGTTTGGTGGTCAGGAAGGCGATAGATTATCCTGGTGCACCCATATGCCCGTTTTCCCCCTCACCTTAGAGTCATCCGCGTAGCAACAGTTTCCCCACAAGCGTTTGCCCAAAAATTCCATTCGACAATGATTCCCTTTCAGGGATCATAAGCTCGCAGTTTCCGACATTATCCGTCTCTGGTATTCTGTCGGACATGTCTGATGAACGTATATATCCAGTAAGTGTATCAAGTATACACTGATGGCATGCCCTGTAGTCGCCTATATATAACTCGCCGAGAGATAAGAACCATTTAGCCGCGAGTGTCACCTCGTGCATCACCTGCGTTTCTATCGGGGGTATATCCAGTAGCGTCTCCAGAGCCTTGGTTGATGTAGTGTATATTGCACCACTTATTCCCAAGCAACATGTACGCTGGACCCCCTGGAGTGGTCTTATGTTGCACGCCCTGTCCAGCATTGACCACTAGATTACAGATGCTTAAGTTCTGATCGGTCTAATTACACTTCTGTAAAGCCAGTGTGTCATAGTTGGACTAAGGCCCCACTTCATACCTATGGCCCTTCTACATAGCGCTCAACATCGGATCGCCCTGTTAGTGCTTTCCTATATGTGGTGTTTCCGCTTTAGTTTCCGATCAAAGATCACGGCCAAGTACTTGACCCTGTCGGTAACATTTATCGTCTTGTCTGAATGCCGTTAGGCCGGAATTTTCGTCCTTCTTGTGAACAGACATAGACTTCTCAGCCCTTCTGCACCGTCTTCTGCAAGAGTTCCGGGAAAATACCATCCGGTCCCGCGGCTTTGTATGGTGAAAACTCCTTATGGAATTTTTACCATGTCAGTCGTTATGACCATCCTTCGGTCAGGATCGCCGGGCTCCATCGACGGTTCTTTCATGACACCCGTTGCTACCGGCAGAAATTGGAATCCATAAGAAGTTTCATGATCTCCTCCGTATTATCCTGTCTTCTCCCCGTCTCATCGACCATTGACTCTGGTTGAATATGGGTTTTAGATAGAAATTTTTAATCTTCGAAACGTCATTAACGCTATGTACTTGTTCACAAAAGAGTTTCTAGGAGTCTCATTTGGCCTTTCTATTGATTTTCCTATGCTCCCTTAGCCCACTATGATATTCATCTCAGTAGATTATGGCCTTTCCCGAATCTCCCCCGATACGCATTGTTTCTCCTGGGGGTCTCCGCTCTCGTAGCAGACAACTCTCTTCAAACGATTCAACCAAGGCGCTTGTAAGCGTTTCCTTGTTCTGATATTGACATGTGCCCAATCCTTATCGGTTCCCTAAGATGGTCCCGTATTGTGCCCATTCCAAAAATTTATCGGCTTAGGCGGTGAACGAAGAATTTTGAACCTCATTTACAGGTGATCAGAAAAAGAGTGTTCGTCCGAAACCCTCCAATCCTGAATCAAAATGTTATGTCTAATACTTCTTCCCTGACCCTATTGACAAAGGTGGCCTTATTCCCTAAACTCAGCGTGATCAAGGCTTTTGCATTCAAGAAATCTATGAGCATGTCCCCAACGATTTGTGTAAGTACTACCCCAAGATACATGGTGGGAGTTAGCATCACAACCTACTATAAGTTTCTTATCTTTTCTTTGCGCCTCATCAACCAGTTTCATCAGCTCCGGCGTAAGTCGAAGAGTTGGATAGTTGAAGGGTAGGAAGGTATATATTGCTGCTCCCCTGCTTCACCACCATTGCGTCCGACGTTGATTACCCTGTTGAGAGAAGAAAACATAAGTTCTTCTAGTATTTTGCCTGTCGGATTTTCAGCGTCATATACTGCATAGCACAGTTCATCCTAGTGTTTTTTCCTGACAATTTTCGCATAAGATGGTGGCTCTTCATAAATTTTAGCGTATAGCTTCCTCTTCCGTATCGGCGGAGGCTCCTTAACAGGGATCATTTTTTTTTTCTAAGGTTTGTTCTCAGTGATCACTTTCTCAGTATCCCGATATTGACCCAATATGTTTACTGGTAAATCCTTTTTTACTTCCTTTGCTGTGGTCGATAATTGGGCTATATTGTCACTGACCTCTTCCACTATGCGATCTATCTGGTACGACAGTGTTATCTTTATCATTTGAGGATTTGGAGTCGGATCCCTTACCTTTATTTAAGGGTGGAGGTTGCTTTAAGCCCCCTATGAGTAAATCCTACTCTTTCACCTCTAAAATTTTGCCATGGGCAAAGTGTACATTTGACACATTTACTGCTACGGAGGCCAAGGTACTCACCATCGTAGAAGTTTGCTCACGATTGTAGGATGACGACGGCACATGACTCGCAAGCATATCAACGCATGCCGCCCGTACTGGGTTATTTTAACCCTGCACCGTAACTTTTCTTCCTTCATTAACTTCCATGTTGTTTTTCTCTATATTAGGGGAAAACCCGATTTTTTGTGCGCGGAGAATTCGAGATTCCCTAATGAAATGGGCATTCCGCTCTCTTGCCCCCATAGGCGAAGCTACAGGTGGGACAGAACCGAATGTCCATCACTTCCCCATATCCGCCACACCTAATCTTCAAGTTTTTTTCTGCATTTCATTTGACATTTCTCAATGTCATGGAAAGATACACAATCGAGCAACGCGTTAAAGTTGTTCAGGCTTATTATGAAAATGAGCGTTCAAATCAAAATGCATAACGTGCACTTCGTAATTTTTTTGTCAATTTAATCGTCCTAATGTGCGTACAATCGGAAAAATCGTACAAAAATTTGAGCAAACTGGGTCTGTAGGAGATGTGAAATCACCAGTACATGCTCGTACAGCTCGTAGTGTAGAAAATATTTCTGCTGTTCGCGAAAGTGTGGCTGAAGGGCCATCCACTGCCACTCGACGTGGTGACTACAATCATGGTGAAATAAACAGGTGGCAGCACTACGCCAGATGACGATTTTTTGCTCTTGCATTGTTTGTCTAGGTTTATGTCAAAGTTTTGTTTATGTTTACAAAAAGTCCACGTTTTGTGCTGTGATCATTGTATTTTATTAAGGTTTTTGATCATTTTAAATTCAAATAAATGAGATATTGACCATAACTAAATAAAAATTGGCTACAAATTTATTTATTTCATCACGCTCAGCGGCACGCTTAGATTTTTGGTTAGAGTATTTTTTGAGGTAAACGGTGATATAATTTCCATTTTTGTTGCAATGTTGTATTTGTTACCGTAACGATGCCACCTGCTTATCCCCCATGACTACAATTGCAACTCTCACGCTCGTCGTTGATGATTTTTATTCATAAAGACTTGCATTTACATGCTTACAAGGTGCAATTGAGACAAGAACTAAAGCCTCAATAAGCAGAATTGCCGCATTTGGGCGAATGAAATCCAAGAGTGATTGCCGAAAAACCAATCACCCACAGAGAGTGACAGCTTGGTGTGGTTTATAGGCTGGTGGCATCATCGGGCCTTATTTTTTCCAAAATGAGGCCGGTCAGCCAGTTACTGTGAATAGTGTTCGCTATCGTGAGATGATAACGAACTTTTTATGGCCCGAATTGGAAGATATGGATGTGGACGATATGTGGTTGCAACTGGGCGGTGCCACTTGCCACACAGCTTACGAAGCAATGGCTCTTTTGCGCGGCAAATTCAATGGCCGTGCTATCTCAAGTGGTGGCGATGTCAATTGGCCGCCAAGATCATGTGATTTGACACCGTTGTATTTCTTTCTTTGGGGGTTATTTAAAAGAAAATGTGTACGTCAATAAGTCAGCAATAATTCAAGAGCTAAAGGATGAGATAATTCGGCATAATAACGGCCTCAGCTTCATCGAAAATTTGAATAATGGGATTGAGTATTTTTCTAATTTGGCAAATTTAAACTTTTTATAAAAAATGTTAAAACAAAATGTTAGAAAAGTCAAAAAACATTATGAGTACTGTAAATACAAATCGCTTATATAAGCGTGTGTTCTTGTAACAAAAACCAAAAACAATTCAAAATACTACAAAAAAAGTTCAGCTTAAAAAGTAATTAGCAATTTGACGGTATGTGTTCTAAATATTATATGTGACCTTCTGCGAGAAAAAGGACCCAGTGTGTGAAAATTAAGTTTTAAGAAAAGTGTATTTAAAGTTATTCTACATCCTTTTAGATACCAGAATCCACTCTTAAGTCCAAACCCGTTTTATGACACACTAGTTCCCTTTTTTTCGGAGAAGGTCCATTAATATATTTATAAAGATGTCATCTCTGGGGATAATATCGAACTGACTTAAAAGACAATGGTGCTTAAACGGCCCTAAAATGATAAGTTGCAAAGGTTCTTCAACGTCACGACTTTTTAATCACTATTTATTAGTCTACAAGCTTGACATAAATATACGGCAAGTAAAACTTCATGCTTAAAACAACATCATACCGGCGAAATCAATGATATGGAAAAATTCTTCAGTTTTATTTATTAAATTACCAAGAACTTAAAACAAAATTGAAGGAATCAAACAATCTCATGCAAGGGTTTAAATTGTGATCGACGAATTGACAGATATTTCATACAAAAAGCTTGTTCATAGTACTATTGTTTCTATAATGCTGAAACAAAAAAAAAATTAAATATACAATCCAGGATAAAAGGGGTTTATTTGCAACTTTTCAAAACTATGGCTGAAGTTTACTGATTCATATACACATGCTTAACCAGCAACAAATTAAAACTCATTTACAATAAATTTGGGAGAATAATCTCAAATAATAAAGTTAATTAATTCCTGTATTTTAAAACCAAAGCTTTTCAAAAATTCTTAAGCTATGATCACACCTATTTAACCACTAGTTTTCTTAAAGAATTGTTTGCTTTTACAAAACGTTTGGCTAGAGCAAACATTATTAACGGTTTCTTAACTACATTATACAAACAAAAGAGCCTAAAACGTGACAAATTCCCCTATACAATACTAACTAACTTCAAATTAATTTTTAATGATTTTTTGATGTACCATGACCAAACTAATGATGCAGAAGTTCTTCTTTTTGGGTCTACTTTCATAACCAAATACCAGAATTGAGTCCCGAAATCATGTGTTGTACTGTGAAATACATCAATCAGCGTTATGACGCCTTTTCTATCAGTGTAGTAATTATTATTTTTAATGACCATTCATCAAAACAAGTTTTGTTTACATATTATAACGGGACATAATTTGCATTTTTGACGATTTTGAAATAAATTTCAAAATGAAATAAGTTCCCATAATATTTTTAGGGACTTATTTTTCAGATTTTTGGAGAGTTATTTCATATGAAATATAAAAATGAAATAAGTCACCAAAAAAATTAAAAAATCCCCAAAAAACATTATTGTTGCCACCCATATACTTTTTTGGGGGGTTATTTCATTTCCGCTTTGGTGGCTAATTTCGTCGGGGGCTATTTCATTCCGCTATAAATTTTTAGGTGATTTTTCATAATGAAGAATTATCCCAAATTTACGGTCATATTTCATTTTATTTTTAGGGTTATTTTTAATTTTTTTGGGGTAATTTTTTATTAAAAAAATGGGGTCATATTGCATTATGAAAAATAGCACCTAATTTGGGGTCAATTTTTATTTTTATTTTGGGGCCATATTTCGCAGCGCCGTAATTTGCACCCTTATTATTTAAATAAATGTGAAAATTATAATTTGCCTTTAATGAAGTTTCTGTAAAATAAAGTGATTTTATGGCCTTATGCAGATTCATTATAGAAAAGAGCGTAAATCTTGCTTATGCTACAGTAAAACTGATTTAAAAAATTTGAAATTATTTAGTTTTTGGCGATGTTTTTGCCTTGAATTTTAATCTTTTGGGTCAGAGTTGGCAACACTTATTTCGATTAATAGTCTACTAGCACTTTAAAAATTTTAATATTTCTCTTTGAAGCATATTTTCAACATACTGTCACCTAATGATTTCTTAATTAAAAATATCATTTGAAGTGGATTTTATTTGAATGAAAGAAAGCCTTCATTTAAAAGAACTGGCGGGTGCTCGTCGAGTTCATTGAACTGTTTTCAGCCCTCTCCATTTGCGTACTTTTCAAATTCTTACTTAAGCAAAAAGAAGAACATTTATTTGAAGTGAAGTGGAGAACAAAACATAAAAAAATTTCTTAATTTAATCCATGGTGGCTGCTGGATGCCTTTTGCAAATAAGAAATTTACTAAAAATCAATAAGCAAATCGAGGTAAAAAGGAGCAAAAACCATTTATAAATATTTTCATTTAAATTATATTTTCGACTTTCTGTTTGTACTCATAAGAGGAAAGAAACTACCAACCAGCCAAATAAGCAGTGAAAATAATTTAGGAGAAAATTGGCTAGATTTTGGTGAAAAGTTTACACGTGTTTTTTTTTCTTTTTTACTTTTCGAAATTACATATATTCAAATTAAAGTGTTTACAACAATTTATTATTGTATTTTTTTTTGCTTTGAGTATATTTACGTGCATGAAATTTACGTAACTTAAATTTAAATGCTTTTGAAGCCGTAAAAACATAAATTCGAAAAGTTTTTAAATTTTCTCTAAACCTTTATTTCGTGCTTTTTTTATTGAAAAAAAAATATAATAATTTATTTAACACTTTTTTGTGTTAAGAAATGTTTTTGCAGAACAGTAAAATGAACACAAACAAAAAAAACACAAGAAATGCTTACAAATTATCGTTTGTAATTTGGCTACCACAAAAAAGTTATTAAAGTTGAAATTTATGTGGGGTTTTGTACTTGTAATAACCCTGAAAATAATATTGGACTACCTGATCTATTTTAATCAAATGGACTACTCCATGAACTGATCCAATGTAATGCAAGCATGGACCATGTCATTGTCAAAAAGTGTTTGTAGTGAGACGACAAGTCTTCGTTTTTTAACGACACGTTTTCGTTTTTAAACGACTTAAAAACTAATCCTCTTCAGTATACCATGGAGTAGTATTAAGACTACTCCTTTGTAGTCCAAAGCTGGGTTACATGGTCCTGCCCTAGGGCATCGTCCTATTATTTGCAGGGAATGTAACACACATACATTCAAGTGCGTATATGTATATGAGAACAATTTTATAATTTATGTACGTGCAAAAGATTTTTCGATACCAGAAATTATTACAAGCACATGCTTTCCAAATATTTTTCGAGTCGCAATTTAAAATGTTCACCCCAAATTTTCTCAAAAATCACAATGCCTATACATATTATTTCCAAAAATTATTCTTTAGATATTTTTAATAGAAATATTTACATACATATGTATGTACATATGGGCATTTCCGTCAAAAGGTCCAACGTAACCTAAAATTTAAAAGTTATTAAAAGCTTGTTATTTCACGATATTATTATAGAGAAATACATACATATATTAAGATTTTATTAATTTTATAAATTTACCCATAAATTTGTTCACTTAGATGAACAATCAGACTGCAAAGTTGTGCAAACGTAATTTCTTATTTGTTGGAATGTTTAATTGTATTTTTCTTTAATATTATCTTCCTTAGAGGTGATATTAGATAAAAATTATTCCACAATAAATTTCTTACATGGTCTGTAATCTAAGGAAGAGTTCAAAGAGAAATATGTTATTCGGATTAACGGTTAATTTTTATTTTGTCTTAACTATTTCAGTAAAATTATTATGGAAAAAATTTCACCTTCGAAATGTCACTTATTGACCCAGATTTTGGCTTAAAAAAAATCAGAAGATTTTAGAATCAAACCAAAGACATTTTAATGTAACATTGCTACGTAAAATTCTGACAGTAGTTTGACTAAACAATTGTGACAGAATTGTGAATTACGCCTTTTTTACGTGGCCCAGAAACTATGTACTTCTATTTTTTTCACGTTCGAACCGCTACTTTTATTGCAATTATCTTTCACCTAGAATCACGCCCTCCATAAACTTTAGCATAGATAACAATGCTTTTTTAGTGCTATAATTTAAGGGCCAAAGAATGTAATGTTGTGTAAAATGTTATTGCATTTTTGATGTGTACGACTGTCACGTTCAACACTTTGGAATTACCCATATGTGTCACTTAATTTTTTCTATATTGTTACGAAAGTAACTTTAGTTAAGATTCTTAAGAATAACTTAAGAATTAGATTAATTTATTATCACGCGGAGAAAATTATAAACATTGAAGTGTTTTGATCAAAATAGAGAGTTGTGAATAAAAACGGTAAATTACGGTTGTTAGTGTGACTGAGTTCTTAATAAATAATTGTTATACATTAAAGTGTTGTGTTTATTTAGTTTTATTTGAATTGCAATTAACGAACTCGAAACGGTTTATTAAAAAGGAAATAAACCAAAACGTTATTAATAGGCAATAACGTAACCATATAAATGGTTGCTTTTTTGTTGAATTAGGAATTATAAATTTTATTTTCTTTCCTGTTAAGGATTTGGAAAGTGAGCGTGTTTTCAACGGACAAACAGCCGGGTAGAGCTTAATCGACTTAAGAATTACTCAAGAATACAGAATATTAGTATCCGAACGAAGGCGAAGTTAATTAATCCAAATTCGCAACAACAAAAAACTTTGAAATTTTTGAGATTATCATTAAACAGAAAAACCATTTAGGTATTTATACAAATGTTTGGTAATAAAAATGAACGCAAACAATTTTTATATAAATTTTCATATTATTCGAATGTGTATTCTAAGTCAAATTACAATCCCCAAAAAATTTTATACTTTAATAGTCTCATTCCTTCAATATTTTCTAGGAATATTTTCTATGCACTATCAATTTTAAGTAACTTAAGAAAAGCGCTCCTTGAGACCTTCTTTATATTAGAAATAAGTAAAAAATCTCAAACTGAACTGAAGTAACAGCAAAATATATCTTATTAAATCATTCCATAAAGGAACATTTTGGCAGGGCAACAAAAAACCTTAAAAAGTTAATATTTTTTTTGTTTATGTTTCTGACCAAATTTAAAATTTTTTTTAAAATATAATAAGAAAAATTATAGTAAAGAAATCCCCAAAAACCCCAAATAAAAATTTTTAGTAAAAATATTTTTTTTTATTTTATTTGTAGCGACTAATTTCGGCATGATTTTTAAATCCTTTTTATGCGATTCTAGTGAGGAATTACAAGCAGAACAATACGCTGTTTTTAAAGACGATTGCGCCAATTTATAACAATTTAGAGCTTGTTCAATCAGTTTACTCATCATTTATATAGTAATTCTTTTTCCTAAATTTTATTACATATACCTATTGTCTTTCTTATTTACTTATTTTTGGGAAGACATATTTGCTTGAAAATTGTGTTTAAAAAAATTGTACGTGTTGTCAACCGCATTAGATTATTTTTTTAAATTCTTTCAAGAATAATAACATAAGTTTATTACGTATTTTTTCACACTCATCAAAAATGGTAATCTTAATTAGGACCCTTTACACTGTATTAATTGTTGGTAAGATCTAGATAAAAGTTTTGCTCCTTTTTTTGATATTTAATATACGAAACAAAGAAAAATAAGCGTTAACCCTTTCGACCCGGACAGGAAAATTTATTAAAAAGGTGTAAAATCTCCGATTTTTTTTCTTAAATCCCCAATCCCCAAATGATTTTCTTTGTCATTTATGCTCGCATGAAATCCCCAATTTTGGGGATAAATCCCCAAGTCTGGCAGCACTGCATTTTTGAAAATTTATTCGCATTTTGCCAAAATTAAAAGTTTTTTTGGATATGACTACTTTGCAAAAAGGAGATATACCGTTATTTCGAAAATGGAGGAGGTTGCTCAACATATATTCGCGTAACTCAAAAACGGTATAGTTTATTGAAATTACTTAAAAAAAACGAAACTCCGCAATAAAATTACCATTAAGTTAAGGTGAACTTTTTTCTACGATACGCAGTCGTTTTAGAACATTTAGAACGTTTAGCAACATTTTTATTTTTTAAAAATTCATCAAAAATTGGAAAATGCAGCTGTGCTTTTTTCCAGACATATAAAAAACGAAGCTGCAAACAAAACAAGCCATAAATGATTAAATGCTAGCAAGTTTTGATTTTATTCGCAAAAGTCGAAATTAATTTAAGAATTTTATGAAACGCAATATTTGTATGGGAGCTCCCCTAAGAAGTGGTGATAAGTGGCAAGAATGTCTCGAAAAAATGTAAAGGACAAAAAATTAATTGAGGTCGGTCATTTATTATATCCCACTAGGGGCGACCCCTGGGCATTTATGGGACTTTTACTTCAAAATATTTTTAGTCTGCATGCAAAATTTTGTATGGGAGCACCCTTAAGGAATGGAGATAGTGGTATGTATGTTGGAAATAAATGATTGAGATGAAATATAATGTGGAGTTGGTCATGTATTTTACTCATCTAGGGGCATCCTTGGCACCACAGGGCCCAAATTTAAGTATTTTATTAAGCCGCCCCATTGGCAGTTCATTTGCGAGGGCGTAAAAATGCACCGTTTTCACAGATTTAGATGGATATCATGAAAACCCCTTAATAATGTAGTTAATATAGGGTGGTTCAACTATAATAAACGATGTTAATTGTGAGTCACACCTTAACGCCAATTTTTTTTGCCCAACTTAATTCGACATTTCTTTGTTTTAGTGTTTGACAAATTAATTCAACCATTGTGTTAATTAAGATTGTTTAAGCCTTTTATGAAAATGGGCGTACAAATCAAAATGCATTTCGTGCACTTCGTAATTTTTTAGTTCAGCATAATCGACCAAATGTGTCCACAATCGAGATAATTGTGCGCATATTTCAGCAAACTGGGTCTGTCGTCAGGCCGTTCTGCTTAAAAAATAAGGTCGGCTAAGCAGTTACCGCGAATGCTGTTCGCTATCGCGAGATGACGTACTTCTTGTTGACAGAAATTGACACATTCAAATTACGCCGCGAGTCATGTCCCCCTATTAAAATCAATAATCAAATAAAACCTAAAAATTCGCTTAACGTGGAAAAGCCATATAGAGGCAAAATTAGCTCAGATGAAACTAAAAGCCATCCAAATATATTGGCTTATTGGGAAAAAACTCTGTCTTTGTCTCGACTGCAAACTCTACTTTACCACTCCATCTTAAAGCGAATCTGGTACTATAGTATTCAGTTATGAGGCACCAAAACAAACTTCTTAAATACTCACAGCTGTCCCTTAAAAACTCAAGTATTCACAAGTACCTCAATTTGCCATTTGTTAAAACTATGATTACGAAATATGCAGTAAAATACTTAAAAAGGCTCAATAGCTCAGTGTTGTGATTTCATATAACTAGTGGACGTAAATAAAAAAAGTCATTGTAAAGAGGTGAAATTCGGGACAAATGTATATTAAGGTTTGCAAAACTTCACAAAATTTAATATTTGAAAAAATTTGGAGCAAAGATTTGTGTCCTTCCCGTATATACTGAAATTAAAATGTGTCGTTATAGTTAGAACAAAATTCCAACTTCATGAAATATTGTACAGTCTTTGGATGTGATATTCGTAATGATTTAACCAAATTTGATTCAATTCAGATTAAGGGCACGCTACAAATATCTTTTTTCAAAAAACTAAATAAAAAATAAAATAAAATTAATTAATCAAATTTTCATATTAATCAAATGTGTATTCTAAGTCAAATTACAATTTATAAAGCTTTCATACTTTTTACTTGGTACTTGGAGACAACGAAAATGTACGTTAAGCAAACGAAAAAGTTGTTAATTTTCGTCCAATGAATTTATTCGTTGTAACAATGAATGACAGTTTTTTTAATAAACTGTTCGTTGATATAACGAAAATTATCATAAATGTATAATTATAATATAATGAAAGAATTTTTTAATGCAATAATCTTTTTCGTTAGCTTAGTGAACCTTTACGTTAATTCAACGAACAATTTTGTTTTACAAATTTCTTGACTTAACGTACACAGAACATTGTCTCAATGAACTTTTTTTTAAATTAAAACCTCTCATAATTCAAATGTGTTTCTTTATATTTTATTTTATATTTTTTCCTATTTTACAAAAATGTTTGAAATTTATTTTGGTACATATTCATGTATGTATAATATAATGATTTATAATATATGACGATATATACTTACATATATGGGGGATTTACAAGGTGCCAAGTGAACCAAGCCGAAGGCATTTGATCGGCGGCGGCGGCGTGGGTATAATTGATCGGCGGCGGCGGCGTTTGCGTCAATGAATCGGCGGCTTAAATGTCGTTAACACTAATATGATGTTATTGTTAAGTATAGACTCATCATGTTAGAAGTTTTCTCATGTTTTAACACGGCTGTTAAGCCATGTGTTTTAACAACTCTTTTATAACATAAAATGACGTTGAAGCTTGACAGAAGCCATTTTGTTGCTTTTTATCATTTCACACACACTATTGTTTGGAATATGCTTCGACGACAATCAAAAAATAATGAAATTTCTTAACATTAACATGAGAACTATACTCCACCATTAACATATTAAAAATTCAACATGGAGTCTTAACATCATGTTTTAACAGCATTTAATGTCAGTTGTAGACTCGGTGTTATAACATCAAGTTATAACAGCAAATCATGTCAGTTGTAGACGGGCAGTTGAGGAAAACTATTAATCATTTCTATATCTATTTATTTTTATGTTAAAGTACAAAACATTAAATAATTATAAAAGGATAGTGCAATTTCGTTTTTTTCTCATTACTGTTTTAAACTGATGTTATCTGTAGGACCACATGCCCATATCCATTTACAAAAAGTAAAGCTTTCTGCTATAATTAAATATAAAATTTCCTTAACCTGAACTTATCAGCAAAACTATTTTTTTTATTTAATTATTGTAATACTAAAATATTTGAGAAAAAAAAATTCTGTATGTTCAAACGGTGTTGTGTCCTAAATAAGAGTCCATCAAAATATGAATATGAACATGGAAAGTTTATTTGAAAATATTGCAAGTTAAATTTGTTATTATCATGGAAATATTTGTGTAAAAATTATTTTTAATATGAAAACGAAAGAAGCATTTAACCAATTATATTTTCAAAAAACTAAGAAAAGTTATTAAGTACAATAACGCTTTGAAAATTTTTAATAAAATATAACGGCACTTGAATGTTGCACATTGATGCTAAAACATACCATTTTTGACAAAGAAATTAATACATTAAAACGCAAATCTGTAAAATAAACTTAGTCACACGAATTAAGAAATTTCACGGCTCAGCTGCTGTCATCGGCGGCTTTAATTGAGCCGTCTAAGCCATGTAAGTCGGCGGCGGCGAGCTGATCGGCTTGGTTCTCTGGGTGCCATATGTCTTAAAATAATAACATGAAAAAATACGACTGTTGTGAACAACCCCTCATAATTCAGTGTGCTATTTTGAATTTAAATCAGCTGATTTAAAACAAATACCAAAAATAAAAAAATATTTTTTAATTCTAATCCATGAATTAATAAATTAAATCTTACCTGAATTTTTTCTATTTTTCATACGAAAATCAGAAATAAATTTTAGAGTCCTAGGCCGATCTAATTTGACGTCGCAAGTGATTTGTTGCAAAAATTGCTAGCCGCAGGTTAAATTCGGTTGTAAGCCGGAAAAATTTTACCATCAACGGCGACGGCGTACAACAACTAATGCGGCTCGGTTCAGCCGCTCAGCGCAGGTCTTTTCGGATAAATTACGACAGCACAATAAAGAAAGCAAGCAAAGCAAAGTTCTACAGTACTTTTCGCTTATAGTCCACTACTATAGTTGCACAACTTTTGTGGACTATAACCGAATTTGGACTATAACCGATTTTTTTTATAAGCCATTTAATGGCTTATAAGTGTATAATCCACATTTTGGACTTTATAAAAATTATTTTCTTCAATAAAACTGCTCTTTTTTAAACAAAACAAAAGGTTATTTAAAACATAACCAAATTTTTATTTAATTTAAATAAATAGTTAAAACAAAAAATAATACAATAAAAATAAAAATGGTCAGATGAAGACACCATGTTATGAAATATAAATTGCGAAATTTGGTATTTATAATAGTTACCAGAAATGTAAATAAAAACATGTTACAAGTTGATTAAAAAAATATTAAAAACAGAGTGGACTATAAGCGAACATTTTTGCATAAAGAATTATATTCGTATGCTTAGAAAATGTGGCTTTTAAACGAAAATGGACTACATGCGAAATGGACCTTAGGACAAATAATTTGTATGAAATTCGAAAAAATCTGCATGTGAATATGACAGTTTTGGCTTATATCCGTTTTTGGCCTTTAAGCGGAATGGACTATAAGCGAAAAGTACTGTATTTATTTAAGACACTTTTTGTTTACAAAGCAACAACAATATTTTTAAACTATTGTAAAATGTTAGAACAATATGACAATATAACATGATAGCACACCTTGTGAATACCCCAATAGTTTATTAATAATTTTTACAAAGTCCTTTGAAAATTTAATTGTGTATTGCTATTATGTGTTTAGGAGCCACACAGAATATTAAACAATATTCTAGTTTAGGGTGCAGAACTGCAGGGCACTACAAGATGCGAGATGATCTCTTCAAGAGATTTTGTAAAAAAGAGAAACTTAGTTACTTCTTTTCCAAGTACAATTTTGTTTAGAGAGTTGGGCTTATAATTACATTTTGGGTGTTGTTCCAATGAGAATAAATGATAACAACGCTTGGTGAGTTTAGGGTATGAAGGTAGGTGTTTTAACTTTTATTTGGTTTTTTAGACCTTAAGTTATAATTATATTTAGATTAAATAAATTACACTTTAGGTTAAGTTAATTAGATTTAAAATTGCTCAGTAACGACTGGTTGCATCTGTTGCTTTTTTTAGATATTAACCTGTCTTCGGTTCGCAGCTAACCGAAGAAGTTTGGAATAATTCCGTAAGTACTAAGAAGTTACAAATTCATTACGATTCATACATACAGATAAGTTATTAGGCAGATTTTAAACCAATGGCTTTTAAACAATAACACCATTTGAATTCATTTAGGAATTAAAAATCATACGTTTTTACGTTACAATTCAAATTAAATCAAATTTATTTACATTATAAAATTTATTTACATTAAGGATTTAAATTAATTTTTTACATATTAAATTAAAGATTTTTAAATTAATTTATTCATAATTGATTGAGATATTTAGTTCATTTTTTTCATATTTAAATAAGTGTTCACACAATATTTAACCCGTTTGGTTTTCAATCGAACTTTTTGCTTCCTCTATTAAATTCGAGATCAATTAACCACTTGAAGCTGATCTAAATTAACTATCCGCAAATCCACCGCACTTAACTTTATTAAACTCAGATAGAATATAATTTTTTTAATAAAATTTATCTCCGAATTTCTAAAAAAACACCAGACAGACACCAGTCCGCTTGTTTTTCTAATGAGAGAGAACATAATTGTTTAATTACCCCGTTACACACGTTTGTTTTACCTTTGTGGTACAAACTACGTTGTTAACAGAAGAACTCTCAATCATAATACACCAGCAGCATGACCATGATTAAAAGTTTAATGTATTTAACTAAATCATTTTAACAAATAGAAAATGGGAATTCGATACACAAAACAACCACATCGTTTTTTAAAGATAAGTAAAAAATAATTTTTGGTAGTTAAATTACATAAAATAACTTAATATTCCTTTGTTTTTACGGAATTTGTAGTTAATTTTTTGATAGGTAATTTATATAAAATAACTGAAAATTCATTTGTTTTTACGGAACATGGGGTTGAATTTTTGACAGTAAAAATTAAATAAACTTTTCGTTACTTTATATTACATTTTCATTTAATTTTACATAAAAAAGAATTTAACTTAATCAACGGACAATATTAACTGCAACTGAAAATCCGTATTAATATGCACTTGGTTTTTTAAATAACTGTTAGAATCAGTTAAAAATAAATTTTGCTTGGAATTTTAAATGTTTATTTATTTAAAAATTACTGAAAGGAATTCTTCTTAAATAAACAACAGTCCGTTACTGTAATAATATTGTGAGTGTAAAACTGCTTCAAAAATCAATTTAACAAACGTTACGTTACCCCTAGAAACTTTTATGACTTCAACGTACGAGTTCGTTGAGCCAAAAAATAAAATTTACGTTTTATGCGTGGGAATAATATTATATTAAGGTTTTGTAAACTGAACGAACATTACTTTAATTTAAATGTACGAGTTCGTTTTAACAGCTCAACGAACACTTCAATAATGTTAACGTTCGAGTTTAAAAAATTAATGGGCATTTGTGCTAACAAGACTTAATAAATGTTTCGTTACCTCAAATTAAATTTTATTTACCTTAACGTACATTTTATATAAAATATTTAATTAATGCATGTTCATTGTGTCAATAAACAGTACTTTAATTTCAATACCTGGATAATTTTGTGTTTCATTATATTAACGAATAAGCCGTTGAGCCAACAAAAACGATTTTAATAAACGTTAAGCGTTAATATTATGAACACTTTTAGGTTCAGTGTATTCCTTCAATATTTTCCAGAAATATTTTCTATGCTCTATCAGAATTTTTGTTTGTACATATATTTATGTTTCGAGGCTTACTTTAGTTATCCATTAGGTTAGCAATGAAGTAAATTGTACAGAAAATTAATACAACTATTAGATACTTAAACAAAAACATCCACATTTAGAGTTGACAAAAAATCAACCAATTGTAGTCGGGACTGTAAAACTGCCCATACACTTGCAATATTATTGTAAATGATATTCGCCATATTATTTCAATTTTGTCCTATAATATGCAAAAAGTCGCACAATAAAAAGGAATAACATAAACAGCATTGTACAATGTTCCCAACACATTAGACTTTCTTTTCATTGTGCAATAAAAACCAAAAGTCTTTTGATTGTTGGCAATGTATTGTGCCACCTTCGATTATTGTACAATGCGTAAAATTGAACAATTTTATTGCAAGTGTATGCGCCGCTTAAGAAGAGATAAACTCACTGTTTATTCTTATTGTTTTTGTTTAAGCTTTGATATTGTTACAAGTAAAACTGGCGTTTATATTTCTTATTCGCTTAACTGTTTTATTTGTAGGTATAATATCTTTAGCTTTTCTAAAATCTTTGGATGAAGCAACCAGTGAAATGCGCATAGGAATTGCTTATCACATCAACAATAAATTTCAGTTTATCAATATGTAGTATGAAATAAATAGTTAGAAATAATAGATGAGATCTAGAATTTTTTGCTGATCAGTAGGCCAGTCTTATGTTAGAAATTTTATAAAATATTTCTTTTTCATTATTGAATTGAATTGTCGAAATTTACAATTGGGGCATTCGCAAGCAGGGTTGTTAGGCTTTTTTCTTTAAAAATCGTCAAAAGTTTTAACAAAATTCGTCAAAAAAACAACAAACATTTATTTATTTCATTTATCCATTTATCTTCACATAAACTTCAATTAAAAAATAAAATCTAATTTGCTATTAACTCATTTTATCTTTAAATGATTAATTTTTAGCGCTATCACTTATGCAAACATTTTTCTTTTTAAAGATGCTAAACCAAAAAAATTCTTCACGTGATTATGACTTCAGTGAAAACATGCAATCATATGTAGTGACGCAAATCTAAATCATAAAAACGAAAAGCGTATTTAACCAATTTTTAAAAAGTGGACCAAATAGGACGACTCAAATCGGGGCTCTAGTGTATATTTTTTGCAGTATTGATGGCATTCATATAATTGTAGAATTCGAATTACTAATGCTTCTAATGAAGTCCACCTGGCTTGTGAAAAAAAACTAATTTTTACATTTTCAACTGTCCCCACTATAATATTTCTTGTACGTGTTTTATTGATGCCGGAAAATCGTCATAACACTCTTACTTTTAGTAAAAAAAATCATCAATCGTCATTTTACTGTATTTTCTCAAAAAAAATCGTCACATCTAACAACCCTGTTCACAAGGAAGTCCACTACTGTGGGCAACCGCTTGTAATTTAGATTTCTACTGTACAGCTATAACAAATTAATGAACACAACATTAACATTTTTATTTTGTTTAATTGTTTAAAATACACCAATATTATGTTTAAACAATTGTAAAATTTTATTTAGGACTCTATGACGATATGACTCGATAGAAAACCTTGTGAATCCCTCAAATAGGTATTCAAAGCTTAATCCTTATTGTTATTTTCTAGTTTTTACACCGATGTAACTGCATTCAAGTTTCAAAAAGCCTGCTAGGCTCAAATTGTCGGTTCTTTTTAGCCTCTGGTGAATTTCGAACTGTATTAGATCCCGAGCGAGGTAGTTGGGATGGACCATTAGATTATCTTTGTATTGGATTGAATACTTATTGTTGTAAGTAAGAGTTTTAGATCTTTGCATTCTGTTTTATGTAGTAAATGCCTCGGTAGGCTTGGTGGTAGTGAGCCAGTTTATCAGCGTCTGGGTTGCGGGTTCGATTCCCGCCAGAGACTCTGGTTGCTATCCTGCAGACAAGCGTAGAGCTTCGTGGGATAAGCTTAGCGAATTAAAAAAAATAAAAATATTTAAAGATTTGCTGAAACTAGAGCTTGAAAGTGAAAACTTTAAGACATTTTAAATAGATTTCTCTCAAATTTTTTTTTATTAAAGATGATTTAACTTTTTAATTATAAATTAACTTATTTTTTCAGAGTGTCACTCTCTTTTAACACTTCTTAAGTTTGTAACTTAAATAGAAATTTATAAGAATATAAAAACACTTTTTACTCATCAAAATAGTTTGTCAGTCAATTGCTGTTTCTGAAGTGGCAAGTGGCAGTTGAATGAGTTTGATTATAATTTCATATTGAACGTATCAACGGTAGAAAGTCATAAAGATACAAAAAGATTGATAGGTGTATACAAATTATTCTTTAGCTAAAAAAAATATCCAACATTTTTTATTTTTCGAATTAATTCTATGAGCTAAATTTCAGTTATGTATTTTATAAAGCTTTTTTTGTAATAGTCATATTCCTTCAATTTTTCAGAAATGACTTTATACACTATCAGACTATTATATTGTATTTTCTTGTTACATTTTACCTTAGCTTTCCGTTGGAAAGCAATGAGGTATATTGTATGAACAGAAAAATTTACAATTATTAGACACCAGCAGAATGTAATGCATTTTCTGGCCCGCTACGGCCTTCGTCAGCATTCTTTGTGTTAAGCATGGACGAGTTCGTTTTAATTTTAACAGTGCAATATAAATAAAAGGTATGTTATTGGTCAGACTACCGACGATACGTTCTGCAAATAAACATATTAAAAACTAATCACAAGTACGAATAGTACCTTCTTATAGAAAATAGTTTTTCGAAAAATATGTTTGCAAACTACGTGTGAGTTTAAAAAAAAGTAAGACAAAAGCTACAAAAAATGGAAGCCCAAATAAACTTATACCATTAATAAATTCTTTTAGTGAGTTGGTAAAGAATCTCACGCATAAATTGTTGTCTATATCCTTGAAGACATTTACACGCACACTCGTGTAATTTATCTTAAAGAAATACACAAAACTTTTTGCAACAAAAGAAACTTTGAATTCTTGAAATATTTTCCTTCATCTGCACTTCAAAATTGAAATCTACTCTTTCCCAGTAGTCACTTATCCTTGCAAACACTACCACCCCTGCAAATAATATTGGACCACCTGATCCAATTTGATTAAATGGACTACTCCACGGACTGGTTTGATGTAATGCATGCATGGACCATGTCATTTTAAAAAGTGTACGTATTGTGACGACATGTCTTCGTTTTTAAATGGAGTAGTTTTAAGACTACTCCTTTGTAATCCAAAGCTGGGTTTTATGGTTCTGCCCTAGGACATCGTAATGTTAAATAGACCATGGTTTTTCCATACGTTTGCGTTACTTTTGGAGTAGTCCTAGTCCCTTAAGGGCTACATTTTGCACGCGTGTTTGGACTAGTCCTATTATTTGCAGGGACTCTTTGCACACACACACACACACATTGACAAAAATGCTTACCAAAACATAAACAATTATATTTAAATATTGAAGTACGTGAAAGTATTAGTAAAATGTTTTGATGTGATTAACTTTTTCCTTGCAAAAAGAAACAACAAAAAACAAATTTACAACAATTGTGTTTTCATTGCTCCCGAAAACTTTCTTCGAATTCAGTTTTAGACGATTTTAAGTTTGTTTTTGAAGAAATTACAACGATTCGGTTTAAATAAATGAAGCAAATGTTTAATAGTTGTTGTTGGTTGTTATGAAAAGAGAAGGGGAGAATAATTGAATGAAAGACAATAGACCAAATAATAGCAAACTTTTCTCTTAGAAAATAATCTGTTGAAAGAAAAAACTTTTCTTTCTGTATAATTATAATGATTTTCCAATAAAATATACGATTAAATGGGCTTAATGTGAAAGATAAAATACAAATGCCGCTACATCGCACATTGGGTTGAAATTGCTAAAAACGGCTCTTAATTCAGGCGTTACAGATAACACTTATTTTTTCGTTTCGTAGTATTAAATGGGTCATTAGTAGTTAAAAAAAATCAGTTTTGAAAAAAAAAAATTTTTTTTAAACTCCAGGGATATCCGTTTGTCTGCCCGTATGAATATTTAAATTGCTTTGCAAACTCCATTTTTAAAGATAAATGAATGAAATTTGACGCATATGATTTTTTTAGGTTAGTAACTCAGAATACAAAAATTCAACGGAATCGGTAAATGATTTCGTATAGCCCCCATACAAAATTTTCCCGAAAATAGGCCATACTAATCTTTATTGATTAAAAAAGTTTTTATTAATAAAAATATATATATAATAAATTTACATTTTAGTTTTGATATTATTAATCTTCATATTCGCTGTCACTAAAATAAATATCATCGGAATTATTTTCTTCAGAAATTTTAGGTAACATTAGAAGGTCCAATACCTGCTGTGGCAACACGCTACTTTTCTTTTTGTAATGTTTGCTCATATTACTAATAATAGGATCAGAACTTATTAAAAATCTATTGAAAATATCTTCATTGGACTTTTCGCGACTGCATTTCCGTGAAAAATGTTCTCTGTATGATTTAAAATCTTTATTGCGAGCTTCCTGCGCTTCCTCCGATAACTGACCAATAGGTAACAGTGCATGAGTAATAATCTCCGAACCATGTATTAAAAATTTATGTAAAGTGGGAGACATGTTATACCATGGGTATTTTTCAACAAAGTATTTTGCGGTCGATAAAGAAAAATTTCTAAATTTTTCAACATTAATCTGATGACCACACGATACAGCAACTAAAATAGTATGCAACTTTTTGATTAGTTCAACGTCGATTTTTGTAATTTCCGCTGAAACTTCGGGATTTTGGAAAAAACGTCTGGCTGTATTCCCGTCATTTGAGTTTCCAAACCCTGGTTTTGGCTGGTCAACTATAAGTCCGGTTTTTTGTCTGAACTCGACCTGTATTTTTGATCTGGTTTCATTCACTATTTTTTTTTCTGCTTCGGACCTTGCTTGCCATTTTTTGATTGGAATTTTATACGACAAGTGAAAAAGGCACTCGAAAAATCTTATCCAACCATGCAGAATGGATAAACCAAACTGCAGAGTATTATTCTCAACTTTTCTTTGGTACTGCTGGGTAATAATATTAAAAATAGGAATATTGATAATGAGAAAATTAACAAAAATAAACAATAACAAAACTACATACCAAACATATGTATGTACACACTTACATGCATACATGAATTTTTCTTTGATGTTAAATTGAAAAACTATTTTTTTTCGTTCTTATCGCAAAAAACCCGCAAAATGTTTTTATATGATTTGTAAGTAGACATATCATAGAAAACTATAAAAAATTTTTTTTTACCCAAGCTTGCCCAAACCGAATTTGAATTTCTACTTAAAAGTAAAAAATTATTGTTTTTTAGACCAATTTTCAAAAAAATATTAAAAATATTTCTACAACAAAAATATTTAACTGGGGTACATATTTGAGTTTCCAAATACCTGAGGTTGAAGGTTCCATTGTAAAAATATTACGTTTATGCTATTAAAATATAAAAATTTTATTAAAAAAAAATTTTTTTTTCAATTTTTACCACTGTTTTCAAAAACTTAAAAAATGTTCAACTTTAACAACGCACAACTCGAAAAGTAAATAACAAAGGAAAATGAAAAAGATAGTTAGTGATGCACAATTTTGTTTACTATAACCTGTAATTGATTACTTTTAAAAAATATTAATTTTCAAATTTTCAATTAAGAGCCATTATTGGGAATTTCAACCCAACGTGCATCGCTACGAGTAGGGATGCCAATCGTGAGTAGTTTCTAAGAATCCCGGCAAAATCGTTTTAAGCGATTTATCTCAATTTAAAAATTTCTAAGATGGGGCAATGTTATGTTAGTTTGGGTTCACACTATAAAAGATTTCTTTCAGAAATCTGAGTTTATTGGTGACAGAGAGGTAGAGAACATTCTATGATTCTCTCCGCACTCACCAATCATAGTGTGAACCCAAACTAACATAACATTGCCCCATCTTCTTGGCATTATATGGTTTCCGCATCAATTTTTTGTAGCCAAGAATAAATCAAGCCAATTTCTGTGTTCTAAAGTAAATCTTCCATATATTCCAGCCAGTTTTGGGCTCATGCCCGCTTTAAGTCAATCAATTATGTTTTTAATATAGATCCCGTTGATTGTAGGGAACGATTTTATAACAGATGCACACAGTTGGTCATCGCCGAAAATGATTTGATGGAAAAATTACTCTTTTTTATGCTGTTCAAGCAGTATTTCAGATATAAAAAGTCGTCTTTCCACATCTCTTGGTTTTAACTTGTACGGTACCAAGTTTTCTTGCTTTTAGATGAATCCTAATTAGGGGTTTTGTTTTCCTGCAGTTTTTTAATTCCAAGAAACTGGGAAATAAAAATCATTTTCGCGGGACACAGGAATTCCCGACCAAACTGAAATTCAATTTACCGAATTAATAACATGAAGGTATAATAAGTTTATCATTACATGTGAAACTTTTTCAAAATTCATCTAAGACCCCATAAAGTAATATGTATATATTCTAAGTCCTTGTTTCTAGTTTTTAGCTATTCGGGAATAAATTCCAGCAGAATCTGTTAAATAGGAAAAAAATTTATGCACCCAAATGTAAAATAACCTTCTTGAGCAAATTGGCAAATCCGAAACCTATTTTGCTGGCGGAATGCACCGGTTGTCATTAAATTTTAACAAATTCGTTATACATGCCCTAAATAAAGACAGATATCATGTAAGTATGGCAAAAATCGCAAAGAATTATGCTTTTGTGATTAAATTTGGTCTAATCTAGTTTCAAAAACTCGGAATCACCACCACCACAACTTTTGGAAAACACTTTAGTACGTCTTAAACCGTAAAAAGCGCATTACAGTTTAATAAGACCAGAAAAAATTTTTCGTGAAGATCGGTATATAATTTGACGTAGGTGCTAAAGTATATTAGTGAAATTTGGTTGGATAAAACAACTACTGAAACGAGTCCTACAAAGATTTACTAAAGTTTAAAGAAACGGGAATTAACAGCATTTGAATATAACGGTAATTCCCGGAACGCGAAATCCCAAGATAAAACTCTAATCCTAATGCATGCTTGCAAACGTTTTAAAATTTTTCAATTTATTTTGGCATTGACTGCCAGTGTTGCCGTTGAATATTTAAAAAAGGCGTACAAAAAGGGGATTTTCCCAAAACGAGGCCACAAAGGGGCAGTTTTAAGAAAACAAGGGTCAATTTTTTTAGATTAAATTAATAAATTTCTTTCAATTTTAGTTAAGAATTTTAACACAATGTATGAAAATTAATACTGTGAAAACTTTAAAGGTATGTATATGAAATATGGAGCGTATTCAAAAAATGGTTTTAACCATAACGCTATATTCATACTTAAGTATCTCGAACGTGATTAAGGTCTAATCCCATCAAAGTCAAGATGATTAGTAATCACTTCAAATAGACATAGATACAACTAAATAATTTCATTATTCACATTGCATCCTCTGAACATACTTCAAACTGAGTATGATGTTGAATCGGCTACAATAAACGTACCTCTCATGTGTACATCCGACCACGATTTCTTCATAATGTTTTTATTTCTGCCTTAAATAGTCCATCAATTTTTACAATTTCATCATTAATATGTTAAACATAATCTTCTTATAACTTTATTAAAGTATTTCTATAATTTTTTAATACTTTAAAGAAATGTAAATTTGTTTGTTGTGTTTTATTTATTAATCAACTATCAGCTTAATCACCTCAAATTTAAGTGAACGGGCTTGATTAACTTAATCAAAATATGGCTTAAACGCGCTAAAAATCATAAGTGTGAACATAGCATAAAACTCTGGGCAATAAAATCCGCCCTTGGAGTCCATTCTTTCAACTCCGCTATGAACAAATTAAGAGATGCATGGACTTGCGAGTTTCTACACTGAAAGAAAAATGCTTCATATATTTAATGAATCATTTTCATAAGAAAAATTTCATTGGTTAAATGAAAATTTTCATTATCCAAATGGAATTTCATAGTTATAATGAAGTATTTTCGTTAAAATCGCTTCATTGGATTTCATAAGTTTTCAATAAAATTTTAGTTGGGAACATAAAAAAAAAATTTAGAAACATAACTATACTCATTAATTAATACAAAATTATAGTTTTCTTAAAAAAATGTTTAATTGTTTATTAAAAAATTTATGATTAAATTATTTCATAAATCTAATGTAATATGCCATATAATTTATGAAATCAAAGTTTTTTTTATAAAAGCAACATAATTTCAATTTTTGGGAATACAAAATTTAAATTTTCAAAAGATTTTGTTATTCGTGCTTAATTGCCAGTTTTTATTATTGTAAAAACACTTAAAATTTAGTGGGGAATGTAAGATGAGATGAACCCACTGTTTATTGTTGATGTTGTTTTGTTTAAACTTTGATATTATTACAAGTAGAACTGTTGCTATAATTCTTATACGTTTAACAGTTTTATTTGGTTTAATATCTTTAGTTTTTCTAAAATCTTTATGGATGAAGTTTCCTGATGATCTGGCCTAAGCAACCAGTGAAATGCGCATAGGAATAGCTTATCCCATCAACAATAAATTTCAAGTGTTTTTATCAATAATAAAAACTGGGAATTTAGCACAAATAACAAAATCTTTTGAAAATTTAAAAGCAACATATTTCAATTATTAAAAAAAAAAATGATTTTCAACATTCAAATAACTCTATAGTCTTAATAATTAAAAATATTTCAAAAAAGCATGCCTTCAAAAATTAAAATGTTCATTATGACAATACATATAAAAAATGTCATTATAGTAATGAAACAAAAACTTTCAATCCATAAAAATGTATGTTCTTAGTTTTCTTTAATATGTGCATACCTACCTACATATAGTATGCAATAAGTAATGTACAAACAAATGTTCTCCTTTAAAAAACCCACCCTTATTATAAACTGTTATCAACCAAACGATGTATACGAAAAAGCTTGTTCTCTCTTTATGTGGTCTTTTTTATTATGCGCTACAGCGTAACCGTTATGCGACTTTAGATGCAATTTGCAACCTTTTCGACGCTCTGACACTTTTTGTGCGACTTTTTCAAAATCGTCTAATCTTGCAAGTTTTTCCAACTTTTTGCCCCTTTTTTGTAAGTGAAATATGTACTTTTTTTAACACTGCATATTTTCACATATTTTCCTTAAAAAATATTAATTTTGTTTTAAACATTCCCTGGGATATGTAACCTCATACGATTGATCAGGTGAATATTTTGTATCCAGACAATTTCAACTACTGAACTGTATTGTATGTATTTTTCTTATTTTGTATTGAGTTCATTGAATTTCCATGCCAATCTAGGATGATCTGTATTATTGTTTAAAGCGTTTTAAGACCAACTTTCTTACCGCTATTGATCTCATATCTTTATTTAAAAATGTTATAAATAACACAGTCTTTTATTAACGAATTTAAGTTGTTAGAAAGTAAATCCAATGATAATTCATACAATTATTGTTTTTATATTACAAATGCTAACCATTTTTGGCCTAGTGTGCCAAAAAACGGGTTTGGACTTAAGAGTGGATTCTAGTACCCAAAATGGTGTAGAATAAGATAAAAGGAGTTTTTCAAAAACTTCATATTCACACACTAGGCCCCTGTTCTCGGAGAAGGTCACATATATTAAAGGATCTACAACACAAATTATTAAAAATCAATCAAATGTAAAATTAATACACAAAAGTGTATTTATACACATTTTTAACGAATTGTTTCTCAGCTATTTATATCTTTTAAATTGTTAATTCCTTTTTGTTTTGTGTGTTTTTTTTTTTTTTTGGTAAGGCGATGGTTAGCCTTACCAAAGATTTTATGTACATCGTTTACCAATATCCACCCGGGTGTTACTGCATGTCTATAAGCGATGAGAGCACGTTATCGTCATGTAACTTTTTTTCGGTTTTTTTAAAGAAGTTTTCGTCATACAATTTTATTTCCGTTTTTTTAACGAAAACAATTTGTTTGGTAAGTAAAAATTTCTTTTTAACTGACGCAATTTAAGAAAGTTATTAAAAAATAAGACCGAAATTGTTATAAAAAAGTGTCAGACTTAAATTTGAAAAACGACTTTTTTGTGCGAGTTATAAAAACGACTTTTTGTGGGACTTTTTCAAAATTCTCAACGGTAACCCTGATGCGCTAGCAAAAAAATCAACGTTGTTATTGTTGTTTTGGACAATTTAATTTCATATTTACGCTCTTAATTGACTAATGGCAAAAAGCATAGTCTATCAGTGCCGGGGTTGCTGCATCAATTCCCGCCAGAGACACACTGGTTCCTGCAGATAAGCGTAAAGCTTCGCGGGATTAAAAAAATTAAAGAAAAAAATAATAAACAATTTAAAGTCTTCATTAAAATAGTGTTAAAAAAATATTATTTTCAATGAAATTTTGTGATAAAAATCTTGTATATTTATCATCAAATTAATGAATATTTTCATGAATATTTTGAAATAAAATCATTGAATCAAATAAAAATATATTTATTCATCCAATGAATAATATTCATAGATCTAATGTAATGTTTCATTAAATACATTTTAATGAAACAGGTTTCATTTATCTAACGAAGCGCTGCATGGGTTCCTTTTTAATGCATTTATTCATGGGGTTAAGTCAAAATTCATTGGTATGTTGAAGAAAATACTTTCAGTGTACATTAAGTATGTTCCGAAATTTTATTAGCTATGAAATAATAAATATCTAACAAATAAATATAAATTTTAATAAATTTTGTTGCTAAATCTATTTTTCAAATTTCCAACCTTAAACCAATACTTTTCAGCGAAAGGTAAAAGAATATGGCTTTATAGGCTTTGCCATTTATCTTACCTTCTATACTGAAAGAATTTTCGTCTCAGATCCTATGGAATTTTCATTAATCCAATGAAAAATTACATTAAAATTCAAATTCAGAAACTGCTAAATATTTAATCTAGGTGTTTTTTTTTAAAACCTAAACATTTTTATAAGTTTTATATAAATCTAGATAAAAGCTGATTTTTTAAAGGTATATGACTCTTAAATACGTTACATACGAAGGTTTCCAACTTCCCAAGCTATTTTATTCCCAAACAAATAATTAAAAAGTTGAATTGGCTGTGCGGAATCTTTGATACCTTCCTCCAACAGTTAGAATATTTCCGGAGTGCGGTTTCTATGGAAGCTGTGGTAAATTATGGGCCGATCTTTACGAAATTTAACAAGTTATTTTTAGTATTACACAGTACAGCATTTTTCAAGGGATTGATTCGGGACTCAATTATGATAATTGCTTATGAAAGTAGACTCAATTCATAATTTATGGTTATTTATTTCATCTAATTTTTTTTAATGTGCGTTTTGTGAATTTCATTTTGATTATTTTTATTCCTGTTACAAATTTATTTTATTTCTTTTTTATATTCCTGTTACATCATGTTATGTTCTACTTTCATAAGCAGTAAATAGAATCTAATTAATTTTCCAGCCTGCGATGACCTTCTTTCCATTTTACTGGTTTTACTAACTACGTAAATTACAAATAAAAAGAAAAACAATTTGAGAATTTTTACTCTTGTCTTTTCGCTTTCGTTGTTTGTCTTTGAACCTATTGCTAAAATTTAGCTAAACGGACCTGTTCTGATAATCACCTGATTTTAAAAATGTGTGGTTTTGTGGAGTTCCGAAAATCATACCGTCTTTGTGTTTTTCGGTGTGCTTTCGGCAATAGAAAACACACAGAAGTGGAACTCTAAAATATTACACGTGTGATATTAAAAGGCACATGTGATTGATTAACATATCGCACTCGTTCAACAATACTGTATTAACTCAAAATTTTTATTTTTTCTCTTTTTGGAAAAAATGGATACGTAATATTCATATCTACCCACTGTAAAAATATTGTGCAATTTTGTCCACTTTTTTGTAATGAAACGGCTGCTTTAAAAATTCTTTTTCATATGCCTGTAATGTTAAATTGAAAATTGTTTTGCTTCTACTGAAAATTTTTAAATTTTGAGTTAATACAGTATTGTTGAACGGGTGCGATATGTATATCATTGAATATAGGAATTTAAAAAAGTTTCCTTTGCTTTTCATTAGTTTAAAAATATTTAAATATTTGAATTAACAGTTCATTATAATTTTAAAAAATCTATTGAAATTATGTATAACAATTAGTTGCATTTTTCTTCTTAAAGAGATATTAGGATTTCATTAATCCAGTGAAAAACTTTAACGAAATTGAGAAGCTTCATTTCATAGCGCTAATGAAAGCGCTTCATTAAATTTTTAAAATTTCATTCCCGTAGTAAATTTTTACGTACTTGTTTTGATTTATCTGCCTTTTGTTTAAAAGCACTTCTGACTTTACTGCACAAAATTGATAATTTCTGTCAATATTCCTAAAAATTCCTACAAATTAATTTTAAAGTGCACTTTTTGTACCTGCGCATTCAAGACAAATATGCCCAAAAATATTTGGCATTTTAACTGTTTTTTTATACAAAATAAAATTAATGTTGGCTGGACTTTGATAAAACTGCCCAAAAAATGTATATATTTTCTAAAACTATTCTTAAAAATCCTTGTTTACGTGCGTTTTTACCATATATTTTGGCAGTTTTAAAATAATTACATATAAAACATAAGTAAACCACATAAATTGATTTCCAAACATGGTAACACTTTTTGTGCAAATATTTAATTTTGTTTATTGCGGTGTTTGCTGTTTGGACAAAAATATTTGAAGCATGTTTGTATAAATATTAAAAATTTATATTATTTGGCAAACATTATTGATATTTTTCCAACTTTTCGTGGTGTCTAGTGCAATATGTGCAATCATTCCAGTGAAAACTTTGCAGAGTGAAGACAAAGAAGAAGCATTAATATCATTTTCAATCGTAAAGCCAAATATTTTTAAACAGTATTTTTTGCATCAGAACAGCTCGTTTTTCAAACCAGTCTTAACTCCAAATTCTTTTCTTTTATTTTATATTTCTCCTCCGTTTTTTACATTTTGACAAAACATCTTAAGTGGAGATAAGATAGCAAAACAGTTTAAAAAAAAAATCATTTCTATAAAATAATAAAACAAACCAAAATGAAAGAATAATTTCGTTTATAACACAAAAATTTTAAAACGAAAGCAAAAATGTTTTTTGAATGAAAATTCGAATGATTAACAACATTTTTCTTTCACTTTTTAAATTTGACTTAAGATGTTTTGTCAAAATGCATCAGATTTTTACGTATTATTTGTGGTTACAGGAAACTTACAACGATTATATGAAAGTAATAGCAAATCTTATTGCTTCCAATTTGGCTACCTCTTTCATATTATGATCTAATTAACAATTGTTCGTGTACATAAATATGCATAACAAATGATACAAAATTTAATGAACCTAGCGGCAACAATAATGATAAAGAGGCCTAATAGAAGCCCTTATTTAGCAGACTTAAGCCTACCTCGCCGCATTCCATACTTTTTTATTTTTTACTCAGGCTGTCATTGGAAGCAAGCCCTTCCACACTCATTTTAATAACAACTTCGTTCCCTTCTCAAAGAATGGAGTAAGGAAGGTCACTTAAAAAAAAATAAAACTGAACAATTTTCCATCTGCCTTTTTAAAGAAGGGAATAACGAATGTGTACTGAATATTTTGGAAGGTCATTAAAAAAGAAATTTTTACCTTCTAGAAGGCAGGATATCCTTCAAAGCGAGTCTTTTCGAGAGCAGTTTAGAGGCCTTTCACTTGTGGTCCTTTCAATATTTACCGCTGGGAAATATTGATATGTTTATAAAAAAAACACCTTTTTTGTAATGTTTTTCATTACTTTAATTTTGTTCAGTTAGACAGGAAACCAAAATTCTGTTCTGCACATTTAGGCAGATAAGTACATTTAAGACAACATGATTTTTGATTTATCTGCCAATATTGCTGTTTTGTATTTCGCTTGTCATAATAAGTATTTCAATTGGAAACATTATATTTAAATATTGCGTTGGGAATATTATTGGACTCTACAATTGAAAATCGTCTATAAATATCTATTTCAGTAACAAATTGATAATAATTACCCATAAAGAGCAACCAAGTTATGGAGAAATTACAAAAAATGGTGATATTAATAAGTTTTACAGTGCACACCATTATTAGGAACTACATAAGTATATCGAGCCCTAACCGCGAAAATAACTTAAGCGAGATCATTTAAAATTTTCGTTTTTTTTTTTTGTAATAAATGACTTTGTTGGCAACACTTGTTTCAACTCCTAAAATGCCATGGCCACATAACGTACCGTTATGATTTTATAGCAAGTACAAGTTTATCGTAAGCGCAAATTTAATACAAAATTTATATGAAATAAAAAAAATCTCTCCTTAAAAATTTGATTTTTGGCGCTTACGTTATTTTCGCGGTTAGGGCTCGATATAAAAATAATTGAAAAATATTGCAACAAGAGTGTCCAAACAAAAGCCATACATAGATCAAAGCATGAGAATGGCTTTAAAAGCGGAGTTGTACCTAAAACATCACTTATATCAGCCAAAAACGGAAAACTCCATCTTGAATTTGCCATCTTGAATTAACCCCTACTTTTGTTAATAGATACTGAGATTTAAAATGGTCTTAGTATCACAAAATAAAACTAATAATACTATTAGACATAGCAAAAAAACTGTTATTTGTAAGATCTAGTATTATTATCGAAATAAATATTGGAATTAAAGGAAATGATTATTTAGTTTTTTGTTGGTCCCGTTATTTTCGTCAAATATTTGATAAGTGTGGCCGTAGCTTTAGGATACGAACATCTGAAACGAGTCTAATTAATTGACGAGAGTAAATACAATATTTTGGAAGCGATGGCCGTCCTAAAGTTTTAAGAAAACCCAACAAAAACTTGGAGATGCAAAGAATTATTTAACAATGGCATTAACTGTAAGTGGTGCCCAATCGCTCTTCCACTTATCAAAAAGTTATGAACGAATTATGTTGATCAAACAGTTGGCAATCATAAATCAAAAAATTCAAGATTTATTAATTTGGTACAAATCATTTAGTACTTCAGAATATTTTATGAATAGGAAAGTTATTAAAATAACAACAAGGAAAGTTTCCTTTTATTAAAAAAAAAACTCTTATTTATCTTCTATTACTAAAAAAGAACAAAAGAACTACAATTCTTTACGGAAGTGAATTGTTGGCTGTTATATAATTTAAGATAATAACTTAAAGGCATTTTTCTGGAACCATTAAGTGAAATAATTAAGTTAACTGAAACACAAAAAGGGAAGCAGCAGAAGCAGAAAATGTTGATTCCTGCCACTTTGTTAAAACAACTTCAAAATACACTCTCTTTCTTGCTTAATAAATACTTTTGGAAATATTCTTTTTTATCTTTTCAATTAAGGGAAATTAAGATTATGTTTTGTTGTTCTCTTAAAAGGAGGCTGAATGATTTAGAAAATATGTTAAGATGATGGATGACTTGCAGTGCGTTTAAAAGTTGGCGGAAATTTAATTCCCCTCAGGAATGTACAAGTATGAAGTTTTTGACACAAAACGCAAATTCTTTAAATGCTACTTATCATTAATATGTATGTACAGGAATTTGTACAAATGCCTTAATGAACGCATTGTCATGCTTTTGTTTCATAACTTAAAGGAATATTTAAACGAAATTTTAATTTTATTATTGTTTAATTCAAATCAAACCAGTGATTGCTTTCTGTTGTGATAAGTAATTTTAAAATACCTTTATAATTATTGTTATTTGCTTAAATAATTACGGCTGCTTAAGATTAGCATAAAAACATCCAAAATAAATTAAGGCAAGTAAAAGTTTTATATTCGGCCCTGTCGAATCTTAGATAACCTCCATTGAAATCAAAAATAAAGCAGGAGGTGTTATTTCGGATCTAAAATAAATTATGGAAACCAGTATTAGAATTAAAAATTTCCAAAGAACGCTCTGCATAAAATTATCCTGAATCCACCCCGTTTATGAAATAATCATCCGCTTGTTTTTATCAGGGAAACCGGAAATATGCTCTAAAAAACGCGTTTAATGCAGTAAAAACTTGTAATAAATACGTTCCAAAAAATTGCCAATTTGAAAACAAAATATTTGTATTTTGTATTTGTATTTATTACTTTGATTTTCTAATTCAACAAGACACAATATCTTATAAATTACAGTATTAGAATCAGACAAGTTAAACTATAAATTGATAAAGAAAATATTTTCTAAGAACTACACAGATTATATTTAATTTTAAATAGAGAAAAATAAATTAAGAAAAGTTAATATACCTATAAAAAAAAATACGAAAAGTTTACATTTAAAACATTAAAAAAATTTACGGAAAATATTCCCTCAGTAATTTTCTAAATCTTTTAGCGTTGCTAGTAATTTGCAAATCATTTGGAAGTTGATTCCAGAGACGTATGCTTAATATAAAGTATTGGCATTCAGCAGCATGGTCACGATGACGAAATTGAATTAAATTTTTCCCTCTACCCGATCTAGAAAACTGCAAACGTTCATAAAGATATTTTGGCTTCCTTGTCATTATTATTTTGTGAAGTAGTATTAAGTTTTTGAATTGAAGATAGTTTGAAAATGACATATTGAATAAACGACAAGAGTGCTATGATCAAATCTTTTTAAACATGCTTCGGTCAGCTTTCTCATATCATTTGTGTTACAACCAGTAAAAATAGCAGATGAGTACAAAAGGTGTCGGCAGAAGATATGTTTTTGCAAGAAATATTCTTACTTGCATAGGTGTAAAGTGCCGTGCAGCCCATAAACTTCGCAACATGCCATATATTTTACCTCAAAATTGCGTAATGTGATTCGACCAGGTTAAAGTTTTGTTAAATATTACTCCTAAGTTTCTTGCCGAAGCAACAATATCAACTTCCGAATCACCAAGAAGTATATTTACCTCAAAATCTATATGAAAGGCTCTTTTACATATTAATATGCATTTCGATTTGCTAGGATTAAGTCGCAAACCGTTAGCCGATGCCCATGTAAATATTTTCCTAATATCATGATTTAATTCCTGTATTTTCATATTAACTGACTCTTTAGGACTAATGAGATACAGCTGAACGTCATCAGCATACATTTGTATACTAAAATGCAAAAGTTGGTTAGGGAGATCGTTCGCATATAAAGAGTATAGCAGAGGTCCAAGGATGGATCCCTGTGGGGCTCCTCTAGTTACTTGTAAAGATCGCGATATAGATTCGGCATTTGCAACTGACAACAGTTTCACCGCAAACGTGGAAAATTTAAATAATTTGGACAATTTCATGCACAAGATTGAATGGTGCACTGTATCAAAAGCCTTTGAGTGGTCCAATAATACCAAAAACGTTATTTTTTCTCATCTAGGTTACAACGAATTTCCCCTATCACATTGAGGTCTGAATCCAGATTGACGATTAGTTAACAGGTTGTTTTTATTAACATGGTTATAAATTTCTTTATGCAACAAACTTTCAAGAACTTTGAGAAAATAGGGGAGAATCGCAATTTTCGCGATATTAATTTCCTGCTTTTGGCACTGGAACAATTTAAACGTGTTTCCACTGCTTTGGAAATGTACAGGTTATAATTATCGTATTAAAAAGATGTGTAACATATCGAATTCTCCAAGGTAGAATAATTTTTCCAAATTTTGGGTTAATACTATCTAATCCAATTGAATTAGATTTCTATGCATTGAAAGCGTTAACTACATCAACATTCTTCATAAAAACTAGACTGAACAGTCGGGTAAGCAATTTAAGTAAAATGTTCTTTAAGCAAGTTAACATCAATCTCCAATGAACGGTCAACTGAGTCATTAATGCCAATCTCTCGTATATATTTAGGGTTGCCAGTTTTGAAATTGGAAAAATCAGTACATCGTTAGTAAAATACCAGTTCATTCGGAAAAAAACCAGTACACAAATTTTGACCCAAAATTTTATTGAATTTATAAGTTTTAAACGATTATTAAAGCAAAAAGAAAATTATACATTAAAAATAATTAATTTTTCTATTTTTTAAAGCAAGAACTTAACAAAATACATACAACAAATACATCACGTCACAATATTAAAAATAGATAGAAGTAATGTCATTGATCGGCACATTTGTTGTAAATGCACAAACAATTCTAAATTCATACAAATTATTGTCAATATAATGAGGGTATTCACGAGGTCTCCAATCTTGCCATATTGTCATAGGCTATAAAATTAAAACCTCTTGAAATTTTTGGTTTTTAAATTACCAACGAAAAAATTCCTTAAAATAAAATAGTTAGGAAAAAAATATTCATTATTTTAATCACGGGCATTTGCCGTATTTGGATACTTTGGTTATCAGGAGAGGAAATCAGATAAAAGTTGACTGGTATCAAAAACCAACTTCGTCGAGAAGAATTATTAATTATTTTTCGTGCCATCCAAAGAGTATAATAATGAATACTGCAAGTAATTTAATTAAGAGAGTGTTATCAATCAGTGACAAACATTTCCATAAAGACAGTTTACGTAAACTGAATGATATTTTAAGAAAAACTCGTTCCCGAAACATGTTATCAAAAAACTAATCTACAAAAAAAGGAACAGTAAACAAATACATTTACCAGATGACTCTAATAAAATATATAAATCAATGACATACGTGCCAAAAATCTCGGAACGGATTCAAAACTTGGACATTTTTAACAAAGAACAATATAAAATAGCTTCAAAAACAAATAACACTCTCAAACCATTTTTTGCAAATACAAAAAGTAGAATTGACGACATGGATAAATCAAATCTTATCTACAAAATAAAATGCATGCACTAACATATGCAACCAAGTATATGTTGGAACTACAAAAAACAAGCTTAAAACAAGATTAGCAGGACACAGATCGGATATAAGATTTAGGGATAATTCATCAACACAAAAAACAGCACTTGCGGCCCACTGTGCAATGAGAGTACATACACCAGGGGGTCGATTCTGGTTCTGTGAAACTGTGAAATGAAAAAAAACTTTTCATTTTCGTTTTCATGAGCACTTTTCACATTAGCACTTCACATTTACACAAAAGGCGATTCCCGTTCTTTTAATGAAAAAGTGTTTCATTCCATTGTAGCTGTGAAACTTTTGTAACTACCCAGTGACTAATATTCCGAGTACTCAGAATTGTAAGTGGAATTGTAACACAGAGTATGCTTTCACTTACTTCATATTGTACAATGTACATGAAACAGTACTACAGGCAGAGAGGAAGTAAGCTAATCGTGGTATAGAATTGAGTGTAACACACTTTCTCTGAAATACGTATGCTATACTTTGTGTGTACGGGGTACTCGGAAGTGTATATACGTTTTTTGTTTACTTTCTCGTACACTTTGTGGGTTGATGGTAAGCAATGAAAAAGCGGCCATGTTCTATATAAAAGTAAACGAAAAACGTATATACACTTCCGAGTACCCCGTACACACAAAGTATAGCATACGTATTTCAGTACGTATAACACACGTGCGTCACTGGGTATATTAATAAAATGTAAAAGTCAAATGCAGATATCGAAGCTAAGGATTTTGAAACGGCGCTAAGCCGCAAACGAGTTTATTTAATGCTTGAGCTGCAAGCATTTATTTTTGCTAAAAGAGTTTTTTTGAAGAGAGAAAAAAATACAATTGTATGGCTCCTCTTGTTTTATACAATATAAATTTTTTCAGTAAAAGAGTTTTTGTTGTATTTTACTTTTATACATATGTACATGGTAAATATTTTTAACTTAAAATAAATAAGAAGTAAACGAAAAATTCCGAATTTGTTGCATTTGGGTTTTTTTCATGAACGATATTGCATCTTAAAGAGGTTGGCCTCAATGTTCTGCCCAAGTGCGCGCAAGAAATAGTAAAGGAAAAATTTTTACATAAAATGTGTTAATAAATACATATGTATATAAAAACAACAGCAATTTTTTAACGGAAACAAATTTTTATTCAAAAAACAAGAGCAGTCATAAAATTGTAAAATCGATCAATTAATGAGTTGACAAATGAGTTTTTTGGGTAAACATCTTGCCCGCGCGATTACCCCAAAATATTTATTGCAGTAAATAATTTTGGCATAAAACTGACATCTACGAAAAAATTATTATTGACTTAAGTGAAAGTTTCTTTTTAGGGTATTAAAATAAAAGCTTGTTTTTGAAAAAGGTTTTTTACTTTTAATTTATTTTTTAATAATTCAAATCAATCACATCAAGTTATTTAATTTACTTGTTTTTTACACAAGCAAATTTCGCGACAAGTTTTTACATCGTGTAAATTGTGTAATGACAAATGGCAAGATTTTATATCATAGTGCCGGTCCACACCTGCAATTTTTGTGGTGAGAAAATTTGGGAGCGGAACTCATTTCACCAATAAAATCATAAATCTCTGCAACAAAAATTCCAAATTTGGACAATGAATTATAAATAAGGTAATGCCTCTATTAGTTGCTAGTAAAATTTTTAAGTAAAAGTTACTGCCAGGCCCATGATGTCTACAAGAACATTTCTTTCGCATTTATATTGAAAACTATAATAAAAACCTAAAATTTCTTGTTGTTTTCAAAACAAATATACAAAAGAAATGTTCTTGTCGACATCGTGGGCCTGGGCCTTAATTTCTTTCGTTTAAGCTTTCGAGTTATTCTTAGCAAGCCTTTTCATTTGATACCTATATTATAGGATCGCATTAAAAATAGCTAGACCGCCATTTTGGCTGTGCTGCTATGTTTCATTTAGAATGACGTTTCATAGTTTACAACATAATGAAATAAACAGGTGGCAGCACTACGCCAGATGACGATTTTTTGCTCCTGCATTGTTTGTCTAGGTTTATGTCAAAGTTTTGTTTATGTTTACAATAAGTCCACGTTTTGTGCTGAGATTATTGTATTTTAATAAAGTTTTTGATAATTTTTAATTAAAATAAATAAGATATTGACTATAATAATATAAAAATTGGCTAAAAATTTATTTATTTCATCACGTTCAGCGGCACGCTTTGATTTTTGTTAAAAGTATTTTTTGACGTAAACGGTGATGTAATTTCCAATTTTGTTGTAATGTTGTATTTGTTGCCGTAACGATGACACCTACTTATTCCACCATGGTTTACAATGCATTGTCATTAAAACTGAACGTGTGTACATAATTTCAGCTCAGTCAATTGAACATATCTGCTTCAAATTGAGTTGCAAGGTTCCACCCAAACATACATTCATTGCAAGTTAAACAAAAGCTTTAGAAAACGACCATAAGCCCAAAAAATTGTGAAATCATAAACAAATAAAAGGCCAAATAAAGATTTATTTAGTAATATGTTATTAAATATAAAACATAAACATTTTGCAGGCGGCTTTAAATTTACTTTAAGCCGTCGCTAAACCTAAATTCTTCACCGCCGATGGTAATTACATATCTACTTTGTCATTTAATCAAGTGTAAAATTATACAAATACACGAAAAATATAATTAATTTAAAAAATGTTAGGATTATTAGTTTTAATGGAATTATAGAAATAAATTCGGAATGGTACAATGTAAGAAAACGTTATTAACGTTTTTCGTCAGTAATGTTTTTTATTTCATCAAAAATTGTCATTTTATATGAATATAATATATTAAAAATCTGTAAATATGCATCTTTTTAGAAAATTATTATTTCTATTTCTCTAAATTATTATTTATCGTTGGCAATGTCCATATTTTTCTCTAAATAATTTAATTAAAATTATTTTTCACCGTTGAAATGAATGTGTAAAAATATGACATAAATGAAAAGTTTGTGACACTTCTTTGCACTGTTACACAGAACAAGAATCACATTACTGTGAAAATGTGAAAACAATTTGTTTCATTCCATTTGTTCTTCTCATATGAAAACATTCGAATTTATTTATCATTTTTTCACTAAACGAGAATCAGAAACTCTATGAAAATGTGAAAAAAGTTTTCATTTCACAGTTTCACAGAACCAGAATCGACCCCCAGATTTTGACAACACTTACATAATAAATAGATAATTAAGTGCAATATTAAATGTTTAACTTTAAAGTACTAATTTTTGTGTATTGTTACTTAATTTTTTGTAAGTTTTTTGTCGTGTTATCCTTATATTCTGTTACAATAACAAAATAATTTGATTTGTATTATTTCTGTTTTGTGTATAGATTTTCCTGATGATGCTTACCGATGGTATTCGAAATATTGAAAAATAAATAAATAAAATAAAATATTATAACACAGACCTCGAGCCTGATTATTTACTTAATTTATTTAAAATTTAAAAGGTCGAAACAAAAATATATTTAGTTAAATTTTTTTTACGTCAAGACCAATAGTATTTTTAGCAATTTTTAAATTTTGAATTATGAAAATGTGACTGGATAGGAGACCTTGTGAATACCCTAAATACTTTGCCATTAATTTGGTTGCAACTTTAGAACACTTTGTACTTCCGCAACTAAAATTGGAATCAACTTTGGAATCAGGGAAGATTTCTTTGAAAAGTTTGCTGATACTATCAGCTGAAGCGTAGCTGTGGCCAAGAATGAAATGAAGATACTGTTTTTTGATGACTCACTGATATATTTCGCTTACCTAGCATTTACACATGAAAGTAATTTCTTGAAAGTTGCTTTACACTTACACTTTTTCACTAACATTCACACAATTTTTGTACTTTCAGCCAATCGGCTGTTTCTACGATTTTTCGTTGGCCTGCAAATAAAATTGGACCGCCTGATCCATTTTGACTAAATGGACTACTTCATGGACTGGTCCGATGTAATGTAAGCATGGACCATGCCATTGTTAAAAATTGTTTGTAGTGAGACGATATGTCTCGTTTTTTAACGACATGTTTTCGCTTCTAAACGAAGTTAAATCTAATCCTCTTGTGTATACAAAAAAGTAACGAACGAGTTTTGCAACTCACCTACTCATATATTTAAACAAGTGGGTAGATTTTGGTACAATGTACCAAAACTAGTACTAGTGGATTTTGGTAAGACAATAGATATTCATATATTGGTATACAGAAATAAATTTAGTGGTTCGACAAACCACTGATACATGCAAAATCTTAACGATTTTATTTCTATGGTGTGCAAATTTTTTATATTATTTGATTTCTTGTAGTTTAAAGTTGAAATTTTAAAATTCACGCAAAAAAAGTTTTCAAACATCTACACTAAAATTTTTATCAAAATACAAAGTAAAATTTCTTTGTACTTTTATATCACAATATCAAATGCGTAGTAATTTTTACAATCAACATGATGAGTGAATTTCTTATAATCCGTTAATATATGTACAATTTTTTTACATTCCATTTTCATGCAAAATATCATTTTGAGTACAAATTTTTTAGTCAAAATGTATTATAATTTATAAAAAACTTTTTTCAATGCAAAATTTTGTTGCAAATATGCCAAAATGGTATCGCTTAAAATTACTAAAAAAAAATGTTTGCCACATCAAAAATTTAATTTGGCAACGCTGATAATAACATTAATAAATCGAATGACTGTGTGCATACACATGAGCTAAATGCGTTGCGCATTTCATGAGCCACTCACAAAATGCGCATGGGCGCGCAATAGACAAATATAAAAGACCGCTCTTACGCATGCGCTGGTTTTTATGTGAGTGTATTTTTGGCTCATGCGCATAAGTGCGTAATGCGTGCGCAAATGTGAACTCTGTATGTTTCGTAACTTAGAAAATATTTTGTTTGTAAAAAAGTTGTTAACAAGTTTTTCATTAGTCTCTAATTAAACAAAATAAACTGAAAAATATTGAAAAAACGCTAAAAAAATCAAAATTTTAATTTATTAAAGAACGCACTTTCTATTAATCACGTGTCTTTAATTTTGTTGAAAACATTTTTATTATATAATTTCAACAATAACACTGTGCTAGCTGAAAAAAAAACGATCATCCAGGCACCTGCCGTTTTTACGAAATTCAGGTACGCAGACTCCAGTGCTTTTTTTCTTAGCTTTTGTTTTCGAGATATACCGTTATTTCGCAAATGGTGTGGTGGAAGTTGCACAACAAAAATCAAACTTTACAGGAGAGAGTTTTTTTATATTTTATTTAATATACATTTTGTATGAAATTTGTCTCTTACGATAAAATTGTTCTTACTAAAAATCGTAACGATACCTTATGTGGCCATGACATCCCTACAAGAAATGAATGAGCGAGTAGTCACATTTTTCATTTTGGTGTTAAGAAACTTATATAAAGAAATGCCCGAATGTGACCGACAACTTGATTTCGGTCATTTCTTTCTATCATTTCCTTAACACCAAAATGAAAAATGTGACTACTCGCTCATTCATTTCTTGTAGGGATTTTATGATATGATGCAAGTGTTGCCAATGAAGTCATTTATTACAATAAACGAAAATTAAAAATGATGTCGCTTACCTTAATTTCGTGGTTAGGGCTCGATATATTTGCGTTAGTCAAAAACGGTTTAGTTTATCGAATAATCTAAAAAATACCGAAATTCCGGAATAAATTATTATTCAAAAAGGTAAATGGTTTTTTCTTATATGCGAAGTCGGTTTAGAAACATAATTTTTTTTGGCAAAAACAAAATAATAATTTATTAGCAAAATTTAAAAATAATTGCTATTGTGGTTATTTTTGTTGAACTGTTTATGGGGTATAGTCCAAATTTTAATTTAAATTAAGGTCATCAAATTTAATTTCATTAAATTATTTTTATGAAGAAAGAAATTTAACAACATGAAATTAATTCAAATTTATTGCTAATTTTTTTTCATTACTGCCGCGGGGCTCGAACCCAGGCTTTCGCGGAAAGGTTACACTTGCATGTTTCAATTGTTACCACTTGATCTCTTCAGAGGGTATTGCCGTTTAACACTCACAGCCATTGACGACTGCTGGTAGTAAATAGTCAAACATCAATCTTTGAGCCAATTTGTATTTAACCCTTTGGTATATCGAAATTTGCGTTTGAATTGTTATCCATTTTTAGTTGATTTACATGTTCTTCCTTACTTCTGTCCTTTCGTACTTTTTGTCAAGAATTCTTCTTAAAGTCAAAATTTAAAAATGTTTGGTCTTTTCAAAATCATAAAACAATGGAAAATGCGGCATTGCTTATAATTTTTTGGGCATATAAACAAAAAAAGCCATAAATTATTAAAATCTTTTTACAACTTTTGATTTTATTTACAAAAGACGAAACATTTTCATTAAATCGAAAAATTTTATAAAAAGTAGTGGAGCCTCCCTATGGGGTGAAGATAAAGGGCAAGTATGTTTTGCGAAAATGTTGAGGACAAAAAACTAATTGAAGTCGGTCATAAATTGTATCCCCCTAGGACCGACTCCTGCTGGTAAATGCCACAGTATGAATATATTTCTAGTCTGTATTGACAATTTTGAATGGGAGCCTTCTTAAGAATTAGAGACAGCGGGTAGGTATGTTAAAAACAAATTATTGGGACAAAGTAGGGGGGTCGGTCATGCATTTGACCCATCTACTTTGATCCCAGCCGCTGCAGGGCCAAATTTAAGAATTTCGTTAAACCACCATATTTGTATGGGAGCCCCCTTAAGGGGTCAAGATAAAGGGCAAGTATGTTTTGAAAACTAATTGAGGTCGAACTTAAATTGTATCCCCCTAGAAGCGATTTCTTAACAGTCATGCGGCGTATTCTTCAATATATTTCTAGCCTGTATTCACAAATTTGTATGGGAGACCCCTTAAAAAATAGTGTTGGCGGGTAGGTATGTATGTTATGCCCCCATACACGTTTCAATTTAATTGTCAACTGAGTTTTTGAACTGAATTAATGCTTGGCCACACACTTCACCAACTGAATTGAAAGATTTTAAACTAATTTTAAAATTTAGTGAAATAAAAGACAATTTGTGAAATACTTAACTTTTTGTACAAAAGAAAACTACAAACATTAATTTTGACAGCTAATCAAGATACTTGAGCACACACAGTACAATCAAATTGAAAGACTTAGTAATCAACTTGAAAAAAACAAATTCTTTTGATGTTTCTTCAACCAACTCGACAACCGTCGAACTAATCAATTGAGATATCCATACACGCTTTGATTTGGACAACAACCGACTCAGTTGACAATTGAATTGAATCGTTTAGAAACAAATGATAAACGTTTGACTATTTTTTTTTATTGTAAGCAAACGCACACAAAAATTGAAGCTGAATTAAAGTGTGTAAGAAAAATAGTTCTAAAGAAAAAATTCGCATCAATGCTGCTGTTTGCTTTTTTTTTAGTTAGGTTTTGGTAATATGAGATTTAGAGAAAACTTGGTAAGACAAAAGTTGTTGGAAACTTCACTAATAACAAGTTCTTAGGAAGCGATTTTTATGTACAATGAATATTTCAATGTTATGAGGGATAAAAGTCGGACTTTACGGTTTATTTCAAACGTTGTTGGGCGTGAGGTACAAATTACCCTTCGCCGATTGTCCTAAACATTTTTTTTCTTGTCGTTTTTATCATCACCCACCGAATTGGGGGGTGGAAGCATGCACAAATAGAAAACAAATATGCCACATAAAGTCAACCACCCTAATGAACATACATACATGGTATAAATATACTTTGTTTTCAAGAATCTAAAATTAATTACCAAAAACAATAACAAACCAGTGTGCTTAATTTGTATGTATAAAGGAAAACATTCCAGTTACTTCGAGTACTCAGATTTGTAAGCCAAATAGTAACTCAGAGTTTGCTTTCGCTTGCTACATATTGTACAATGTACATGATACAGTACTACAGGCGAACACATTTTATTTGAAATTTTGGTAAAAAGAAAAACCGGTTGAATTTTCTTGTTGGAAAACATTCATTTATTTGTCAGATAATAAAATTTTAGTCAAAGAAACTTTTAATTAAAAAGATTTCGTTTTTCGTACTTAAAAAAATGTGCTCTTACACTGATTTTGGTTATGAAGAAATTGAGGAAGGCAACAAAACTTTTGAATTATTAAATAATGAAGTATTAAAAAAGAAGTAACCACGTCTATAAGCAATATTGTAAACGCATATGTTCAAATATTTTTAATAAGCGAAGTTTAAAAGCCTCCATTGAAGGATCAAACTGGTATATGGAATTTTAGCCCTCAACAAGAGCCACACGCACTCTGTTAAAATTATTGGATAAGAATTGGGCAAAATCATAATGTTCCGATATGTGAGCAAACGTTGGTAAAACCAAGGTAGAACTAACTACAAGAACATTAGCACCAGGCACCTTCATTCACATTGGGAAAAAATGTATAAAGGGTCCGCCTAATAACTTTTTTTTGAAAATGCTATAAAAAAACAACTGAATATTTTCTGAAATTTCTTTTTTATTTGAAAGTGCAATCCTTCCGGTTAATAATGGAAAGTAATTTCATTAAAATTTCTGCCTCGGCTGGCCATGCAGTAGCCTACACGATCGGCCCAATTTTTAAGCACATTATCGATTGTGTGCAGCTGTATTTCACCAATGGATTCACGAATATTGTCCTTTAAAGCGTCAATTGTCTTTGGCTTGTCGGCGTAGCACTTATCTTTGTCGGCACCCCACAAATAATAGTCCAACGGTGTCAAATCGCAGCTCCGAGGTGGCCAAACGACATCAGCTCTACGGCTGATAATGCGATCTTCTAAAACAGGGCGCAAAACATCGAGTGTAGCTTCGGCTGTGTGGCACGTAGCGCCGTCCTGTTGAAACTAAATGTTGCCAATATCCTCCTTTTAAATTTTTGTGGACAAAATTCGTTCAACATGGCTCGATAACGATCGCCATTGACTGTAACGGCCACTCCTTGCTCATTTTCGAAGAAAAATGGCCCAATTATGCCTCTGGACCAAAATCCGCATCAAACAGTGACTCGTTTTGGGTGCAACGGCTTTTCAATGTAGGCGTGCGGGTTTTCTGTACCCCAAATGCGACAATTTTGATTGTTTACATACCCGCCAAGATCAAAATGAGCTTCATCTGAAAAGATGATTTTTTCGGCAAAATCGGTATCTTTTGTAAGTCGATCGCAGACCCACTTAGCGAAGCAAAAACGCATTGGATGGTCAGTTGGCTTCAACTCCTGAACCAATTGGACTTTGTATGGCGCCATACCAAGGTCTTTATGCAAAATTCGTCTCAAAGATGTCTCCGAAATGATCAATTGTTGAGAACGACGGTGAATTTATTAGATGGAGGTTCACGCACACTTTCTGCCACAGCAGCAATAATCTCAGGTGTACGCACTGTTTTTGGCTTTTCACGCTTTGGTTTATCGATGAGGATACCAGTTGCTTTCACATTTTTTACAAGATAATGAACATACGGAGCTGACGGTGCTTCTCGTCTTCCAAAATCCGTACGCAATTTTCGCACACACTCTGCAACATTACGATGATTTTCAAAGTGATGTCGCAATATTTCCTAGCGTTGTTCAAGCGTATACACAATCATATTTGGTCAGTGGAAGGATAAAACTAATTATATGTCAAATCAGACATGAGCTAAGTGTTACCATTCACGAAAAAAGGACTAGTTGAAAAAAAACGTTAGATGGCGGACCCGTTAGATGACAATAACTTGCTCTTAAAAAACCCCAATGAATTAGTGCTTCATTCGGCATTTACTCTATTTAGTGTATGCAGTTAAAAATTCTAACTACACGCATACCGAATACGTCAAATTTATTCGTGAATCTATTAAGACTCCAGAACAGGATTCACAGGAGGAAATCTGACGAATATTAGAAAAGTGAGAAAAAGAGCAGAGCAGAATGTATTAACACCACTTTAGTTTTTTTTCACTTGCAACCTTATTTATAAAAAATAAAACATGTTAATAAAAGGCTTATTAAACGGATTTTGTATAAATATACGTTTCATAAACCCTTTATTAACCAGTTAGTATTTAAAAAAAATAAAGTTTGATTTTTCTTTTGGTTTTCCTCTAAGAGCTACAAATAAAGTTTTCAAAAAATCAACAAATTGTAGTCGGGATTGTAAGAAAACATAAACTCACTGTTTGTTGTTGGTATAGTTGCGGGTAAAACTTTTGAGTGCTTATAATTCCTATTCGCTTAACAGTTTTATTTGAATATTATCTTTAGCTTTTCTAAAATCTTTGGATGAAGTTTCCTGATGATCTGGCCTAAAGCTGAAGGTCTACACCATGCGTTCATGCGTATGATACTTTTTGTGCATTTTATGCGTTTCTAAATTCAAGTTACATGCAATGTGTTTTATGCGCCATATTATTATTATTTTTTTTTGATCAGCTGTTGTGTTAAAATTGTTTTCATATAAAAACAATTTTGGCAAAATTGAAAGAGAAAAAAAATTATGGAATTCATATGTTTGAACATATTTTTTTTTTATTATTTATTTATTGAATCTTCATATATTAAATATGAACTTACAAAATTTAGTCAAATCTTAACCTAATACTTTATTTTATGTCCTGCCAGTGCCAGACAAATATTTTCTTCATCACGGGTTCTGTTCTCATATCTAGGTGTTTATCGCTCATCTAATTGGACAAGTGCTGCAGTGTCTCTTCTTCAAAAGCGAGTGTGGCCGCTTTCATTTAAAATATTTCGAGCAAGTGGGTTCGGATGCAGTGCGATTCTTTTTAAGTATTAAACTGCATATTTTGTAATCACAGTTTTAACTAATGGAACATTGAGATCCTTGAGAATATTTGAGTTTTTAACATACCAAGGGGCAGCTGTTATTATTCGAAGAAGTTTATTTTTGCGCCTTTGAATTTTGTCGATATTAGAAGCCGAGGCAGTGCCCCATAACTGAATACCGTAGCACCAGATAGGCTTTAAGATAGAGTTGTAAAGTAGGAGTTTGCAGTCGAGACTAAGGACAGAGTTTCTTCCAATAAGCCAATGAATTTGTATGGCTTTTAGTTTCATTTGAGTTAATTTTGCCTCTATATGGCATTTCCACGATTATCGCCGATCCAGATGTATACCGAGATATTTCATGCGAATGTTGATGAATTATTTGATTATTGATTTTAATAGGCGGACAAGATTCCCAGCGCAAGGTGAATGTTAAATGTACGCATTTTTGCTCGTTTACCATTATCCTCCATTGTCTTAGCCATATTTCTAGTTGAAATGTATGATCCAGTAAGTAACGAGATGCTTCATAACGGGTTTCGTGTACGCTTAGAAAAGCTGTATCGTCTGCAAATGTTGAAGTGTGGGTGAAGTTATTTGTTGGCATGTCTGAAGTATAAATTAAGTATAATAAAGGCCCCAGGATGCTGCCTTGTGGGACTCCAGCGCCAATTGGCTTAGGTGAACTTAAGAAATTTCCTTCTTTAATAATAAATTGACGACCGACTTAGTAACTTTCTAACAGCTTGTGTGTGTTCGCTGGTAAATTTTGCTTTAATTTATGTAACAAGCCTTCATGCCAGACTTTATCAAAAGCTTGAGAAACATCGATGAAGAGAGCGGAGCAATATTTTCTTTCTTCAAAGGTTTTTCTTATTGCGTTTACTATACGATGGGTTTTTTCAATTGTGCTGTGTTCTCTTCTTTAGCCGAATTGATGGTTAGGAATACATCTATTTTCATTTAAAATTGGGGTCAATTTTGACGCAAACAGCTTCTCAAACAGCTTTGATATATTAGAAAGTAAGCTTATAGGCCTATATGACTCAACTTTTGTGTGACCTTTTCCTGGCTTTGGTATCATCGTTATTAAGGAGACTTTCCATTCTTGAGGGTAGTATTCAAGGCGTAAAATAGCATTTAAAATTAAAAGAATAATTTTCTTTGATATGCTGGGTAGCTCCAAAAGCATTTTGTTGCTGATCTTATCAAAGCCAGGAACCTTCTTGGGGTTTAAGTCACAAACAACCTTTTCGGTTTCTCTTATCTCAAATCTAAGGCGAACAGCTGCTCTATCAGCAACAAGTGGTAACTCGACCGCAATATCGTGAGATATATTTGGGGCAAATAAGTTTTTTAAATGATTAACAAACAGATTTCCTTTTTCAACATCATTTCTTGCCCAACTTCCATTCAAGTTTCTTAATGGTGGCTTCGAGATAACTGGCCTTTTGAGATTTCTAGCTGCACGCCATAATGAGTAGTCTGATTGTGGAGTTGCATCAAGTTCCTTAAGATATTTTTCCAGAGAAGCCGTTTTCTGAGTCTGCAATAACTTTCTTAGTCTTTTTGTACACTCTTTTAGTAAGTTCTTAAGTTAAGGGGATTTTTGCAATTGTCACTCTCTTCGAGCCCTCCTTTTTCCAGACAAGAGACGCTCGAAATCTGTGGAATATATTTTAATATTTTTTGTTTTTTTGGGGGCAATATTGGAATGTTGAACAGCTAGTTTCAGAAAACTGTCAAAATTATCAATAGAGCGATCTACATACTCCGGTGTACTGATGTACATATGCAATCAGTAAGCTTTTATTGTATAAGTATTCGCTATTTTTCACAGCATAAGCTTCTCCTCCATATCAATTTTTTTTAAATAATAGTAACCACAACAGAGGCACTTAGTACTTAAAATAATCGATAAATAGATAGATACAAACCGATAAAGAGAATACAAAATATAAAAATTGTATACACAATTAATTTTTATGTATGATTTCTTGAAAGTTAGTGCAAACTTTTTAACGAAAGCTTTTTCTTATATTAAAAACATTTTTTTAATATTTATCTCCTCATAAGTCCTCATAAAGTTTATATATATATATTATGGGTCTTTGAGTCATTCTTCATCGCTTAAGGCATATCCATCTGTTTTTGGAAAGGCTCAGCAATTTTGGTTTCAAATTGTTTTCAAGGCAGTTTGTAATTGAAATTGAACACAATCGGCTTAGTAGGAAATGGGTTATGGAAAGAAACCATACTATCAAATTTTGAGAAGATCGGTTCATAATTTATCACACTTTCGAAAAACACTTAAGTACGCCTTAAACCGTGACCAACAATTTTATTCGAGTAAAATTTAGTATGCCTGAGTTTCATAAGACAAGAAATCACACTACTGAGTATCGTAAAGATCGATCTATAGCAATGCATAGGCCCCATAAAAAACGTACTTTTAAAATAGAAATACGTCGAAAACCGCAACGAATTTTGATACTGTGAGGCCAGTTTTTAAAAATATTGATTTATAAACTTTATATATAAAGCCCAATCCTGACATATTCTTACTCCGTGTGGAGGGTATCAAAGATTCGGCACAGCCTAATAAAGCACGTTTACTTGTTTAATTTAGAAATAAAATAGACAGATACAATAAAAATGTCTTTATTGTCGACATCTTGTTGTCAAGTTAAAGTTTAAATTCTATTTTATTATTATTACTTTTCATTTAAAAAAAAAAAATTATAATCCATTTGTAGCTTAAAATACATTTTTTATTTAAGTTTTACATGTCTATTGTTATTTTAATTGAAATATTTTGATACGACATATCATCTTTACAACATTTGATGACAGACAGGAAACAGAAATAACACATCTGCTTAATTTACCACTTAACACTGACATATCAAAATGAATTCTAGTGAAATACTCAAACTTATACTTAAGAGAACATATACAGTTCTTAATAGTAGTAAGGGTTTTTATTCATAACATTTAACCAAGATACACTCCCACAAATTAACACGTACAACCAACTAACACACATTTTGTTCCACTTATGTCTACACGACCAATCATACACACACAGCAAATATGTATGTACATGGAAAATAATAAAATAGAAAACCACAAGATGTTACCATTGTCAAAATAAAATAAAAATTATATTTTTTGGTTTTTGCTGCTATTGTTGTTGTTTTTATTTTAAATTAAATAAAATTACAAGTTAAAAGGAAACAACACGCAACATGTGACTTGACATTAAGGCAACATTCGCACACGAATTCAGGAATTAGAAATAAATAGAATTTTAAAGACGAAAAGCACAGTGTGTGTGGATATTTCATTATTCCTTTTGAATGTAATGGCGTTTTCTTTTCTGAGTAAAATTCTGCATTTATTCTGCCTTTTACATTTGTTTATGTTCCTTTCCGAAAAACATTTGTTATTTTAAAAGTGTAAGGCGTTCTTTTCTTACGATGTTCCCTTTAAAATTAAAAAAAATGCTACATGTTCAAGACTAATTTTAGTTAAAGGGGCAAGAGTGCAGCACTATATCAAGGAAAATTAAGTACAAGGTGGCAAGTTTCAAGCCGTAGACACTAACAATCAGGCGCGGATTCAGGGGAGGGTAAATAAGGAAATCCCCCCCCCCCCCTAAATTATAAAAATATGTTTGGTTTATCTCGATAATACAAGAATTCCCAATAATAATATTTTTCTATATGCACAAAATTTTAGGAAATCCCAGTTTTCCAAGGTTTTTTTTTTTTTTTTTTTATTGAATCTAACGAAATTTTCAATAAGTATCCAAATCTTAATTCTAATAGTTATTTTTTAGATATTTCCAATGAAACATCTAGTTTACTGTATTCAAATTCTTATTATTCTACATTCAATCCCAGCAGGTGCCATTTATATCCAAAGAATAAACATTTGACTTGCAAATGCGTGCGGTTGAATTATTAATAAAAGCCTTAATATATGCAAAATTTATTTATATATGTGTTGTATGAATCAAAATTCTATTCGATAATTTTTGACGAAAACAAAGATTTGTCGGGGAAAACCCAGATTTTCTTATCGTGAAGATATTTCAACTTACAACAAAAAGTTGTTAGGAAAGCATTTATTGGCTTTGTTGTAATTTGCATTTGAAGGGGCTTCAAAGGATATTGATAATGAGGTTGTTTTTAGCAAAGTATTTGGGAGCCAAACTCTCTACATTATGCGAGACAAGATGGTTGGACCGTCACAACTCAATTTTACACTTTGCAACAAGTGTACATCATATATTAGAAGCTTTGGAAAAAATATATATCTGAGTGGAAAGGTAGAGTTAGTCTGTGTTCACACTATGAAAGTTTTCTTTCAGAAAGTCTGAGTTTATGGGTGAGAGAGGAGAAAAGGAAAACATGTTCTCTTCTCCTCTCACCAATAAACTCAGACTTTCTGAAAGAAAACTTTCATAGTGTGATCCCAGACATTCTTCATCAAAACCCTTATATTAAGGAACCAGAGGCCTGCGCCATCAAGTTTTGTCGGCGGCGGCGGCTTGAAAAAATATTGCCGGCGGCGGCTCAAAGCCGACTTAAACTAAAAAATAATTTTTTTAACCAAATTTTATATTTTAGTTTGAATAATCAAATAAACTTGCATATATACTTAATTTAATGCTTGTGACTATAATCTATTCCTAAATGGGATTTTAAATTTTTACCGCAAAACCTTTAAAAATATATAAAGGCCATACTTTAACATTTTTATTAATTAAAAAAACTGTTTTTATTAAAAATAAAAAGAATGGAAAAAATTTTGTCAATAAAGCCAACAGTGGTATATATGAACATTAATCTTTTTAAGTAAATATTCTGGAACAATTTTACCAGGGCCCAAATCATCGCACACGTGTTCGAATGAACTTTCTTATCAAATAAAACTTCGTGACGTATTAAAAACGGGATTGCTTGTATAGTAATGACATAAGGACATATAAATAAACAGTGTTAATAGTGTCCTATAAAATAGGTGACTTCGGCATAGTGGTTTTCAGCGCATGCCAAAATGAGCAACAAAGGAACGCAAAAATTTAAAGAATTCGAAAACTATAGAAATTAGGAAAAATTTTACGAATTCGGAAAATTGGCAAAAATAGCGAATGTTTTGAATATATCAAAAAAGCCACTTAATTGATTAAAATACCCTAATACTACAAGGAGTGGTAAAAATTCGATAAAAATATTTTTAAAGGGGAAATTCGCAAAACAGCGGCATAATAGCAAAGTCTGATTTTTATTAAAAATCGTTAAAGCTGTAAAGAATCAAAAAACTTACAATACAACAATCGGTTCTATCGAAAACTAAACTTTGCGAAAAATTGCAAAACTGAATGTTATTATTTTTCTTCTTATTGCTGAAAAATTTTTTTAACCTATCGAATGGCATTTCGAGTAACGGCATTCGATCGACTACTCGTTATCGAATGGCATAATCTTAAATTTCGATAGAAGTTGTTTGATAACGAATGGGACGATTTCAAAAAGTTAATTTTCGATCAGTCACTCGATCACTACTGCGACGATCTGGGCTCAGATATTAATTAAAATTAACTAAAGCCAGAAAAAATAAAAATTCGTAAAATTTCGTAATTCAGAAATATTTTTAATTGTGAAAAAAGTTAGGTGGAGGCTGCATGTTACCACTAGCATTCCAGCAAATTTTTTTAGCTCTACTTTAATATTACAAAGTATACAAATTATATAAAATTGTTGCAAATATGTGAGTAACATTTTTTTTTAGTTGTGACTGTAACCGGCGGCTGATTTTAAGCCGACTTTAATCGATAAATTTTCGGCGGCGGCGGCTGCTAAAAATATTCGGCGGCGCGGCTCAGCTGGCTTTAGCCGTCAAGGCGCAGGTCTCTGCTTGGGTGTTCAACGTTAAGACCCAATTAAACTAATGGCCAATTTTCAGGATTGATATTAAAACACATTTATTTTTAAAATCGTTTTAAATACAAAATTCTCTTCTTCACTAAAAACTTAAGTGAAACTTAAGTCACCGATGTGGTACACTTAATTTCAACTTAAGTTTCCATTGTAATATTTTAGCAAGGTGGCCTCAATATCACCACAATACAACAACAACAGGCAAAGCATTAACAGCCAGCTGTTTTTTCAGACCACCTTGTAGATAATTAGGTACACTTTTTTATATTTTTTTTTTGTATTTAGTAGTGCTACCATACTTTTATCTTAATTAAATAAGTCTTTTCAAATAAAGCTCAAAAAACCAATCTGTTTTAAATACGATTTAAGTTTGTTGTGAAAATTAACTTAATATAGATTTAAATACTCTCCTGAAAATTGGGCATAAATGGGGATTCATCATCAAAACTGAATCTTGAATACCACTACATTCCTATTCTTTTCATTTGATTCAGTTACGCTGTTTTAAAAAAAGCCGAGATATTTCCAAAATAATTTAATTCCGTCCTACTGTTCCAATCAAATAACTCAAAACCACACTACAAAAAAAAAACGTCATGTTTTTACTTTATTATCATCTTTAATGGATGGTTTCAAAAATGCAATATGTATAACCAATTCTAACATTCTTACTTGTAAGTTAACTCTTTTCACTTAGAAAAGTAGTTTGTTGAAACACTTTTAATTTAAAATTGTAATTTGAAAAATTTAACAACAATTTATTCCGCACTAAACTTCAAATCCGAAAACTCATAATCTTATGTGTGCACAAAATCCACACAATCCCACATACACAAGCATTTTAGGGAAATTCAAGTGAAAACGCTTGGCTGAACATCAAACGCATACAGTTGCTCAGCACTCTACAAAAATCATAAGGTACTTTCAAAAGCTTTTCAACGTGAAATGCAAACTACTCAGGAGGAGTGGACAGAACGATAGTGCAAGTAGACTTTCATTTATCCTTGTTTAATCTCTGGCAATATAGTGATGGTTGTTTTTTGTACGGACATGGCTTTCAGAATTTAATGTATTTTCAGTATTTGTGTTGAAGGTTTAGAGTGTAGATGGATTTGACTGTATTTTATGAATGCATTCATGAATATAAGAGCTTTCTTTCTTGTTGCATACAGCTACTTACACTATAATTTCGACACATAGAAAAAGTCTTCTGTTGCCCTGGACTAAAAAAAAAATATTGTTTAGCAGTACATTTTTAGATGTTGCTCTTTTAAATCACTAAACATGCACTCATTACTAGATTTATTTTCATCAGACCGTTTATTTAGCTTACGAAACAAAGACGATGTGTCAAGAGAAGATAAGATCAAAGCTGATGCTCTACAGGAAAGTATTCTTGGACCTACTCTCTAATTACTATTCACCTTCTATTTGTCACAATGCAACAAGCTGACCATTCATACATTTGTGGATGAAACAGTTATTCTTAGTTCGCATGTGAACTTGCAAGTGGCTTCTCGTCAGCTTAAAGCCGTTTTACACTATCCCACAAAGTCTTTAGTAATTTACGAAAATGCAACTCTGTCATGATAAATTTTTATTGTTTTTTGGAAATGTGCAAAGAATAATTAGATCAGGGAAGCATTTTTGAAAAATATGTAAGACTTTGTGGGATAATGTGTAACGGCCTTTAATGACAATATTAGTCAGGTGGAAACTTGGTTGTAAAATTGGCGAAGTCTAGTAAACGAATAAAAAAGTAAGCAAGTAACGTTTATACACCGCAAAAGCAAGATATCCACCTGTCACACTTCATAATGTTGCAATACCCCAGTCTGATTTTGTGACAAACCCTGGTATACATTGACTGCGCGTTGACTTATAGAAACCAAGATACTTTACTTGAAGTTATCAGTATCTTGACTTTACTGGTTAATTAGTGACAAATCTAATCTTAGCCTACACTATAAATTCATCTTATATAAAACCGTTTTAAAAGCAATTTTGACATATGGGCAACGTTTAGCAATTCCAGTGTCGAGCTTATACAGATAGCAAAATCGAAGTTCTTAGAACTATGAAGACCTATTATATGTTATATAGTATATAGACCTACAGCCGGTTTCCGAACAAAAAGGTAGCCACAGTTTGTACACTATGTACAACGAGCTGCTAACTAGAATGCCGATTAAGGCTAGCAGCTTGTAAGCACTGAGTTTATTCATAACAAACTTTTGTCCATCTGCTAACTTTTAAAAAATCAACTCTGATTTTTAATGATGCCACATTATATTACTCAAAAATGCGACACATTTGCATTTATCATCGCTGGTTTTGTCATTTTTTGTATTTTTCCTCCACATATAACAATTTTAAAATTAAAATAAATTAAAAAATGATAGAAAAATAAAATAAAACAGTAATTTTAATAAAACCAACCAAATTGTTTAACATTAAACAGCTGTTTTTCACAAGTTGGCAAACGTTTGGCAGCTCTTGAACAAGAGTTTAGCAAATCGTTAGCCAGTGTTTGGTAAGAGTATTATAAATAAACTTTGTGCTTACTTCATGCCAAATTTTCATTATGAATACGGCTGCTAGTAACTATATAATGGTAAAAGATGAATTTTGCAAAGTACATGCAAAATATATTATTTAACTAAAGACCCACCCAAATCCGTTTGTAAGGCACCATTCTCAACTTTACACGTGAACAAGGCTTCGAAGAGCCGATCGTTTACCCTGCTAGATCAAGTGCCATCTGGAGTGGGACCTATTTTTTTAGGATTATTACAACAAAATGTTAGGTTTGCAAAGGGCAGATTCAGTAAAAAAAATTTCAAACTGAAAATTTATTTTTAATTTAAACATTTTTATTTAATATGAATTCAATTATCCCAATCTAATTCATACCTACACAAAATTATTTAAAAAGTATCTGTGGCATTTTGACGAAACATCTTAAATTAAAAAAATTGTAAAAATGTTGTTGAACATACGAATTTTACGTCAAAAAAGATATTTGTTGATATTTTTAAAATTTTGTATTATAAAGGAAATTTTTGTTTAGCTTTGGTTTATTTTATTATTTGATAAAAATAATTTTTTCACCGAGTTTTTTTTAAAAAGCGTTTTTTAGACCCAATTCACATTATACGATTTTTTTCGTTACGTCTTTTGCTTTTGCAACCGAACTTCAATATATTTTTCGTCAAATGAGAGAACAACAAGAGAACGAATGAGCAAACAAAATGAATCGAAGAGTACACTCGCTTGTGTACCCCTTTTAATTCCTCACTCCCCTCTCGCCCATAAGGTAAGAATCGCAACGACAAAAATCGTATAATGTGAATGGGCACTTATCTCGTCGTAAGATGTTTTGTCAATATGCCACAGGTATGTTAATTAAGTATTTTTATGAGGTGTCCCACATTTAGTGGGAGTAGCTGTACATACATATAATAGTAAGTAGCAGATTTATACCAGTTTATAGTTGTTTTTTAATTAAGTTTCTGCATATCAAAGATTGAAATTGTACACAACTGAGTTCATTAAGGATAATTTGCCAGAAATACATACGCCACACATTTTTCAAATGTTTTAAAAAACAACTCTCTGCTAGACTGGAATTGCATTGCGATTTTTTGGTTTCTGTGCAAAGGCATGACTTTGCATTTTGTTGACGAAGGGTGCAGAGAAGCTTATCGACCCCACATCGTCTTCTCCAACCTTCGCCGACAAAACTGTAGACTCTTTTTTAGTTCCTCCAAGCAAAAAAGTTATCGAAACGCAACTTTTAGACATTTTGTTTACTTTCACAAGCCGTTTCTGCTTTTTAAAAGGAAAGTTGAAAGAAATGTTGAAAAAAAAATTGCACAACTTTTATATCGTTATATTCAAATATTCTTAGCTGTGGCTGCATATATTATTCTGTACAACTTTTGTGAGCAAATTAGCAAGAAACGAGTTTTTCAGAGATCCCGGAAGCGAGTTTTCCCTTTTTTTTACAAGGCCAGTTTTAGAAATTATGGCTATCAACTCAAAATGTTTCCAAGTTAAAGTGCCCCTAGTTAGTAGTAAGCAAGTCTATCAGTGCCGCGGGTGCGGCTTCGATTCCTGCCAGAGACTCTGGTTTCTTTCCTGCAGAGAAGCGTAGAGCTTAGGGAATTAAAAAATATAAATAAATTAAACTTATTTAGCCTACCTTTCTTATACTTTTCTGCAACATATGGATAAAGAAACGGATCCTATAGGATGCATGCCGCATAATTTTGTAAAAAGGTTCACTCCCAAAAACCATCCAAAGCTGCATTCGCCGTAATAGGTGAATATCAAGGAAGTTTCCGGTAAGGAAGGAACAAACCATCAACTGTTTGTGTTAAAACAAAACTGTAAAACAATCGCATGAGTGTGGTATCAACAGGCACGTACTTTTTATAGACTTTAAACATGCCTTTAACAGCATCGACAGAGAGGTCATCACCAATCTGTTTCCAACTTGGCATATCCCCAAAGTCACCCGATTTGCGTGCGCTTCATTAATGAACACTTCTGCAAAGACATTTATTCTGTTGTCACTAGAATGGAAAAAAATAAAGTTTGCGTCGGCTTTTTAAAGTACATATGTATTTTTTAAAAGATTAATTAAACATTAATCTGCTCTATGTACACAGGGAAAAAATAATTATAGGATAATTAATCCAAAAGGTTTTTGAAGTGGTTTGTTTGGTTTCATATCATAAAATAATTATTATTATCGCATGCAAATTATTTGTTGATTTGAATTTGAGGGTACATGCCTGTGTCTGTGTGTGGTTATTATTTAAATTAACCACCACATTTACCACATATTATGTCCTTAAATCTGTTTTGGTTGTTGCTTTAAATTCCCAGAATTATTTAAAATTGCCTGATAGAAAAAAATGAAAGAGACCGATGTTTGGGGCAAGAGCAGGCACAAATGAGTTGATAATGTGATAAAGGACAAAAATTATATGAACGTTGAACGAATTTATTCATCGACTTTAATAAATAATATTTAAACACAATTTAATGAAAAATCGAATGTCAAAAAAGACAATGAACGTGATAAAAGCAAAATGGAGCAAGAAGAGAGATGCTAAAAGTCTGGGTTTTTTTCCAATTTTGCATGAAATATTTTTTGTTGAAGTGAAATAACTAATTAAAATAAAATGTACGCATACATACGTACATACATACATTTTAATACAAATAAATGTATGTGTGTGTGTTTGTTTGTGTATTTCTAGAAAACTTAAAGAACAAAAATTAAGAAAGAAAACGACAAAAAACGTAGCACTCTTCAAGATATTTATGGCCAAAGTACTTTTTTTTTACATAACGAAATAAAATTGCTATTAGGAACGGTTGTTTAAACGGGAAGAGGGAGGGAAAGGCGACATTAAAATGTTAAGAGTGGCAGTCGGCTGCTAAAGTCGTAGGTGGTATTCCAATTTATGTGAGTTGTGAGAATTCTTGACACAACAAAGCTTTTTACTTAATATTCATTATGAAGCTATAAAATTTTATTGACCACGTTTTTACGCTAAATAAAACTTATGTTTTACGCTTTTTTGTGGTTATGATACATACTTATTAAAAGTATGTACTATGTACTTTAAAATCATATAAGAATGTTTATGTACACTGAACAAAAAAAAACCAATAAAAAATTTACGTTAATCAAAAGAAAAATTTTATAATTTTCGTTCAATGAATGTTCGTTCTTTAAAATAATGGGATTTTGGGCTTACAACACTTAATAAATGTTTTGTTATATCAAGGAAATTTTTTTTACTTAAACGTACATTTTATATAAAATACTTAATAAATGCATGTTTATTGTGTTAATGAACAGGGGCCTAATTCTGGCAGTCGTGATCGAGTACATACTTTCTCGATTTTTTTAACAACTACAAATGAGCTGTAGTTGTTTATTTAATTTGGCCATAATAATTTTACAAATTTCAATTTGGCCTCAGCGCCAAGAAAGCATTAATGAGCAATTTTATTTCAGTCGATACCTAACGAATCGAAATTATTTTTTCAGTATTGTGAAACTCTAATTAATCCTTAATAACACTGAAATAATAAATCCGATTCGTTCAGTATTGACCGCAATAATTAGATAATAAATTGCTTTCGAATCGAGAAATTACTCGATCACGACTGCCAGAAGCTTGCCCCAGTACTTAAATGTCAACACATGTATAATTTTATTTTTCGTTATATTGACGAATGAATCGTTGAGCCAACGAAAACTATTTTAATAAACATTGTTCGTTTTCTTAACGTACATTTTCGTTGCTTTTTTGGTTCAGTGTATGTATTCGACAAGTACAAGATTTCATTGAGATTGCAACTTTTGTCGTGATATTAAAACTCATTTATGTTTAAAATCGTTTTAAATACAAAATTATTTTTTTCACTAAACACTTAAATATAATTTAATTCGCCAATGTGGTATATTTAAATTCATTTTATATTTCCATGGGAAAAACTAAGCAATGTGGTCTCAGTATTAAACCAATACAGCAACAACAGGCTAAGCAATAGCAGACAACTGTAATTTCAGACCACCTTGTAGGTAATTACATTTTTTTATGATATTTTTTATTTAGTAGTGCTACCACACATTTATCTTAATTAAATAAGACTTTTTAAACAAAACTCAAAAAATCATTCTGTATTTAAATACGAGTTTATATGAAAATTAACTTTATATAGATTTAAATATTATCCTGAAAATTGGGCATTAATGTGCTAACTTTTATTAAATTTAGGATTATATAAATACATGGAGTTGTGATGCGAGCAAAAAGTTTTCATTGCTGCTGCTGATGAATCTAAGTTTTTATAGATGCGTTTCTCGATCTCTCAAAGCACTAAAAGTCGTTCAAATAATGAAATGCGTACATATTGACGGTGTCTATATTTTTAAAAGAAAGATACAGAACACAAAAGTTCATTTTATTTAGATTTTTTTAATTTTCAAAAATTTGTATGAAATATACATATATATTAAGTGAGGCGAAATGTTTGACTCTCAAGAAAACAATAATTAGAGGTGGATTTTTTTTTGTCAGATACCTATAAATAGTAAACATAACAAAACTTTTTAGGAAAATATCAAATTTACATCGAAGTGATGTCAATTCGATGTGATACACTTTAATTTTATTTGAAACAGAAAATTAAGCAACTATTACATTTTCAAAACTTATATATTGACGATTTTTGCGGCGATTAAAGTCCAATTGACGACTTTTCCTCAAAATGGGACGATTTTTAGCCAGCTATGGATATGTTCAGGTAAATGTTTTAAACGGTGGTTACATGGGGTCTTCACCTGACAATTTTTTGTCATAATAAACGTCAAACTTCATATAAAAAAACGATGACAAAAATTTTTGTGTTAAAAAACAGCAGTTAAAGCAGAAGAACTGCCATTTCTTCCACTACTTCATATTAAAGACGAAATAAAACTCTCTTTTTAAGAGGTCATCCAAACTTTTATTTTTTCGTTGAAAAATGATTTCTAACTGTGGAGTTGAGATTTTTTTTTCTAGATCACCATAGGTTCTTAAAGAGAACTTTAGAACAAACCTATTGGTTGACTCCGTTTTTAAGCTAAAATTTTATGGATAACTCTTATTTACGGTCCTTGCGATTTTTTAATTAATTAAAATTTATTTCTAAAAAGTTTATTTTTATTAATTTTTTTAAAGCATTAGGTAATGGTTAATTGTTTTGCTTTTTTATTTTTGTCAATGTTTTATTGTGTTTAAAATCGTAATAGTAATTTGCCGATTTTTTTATTTAATTTAATTTCTGATTTGTTTTTGAAAATATGCCGATTTCTTACCAAAACCATCTGGCACCCCTGGTTGAGATCGTATACAAGTTTTTATAAACTTTCTTATTTTCATCAACTCGCCAACAATATTTTAAAATACAACAGATAATTACAGATATTGTAGAAATACTTATGGTGACAACAGATATTTTTAAGTAAAAAAAAATGTTATGTCATACTCAATCCAAAACCATAAGCAACTGTTTTGGTTTTTAAGATATGGTGAGTGGGCAAAAGCAAAACCATACAATATCAGTTACACTCATTCTCTCATTTATATCAGTAGTAATAGATAAATATCTGGTGTATCTGTTTCAACAATACTTACTGATACACTCGTGCAGGTCTTTACTTCATATGTCGTTGGCACAAATAAAAAAAAAACTGTTGCTTTTACTTATGATTCATTTAATGTAAACAGTCGCTGTCAAACCAACTCAAAATGCGCAAAGCTGTAAACAAATTTTCGATTTGTGTTCGAAAGCTTTTGGTTTTTTAAACTCTGTTCCCATGTTCTGTAACTTAAGTGAGAACTACTCGCATCGAAAAGTGAGAAAAAACGGTATCTTAAACTCATGTTGAAAACTATCAAAAGAGATTAAGTCGTTACGTTATAAATGTCATGGCATTGCACCCGAAGCCGATGTGACATTGCAGACCTTAAGAACGTCAGTAACACATATCGTTGACGGCGACCAAAAATTACTAAAATTTTAAATTTTTCAACGACTGCGGCGAAAATATAACCGTCGGCTAAACCAGATAATGTAAAGTGCGACTTTAATGTTTGAAAAAAAATTTATATTTTATACAAATGTTAAAAGCAAAATAATTAAACAATGGAATCTGCCAAGAACAATATGTTATTCTTTGCATTTTTAATTTAAAATTTTTTCTTGTCCCATTTTTATTCGTGAGTTTTTTTTGACAGTTCAAAGCGGGAACTTTGTTACAGACACACTTTTTTGTAAATTGGCAAGTAATTTCCTTACGTGACTGCTTGTACTCGCTCGTTACAGACACAGTTTAGTGAGAAAAACAGCTGTTTGTTTCAATATATGGAATTTTTGTTTCATTTCACACATTTCAATCGAACTGTTTCTCGACGCAAGTGTTACAGCACATGGGCACTGGTTTGAAATAATAAAGATGTAATAACTCAATTTTGTCTTGTGTCGACTTAAGCTACTCTTCCATATGCCCACAGATATATTCGGGGTCCTTATGAGTAGCGAAGTTGATTCAAAGATGTCCGTATGTCTGTGTGCCCATTTAAATGGACTTTCCGAAGACCGCAGATATGCTGCGGACTGGGTTGTTATATATTTAGATTACTTGTACTCTAGAACAGTTTGTTTTTTAATTGTTGAGATATAAGCAAAAATCCACGACTGCCTCTAATTTTACCCACAAATACGTTGTTGCTGGTTTTGTGTATCTGCACCCGTATTCCGTAATTAGCTTAGCTAAAGCTAAATCTCGATCGCTAAAATACCTAAGACAATACAAAATTTAAACATTTTAACGGTGACATTTAATGCTAAAATTGCGGTGAATTAAGTTGTTATGGCATTGCCAAATTTAGCAATGCACGTTACAGTATTGCATTCATAGCAATAATCGCTAAATAAACTTTATAGATTTTTAGCGATAGAGATTTAGCTTAAGCGAATTACAGAATACGGCCACTGGAGAGAGCCAAATTATAAACAAGCATCTAGGGCGCGATTGTTGAAGTCGGCGTTGCAGTACCCATACAAAGACTTTATAGATTTCTGTATATCTAGACAACGGCAAGGGCTAAAGTTTCTAAGCTAGGTTTGTACAAGCATCTTGGTTAAAAATAGACAACATATCGACCCCAAATTTTACAGGACAGCCATTTTTCTACTTTTCTCTGCTTTCGCTTGCAATATCAAAATGAAAATATACATTCAATTTTTGGAGCAACAGAGTGGAATTCGCCTACAATATTTTGTCAGGTGACGTCTCTTTGAATGTAGAACAAGATTGCATCAAAAACTCAATTTCAAAAAAATTGGCATACACGATAATTTCGCGCAAAGGAGTCGATATGACAACACGTAGGTGGGAGTGAAAAAGGAGGGGGGCATAAAATCCATTTATTTATATCTAAAGAACGGTAATCGAAAAACTTTCCAAATTTGCTATACAAAGCTGGGTTATCAATAGACAACCTCACTATGAGCGGGATTGGAAAAGTGGGCGTGGTACCTCCGGTACAAAGACATTATAGATGTCTGTATATCTGGAGAACGGCATGAGTCAAAGATTCCAAATTAAGTACAAGCATCTTGGTTATCAATACACGATAGACTTAAAAATGTGGGCAGATTAGAGAAGTGGGCGTGGTACAAAAGAAATTAATTTATATGTAAAGAATGGTGTTATTATATACGATTTTGTCTAAAACATGTATTCCCATAGAAAAAATAAAATTATGTAAATATTCATGTATTTGTAGAACCACAGAGACAAATCACCACAAACTTATTAAATTCTAAAAATTTAAAATCATTGGTGTAAATATAGATCCTTAAGTCCTGTGCTCTATTGTTCACTTTATTATTGGAATCAAAAGAAAATAAATAATTTTGAAAAATAAGGTTCTGAGCTGTTATTTCTTTAAAGTTAGGCAAAAAGATCTTAAGTCAGAACTGTAACATTAAAGTTTAAATTAGTTAGGTGCCTTATTTAGTTGACGTATTACGATGTTAGTTATCGATACAAACATTTGAGTTTAACCCAACCAAAAACTCAAAATGTATTCGTGTTTGACTTAATATATTTTTGCCTTATGCCAAAGATTTATTAGGTTTAACTTAACATTTTTTTTTGCTGTTTGCTTCCAAAAATAAGAGATGAAAGAAAATAAATATCAAAACGAAAAAGAAACAAAATGCAACCACAAAACTCCTATTAATTGACCCGGAGATCTCATAAAAAAGGTAGTTTATAACTTTATTACAATTTTAATGAATATTCCCTTAGGTGTATTCTACGAACTTATTTTACAAATTACTCAAAGTTGATATTGGATTTCTGGAAAAATTTTTTTTTTGTAAGATGAAAGCAGGCAACGTATAAAGAACAAAATTTCTAATTCAAACGTTCATACAACTGAAAACTGATACATATTTATTGGTTATTTTCCTTTTTTCCCTATTTTTAAATAAAAAAACTTTTTGATTACATTTTTTATTATTAGCAGGGTTGCCGTTGAAAATTTCGAAAAAGTGTCATTAAAAGTGTATTTAAGAAAAAAAGGGTCAAAAAGGGCACTTTAATGTAAAATAGGGTAAAGTTTTTTGTAAACAAACAAATATTAACATGAATTAAAAAAAAAACACACAAAAACTAATTTAAACAATTAATTAAATATATTAGACTAAAATAAAAGTAATTATACATACTTGAATTATAAATCAATCTTAAAACTAAAAAATAATTCACAAAACAAGAAGTTACTTACAAAACGTATGTATTTATGTATGGGCATTTCCAGCGAAAAGTCTACTAGCCAGTATGCAATTAAGGTTATTTCTCTGTTAAGCGCAACCAGCACTACATTTAGACACAAAAAGGGGAACATGTTGGAGCTCAAGAGAGCTCCTTATAAAAGTAATCATTGGGCACGTTCATAAGACGTAGCTGTTGAGCTCAACTGCTACAAAACTGTTGACAACTGTTGAGCCGAACACTTTCGTCTTAGAAACGGCATTATATGTATAATAAAAAATTAACAGCTGATAAATATAAACAATTGAAAAAAAATAAAAGTGATAATAAAATTTATTAGTTTAGCTAAAAAGTATGGATAATACAGAATTTATATCTGATGTTCAGCTGTTGAGGTTGACCACAACATGTTGACTTTAGGTAGCTAAAAAATTTTATGATGGATTAAATGGCTTCAAATACCCAACTGTTGTGTTGAGCGGAAGTGCTCAACTATGCGTTTCTAAGACAAACACTAAACGGTTACACAACTGTTACGACTTATGAACGTGCCCATTTTCATCGGGAACATATGGTTCAACTTTATTGACATCTTTTATTTTCTTTTCGTTAAAACTTTATCTGTATGTCTTCTTATGTAGTAATAGAAATTGAATGTTTAGTATCTGTTATGTACAGTTATCTTCGTTTATAGTCACTACCGGTTCTAGTCACATTCGCGATATAGTCCATTTGATCTGTATTTTCTGCCGCTATACGTAAATTTAATATAAGGTATTTACGTTATATGTAGTCCATTTAGCGATATAAGAACATTTCCTGCACCATTTCCTATGCCATTCATCAGCGGCTAGCAAAGGCAAAGTTAAAACAAATTATAAGCGTTATAGTCAAATTTGCAATATGTACTGAGTTCTTTTTAGTTTTTGAAGCCAGAATCCAATGAACTTTCCACTCTAAAAAAATTAGTTTTTGTCTTTGGTCAGGGATGAAATGTGTTTTTATTTTTTTTAAAAAATTTTTTTTTACAGCATACAAATCTGTTGCAAAACCTACACTGAAAGAAAAATGCTTCATATATTTAATGAATCATTTTCATAAAAAAATTTTCATTGTCTAAATGAAATTAAATAGTTACAATGAAGTATTTTCGTTAAAATCGCTTCATGGGATTTCGTGATTACGTTAAACATTTTCATTGGATATATGTCCAAGTAAACAAAAAATTTTAATTGGGAACATAAAAAAACAATATACAAACATAACTTTATTCATAACTTAATACAAAATAATAGTTTCCTTAAAAAAATAATAAATTGTTAATTAAAAAATGTAAGATTTAATAATTTCATACATCTAATGTAATATGCCATTAAATTTATAAAATCAAAAATTTTTTTATAAAAGCAACATATTTTAATAATTGAAAAAAAAAATTATTTTTAACATGCAATAATAAAATAGTCTCAATAATTAAGAGTATAAAAATATTTCGAAAAAGCGTGCCTTCATAAATTTAAATTTTCATTATGACAATAAAAATGTCATTATAGTAATGAAACAAAAACTGTCAATCAATAAATATGTATGTTTTTAATTTTCTTTGATATGTACATAGTAATGGCAAAAAATATAGTTTTTTTATTAAAAATTACACTGCCCCGGTAGGCTAGCCGCCAGAGACAGAAAAAAAATGAGATAGAAAAAAAAGTTAAAAAGAAAAAAAGATAATTAAAAAGAAAAAAAAAACAAAATAAAAAAAAAAATTTTTACTTTTTTGAAGTATTCATCCAATTAATAATAATATTCATTATTCTAATGTTATGTTTCATTACATACATTTTAATGAAACAGGTTTCATTGATCCAACGAAGCGCTGCATAGGTTCCTTTTTAATGAAATTTTTCATGGGTTTAATGTCAAAATTCATTGGTATTGCGAAGAAAATTCTTTCAGTGTACTGTCAGTGTAATAAATATTAATTATTTATTTTCTTTATTCACATAAATTGATTATATAGCCCAGTCATATTAGGGGTTTCACCTCCCAATGAAAGATAATGAGCTGCTAATTGGTATAAACCTTTGTTTTGTCATTCTAAATGTTGTCTCAAAAGTAACAAATGGTATCGTGTCCGCGTCTTATGATATTTAAGGTCAAAGGTTATAAAAATCGGGGGTTGAATATCTAGCTTCTTAATGCTTAAATGAGATTTGCACCTTTACAAAAAATAATACTACATTTTATGAAAATATCCATTATAATTTTTTTATTTTGTGGCGTAAATACATTAAACCAAGAGTTTTCTGCTGCAGTGCCTACATAAGTGGCATGCCTATATATGTACATTATGTGTATTTGACATGTGGATTGTCGCTTTTTCACATTTTAAATTTGTACATATCGTCTGAACCATTCCAAGCAATATCATGTGGTATTTCTCCGTGTACAGTTCACATGACATTTTTGATTTAGAACGAGACAAGTGACAAAGCATCTGACATCAGCTGTTTTTTATAAACAAAATTGTTTGTGGCGGCAAGAATTAATCAAAATTTTAGTATGTAAATATAAATTATAATAGTAAATAAATAATACAAATGATAAAAACTACACAAATTTATTTTTGAAATTGTATTTTTCTTTATTTTTGATAGGTTTTGTCAAATGCACGTTACATACCAACATGTGCACACGTATATTATAAACCTTATGTAAAACACATGAAATCACATGTGGGTAGAAAAGTCACATTCCACAAGACAAATACACATAATGTGAACATTGATTAAGTAGCAAAAACAGTGTAAAATATAAGAGGATATAATTTTTTGAGAGAGGTTGGTCCACTTAAGGGGTTTTAAATAGTATTCGACTAGGCTTGTTCAATCATACATAGATAAATATTTTGAAGTGTAACATGGCCTTATTATTAACTTAGGGGTTTTAAATGAATATTTCGAAGTGTGGTGTAGTAAAGGATATAAAATTCAAATACGACCCCTTTTTTGAGTTAGGTGTCCTGCTCTGAGCTCTTGTGGGCTGTACAATGGCAAAACAGGTTAATAATATTAGAATTAATGTTATTGAAGAAAGCTTTTGAGTTATAACTTTTTCACCAAGCAGTTTAGATTTATTTGTTTAATGTTTTTTTTCTTAATTTACCAGAAAATTCTATTTTTGCTTATTCTTTTGATCACAATTTCATTAAGTTAAAGTCAAAACTTATTGACAAGACTTCATCTTAAGATTTGTCAACTGTTTTCAAAAAAATTACTTTCATATAAACTTTAATCCCACCCGGGAGCATATTTCTGCCATTGGAAACCAATAAAATGTAACATCAATTTGATTATTTCTATTTCAGCATTGAAACATTCATAAATGTTATTCAAATGGTTTTACAAAGACGACCGACCTTATTTATTAGAAGATAAATAATACATACAAGTTAAGTGTGAGAAAATACTTGCTTTTTACATAGAGGAGTAGGGTATAACCAGTAGGTATATCATTATATTGGTATTAAAGTAACGCTAATGTGGATACCAGGGCATGCGAACTGCCGCGGTAACCAAATAGCAGATGAGCTTTCCAAATGAGGTGGTCGTCTGGATGACAGATTTATTGATCTATTCGCTGCCTTTCCTAAGGCTCACTGTAAGTCACTCATTAAACGCTAGTCTTATAGACTTTCACAGTTGGGGTGAACTCGTGAATACACCTCGTTAGTATTTAGGGCATTGTTGTCTCTGATAAACGGCGGACATGCTGTCTACTTAGGTTCAATAGGGAACAGATAAGAGCAGTGATATTTGGTCACTGGCCTGTAGAGAGTCATGCGAAGAAAATGGGTCTGGAATTCAATGATAACGGCAGAAGTTGCCATGACGAGGAGGAAGAGGAGATTTTGTTTAATTTTATGTGTCAGTGTCATGGAATTCGGGAATTTTTGGAGATACATATACCAGCGTTTGTCTGTTTTAAGCTGAAGATCTACACCATGCGTTCATGCGTATGATACGTTTTGTGCATTTTATGCATTTCTAATTTAAAGTTACATGCAATGCGTTTTAAGCGCCACATTATTTTTTTTTTGTTCGTTATCAAATAAAAACAATTTTGACAAAATGAAAAGTGAAATTGAGAATTAAAAAGAATTTATAGAATTCATACATAAGTACACATCGTTATCTGAAACGCAAAAGGCCCTAATAAAACAAAAATTAAAAATCGACTTTTTCATTGATTCTGATGTATTGAATCTTCACAAATGCTCATTTGAATCTTTCAATCATAATTTGCGATCTTATTAGCAAAAAACAAAAGGCCCTATCTACAAAATATTATATGGTAAACGCTTAAAGGCATAACTAACAGTTTGCATAACACTGTTAATTGTCAAAACAGCTGTTAGTTTTTCTAAAAAAAAAATACATAATAATAAGTTTAAGGTATTTGTCAATTTATTATTTTAAAAAGTTTTTGCTTCTCCTGTAAAATTTTTATAATGTTAGATAGTGCCTTTTGCGTTTTAGCTGACGATATGTAAGGAGTAAGGTTCTGTTCTGTAAGGCTGAGCTTCTCATCCATATCACTTGGAGGAGAAGCTCAATTTCAATTATTTTATTGCCCGTTTTCCCGGGATTTTTCTTGCGGGATCCCGGGAAATAAAAAATTCCTCATAATATCAAAAAACAGCTATTTATACTTTCTATTCTCTACAAATTAGCATCTGTGGATGGGTTGCGGATTAGATCAATGTACAATGAAGTGAGTACATATTTAAATCAATGTCTCCTGATACAATAAATATACTAAAAGTAGAATGGGCAGTGCAACTGTTGAAAATAATTACATTTAGCGAAGTGAAGAAAAAATTGCTTCTGATTGTAAATCCGAAGCATGCTTCAACGGTGCACTTTTAACTATTTGTCCAACCTCGGTAAAAAATGAACGAAAGTTTTCGGTTACATGATAATTCGTAAATAGAATCAGAAATATACTTTTTGACGCCTTACTAAGCACTTTGAGTGTGTCTGGCAGTTATTTCCTAAGCCGTTAAAATGTTATTTATTTATTTAAAATATTTTATCTATTTTATTAATTAACTTTTTGACCTCTTATCTTGAGTACCTCAATTTTTATTTTGTTTTTATCTTTTTATCTTGTACCTAGAGCATAATAATACGGAATAAATGCATAATAATAGGTAATAAAAGCGTGAGGTAATAATAATTCAAGTTCCTATTTCAATCTTCAATTAATTTTTTTAGTATTGAATCATTTCTTTTACTTTCTTTGTAAACAAGTTCCCTTATGTATTTTTATAAAAGTTTTTTTCATTAATTAAAAACAAAATTTACTTTGTATTATTTATATGGAGCGGGATACCGGGATCCCGGGAAACTTAAAAAAATTTCCCGCTTTCCCGGGAATCGAAAAAGTCCGGGAAAAAAACTCTACTTGTCACATACAATTACGCTGATTCTACTTTTGTCCAGATGCATAAAAAGGACAGACGCATAAACGCTTTTTGTGGACCTTCAGATTTATTGGACTATGTATCTAAGAAAGAACTAAGGTTGCTTCTTAGGAAGACGAACTGCATGCAGTGTCGCCTATTGAGTACCTGGTCTGTAGGTTGGGCACTGGCGCTGGGATCCCTAAAGGACCCAAGTGAGCTATCTGTTTAATGGCTGCCCCTAGATCTAATTCAACTCTTAAATTTTATGTAAATACCGCACCGGAAAGTAGATTTTACCATTGCTTCCTTATGAATGTAAGCATTGATGTAACATTTAAAAAAAATCTTTTACATTAGCGACATTGGCGACATATGAATATAGTCAAAAATAAAGTCGACTTTTTTTAAAGTATATTTTAAAACAATGGTGTTCACATGCATTTAAAACCGGTTTTTATTTAAAGTCGACTTTATTTTTGACTATGAATATGGGTAAACAGATCCAGAATTGGCAATACGTTTCGTCTAAAAATAATCGGCACAAATAACTCTTGTATGAATCGTTAGTTCATACACGTAGGGTTGCCATACGTACTGTTTTAAACAGTACATGTACTGATTTTTTGTAATTGTACTGTTTTATGCATAATGTCCAAAACAGTACGCAAATGTACTGTTTTTTACACTTTGTACTGTTTTTTGTACTGTTTTTTTTGTTCAGTCTCCAAAAATCAAGATATCAAGAAAAACCCTGTTAAAGTCATATTTTGAAAATATCTTAATATGTAACAGTACATAGCTTTAAAAAAAATGTTGTGTTCCAAACAAAAATGCTGTAAAATAATAAGACTTACGCTGTGGTCACTGTTTTCTCATAAATACGCAGTAGAAATCTTAATTATTATTTTAAAGACATATGATTTTATGGCTACCTCTTCCAATAGTATTTGCCTTTAAACACCTGAGAAAGACAACAACAAAATCGAAATTTTGTTAAAAATATTATATATTTTAAATACTTAATAAATACTTATACCAACGCAATTATCTTTAATTCCTAGAATTTTTTTTTAATATTCGGGCAAGTTCTGAAAATCGAAATCACGTGAAATTGAAAACTACGAATTTAAAAAATTCTCTAGGCTCAATATTTATAAAAATACCTAATTCCTTTCAGAACCACTTTTCTCTACCTAAACTTTTTTTGAAATAAAGAAAACCTACGTTAATTTTTACAAACATTTTATTGAAAATCTTCAGCGTATAAATTTTATTGAAACTTGTTTTTTACAATTTTAATATTTTCAGATTTTGTTGAATAAAAATACACCAAACTATGTTTTTTGGATGTTATAGATTATAGCTGAACTTGGTAAAATTGGCCGCAAATAATTTAAAAATTGTTTGAAATTGGAAAATTAACTTAGGACACATACATTTTCTCAAATTCTATATAATTTGTGCAACTATTTGTGTGGTGAAAATTGCTTTAAATACCAATATGACTAAAGAAAGTCCTACTTACACAATCAACGAGTGAATTGTTTTAAGCTAAGTTAGGCTTTTCTCCTTTCTTATATGGCTTACAGGAATGTTATGGTTTTCCTGTCTTCAAATTAAAAAAAAAAAACATTTAGGCCATATGCTTCGTTTTAGTGTTTTTTTTAAACGCAAATGGAATAATTTCGCATACGTTTAAAATGCAATAAAACGGAAATTATTCCTTTGACGTTATACATTTTAAGTGTTTTTCGTTATATAATTGTTGCATATTAGATCAAAAGTTTTAAATATATAATAATTTAAGTAAATAGTTGTGTTTTCCAAACAAAAAAAATGTACTGTTTTTTTCTTGATTGTACTGTTTTTGTGTGTTCAATGTACTGTTTTTCCGAATTTAAAATCTGGGTACCCTACATACACGGCAAAAAAACATGTATGTTGGCTTATAGACTCCTAAACTACTAAGCCAATGTTCCTGAAATTTTTACAGTAGCATCACGAAAGCTCTAAAAATAAAATAGGCTACTTATTTTTTCGATAGAGGCAGGGGAATCGGTACCCCCATTGGATGCCAATATTAAATATCGCATATCTTAAGAGCCGCTTAACGCATTTTGTTGAACTTTTGGAAGCAGGTTCTACTGAGCCCCAAAATGGAAATAAAATAGCAGCGGCGGAAGTGTTACCCCCCATAGGACGCCAATGTTTAATATCGAATATCTTAAAAACTGTTATAGTGAGGAAGTTCAAACTTTGTAGAAGCCACTCTTATATTATACTTCACTTTGAAAATAAAAATAAAGCGGGTAGGCGCAGCGGGGAACTACCTTCCATAGGATGCATATATTAAATATATCTAAACCGATAAAGTGGTTAAAGCAGTGTAGTGAAGCGCACCGGGTTAAGCTACTTTAATATAAAATTTATAAAACAACATTGAGAATTGTGATTTTTTCCTTAAAAATAAATGCAATCTAGATCTTTCTTGAAGATTTAAAGGGAAAAATGTGTAGAAAGTGCTTTCGGGGTAGTTAAACTTGTTAAACTTGGTCGATATAGTAAAAGGCCAATTTAACGAGTTACGGAGATAACTTAAACTTCTGGCGGCTACATTTTCATAATGAACTTCCACTATTTGTTAAGCCAGAAAATGAAAATATTTCGCTAGTTCTAAAAGGCGAAATGGAACTTAAGTTACCAAGTCCAAGATATGTGTTTAGTTTTCATTAACTGTATTCATCTAATAAAAAATGCTAAAACGGTTCATAACTGGCATCTAATTTTATTTTGAAAGAATTTTTTAATAGACAATTGCCTTTAAGAATATAATCGACGAATATGCCCCGTCAAATGCCGAACCTATCCTACGATATGAGACCCTTTCAGCGAAAACTAATTTGTTTACTAATTCTAAAAAAATAACAATTACTTAGTATTCATCAAATTTTCTAACAATATTTTATAATTTAAAATCCAAGAACAACAACAAGTGATACAATTTGTAAATCTTATGCATATCTTCTAAGATTCAGAGCTTCAAAAAAAAAAAAAAAAGTGCCGAAGCTGCCCCAGTCTCCCTTACATTTTCAGTAATATTCTTGTTAATGCTGTGGTGTAAGGAATCTTATGGTCGGCCTTGCTTGATTTTAATTCTCATTTGTTTATTTAAAGAAAGTAAATTCAATTTAAATGTGATGATTAGGCATTTTTATGGCATTCCTTTTAAAAGAACGTCACTTAAACTGAAAGCAAAACGTAAAACTGAAATAAATAAAAGAAAGAAATACATCAATGGAAAATCTATGACAGAAAAATTAATCCTGTTACTGAACTTTTTACTCTTCTTGGGATCAAATACATTTATGATTTGGGGCTATTTTTTTTTTAAAAAAGGACACACCTAAAAACGCAAAATGGTACATTGTTGATTGTGAAATATGCCAGCCATTAAAATTTGGTATATTTTTATCTTTATCTTTCTCTTTTTTTGTTATTTTAGTTTTATCCTTTGTTTATTGAGTTTACCAAATTAAAGTTGTGACATATTAACCAAGTTAATAAATCAGTTAAAGGTCTTTAGGTTGACAACCTAAAAGTAAATTGAGTGGAAGTTATAATTCATTTTATTTGTCTTGTGGATTATTTCTTAAAGCAATTAATAAGTGTACGTAATATTATTTTCGTACTCAGTTCCTGTATCCCTTCCTTTTATAACCGACTATAATTAATAACTTACTATCGGAGATGTTTTCCCTTTCCTTAAGGTTGTTGGTTTTTATTTTTTTCTGGCAGCTCCAAAAACACACATAAAAGTGACCATAAACAGTGAAAAATATACCTGGTACGTTTATGGGCTGTTTACTTGGAAATATTGCATACAACTTAGCTGTATAAGTTATTAACTTAATTAATTAGTTACTTATTATTACTTTAATCCTAATTTAATGACGGAATTAATAAAACGTAGATAATAAAAATTGTTTAGTTTTTACGCCTCGTGAGTCGTTTAATGTCAGCTTGTTTTAAGAAAATAAAAACGTGTAAGGGAAAAGTTTTTCTTACCTAAGGCCCTAAAAGCACATATGTTTGCTGATATTGAGGACCAAGTCTTAATTGATTTAAATATCTTCTTATGTTTATCTGCAAAAAATACACTCAGATAGACGCAAGAGGAAACTATTATTCTAGTGGCCAATAATTTAAAACATCTGGTTTGTAAATAGAAGCAATAAACTTAAATCATAATCATCTTCTAAAAAATTTAACTTTTTTGTTCCGAAACCTGTGTCTACTAAAGTTCTGCTAGAATAAATAAAAGCAATTTCAACCAGTGTGCGAAAATAAACACTTAGGCCCTAATTTTCTAAAACACAACGCAACGACAAAGAATTACTTTGAAAGCAAAAACAAATTCATAAATATTTTGTAATTTTGTTGTTGCCTCTAACAGAAATTCACATTGGTTTTTAAGATTTCATACGCCTCATTGCTTGTGGCGTTGAAAATTTTAAAACGGTAAATAAATTTCTGTACAAAGCAACACCAAAATTACAAAATATTTAGGAATTTGTTTTTGCTTTCAATATAATAATTTGGCGTGGGTTGTGTTTTACAAAATTAGGGCCTTAATATCGCTGCTTAGTGTGTGTTCGGTTCGGTAGATTTGTGGAAAACACAAACGTTAATAGTGGTTGTGTAGAAAATCATTAAAAAAATAACGTTTCCCTGTTTGCCATCTTTCGAACACAAAAAGTACTGTTTTTTTCCAACTGATCAAAAGATGAACATTAAATTCCGTTCGGTTTTTTTTCAAAACTAAAAACTTTATAATCAACGTTTTTCTTGGGATTCAAAAATTAATTAACAAGGTTTCTTTCAAATGTGCTTATTGAGAAACTGAAATTTATTGTTGAAGGGATAAGCTATTCCTATGTGCAAAGCTAAACTTCATTGTTTTCGGTACGTCGCTTTCAGCTGGTAAGAAAAACTTAACATTTTTTACAAAAACAAAATGCACATACGTAAAAAAACAAAAGGCCAGCAAAATAATTTTACACAAACAAGACATATACAAACAAAAGATGTTCGTCTTGTGGTAGTTGCTAAAATTGTTTGTTTGTTCATTTCTTTATCAATGTAAAACAAGAAACTTTCACACAGAAAAAAATCAAGTTAAGAACGTCGAAAACAAGGTTGATTTAAAATTTTTCGGTGGTGATTTTGCTTCATACGTGTTTCATGTTAGTTCAACCTGATTTTATAATTACTTGCGAACAACATTTTTTTCTTTTAAAATAACTATAATTCATGTTAATTTAACATTGCAGTACAGTTAGAGCAAAATGTCATTTATATTGAAATAACAATTCGAATCACGTTGAATGAAAGTTATTTCATGTTGAAACAACGTGAATTTCATGTAGAAACTAATTGGTGTGAAGAAGCTTCAGAGACAACATATTTATTTAAGAATAATTCAAAGCACTTACCCCTGTAACACATGTTTCACTTATTTTGTAGTCTCCTTTGTTAACAGATCAATCAGCAGAATGGCCCGATATGGTTTTCGTCATCATTCTACTTTGAAAACTTGATGTGCTATTTAACTAAATAATTTTAATTAAAAGAATACGGGAATTGTCTTCTTTTATAACATATTTTAGGAATGAAAATAAAAAAATTTAAATACTTAACTATGTATGCATGTTAATTTAACAAGACACACTTTTGATTTTAATATAAAACAGGTTTTTATGGATTCAATATTGAATCCATATTTATTTATATTTTAATATTTTTTTTTTATTTTTTTTTAACAGTGAATAATATTAAATAAACGTGATTAAAGATTATTTTAATATTTTTCATTTAATATTAGTATGAAATAATGATATATTTAAATAAAGGGCATACGTTTGCAGAAATTTACTATGATTCTCAATCAACATTTTTCCATGTTAATTTTACATTGGTATTTTTTTCTGTGTGTTATAGATCATTAAAATATAAAGTTTGTCTACAGTATCACAACAAGTATTCTGTTTTTTAACGAAGAACAGAACACTATGTAATGATCGGCTCTTTCTTGAAAATAGTTTCGAACGGTATTAAGGGTTGTGTTCGACTTCACAAACACTTAAAAAATGTATATCGTTCCTGGGTGTGTGAGCCGAACTCTAAATAATGTAATGTTTATTTTCGAACACTTATTTCAACATACATAAGAATTGAATATACCCTGCAAACAAATAGAAGATATCCCCTAAGGCAATAGTTTAGCAATATCCCCAAATTGTCATCTAAATGAAAATAATCAAAGTAATTTTTAATTTTCTAGACAGAAAAAAAATTATATCGTATTTGTACGTCATAAATGAAAAAATTAAATTTATTAAATCTAAAATATTCTGCAGAAGGTAAATATATAAATAAAATAAATCTGTTAAATATTCATCTTTTTCCTTTTTAAATTAATCAAGATATTACGCAACACTCATAATGGATGCAATTTTAAAGGAGTTGGGAGAAACATATGGTGGAAACTACATAACTATTTCAGTTTACTTAATTTAATTATAAAATATATTTTTTGTAAGTATAATTTATGTATGTAATTAAAAATTTAATTTTAAATAAAAAGCTGTTCGTATTTTAACATAAATGAATATTTTTTAAAATGCAAGCTCTTCTTTTTACCATCCCAATGATATTTTGGCGATATCTTTATATTTTCTCATTGGCGGTTATCTGGCAATATTGCTAGTTTATCATCTAGAAGAATCGCTTTCGTATTGCTTAGGAGTATTGCTATCGAGACACGTTTCTTCCCGAAGGAAGTTTCTTCCGCAATACGAAATCGATTATTGCCGCAATAATATTTTTCATCCTGGCAATACGTTCGGCAATACATATGGAGTATTTCTGTGTTTGCTGGGTATAAACAATAGCCTCAAGTCTTTTATTTAAACACTTACAGAATTATTTACAAAATCACCCGAAAAAATGGCTAAAACCAAGAAAGTTTTGCACCATTCTCGGCGAAGCCAAAAATTTCATATTGTAAACATATGTTTATGACTCAAGTTCAATTCTATTTAAAAATCCAGAAAACCAGGCTAATGTTAAGTAAATGCAGCTTGATTTCAGAAATATCTTTCTTATTTTTAATAAAAATAAACTACTTTTATATTTCTTGACTTAAGAAATTTTTGATCATATACTAAAAACGTGAATTTTTTGATCATGAGAAAATGTTCGTTTATATTTGAAAATTTTACTACAGGGTAGACCAAAATTACCAAAGGGTTTGGAATTGCTTTTTATTATAATTTTTTTTTTCTTTTCAGTATTTTGTAAAGAAGACTTGGGGAATTCAAAATTAACAAATAATAGGCCAAATAAAGATAAATTTATAAATATAAAACATAAAAATATTGTAGGCGGCTTAACCTAAATTCTTCACCGCCGATGGTAATTACATATCTCCTTTGTCATTTAATCAAGTGTAAAATTATACAAATACACGAAAAATATAATTAATTTAAAAAATGTTAGGATTATTGGTTTTAACTGAATTATCGCAAGTAATTCGGAATGAGCAAAGGTAAGGAAACTTTATTAACGTTTTTCGTCAATAATGTTTTGTTTATTTTTTTATCAAAAATTGGCATTTTATTACGTTAAAAATCTGTAAATATGCATCTTTTTGGAAGATTATCTTTTTTATTTCTTCAAATTATTTTTAATCGTTGGCAATGTTCATATTTTCCTCTAAATAATTTATTTAAAATTATTTTTCACTATCAAAAAGTAATTTCAATTTTTGGGAATACAAAATTTAAATTTTCAAAAGATTTTGTTATTCGTGCTCAATTCCCAATTTTATTATTGATAAAAATACTTGAAATTTATTGTTGATGGGATAAGCTATTCCTATGCGCATTTCACTGGTTGCTTAGGCCAGATCATCAGGAAACTTCATCTATAAAGATTTTAGAAAAACTAAAGATATTAAACCATAAACCATTAAACAGATATTAAAATGAAAGTGTAAAAATATGACATAAACGAAAAGTTTGTGACACTTTTTGCTCTGAACACGAATCGTATTACTGTGAAAATATGAAAACAATTTGTTTCATTCCATTTGTCCTTCTCAAATGAAACCATTCGAATTTATTTATCAATTTTTTACTAAACGTGAATCAGAAACTCTATGAAAATGTGAAAAAAGTTTTTATTTCACAGTAAAATATCTGGGTATACATCTGGATCGGCGATTAACGTGGAAATGCCATATAGAGGCAAAATTAACTCAAATGAAACTAAAAGCCATTAAAATTCATTGGCTTATTGGAAGAAATTCTGTCCTTAGTCTCCATGGCAAGCTTCTACTTTACAACTCTATCTTAAAGCCCATCTGGTGCTACCGTATTCAACTATGGGGCACTGCCTCGACCTCTAATATCGACAAAATTCAAAGGCGCCAAAATAAACTTCTTCGAATAATCACAGCCGCTACCTGGTATGTTAAAAACTCAAACATTCATAAGGATCTCAATGTGCCATTAGTAAAAACTATGATTACAAAATATGCAGTAAAATATTTAAAAAGGCTCGAACAACACCCAAATCCACTAGCTCGAAATATTTTAAATCATGGCGGCCACACTCGCTTAAGAAGAAGGACACTGCAGCACTCACCAAATCAGAAAAGCGATAAACACCTACATATGTGAACAGAAACCGTAATGACGAAATTTATTGTCTGGCACTGGCAGGACACAAAACAAAGTATTAGGATAAGATTTGATTAATTATTGTTAGTTCATATTTAGTATATGAAGGTTCAATAAATAAATATTGAAAAAAAAAATTTCACAGTTTCACAGAACCAGAATCGACCCCCTCCTTCGTAGTAAGGGAATGCCGTGACACTTAAAATGCTATTTTATTTTTAGAAAAGTTCTTGAGAGTTCTTTCACTAACTTTACTGCATTTCTGTATGTCTTATTGAGTAGCGCATAAATGTGCGCTAATTTTTATAAATGAACCATTAGTGCTTCGCAAAATGATTTTTGCTAATATCTCCGTCATTTTTGGACCCATCTGGCTGAATTTCAATAGCCAACTGAAATGGAGTATAAGTGATATAAAAATATGCCAACCTAGTCCTTATCATTTCTGGGGTCTTTGGAAAACCCATTTCAACATACACACGGACAACCGGATTTGAACTTCGGTTTTTATAAGGACCCAGAATATATATACTTTATAGGGTGGGAAACAGGGCAAGAGAGGTAAAAGCTCCCCCTTCCTATATCTTCTAAACTACTTAACCGGTTTTTTTAAATTTGCCATGCAGATACTGCAACATCTGAAAGCAATAATTTTTACGACAAAACAACGTTTCCAGGTCTGCTAGTTGATTTATTTTTTTAACTACCGTACGAAACCTTATAAAATAAGTTATTTTTTTGTTTTTTCTCCCTAAGAGTCAAAGCAACATTTAAAAACTGTCTAGTTCGTCATCTTGGATGAATTTATGATTTTCATGAAAATTCGTTTCGTGTGAAATCTCTTAAGGATGTTCAATTTTTAAGTGTCTTTTAATTATTGAATCTTCTTCCTTTAAATTTTTTATTTTATTCATACAGTAGTAAGAGCAACATTAATAAAATTCAATTAAGTGGGCTTTTAAGTAACTTGGATAATTAAAGACTTTATTGATTTTTTTTCTATTAAATAAATATGGGCAAGTTTTTTTTAATTGACATTATTAAACATTATTGTTTTCGGTTTGTTGTTTATTTTTATACTGAGTCTTAAAATTTGGAGAAAAATTGTTCTTTGTTGTTTTTTGTGTATTTTTTTCACTTAGTTTCGCATGCCCTTTTCAGAAAGGAAATTAAAATATTGAAATTTCTGTTGAGTTCGAGGTACATCAAAGGTCATATTCGACATTTTGCGAGTTTTCGTGTTGTACACTTGAAACTGTGAATGAAATCATGAACTTCACTGCGTGACTTAATTTTTTATACCCTTCACCGAAGGTAAGAGGGTATATATAAGTTTGTCATTCCGTTTGTATGTTCCACAATATTGATTGAAAAGCGAAGTTCAAATCCGGTTGTCCGTCTGTCCGTGTGTATGTTGAACTGGGTTTTCCGAAAACCCCAGAAATGATGTGGACTAGCTTGATGTATATTTATGTCACATATACTCCGTTTAGGTTTGCTATTGAAATTCAGCCAGATCGGTCCAAAAATGACGGAGATATGAGCAAAAAACCACGACTACCTCTCAATTTTTCCAAAAATCCCTTGTTGTTGTTGTTTTTTTTTTTATTTCTGTATATCTTGAGAACGCCAAGTGCCAAAGTTTCAAAATTAGGTACACACATTTAGGTTGCCAAAACACACCATCCTACAAAATGTGGGCGGGATTGGAGAAGTGGGCGTGGTACCTCCCGTACAAAAAAAATTAAAAGTTGTATAAAAACCTAAATTTTAGGGCTGATATATGTCTTATAGATATGACTTATATATCAAAATATATTTTTAGTAGAACATATTTTATAAAAAACTCGGGAAAATCGGTTCAGATACAAAAAAGTTATGACCAAAATAAATTTTTTTTTTTAAATACCCACTTTCGGGAACCACAGATCTTCCCGAGTCCAAGCTTTATAACTAAAGTAAATGGTAAATTTCTTCTTCAACACGTCGGTATATAAATCTGCCAAATCGGTTAAAAAATGGCTGAGTTATAACCGAAATACTGAATCCCCAAAAATTACTCTTTTTTGTTATAATTAAATTTGTTAAAATATATATTTACAAGTTTATATAAATGTTTATATACGAATATAACTTAAGTAAATGGTAAAATTCTTCCATAACACGTCGGTATATAAAACTATCAAATCGGTTAGACAATGGGTAATTTATGAGCAAAATACTCCAAAAATGGGATAAAAAAATTTTAGGGCTTTTATACGTCCTATGCATATGACTTATATACCAAAATCTCGGAAATTTCTAGGAAAACATATTTTATAAAAAACTCGGAAGAATCGGTTCAGGTACAAAAAAGTTATGACCAAAATTAATTTTTTTTTTTAAATACCCTCTTTCGGGAACCATAGATCTCCCCGAGTCCAAGCTATATAACTCCAGTAAATGCCAAATTTCTTCTTAAATACGTCGGTATTTAAATCTGTAAAATCGGTAAAAAAAAATGGCAGAGTTACAACCGAAATACTGAATCCCCAAAAATTACTCTTTTTTATACCCTTCACCGAAGGTAGAAAGGGTATATATAACTTTTTTATAATTAAATTTGTTAAAATATATATTTACAAGTATATATAAATGTTTATATATAAATATAACTTAAGTAAATGGTAAAATTCTTCCTTAACACGTCGGTATATAAAAATATCAAAGCGGTTAGACAATGGGTAATTTATGAGCAAAATACTCCAAAAATGGGCTAAAAAACATCAACATTTTTATAGAAACCTAAATTTTAGGGCTGCCATATGCCCTATGTATATGACTTATATACCAAAATGTCGGAAATTTGTATGAGTTATAACCGAAATACTGGGGTCTAATCACCGCATACGATATCGAGCAAAATTCATCGAAATTATTTATTTTGGTATCTTGAAACTCGATGACGAATGAAATGTATTGAATTTGAAATAATAGCATTCGACATCGAGTAACTCGACATTACATTTATCGAGTTTTCATTCGATACGCCAGTGCCTATCGTATGCAAAAAAATTCAATAGTTTATTCGATACGATAGTATCGAATGCGGTGATTATACCCCTGAATACCCGAAAATTACTCTTTTTATACCCTTCACGGAAGGTAAAAAAGGTATATCCCAATAAAAAATTGTGCATCGAGCGAAGCAGGTTTGTAAGGGAGAAATGCAAGAGTTGCGCTTACCATTGCGCTTACGGAAGCGAGTTCCCACTTTGAAGCAATACATTTTTGACACATAAAGCGCATTATTCAGCGCATATAAAAATTGTTGTATGTATCGATCGGCCTTAGACACTGAATGTTTTGAAACAGGTTTTTTTAGTACTCTCCCTTACAAACCTCCTTCGCAGTAAGGGAATGCCGTAGCACTTGAAATGTTATGTTTTTTTTTTATAAAAGTTTTTGAGAGTTCTTTCATTTACTTTACTGCATTTCTGTATGTCTTATTGCGTAGCGCATAATTGTGCGCTTATTTTTTTAAATGTACCATTAGTGCTTCGCAAAATGATAAAAATTTTTATTGGGATATAACTGCAATTTCTACAATATTGATCCTACATCCTATAAAGTATATATATTTTGGGCCCTTATGAAAAGCGAAGTTCAAAACCGGTTGTCTCTTATTTAAAAAAAAAAATTACCAGTTTTATTTAGTTTTTGTCTAATTGCTATGTATTCTGCTCGCAGAATGGTGAAGGGTAGATAAGATTCGGCACAGCCGAATATAGCACTCTTACTTGTTTATTTTAATACTAAATAACTTGGAGCAGGTATGCAGAGATATTTTTAAACAGAATTTCTATGGAATTTTTTAAACTTCTGCCAAAATCGCAAATGTTTTATATCTATATATGTGACGCGCAAAATAGAAAGGGACCTAAGGGTAAAAACCGGTTTTGTTCAGGAGAGCCATTTTAAAGATTAAAATACGTGTATCTTTGGTGTGCCATCACTTCATAAAACGCGCATATACTGGGAGGGAACACTTTTAAGGCATGGGATCGGTCTCATTCGATGCTCAGATGTTGTCCACATTAAAAAAAAAAGTGAAATTGATTTTTTTTACCCTTAGGTCCCTTTCTCTATCCGCTGTGACATATATAAAAATAAGTTGTCCTACGTTCGTCATTTTATAACTCGAGAACAACTCCCGAGCAGCGCCGGGACCAAACAGCTTGAATTCAATAAATATTTTTCAACATTCATACCCTAACCTAAATTGGTCAGCAGAAACAATTTTTGATTTTTTTTTAACTAAAAAAAATAAATATGCATATCGTTGGCTTAACATGTAAAGGCTCTAAGTCCACTTTTTTAAGAAATTGAGATTTTAATGCAGTAATGTGCAATAAGTAAAAATGCATTGTTTACAAAGAAAAAATTATAGTTATCTCATTTTTTGTTGTTGTTTTGTAGTGATGAGCAAAAGCGCTAAGTCCAATTTATCACAAGAAAAAGCTCTAAGTCCCAATTAAAAGTACAGTTTAACCATTTCTCTCAAATTTTTCCATCACATGTATTTTGATTGTTTTTTGTCTCTCCTGTAAAATTTTCAAATGTGGACTTAGAGCCTTTACATGTTAAGCCAGCGATATGCACATTTTCTTAATTTCTTTTATATATTTTTTTTTTAAAAATTTTCTTAAACATAATTTTTATAAAATACATGGTCCAATTAATAGGTCTGCTCGAAACGCCTGCTGATTTTTTTCAGAGTTGTGTTTTTCTCGTTAATGACAATATTTTTAAGACATACAATTGCCTTTGTTTTTGACATCTTTATCATTTTTGATCCATATTCAATCCCGAAGTCATACTTGAAAGAATCTAAAAATTTTGATATAAGTAAAATTAAGATTGAAGCGATTTTTGCTCAACCAAAAACCAACAAATTTTTGCCCCCTAAATTTTCCCCCTAAGAACTTGTACCCACTAAATGAAATCTTATGGAAACCCCTAACCTGGCCACTCTGTCTGCTACCGTTCCTAGGGTATAAATATAAACGTCTTTGTATGGGAGGTTCCATGCCCACTATCATTGGGAATATTTGTACTCGTTTCAATATGTTAAAAGCAGGGAAATGATTTTGTGATTTAAAATTTTTTTTTTTTTAAATTAAATTTTTTTTTTTAAATTAATTTTTTTTTGTTTTTTTGAAAAATTAAAAAAAGCATAAGAATTTAAGAATACAACATACCATTGCTTAAAGTCTGTTCTCCTACTAATAAAAACAATGTTTAACCCACTATTGATAACAGTTTGATATTTAACATAATCTACTTGATTAAAAACTCGAAAACAGTTAAAAAGTCAACCCAAAAAAAATAATTTTGTCCAAACATCTCTAAAGTTAAAGGAGACACCCTAAACATTTAAGCATGTTTTTTGTAGGTCAGCTTAAGTCTTATTTTTTTTTTTTGCAATCCACAAATTTTTTATTCAATTTTTTTTTTCTGACATCAATGATTTTTTCTGACACATTTGATTTGCGTGTGTATAAACCGATATTTGAGCATGTGAAATCCGTTCGCGTTAAGCATTTTTATTAAACGGCGCAAATTTTGCTGCGGTTTAAAGTTAAAAATTAAAAAAAAAAAATATAAAAATTACAGTTTTTGTTAAAATTGAAAAACGATAAAGCGTGTGGATAATACTCCTTAAGGGCTTTCTTAGCACAATAAAATATTTGTAAAAGCTTCAATACTTTTTAAAATACACTGATCGTGTATGCATATTACAATTTTTTTAAAACATATTACAAAATAACGCCTAGTATAACACATAATTTGCAATATTATGGAAAAAACTTTTTGGCTATCGCTAATGGTTTAAGAGGTATTAAAACTTTACCACTCATGATTTTTTTTTACAAAATTATATATTAAGAACAGTAATACCTTTAAAATGGTCAATACTTACTGAGATATTTATTCTAATTTCCTATAACATTTGTTTTTTTTAATACTTTCAGCAAAGGCTACTATGATCATTATTTGTTTCGCTTCTCAGTTTTCCAAATCAAATATTTCATAGAAGGATGGTTTTTGAGGTTAGAAACATTTTGTGTTCTCCATAAAATTTTAAATCCTTAACATTTTTTGGTGCGTTTTTAATTTTAGTATCAAGCTTAGTAAAGTCTTCTATTCGATGTTCTTTTGAGCGGAATTGATACAGCGCTTTAGTTATCACAAAGCGAAATGTGTTTGGAAAAAAATGCCGCTGCACGCGCCAGGGTTGAAAACAATTATTTTTTTTGCACTTTATAAGTTAAGTCCGTCGCGAAGAATTTATTGAGGTACCTAAACATGTTCGCATGCCATGTTTTGATATAAAAAAAGCTTTAAAAAAAATTGGTTTTTTGCAAAAATTTTTGCGTTTAAAATTTTTAAAGTGCGTTTTCGCATCGAATGTGCCCTTTACATCACGTAATACAGTAGCCAACTTAAAAGACAATTCAGATTGTCAGACGCAATAAAGGTTCATTTTTAAACAATTTACGCTAATTTCTTTTAAGTTTGTGATATCCGTGATATGTTATTGGCGCGCTGACACCAACTTGATAAACCTCAAACTTTATAAAATTACGCAGTTTTTTTAATTCTGCGCTTAAAACTCATTTTTATTAAACGGCGCAAAAATCCTATGTGAAATCTTCAAAAAGTTCAAAATTCGGAAAATTTTGGTTTCACTTGTAAACCACCATGCCACTTTTCACCCAGCAGTGATATCAACAATTTTTTTTAGTGGATATATCCTGCAATTGACTATATTTTGTATTGGTTTGGATCTGAAAGCTAAAAACTATTGCAAAGAAAACGGAATGGATGAAACAACTTTTGCAAGTTTCAAGTCGTTTTTTTTAATTTTTCGAATTTTAGATGACCACCAATTCTTAAGGTGGAGACTTTTCATAAAACTTAACGAAATAAGAGCCAAAGTAAAAAGATTTCAGCAGGTGCTCAAAAAATTTGAAATAGCCCATATATTTTTGGGGAATTTTTTTGAAGTTTGAATATCCGAGGTTACCAGTTTTAGAGGTCCACAAGTCACTCTCCTGACCCTCTATGGACTTGTGTTCTTTTAAATCAACTCAAAAGCTGTCCGGAAATGACATTTTCAAGAATAGCATCGGTTGCAAAATTATTTGTCAAAACAAAACGTGCGTTAACCATAAAAGAGCAAAACAAAACGTTGCGAGTAATTTCATTAAAATGAAAAAAGTGTTCAACAGACAGTTCCAAGCAGTTGCAAAAGTGTATATGGTGCTCAAGAGAACTCTTTCAGCTTTCTGATAGTGCTAATATCTTTAAAACCCCTTTTGAACCTAACAAGTTCTATTCCTCTGAAATTCGGATTTAACTAAAATATAGTACCTGAGGAAACATTTAATAACACATCGGGTATAAATGATACAGTCATGTAACGAACCATTTTTTAAAGACTACTATCCCACTAATATAACAAAATTAAAAGTAATTATTAATAACAGTTTGAAACAACATAAAATATCTGTTTTTCAATAATAATTTTGAAATCGGCGATAGCAAATAATTTGATTTTTGGCCGATGAAATTCAATTTTCAGCCACAGTGCGCAGGGCTTACGCAGCAGTATATTAATGAATGATAACTATTAATTATAACTGAAGTAATAAAAAACACTTGTTTTCTTTTAATTACAGTATTCGTATTATTATTGCATATAAAAGCTTGAATAAATAATTAAAATTTTAAATTATAACTCTAACAAATGTACATGATAAAATTTACTAGTATTTAGAAAATATGTTTGAATTAAGTATATTTCGAATGTATAACCATTTACATGGGACTGAGTTTATGTTCAAACTTTTTCTGCTTAAAAAACACAACTTAAAATAATAGAATCATCATAATGACCATGGTGTAACTGTGGTGGCATAAAATAATAATGATGCTGATGATGATGTTAATGTAAGTAATGGCGTTGAAAATGTTGACCAAGTTTGTTAGTTTTTTTTTCAACTTTTACTGCAGAACTCCCCGAAAGGGTTACATTTGACAATGACAAAAATAAGTAAAAAAAAACGGAAATTGTAAGAGCGAGTAATTTTGTATAATAGAGTGAAAATAGTTAAAGTAGTTGTCTTATATTCACAACCCATATATACATATATAATAACAGCCACATACATACTCACAAAAATTGGAAATTTAGAGAGTACCCAGAGAACATTTTGTTACCGATATGTTTGATTTTAAAAGTAAATTTTGTCAAACTGTTTCCTTTATTCAGTTTGGTATTAGAAACCTAAAAAAATAGACCTTCCCTTAAGTATGCTGATCAACTCAGAATCACTTTCTAAGTTGATGTCACAATGTACGAAAAAACATGGTTGTGGTAAACATATTCTAAGAGCAACATATCATGATAAGATTCATGATTTTAGTCAACATATAACGATAATTATTACATCATAATATTTTCCCTTAATATTAATTTTTTTTATTACATCCTATTATAATTAAATGTAATCATACTCTTATCATGCCAATCATAATAAATTTGGAAAAAAATCATATTATGATACAAAGTGATTATGTTATGGTTAAAAGTAATCATATTGTAGTCTAATCAAAATATGGTTACAGTAGCCATATTGTAATCGTATAAATTATTTTATAGAATTTTCATTATTTTTGCTTAAAATAAAATAAAACTTAGGTGCAATGGTCAATATGTATGCGCCAATATTTTCGCACTTCAACAACAATTTATAAATTTTTTTAAACTTGTTTTTTAATGGGCAATTTTTTTAGTTGTTTAACTACTCAGTAACAACCCTGCGGGAAATTTGTGTCAATTGTTCTAACAGACTGGTCCTGGGACTTGTGAAAATAGAACAAGTTCAAAAAGAAAGAACTCATGACCAATGAAAAGAGAACCAATCATTTAACTGGTATATAAAGAACAAAAAGGTACAAAAATTAATGAATTACAGTACAGTCTTCACTGGTGGTGTGACACATATTTTTGGGACTTTCTTAAATTTAGTTCTAGAACTTGTTTTATTGAAATAATACTACATTGTATTGAAATAATACTGCATTGTAATAACTAACAATAAACACGTTCATTGAGAATTGGTGTGTGACTGGTCAAATGGGGTCAGTTGAACCCCTCCAACGCCAACCCCATGTAAAAGTGATAGGTCTTATTCATATAAAGTGTTTGAACTGGAACCAGTCCCTACCACCAAAGCCCTATAACGGGACTACTTTGGTGTCAGTTCGCTTCCCTCTAGGGAAATAATTCGATAGGAATATTTAAAACAAACGACACAACTGATACAAAATTATTTTACAAATGGCGATAACAAAATATTATTAGAGTAAAAATATTTTGTTTGCATCTTAAACATAATATGATTTCACACATAGAGAGTTATCATGTTATGGCTATTAAATCTAACTAAATGGTTGTAAGTTATTTAACACGTTTTCAAAGTTATCATTATTTAGTTGTTACAAAAATTATTATTTTTCAGTGAACCATACTCAAATTAGTAATTGCGATATGCATTGAGACGTTTACATTTACTCAAATATGGCTAATATTTTATAAAAAATAAAAAATTTTTGTGTACGACAACAATATATTTTTTACAATAAAAATAGTGTAGTTGCCGTAACAATGCCCAACCATATTTTTCTCTGCGTGTAGAGTACACTTTTGCAAATTTGTCTAAACATTATTTTTAAAATATTTGACAAAATCTTGCTGTAAAAATAAGAACATTATACCATGTTCACACGGACAGCAATATTCGTGTTTCGCTCTCTTATTCCTGTTTCGCGCCCCAAACATGATTGCAACAACTTGTTTCCCCATACAAAATTTTGAGAGCGAAACAGGTCGTTTCATTTTGAAACAGGCTGCGAAACAGGAAAAATGTACTATCATCTCCAATGTTGATAACAGTTATTGTTAGTTTATCTGAACTAGCACAATTAATAATTTATTTTTAAGTTTTATTTACTTTTTTATCTATTTTAAAAAGAATCACACTAACAATACAAAAAAAGTGTCAAAATGAAACAAGAACTAATCGTATGAACAGCATGTTTGGCAATCCAGTTTCAGAGAGCAAAACCAGTGGTTTAAATCGTCGTATGAACATAGCATTTGCGTCTTTGCTAATTATCGCCAGTGTTACCGTTGTGATATTAAAGTATCAATTTGACCTTTTTTCGACGGTCTAGATACACTTTATGACCCTTTTTTTAGTTTAGCCTTTTGTATCATTTTGAACTATTTTGTGCCACTTTTTGACCCTGCCTGGAAATGCCACTCACATTTTGTTTTTTGTCAACACTGCTGAAAAGAGTTCTTCAGCTAAACAAATGTTTTCGAAATAAGCATTGCTTAAAAACAAACTTTGTAACAGACCCAAAGTAAACACATACAATTCCACGCGGAATGGAATTCAAGTCAAGATTTTATAACAAAATATAGAACGCACATTCCTAAAAAGTTGTTTGTATTCGCAAAAAGTTTGTATCAAAACATTTTTACTACTTCTAAATTGGATGCTTGATAATGAAGTTCAAATTAAAGTACAATTTCCCTAACAGCAAACATAACTCATATACATATGTACACATTTGTTAATTTTTGTATTTTGTTTTTATTTATTGAATAACTTATGGGTTCTCTTGTATACAAAAAAATGTGACATTTTATTTAACAAATGCAATTTGGTGTTCGTTTCTTCAAAATGTTTTGCTCTCCAAAATTACCATTTTGGTATTCTACGTCTATATTTTTTGCCCCGTATAAATCGATAGTGTTAAAATTGCCCTGTTAAATAGGTGACTTCGGTTTATATATGGGACAATTTTTGAAACGGCGGCGATTGCCTCAAAGAGCAACAAAAAATAGCAAAAATAATTTTTTTATATTTCAAACAAGCCTTAAAGTTGATTAAAACCTTCCCCAAAACTAAAAGGAATGGCAAATACGATAGAAATCAGGTCAGGTGCTAAAAACAGGAAAGGGCATTGCATAAAAAAGTTAAGTTGTTGAGCACTTCTTACTTGAAACAAATATATTTTGTTTTTATATCAAATTCTTTAAAATGGGAAATACTGCTTTTTAAAACCTTGACCCTTTTTTAGTTGAAATACCTTTTTTTGACCCCTTTTCCTGGAAAATCCCCTTTTTGTGACCCTTTTCGAAAATTTCAAACGGTAGCCCTGATCATCGCACCTTTAGAGTTTTAAAATGAAGTAAAAGTACATAGGCAAATATAATTACTGTGTTACTAATATTATGGGGTAACCATTTTGGCTTATTTAAATTACATTACATGAATTAGTATCTCATTATGTATTTACAGGATTTAAGTACAAGTTGAGCACTGATATCTAAAATTGCTAATAATAATTAATAAAAAGAAAAACCACATGGTTAATTAGTTACAAAATTTCATTTATTAAAGTATTAAACATATCTGATTTTCTAATTGTACAAGATTTTACAAAAATAATAAAAAGTGACACAAATTAATTCTTGTATAGTGGATAGGAATACTCGCCTTCAAATTTAGTGCATCTCGTCAAAAATTTAATATTTTTCCATTAAGAAGCATGGGTAAGATTTAAAGTCTTTACTATTTTCCAAAGCTTCTTCTAACTTAGGAAATCGTCCTAGTACACTAAAGATCTTGAAGAAAAAACGGCGAAAACGATTTAGTGTCCAACTGACGCACTTAGGTTAGGACGGGCCGTTGTTCTGGATACGACCTCCCAAGCGATGATCAATCAACTGGATCGGTCCTGAGTGCGCCGCAATACTTTTAACCTGGTGCTATCCACTAGAGGATAGTTTTTTCCCCAACATCTTGACCTCACCCTAAAGTTAACCGGAATAAATATATGAATAAGTATAAAGCATATTGGGACGTTATTGCAAGTTAAAATTCTGTCACAGTTTTTTATACCAAGTCGAATTACACTTTTCACTCTTTTGATAATTGCTACATATTTATGTGTTGTAAATTTTTTTTTGTACACTTAAAAGTGTCGTAATGTAACATTTTTCCAAAAAAAAAACTACATTTTTCGAATTATCAACTTTAGCAGCTTTCAAGTCGTTTAACTGCGATTTAATTATAGGCAGAAAGGCCTTACAACAATCTTCTAGATTTCTAGTTCAAAAACTAACAATTTTCACATTATCCTAAGATAATGGACTGTAAGTCAATAAAGCGAAACATAGCTAAACTTAAATATTGCATTTTGGAAAAACATTTGTTCAAATGATATAGAAGAGACTAATTTAAGTCAACTTATAAATCGCATTTTAAGTCATAGATGCAATAAATTTGCACCATACTTACATTTTGATCATTTTTTTTAATAATTAAATAATTTTTTTTAAGTTCTTTATAATATCTTTAAGATATTAAATTATGAAAATCATTTAACCATACTTTGCTAATTGTATCTAAATAAATAACACTTAATATAAAAACACCCTATATTTAGAAACCCATCTCATACTGGAGTAAGTTCGAGAGGCCTCATCGCGCTGCTGCAGAATATTGGTGAGTGTAACAAAAACTTTACAAATGTTCTTTTAATATTTTGTATTTGCTTTTTATTGATCAGTTTGAATAAATTTTTTCGCTTATTTATTGCATGAATAGAAGCAAAGAAAAAAGAACACAAAAAAAAAAGAAATAAATAAATATAAATACTTTATGAATGAAAGTAAAACAAAACACAGAAAAAAACTTTAATTGATGAATGAAAGAAAAAAAAAATACAGGGTCCGCCAAATAACTTTTTTTTTGAAAATGCTATAAAAAAAACTACTAAATATTTTCTCAAATTTCTTTTTTTATTTGAAAGTAGAATCCTTCCAGTTAATAATTGAAAATAATTTCATTAAAATGGCTGTCTCGGCTGGCCATGCAGTAGCCTACACGATCGGTCCAATTTTTAAGCACATTATCGATTGTGTGCAGCTGTATTTCACTAATGGCTTCACGAATATTGTCCTTTAAAGCGTCAATTGTCTCTGGCTTTTCGGCGTAACACTTATCTTTGACGGCACCCCACAACTAATAGTTCAACGGTGTCAAATCGTAGCTCCGAGGTGGCCAAACGACATCAGCTCTGCGGCCACTCCTTGTCCATTTTCGAAGAAAAATGGCCCAATTATGCCTCTGGACCAAAATCCGCACCAAACAGTGACACGTTTTGGGTGCAACGGCTTTTCAATGTATGCGTGCGGGTTTTCTATGCCCCAAATGCGACAATTTTGCTTGTTTACATATCCGCCAAGATCAAAATGAGCTTCATCTGAAAGATGATTTTTTTGGCAAAATCGGCATCTTCTGTAAGTCGCAACATTACCATGATTTTCAAAGTAATTTCGCAATATTTCCCAGCGTTGTTCAAGCGTATACACAACCATATTCGTTCAGCGGAAGGATAAAACTAATTATCTGTCAAATCAGACATGAGCTAAGTGTTACCATTCACGAAATAAGTACTGGTTGAAAAAATAACGTTAGATGGCGGACCCGTTATAAGAACTTTATTTAGAATTAAAGAAAAATTATAAACAAAACTATTGATCTACGCCATAGAACAGCAAATATCAAAAATTGTAATACTTTAAAGAAACCAATCTTTTGCCCCTACTCTTAATCGGTGTTTATTAAGTCTTTAAATTTTGTATATTTAAAAAAATGGGGAAAAGGAAAAATTTTATTGATTCGCGGTACATTTCTTAAGTTGTTTTGGTAAATTTTAAGAATAATAATCTTAAATTGTTTAGTGGATTTTCTTTATTTTTTACTATAAAACTAATATGAGGAAATACTTATAAGTATTCAAATCAATCAGTTAGATTATATACACATATTTTATTCTATGTATATGAATTTTGACATTTATTGAGAAAATAAATAATAATTAAAATGAATCTTGCGAGTTACTTATATGTTACTATACCCAATATCCTTTTTATCATACTGTATATGTATGTACATACTATATAATTTTTATATATCAATATTCAAGGTATATTTACACAAGGTAAGCTCGTTGGCCCATATGTTTGTCAGCTGTTTACCTAAATTGGAACACCAATGTCAAATTCCGTGTATATGAGCCAAAATTTGTACATGTGTGCGTTAAATTTATATGAAGACAATTTTGACAATTCCGTTCCACTCGGTTATTTTGATAGAGCAGCATGTCTACACTCCCAAATGAGTCTACCTTGTGTAAATATACCTTGTCAATATTAATTTTATAAATTTTCTTTCTTTGAAATAATGTTCATTTGTATAAAAATTTCAGGTTTAGTTTTTGAAATATATTTTGAATAATAAAGAACAAAATATTATATTTTTTTATACATATTATAAAATAATGTATTTTAATTAAATTACTTAATTTGCGCGATGATATAAGGTTTATAGGGAGTTTTCCGTTACGGGGTTTTTTAACGTCGCTAAAACCAAAGGTAGGGTGGGACATTTTTATCTAAGATCGACAAGAAACGTTAGTGAAGACGCAAAATCCAAAATAAGGTGAGTCTATAATAATATTTGTGTTGCAGGGTTTTTATGTGGTTACAGGAAGACAAGGTGGACGCGTGCCCCCCAACGAATGCTTGCTAGTGGCTTAAATGGCTCCTTCCTCGTATTTCCAATGAACTTTCTACTTTATTCAAAACATACACATACAAATTTTAGACCTTTTGTTTACTCTGGAGAGGCGATTGTTTTCGAGAAATATATTTAAGAAAACCCCTATTTCTAACATATGTATGTAATAAAGATATTTAACTTTTTGGGAAAAGTGCTTTGGAAATTTTTTTGATTAGAAACATTGCACACGGGAAATATTGTTCCGAAAAATTATTTATTCTGATCCAAAATTTTTTCTAAATCAATGTAATTAATATGTATATTATTATCGGTATAAGATATCAAGACTATACTGTTTATCATCGTCTAACGTTGTTGTCAAAAAATGTTCTGTGGGGTTGCATCATAGCCCAAAACGTTTGCAGAATGCATAAATTATGACTTGTGCTTCAACTAAAACATCAAACTTTTAATATTTTATAATTTCATGTTTCGTCTTTTCTATCTGTTTTTCTCTCTCGTGTAGAAAAAGTTCCTTGTTGAACGCTTATTTTTAGTTTATTATATTTTTTTATTCATTGTAAATATGTATTAGAAATGTAAAGGAATTAATTCATAATGCAAAGTTTTACTTTTAAGCCAAACTCAAGTTTTTTTTAAATTCAATAAACAGTTAATTATGAATGGGTGAAAGGTGTCTTTTTAATCCCTGATATATATTGTCTGGCAAAGTGCCTTCCTTATAAATCATTTAAGTACTTTTCTACTCTTTGAACAACCAAGTTATAAATACTTTAAAAAAGTTCAAATTGAAATTAACGATCATTTCATTAAAAAGGAACAAGGAACAAAACTTTGCCTCTTTTAGTTCTATTCATACCATTTCTTGCCTCTTACCAGGCAAAGGGAATATCAGCCTCGTTGAGGGTGGGTTATAAAGAGTAATTAATTTAATTTGCTGCTTTTAATAATTATTAATGCAAATGGTTTACATATTTTGTTGTTTTAAGAGTTTTATGCAACAAAAAAAAATGCCAGATTAAAGCAGAAAAAACTAAATTGTTTTAATTAGAATATATATTTTGTGTTCATTTGTTTGGCATAATTATAATAACTAACAAACACTAATATGTATTAATTAAGACAATGAAAAAGTTAATCCGCTTGAAACGATAACATTAATAAAAACAGAAATATGAATGTATAATTAGTTGGCGGAAAAGCAGTTATTGGTGTGCGCAGAGCTGCCAGAAAATTTGTGAAAAGATCGTCTATTTCCTAAAAAAAAATTGTCTTTCTCGTTTTGTAAAATCGTCAAAAAAATCGAAGAACCTAAAATTTAGTTTTTTGTTTTTACAATTTTCGTTCGATTTTTATAATAACTTCATGTAAGAGCTACTGGCAGTCTCACTAGCTGTCAGTTAGCGCATTTCTTTATCGTAGAAGATTCCTCCCACGGGAGAGATGGTAACACAAGTGAGATTCTTACGCTTACCTTAATCGTTGTGGGAATCGTTTAAGATGTGGGTACTAATTATCTGACAAGTCTTTCAAAAAGCATGAATCGTATGAGACTCATGTAGGTATTATTTACAACTCGTGAATTGCCCCTCGTATGATTGTTTAAAAACCAACATCGAAAGTGGTTTGAAGAAAGATAAACAAAGAGTAACACTGTGGTATTGTACTGTGAAAATCACCATTTAAAAACTAGTTTAACCTTCGCTTTACCAATACCCACCCGTGTGACCTTTTCGGTTTTATTTCTTTAATAACTTTTTTAATTTTTTTTTTGATTAGAATGAAATTCAGACTCACTGAACATTTTTTAGAGTTCTGTAGAATTTAATAAAAACATGATAAAATCTCAAATCTTTTATGAAGTTTTTTTTTGGATTTTTTAAAATTTTCTTAAAGGTTTGCCAGTACCCACCCGGGTGGTACAAAAGAAATTCTGAACTCTATACATTTTTTAAATTTGTATGTATTTCAATTATAACTAGAGTTTTTTTCCCAGAGTTTTTCGATTCCCGGGAAAACGGGAAACTTTTTTAAATTTTACCGGGATCCCGGGATCCCGCTCCATATAAATAATACAAAGTACATTTGTTTTAAATTAATGCAAAAAACTTTTTTTTAAAAAGCGTAAGGGAACTTGTTTACAAAGTAAGTAAAAGAAATGCCTAAATATTATTAATAAAAGGTTGTAAGGGGAACTTTAATTATTATTACCTTACGCTTTTATATGTACATTTTTCGTATCATTATGCTCTAGATACAAGATAAAAAGATAACATAAACATAACAATTTAATTCATAAAACAATAATAAAAACAAACAAAAATTATGGTACAAAAGTTATGAGATCAAAAAGTAAATTCATAAAATAGATAAAATATTTTAAATAAATATATTTTATAAGTATATACATTTTAAATAAATATATTAACATTTTTAACAGCTTAGGAAATAACATTAAGACACACTCAATGCGTTAGAAAGTCGGCAAAGAGTATATTTCTTATTTTATTTACTTATTACCATGTTTCCGAAACATTTCGTTCACTTTTTACCGAGATTGGAAAAATAGTTTAAAGTGCAAAAGTTTAAAGTTCTTGCATATTTCTAATTCGCAATCCGAAGTAATTTTTCTTTTTTATAAACAACGTCTATATCAGTCAAATTTATGTCAAGGCTGATGAAAAAAATAGCATCCAACGGACTTCTTCTTACAAGATCCACCTGTAATCATTAGGACAATGTTTTTAAAATTGTATGTTGTAGTATCTTACACGATTTTGCATAGTTTTTTTTTATTTCGGTTTCCCAGCACTTCCCGGTTATATAAGCCGTCACAACATGAAACAAATTTATGTTTATCACCTTATAAACATATCGTCATATCTCAAAAACTTTAAATTAATTTTAAGATAATTAAGCAAAGTGTTCCTTCATACTTTCTCGTAGCAAAAAATCGATATTTTATCTCAAACTGAACCGAAGTTATAGCAAAATATATCTTTAAGTCGGTACATTTTGAAAACTTTAATCGCATTTTGCCAAGCTCGATTTTTTTTGTAGATATGACTTTGGTGCAATAAAGAAGCGATATTTTTGGATATCTCCTATTTTTAAGACTTGTCCATGGACAATTAAAATTAACTGCCTGCATCTTATTTTGAATTCATGTTCTTTATTAACTCTTCACTTCACTAAATTTATTAATTTTCAACTGTTGCCAGGCACATTCGGCTTTTGGTAGATTTATTGCGTCAGTAGACATTGATTTTCGAACGTACTCACTTCTTGTTATTGATCTAATCGACAACCCATCAACAGATGCTAATTTTTAGAGAATATAAAACTTAATTTCAAAGTATTGCTGAAACTATGAGGAACTTTTATTTCCCGGGATCCCGCAACAAAAATCCCGGGAAAACGGTAAATAAAATAATGGAAATTTCCGGGAATTCCCGGGGCGGGAAATCCCGAGAAAACCCCTAATTATAACTTATTATTCAATAAAAGTGCAATTTAACATATTATTTTGGTTATATTTAGTTGTTGTCACACCACGACCCAGAGGATCTTTTGTGGAGCCCTGTGTCTTAGCATGTCAGGTTTAGGCTGCGTATAAAGCCGATTACCCTGCCCGGTGAAAGATCATAAATATCAGTTTGCCCCCGAAAAATTTCTGCCTAGAAGTCCACAAAGCGTCATCCATCTCACAGAATCTGCATATTTTTGTAGATGATTTACCCAGCTTAAACTGGTGGTATCTTAAACCACAGTCCCCGTGAATAGGCCAACAAGCAGTCTAAGTTCCGCTTTCTCAAGCCGCAGAAACCTGCCTGCCCTGCACCGGGACAGTGTCACAAATCTTTTGGACTGTCTTAATCCAGAAATGGACCATTTTTTGTAACATCTCCCTGATTTGACCCACAGGGACGCCGAAGAAAGGCTCAAAGCCTATAAATGGACGACGAGTGCCCCCGTTTGCCAAGCAATCAGCCCTTTCATTGCCCTCATGTCTGGGAACCCAGTTGTCACATTTAGTTTGACATACGCTGTGTTCTACACAAATGGGCTTTTTGCACTTTACGCAAACTTGTCGTGTGTTTCTCTTTTGCTTATGGGAGAAACAGATATGACATATACCTTTTATTTTTGTACGCCCATTTGCATCTCTTTGTGGATTTTCATCGGCCTCGAAATCAGCAGCCGGATCCGTAGCGGTAAGTGGTTTACCTGAAAAGTATATTTTTTGCATATTGTCTCTTAGTTTTTTACAATTTGTACCTAAGATGCACTCAATAGCTGACCTAATGGAGCATCTTCCAGTAATTTGAGGTTTTTTAACCTGGTCAGTATTAACGGACCACATAGGGCTTTGCGAAGCATCTCAATAAAGTCCTTCTGCTGCGATTGCCTCACAGATTTTTCCCCAATGTTCTCCTTGTGTATTATAAATGAGGCAAGAGTGGCTGTATCCAAAATGTTAAATGTTTGTAGAATACTGTGACAACATATTATCAATCGTGTCCAGCCCAGCCTTAGTTTCGTTATAATATAAAAATATCTCTGGATTATTTTGTGGACCAGATATAATTTTACCTTTGTGCATTGTTGACAATAGCACAACTGATTTATTTTTGGAAGGAACATAGGACACTTATGTTACATTTTCGGAAAAACCAATCACACTAGATGCAACTTTGAGGCCTCGGGACAGTTTAAACTCTTCAGGAACATTTTTAAGGTGGGGTGCTTTAATACCATGGGAGATAAGGCCATGATGGCTTTATCTCTCATTCAAAAGGGAGATAAAGTCTTTTATTTTTTTGTCCATTTGAGTGGGAGATAAAGCCATCATGGCCTTAGCTCACATAAGTAATATTAGAAAATGGTTTTATCTCTCATTTCAGTTTTGAAGAACTTTTGCGTTTTACATTGATTAATAGTTTTCTTATTTTTTAATTAAGAGGTAATGATTTGCCCTTTTACTAAAGTTAAGTATTGAAATGTGGCTTCGCATACTAAAGTAGTTCTGCGTGGCGGCCTGCGGCCGTGCTTACACGTTTTCTCCTCCAGTAGGACGCGGCAGGTGGCTTCGCTGAATAAAGTTTTCCTGCGTGCGTCACAAGAATAAAAGATGTCTTTTCCCGGAAACAATAAACACTAAAGTATTGGAATCTGGCTTCGCAAAAATATGGCTATCAGGCCTGTCATAGAATTCCATTCCGATCGAAAGTGGGTTCAATTCCGTATTTTGCTTCTTCAGAAAACGAAAAACGAAAAATTTTTTCGGAATGAAACCACTTTTGGTTTTCTAAGTGGAATTGGTTGTTTCAGTATTTTATAACCGAAAAAACTACTTAAAACTACTTTTTATGGATAAATAAATGTTTTTTATGATAAAGATTGAAGAAATAACACACTTTTGATTTATTCCTTTTACATTATATTGATTTTATTAAAAACATAATAAATTCTTAACCGTTGCGTTGCCACCTTTTTTTCCTCACAAGCCACTTTTTTCTGCACATTGCCATACTTAACAAAAAATCATATGGTTTTTATGTAAAGTTGCCATATCCAATTGTAAAACCATTTAGCAAAATCGATCGGAATCTGAAGAAGCTAAAACTAAATCGATCGGAATTGAACATACGGAATTAAAACCATTCCGATCGGAATTTGTGACATGCCTGTATATCTCTCATTTCCCAAAATGTTAAATATGACCTTACCTCTCAATGATTGGGCAATAAGGCCATTATGGCTTTATCTCCCATTCAATTGAACAATAAAGCCATCATGGCCTTATCTCCCATGGTTTTAAAGCACCAACCCCCCCCCCCCCTCCCGGTTGGGTATTGGCAAACCATGTACATGCATAAAAACCTTTGGTAAAGCGATGGTTAAGAGTTACATGTCACAGCCGTAGCTAAACAAAAGCGGCACGCGTTTTCTAGTTATCAAATTTGTCAGTACAATTTATGTACATATATAAAGCATCTCTTAATAGCGCAATTGGAAAATCTGATTTTGACGTCAAGGTTCACTTAATAAAAGTTTTTTTTCTAAAATTTTTTTAATTGTCTTTTAAACTTCTATTCGATGCTTTACATCAAAATTTTATATACAGTGTACCAAATCCAACGCTATTTCCCCCTAGG